>OY856413.1:26950000-27612000 GCA_963693085.1 Alisma plantago-aquatica | reverse complement strand
GATACCTGAATTTTATGTCCCAACTCAGAATGTCCTCAACCTTTAGAAATTGCCAAAAGGGATCTAACTCTATATAGTTAAGTCATCAGGTTTGTGCTAACAATGGCATTAACTTCTGTGAAATTTTTAGAAAGCATCTCCCTCCTGCCACACTCCCACGTGCCTTTTGCCACTGCCACAAAAAGAGCACCATCGTAGCTATTTGGTGGGTGAACGAGTTGAGGCCGTGGAGGGGCGTTGGGGGAACTTATCATAGATGAAATGCAACCCTCAGCTTCTTGGTTTTGTCTCCAAGCACATGGAAATATGAGACATTTGATAAGTGAACACAAAGAAAAATTGTTGTTGAGACCATGTTTTTAATGGAGAGCAAACGGTGTGGTTCATGATGTTGTTCGCCTATGACGCCTGGTAATGGAGGTTAACATAGATGGATGTATGGTAATTGGAGTCAGATAGCAATCATACTCATGTTCACAGCATGGGAGAAGGGGTAGCAATAGTAGCAAACACGGGAGGCAACACCCCTGGGAAAACCCGAGTTTTGAGTGGAGCTCCCATTGACCTTTTTTTTTAACGGTGGTCAATCCACCCTGATGATTCATCGTGGAGGGGGATGTCGTGATCCTGTGTGCAGGAGGTGATGAGTTTTGTGAGCTCACTAAAGAAGCTCTCAAACTCCAACGATAGATTTTTTACTACCGTTATCATATGGTGCAGTGAATGTATGTCAGCACTTCAGCATGGTTGTCTAAGTGGTCGGGCGTTGGCCATGGGTTCCCAGACCACTTAGGCGCCTAAGCAAAGGCGTAAGTGTGTCTAGGCTTTTTTCTTCATTTTTTAATATTTCTATGCATAGTATGTGGATTTTTTTCTAACAACGGCTAGTTTAAAAAACCACCAAGCAGAGGGGCGAGAAAAGAGCAGTAGGGGAAGGCGGAAGAGCAGCATGGGGAGGGGGAAGAGGAGGAAAAGGAGGGGGGAGGAGAAAAGGAAAGGGCAAAGGAAGGGATTAGGGGGAGGAGAAAAGAGCAACATGGGAGGACGATATGAGAAAGAGGCGGGGGAAGAGGAAGAGGAAGAGGAAGGAGAAGGAGGTAGGGAAGCGTGGGTAGGGGAAGAAGAGGAAGAACAAGGCAGGACAACAGGAGGAAGAAGAAGAAGAAGAAGAAGACAGGGGAAGTACCCACCTGTAGAAGGAGGAAGGAGAAGAGGTAGGGGAAGAGAAAGTAGGGGAAGGCGATATCAGAGAAGAAGAGAAAAAAGCAGCAGAAGACAGAAAAGTTGAAGAAGAAGAAGAAAAAAGAAAAAGGAAGTCAGACATCGGCAAAAAAAACAAAGAGAGGACGAGGAGGAAGAAGAGGATGGGAAGGAAAAAGAGGAGGCGGGGATAGCTGTAAAGAAACAAAGAAGACAAAAAAACTCACATGTCGCCCAACTATTCCTTCTCCTTGCTCTAGGCAAGGTTGTCGGACCCTAGGATTAAATGTCCGATTTCAATGTCGTGTTTGATAGCCCAAAAATTTTGAAATTTCGGCCGAAATTTCGATATTTACGACCCAAACAATTTCGACAACCAAATCATCATCATCAACTAAGCCTCAATCCTAACTATGTTGGGTCGGCTACATGGATCCTTCTTTTCCATTCAGCTCTGTCATGGGTCATATTCTGGTTGAGATGTAGAGATTCAAAATCTCTCTTTACAAGCTCTTCCCATGTTAATTTAGGCCTTCCTTTTCTTCTATTAATTGTGCTTGCCTCAATAGTATTCTTCGTATAGGTGCATTAGTCGGTCTTCGTTGCACATGTCCATACCATCTAAGTTGGCCCTCACACAACTTGTCCTCAATGCTCGTCACCCCCACTTTATAATTTCGGCAACCAAATAAGCGAATTAAATCATGAAAAATTGCCAGGACAATCGGAATGCCAAGATCTACTCAAATATGCAATAATATTTCATATTGGATATGTGGAGGGTCTCCCACATTTGTAAGTGAAGGAAGCTAAACAATTTCGACAGAATTTCAATGGAAATTTTGATGGCAAAATGAAGAAATTAACTTGTGAAATGTTGCAAACACAATGTTTAGACATAAACACACTAGATTATATAATACATTTATATGTTTATAGGTCTAGGTGGGATACATGTCTTGATGAGTGAGCGCACAAATGAACAGAAATGTCAAGTCTACTAGACAATTAGATTGTTAAAAGCTTCAAATTACAACCTTAGAATTTAAATCTTACAGCTAGAAGTTTCAAACTTACCAACAACAACTTGTATAAGTCTAGTGTTAAATTTTACTAGGTTGCATGGCACATTTATACATAGATCCAAGAAAGAACATTGTTATTTTCAGAGTATTTCTCCATATTTCTTTAGAAGGGTGTAGAAATTAATGAAGGTAATGTTAATTGGTCTAAGGATAGGGCAAACATACCTTAGAATTAAGAAAGATAGCCTTTAGAAGCAAGAGATTCAAAAAAATTGCAAAAATACCCAAAGATGTAGTACTATCAGCCTTAGGAACAAATTTCTCAAAATTTAATTTGTGCTTATGTAACATTTAACGAAATTACAGCCCAAACTGGGTTTTTTGCTGGAAAATTTTGCACCTAGGGTCGAAATTTTCACGAAATTACGTCCCATTCCCTGCATTTATGTGTTTTGCATGTCCGGTCGTAGATTTTGATGTCCGGTTGCAAAAAAATGAAATTTCGATTGAAATTTTGTTCCATGTGTCGGACGGCTTGTTGCTGCTTCACACAAGGCAGGGGAGGAGATAGTGGTGGATTGTTGCTCCTTGCTCCACAACAAGGGTAATGGCTTGCCAGTTGTTGTTGTCGTTGAGAGTATCCGTGAGCCTAAGCGGGGAAACAGTCGGGAGTATGTGTGACGTGCCAACTAGTTTAGGTTTTTTAGTCTCTTTTCTTAAAGTCAAGCACATTAGGTAGGCTCAATATCCACTTAGACCGCGCAAATGCCTAAAAAGGTTGGGCGCCTGGGTTCTCGGGGATGGGTGGTCGCCCAGGGCACCTAGGCTAGTGCCCATACAACACAACATTTCAAAAAGACAAAGTTCTCTTCATGTCGTGCAGTTGGGAGCAGTGCTTCAACCTGTCAAGATGGGTGCTTTAGAGGTAATGTTGTGAAACATAAAAGGTTGTGAAGTTCATCAAAGAGAACAGATTGCATGCTAAAGTCCTAGGTTGAGGGTGATGTGTCCGAGCCATTATATGTCAAGAGCAATGTCATGAGATTCAACCACATCAAGTGGCATCAATAGTTACTTGTTGGCCATGATAACATAGATTAATTGGTTTTCCACTACTACAATGCTTAAGAGAATCACCATACGCCACTTAGGTAGGTCCAGGATTGCATTCTGGTAGAAGAAACCTACGGATGGCCATTGGGTTTAATTAAGTTTTTGGGGCTACCAGAGTCGAGCAAAACCACTCCAAGCTCTAATCCAAGAAGCGCCAATAGACAAATGGTTTCATGGATACTTCGCCATCAATGGTAAAGGAAGAGATAGTGGGTATGTCTTTCCTTTTGAAGAAGGGGTATCTTTGTTTGGCAAGTTTACAAGGAGGAAGATTTCTTGTCAAACTAAAAATACTCGGCAGGTTGTTTGTAGAAATGGCCTTGGATTTACTTCTCTGGGTAGTTGTAGTAACGGTTCTTGGGCCAGAATTCCTTATCCTAGTTCATGTTAGGTGTTAGATAGGGAGGAGTGGTTTTTCTTTTGATTTTTGGTTGCCATCCAACTTGGAGTTCAATTGCAATAGCACTGGAGTGTCTGCGAGTAGTGATGTGATTCTTCAACGATTCACACACTTAGGATTCAAAGAGTAGCATGGTTTTGCTATCTCCTCCAAATCAAAGTTTACATTTGATATCTTCTCGGAGCTTGGTGCAGAAGAGCTCAACGAGGTGACTCATGGAAGCCATTGTGAAGGTACGCAAATACTACAAAATCAGTTTGGAATCTGAATCGATTATGTTAATTGAAATAAATTGAGATGCCCTCAAAGGCCCTCGCTCTCCATCTAACCAAAGTTCTCATGTATATTCCTCCTAGAACAGTTTCCATAAACAGTAGTAGCTGCTAGCGGCATTAGCTGTGAACCAATCCAGTATTTTTTCCTCTAGACGTACACCAATAAGATGGGAGTTTCTTGTCTCACAGGTAACTTATCTTATGCGTAAGAGGTTCTCACATCATTTTAACCATCTATCCCAGTGTAGATGGGGAAGTAGAGCTTGAAATGGTTGAGGCATAAAGGTTGGCTTCAAAGTCCTTGTGTGAAGCTAACGATGATGACCCCAGCTCAACCTCTTGTCACTTGTAAGTGTATGAACAAGGATCCACAAACTTTTGCAAAAAAAACATCATGCTAGTCATACAGTACTCAAACCTCATTGGTTACCACCGTAAGTAGGTGGATAAAGTGAGTATCACCTTTACTTTTGTCCAATTCCAAATTTTCCCTCTTTATGTTCACTCATGGTCCCAGTTTATTTTTCTTAGCTTCATAATCAATGTTAAGACTCAAATACGAAATATGGTGACCAATGTGACTTGTTTACACTTTATGACATTACAAATTAGGTTAAATAATCACTTTACTCAAAGAAATAAATTTGTCCATAAAACTTCATCTTCTGGTCCTCAAACTTTTTCTAAATATTCCTCACATTTTTGTGAAGTTATGGTCCAAATTTCACTCCAATCGGACTTTCCTACTAATTTCTATGAATTTTCGAAGTTATATGCTAAAAACCATTTTCTTTTTGCTTTTTATTTGACCTGTGCCAAGTCAGCGATCCGCTGCCAGGCCTGGGAGTGATCCCTGACCCTCGGATCAGGCACCTACAGATTGGGGCCCTGATCGAGCGGTCACGGGGTCATCCCCTACCTCCCGCAATCAGCGGAGAGGGGAATTGGCAACCAAAATAGCAATCGATTGAATGCGACCCTGTTTTGAAAATCAAATCGAGGGTATTAGAGTGTCTATTTACTTAAGCCATTTAGTTTATTTGTAACATGGCCCAATTGTCCATTGGCACATAAGGGTTTGGTCTATGTCTGTATGCTTCCTACCTTCTCCTATTTACAGGAAAGGGTGGCTGCCACTTTTCTTTCAAGCAATATAAGAAAACTTACACGTAAGGGGATCTTCCCCATCATATCTCGTATTCTTCAGAGGGGAAACACTTGCCCCGCCGATCCGAACTCACCCTGTCCTTTTTCCCCTTCTAATCAGTCGGTTTCGAGAACAATCGAGGACCTCTCGCTTGGCCGTCGCCATGACTCTGTGACCCCTAGGCTAACCCTAAACTTAGCCTTCTCTGGCTATAAAAACCCCACCCCCTAGTTCGGACTGCTGCCACGAACGCAAACGGCACCTACGATCTCCCCCTTGCCCTCCTCGCCATTCGCCCAATCTTCTCGCCGTGTCGCCGCCTAGCTGTGTGCAGGCATGTGGGAATTGGGCGGGCAGCCACAATCGTTGGATCACAGGTTAACATACGACCGGACCCGGAGATCAACGACCACAAGCAAACATGGCCGCCTCCCTTCCTTTTCCTTCTCGCGCACGTGACCTGGAGCAGGCGACCTCCCAGGCACAATATCTCAGCCTGGTCAAAGTTGACCAAGAGATCCAACGGTCGGCGCTTTCTCTCGACCTTTCTTTTTCGGGTATTTCTTCTCCTCGCTGCTCAGAAATCCCAATAAATAGCCAGATCTTGTTTTAATTATAAAAAATGCATCCTAGCTCCAAATATTATGAGTAAATAGTCAATCTTGATCAGAAAAACCCAAGGATTTATTAAAAATACTTGTTTAGTCTAATTTTTTGTGGATCTCATTGATATCCCTAGTTTTGCTCTCTTACTCATAATATTTTAGTTATGACTCTACTTTGAGTTTAATCTTTGAGAAATCCTAATTATTGACTCTAATGATCATCTTGAGACACCAAATCGAACTTGACTAAATAAGAGTTAGATCTAACCTTTTTTAAACTCATCTACCCTAGAATATGAATCATGCACCTTGAAATAAGGATTAATCATGATATGATGATGATTAATCTTAATCTTACAAATCCCTTTAATCATAGTCTGACCCATGACTACCTGATCGAATCTTGAGTTCCAATGATGATAATTCATCTTGATAATGATCTAGAGATTTGATGGTAACTTGAATAATCATGATGATAATTAGGGTTGTCATATGCTCCTAAAACACCTAGGTAGGTCATTTATTCTTGAAACATGTTGGACACTTGAATAACATTAGACATATTGAAATATTGCTGATTATAAGTGGATGACCTAACCCTAAGGTTGAAATAGGAAAATGTAACCCTAATCTCGAATATTGAAACATTATCCCCTTAAAACCATGATCTTAACCCTTGATCTAATATTGTTGATCTAGGATCTGACTCAAGGAGTTTATCTACTCTTTCTTGGAATCCATAATCCAAATACTCATTAAGAAGGTACGTTATTATATCTCCTCCTTGATTGTATTGAAGATACTTTTTTTGTATCTCTTGACTGTATACTTGGCTATATACTTGGTTGAGCTATTGTTCCCTATTGATTAGTCTTCCGTTTTTCCTATATTATATTTTGAGAAAAATATGAAAACATAAATGACATTACCCATTATGACTGCCTGTATGATGACGATGATAATGTTGATAATGTTGATGATGTTGATATTGAGTACAACCGACCTCATTCGGAGGGTGGAACTTGTACATTGACCTCCTACTTCATATGGAGAGGAGCGTGGTGACCTCCCCCATCTTGTTGGGGCGACAAAGCCAAATATAATATAAGCATCCTTCTCGATATCAGCATAATGGGAAATTCGTAATAAAATTCTTGTCGAACAAATATTGCTTTTAGAAAATCGCTTGTTATACTTTTTTAATATAAGTCCTGCCAAGTGTACTATTTTACTATAAACTGTTTTACTTGATTTTGATAGTGTACCGTGTAATTGCATTGATTGTGTCTTGATTTTCTTGATTTTAGGTAATGCAAGGAACTAGAGACTTGCACATGCTATCTACTCTTTTTATCATCTACTGAAATAAAGACTGCTACATCAAATATGGACTCTACATGGGAGCTAAATTGTAAAAGGGATGTAGTTGTTGGCTAGTTTCTTATTATCTTTCCTTTCCATGTTGCCTACGGGCCTTATGTAATAAACAATTTGGTTCATTTCAATAAAAGAAGAATGTTACTTCCTTTTTGCATATTATCTGTGTGATTTTCGGGCCACTTAGGGACGGGCGCTCTAATCCCTTTAACACTGTCCATTTGGACAGTGGGATTGGGATTAGGGTAAGAATGGTTTTGTGACAGTAGGTGAGTCTTTTTCATGATGCATTCGTTGTGGCATTCTACGGTTACATTGAGGTATTCCGTGTCACGGTGTTGGTCCATAATTATGGTGGCAACAGGGTGGGTAGCATGGAGGGTTAAAGGACTCTGATACCGTATGAGTAGAAACAGTCAACAAAAAGAGCATAAAGTAGGACTGGCAATAAAATTGCGACCCGAGCCGACCCAACCCGACCTGACCCAACCAGACCCGAAATTTGAGTTTTTTAAGTTCAAAACCCGGTGTGGGCTTAGGTTGGGCAGACTCGAATCAGGTCTTTTAACCCTGGGTCAGGCACAAATGTGGCGCTAAGAGACTCGAGGGACCCGAGAGACCCGAGACTTCAGCGCCGCTATGCAGAACCCGGAAGACCAAAAAGGCCGTAAAAGTGTAAAACCCGTTGTGTGCCCTAGACTTCACTCAGTCTTTCAGACTCTTCACTCCTCTTGTGAGTTGCCGCTTTCGAGTTGCGGCTCCTCTCCTCATCTCAATTCTCAAACCCTAGGTTCCCCCAATCGCCGACGAGATCCACGATATCCAGCAGCAGCTGTTGTTGTTCAGAGTTGTCACTCACTCTCGTTTGGAGTTGGATCTGTGACTGTGGCGAAGAAGAGATCGAGAGATCCTGAGATTGAGACGCTGCAAGGAAATGAGGAAGAGAAAAAGAGATCCAGATTAAGAATGAGATCGAGATGTTGGTAGTTGATCGTCGCTTCCTCAGCGGCGCACATCTTCGACTGTTTGAGATCGAGATATGTGGTTGCAGCTCTGGACTCACCCGAGGGGAGGAGAGTAAACGAAGGCCAGCCATCAGTTACTGGTTGTTCGTCTTCGATTCCTCTTCGCCGCGCTATAGCCACATATCGCTAGACTTGCCACTAGCCAGGTTGGTAACCCATACCCATTCAAATGTTCGTATTCGACTTCCTATTTGGTTGTTCGGCATTCGTCAATCCACCCCCACCGTCGTCTTTATCATCGCCTTTGGTTTTGTAGTCCTCAAAATCGATTCTTCTACCGCAAACATACCCTCTCTGCAATGTACCACCGCGTCGGGTTCCCACGCTACCGCTGGTGAGTGTGGAGTCCTCCTTCCTACACGGCCCATTGCCAATCCTGCCGGCTGGTTCCTCCTCCCTCCCACTTTGTTGTGCTTGCCTTTGCTTTGCTTTTGATTTTTTGGTGTTTCCACCCTCTCGGCCTCCACAGTTCTGCTTTTCGCTGGCTTATCTGTTGGCTCATACTTAGGTGGGTGCAAAAGAGGAACAACACTACTCCCACGCCCATCACTTCACCTCACATGCGCCAGGCCACCACCTCTCGTCTTTCTCTCTCTTTATTGCCCTCATGGAGAAGAAGGTTTTGTTGCAGGTGATGTAGAAACAACACCACAGCACCACCACCACCTCTTTATATTTTTTCCTCTTTCAAGTTGTCGCTTGATATTAAATTGGTTGGCCAATAATGAATGTGACTCCGTCGACCTCTTGTTTCTTACTCCGTATCAAAACGTAGACATGGAAATTGGAAAGACACCTTTATTTCTAAAATACACAGTTGACAACCCACTCATGGTTCTTTTCAAGTCAAGCCCACCCTCTATCCAAAGATATTCTTCATAAATCTTCATAAAATCTCAGCCTCGTGATTGCTATATGCCTATGTGAACTGCATGCGGACGGCCTTGGCAATCTGATTTCCTTGTACGCTCAGTGGCACAAGCTTCTGATCCCCTATTACTCATTCAACCAGTTTATAAAGGAAGTGAGCACTGTCAAGAGTGTTAAGATCAGTACCATCATGCCTCAGTAGCCCCAGTCTTGCTTCCTTGAAAATGTCTAGACTGTTGGAATAGTCAGAATCAACTCACCAAGTCCGTTTCTAAATTTACAGACTTTTAAATTTAGGCAGAACGAAAATGTGAGAGGCACCCGCATACTGTTTGTTCATATGCCCATTGCTAATAAAATGATTTTGAAGCCTTGACCTTACATATTTTACATATCTTACTGTTTGTTCTTGGTCTAGGGATAAGAATGATATAGGCACTGATCTCAGTTTGTTTAAACACGTTTTGTTTTATTTAATTCTGTTTAGCTGCTTAGTGTAAAGTCGGTCAGCTGTATGATATGTTTTCACTTGCTATTTCTGATCTAATGATAAATAGTAGTGCTGAAAAGTTTCTCTTGCTAATGAGCATTATTAAAATGCTAGTGATATGATTATTCATCCCTAATCAAACATGTGTTTTGGTTAATAACCATTATTCAAATGCTTATCGTGATATGATTACTCATCACTAGTCTTATGGGTTACATTAATTACGTCCACCTATTAAGGTTTAGTATAGAAACTATGTTAGGGCATTACATATTTTCCTATAGTGTACCCGTTCATCATATAACCATTAGGGTTGTATATGAACAGTCCCCAGAATTTGGGACTATTTTTGAATGTTGTGATCACACTTAGGTAGTTAATACATATTTCTTAATTCTAACAAAAAATCTAGTAGTATTTCCCTACTTGTTCTCTGGATACACATGTGGAGTTATTTATAACTCTACAGCGGGGTGCATTCGGAGAACTAAGGGGAAATGCTGCCGGATTTTTGATAGAATTAAGAAATAAGTATGTGTTAGCTAGTGTGGTCACACGTTCAAAAATGGGTTAGGACCTACCTGAAAATCTACATGCCTATAGTGTACATGTTCATGATATAACCATTAGGGTTGTATATGAACAGTCCCTGGAATTTGGGACTATTTTTTAACGTTGTGATCACACTTAGGTAGTTAATACATACTTATTTCTTAATTCTAACAAAAAATCTAGTAGTATTTCCCTACTTGTTCTCTGGATACACATGTGGAGTTATTTATAACTCTACATCGGGGTGTATTCAGAGAACTGAGGGGAAATGTTGTCGGATTTTTGTTAGAATTAAGAAATAAGTATACATCAATAATGCATAGGAGTTGTGTCGTTTGATCTTAAGTTTCCTTTATGTCCCATGTCCTCATAATAGAGAAGTATTGGGTTCTGCTTTGTTGGAAGGGTTGATGGATTGGAAGGTTCATAACAAAGTATCCACTATTACTGTGGATAATTGTTCCACAAACAATGCAATGATTAGATAAATCAGAGAAATCCTTTCTCTTAATTCGTTGATGTTATCTGGAGAAACTTTGCATATGTGTTGTTGCGCGCATATTCTGAATCTTATTGTAAAAGATGGGTTATCCATGATTGAAGGTGGAACGGAAAAGATCCATGATAGTGTAGCCTATTGGACGGCTACACCAAAGAGAACAGAACAATTCAATGACACAGCAAAATTGTTGAAAGTTTCAACTGCAAAAATACTTGTTCTCGACTGTCCTACGCGTTGGAACTCTACACTTCTTATGCTCAAATCGCATCCACTTATAGGAGTGTTTTTTTTCCAATTGAGTCAGTGTGAACCAAATTATAAATCACTGCCCTCAGATGATGAGTGGGATTTCGCTTCTGAGATATGTTGATAAACTTCAAATTTTTCTCAATGCTACCGAGTCTTTATCTGGAAGATTATATCCAACATCAAATTCGGGATTTAGCAAAATTTGTAGCATCAAGTTGCATTTGAACAGTTGGTCTACATCAGATAGCGATGTTATCAAAAAAGTGGCCGCTGCTATGATGGAAAAGTTCCTAAAGTATTGGAACGATATCCATGTTTTGATGGTGGTTGCTACAGCTTTAGATCCTAGATTTAAGATGAAGATGATCAAGTTCTGCTATGGAAAATTGTATGATGAAAAAACTACAAAGTCCGAGGAAGACAAAGTTTGCAAAGCATGCTCTGATTTTTTGTTAGAGTATCAAGCAAAACATAGATCTAATGATGCATCTTCTAGTCAATTGATATGTTCACAGTCTCCTAATATAGTACAAACAACAAGACCAACCGATATTGAGTTTAAAGAATTCATAAGTAAAGAAAAAAGGACATTGACTACCACTAAAACTGAGTTGGATATCTATCTAGAGGAGGACACGCAATCCATAGATGACAACTTCAACATTTTACACTGGTGGAAAATGCATGGAGGAAGTTATCCAACATTGAGAGAGATAACTCAAGATATTTTACCAATTCCTGTATCCACAGTGGCCTCTGAGCCGGCATTCAGCACAGGAGGTCGATTAATCAACCCTCATCGCAGTAGTCTTCTTCCAAAAAAAGTTGAACCACTAATGTGCCTTCAAAGTTGGTTGTCCATGACTCATGGTATGGTTGAACACATTTTACTTTATTTCTTTGTTATTCTTCATTTTCAATTGATATATTATTATTTTTGAAATAGATGTTGGCGGGTCTGAAAATATTGGTACTTTCCTTGAATCTCTCTATGTGGAGGCTCCAGGTACATTTAATTATACTTCATTTGGTGATATTATATGTTTGGTATTGGACAAAATTGTAAAGATAATGTTTTTTTTTTTTTTTGCAGAATCTGATGCTTTGGAGTATATTGTAAAGTGGAGGACTTATTGGACTACACTATTATTATTTCCAGGTATCATCTAACTAGAGGACCAATTAAGTTTTTTAATCATGCACAGTAATTTTATTTCTGGCCGATGGGAATATCCTCACTACTCTGTAATTAATGTCCTCCCCTATGTTTTCTGCAGGCTACTAACTAGTATTATTGATGTAGTGGATTGACAAGCTCCATGTTAGCTGTGAAAAGTTGAAGCAGCCGTGTAGGGGATTTGAGTTGGGGATTTTAGCAGCTGACTTTTGAGAAGTTGTTTGTTGTCACGAACAGAATGTTAAATGGAACTTATTGTTATAAATATGATGTGGAACTTATTGTTTGTATGTGTTGCTTCTAGTATTTCTTTGGTATGCAATGGAGTTTAGTGCTACTCCTTACTTATTGATACAAACAGGTTGACAAATAGTTTTGTGCTACTGCTGCATGTTGTTACGAACCGAATGTTAAATGGAGTTTTGTATTTTATGTTATATGCTTCAAGCTACAGCTATCATTACTTGTGAGATGATTCATAATAGTTGCTTATGTATGGCTGTTGTGTTAAAATTATATCGGCTGTTGTATTAAAATGTGTAAATGCCTAGCAAATAAACTTTTCTACCAGTTCAATTAACAAAAAGAAATGATGTTTATGGGTCTGATCGGGTCTGAACCAGCGTTTACAGGGCAAAAATGATATTTGGGTCTGACTGGGTCTGGCCGGGTCCGGTCAGGTCCAGCGAGTCTGGCCGGGTCCGCTCGGGTCCAGCGAGTCTGGCTGGATAGAGAGCAAAAAGTGAGATTCGGGTATTACGGGTCGGATCGGGTCTAGTCTCTTGGGTCGGACCAAATTGGGTCGGGTAAATTTCGGGTATAAGTATCCAACACTTTTTTCAGGTCGGGTCTTAGAAACTCGACCCATTGCCAGGCCTAGCATAGAGGAAGGTACACTGACATATTGTTGATGGGATAAAACCTTCCGCTAGTTGGAAAACTCCCTAGGATGGGGGACTAAGACACTTGATAAGGGAACACATATGGACACCGCTTGATGCCACTTAGGCCTTGCAATCAAAAGAAAGGAAAAGGTGCATGTGTATGTTTGCTACAACGCCTAGCAAAAGAGAGATCGTGGAATCAAGGTAGTAAATTCATAGAGGATCATGCTCATCTAGTGGCATCATGGGACTAGGTATAGTCACAAGAAGCATCAAAAGTTGTAGGTGGTGAAATTATCAAGGACCGCTTGAGGTAGTAGTCAGTGGAGTAGGTAAATTATGGTGATCCTTACATTGTTTACCACAACAACATGAAGCTTCTCCCCACCTCATCTCTCAACCCTCATATATTTTTCCCACCTCCTCCATTGCTAGGATGCACGGACACAAATATGGACACTGACACATGGCACGATGATTTTGGAAAATATGGGACACAGACAACGCGTTGGACACGGAAAAACAAATTATAAGCACACACACACATATGTTTGAGTGTTTATGTACATATAATTAATATAGAAACACACCAAAAAAATCTACAAGACTTCAAAGATAGTCAATTACATTTTCTAATTCAAAAATATATACGTGTGTGTGGCGTCATTCGTCATTTAAAGCTCCAAAGATACCTGGCTCATTTCTGAACTCAAGCAACAAAAACATATAAAAATATATAAATAATACCACAATATTTTGCATATTAATCAAGCCCATAGTACAAATCACCGTGACATCAAACCAACAATATATTCATAAAATTAGAAGATGAACGACACCCACAATTTATAAGCTAGTAAAAGTGAAGTAACAATTTAAGAACACTAAAGTTGAAGAAGTGTTTATATTTGAGAATAGTGAAAAAAATTTATTAGTGGTGAGAAAAGGAGGAAGAGGATGAGTATAAAATAATAAAGTGAAGAGGAGGGAGAGGAGATGAGAATGGAAGAGGGTGTTTATTGGATCATTGTTTAATTAATCTTGTGGTCGTGTAGAAGGATGATGTGTGTTGAAGTAGTTCATGGCAGAGGAGTGAAAGGTAACAGTATACATAGCAGAGGTTGTACTACTATTAGATATATATTCATGGTGATGACGAAGGGGAGGAGACCATCACGGGGCATGAGGAAGTAGAGGGAAAGACATGTAAGAAGAAGGAAGAAGAGGATAGGATGATGGGGAAGAAAATGAGGTAGGACAAGAACACTTCTGGGAGGCTGTGGTGGCCGTCCTAGACATGTCTCTGACACAGACACGTTGTGGATGGGTATTTTGTGTGTTAGTCGGGTGTCCAAGTGTGTCCACAATGTGTCCAAGTTGGACACATGTCAAGGACGGCCACTACAGCCTTTGGGAACTGTTTGTGCTTGCTACCTCCCTTGTTTATGCAACAAAAAGTTGCTACTTGTTGCATGAAGTAGCAAGGAGTTGGTACTAAGTGGGGAGGGTGGGAGGAAGAATAAAAAAGGTGTTGTTGGCTAACTAGGGGGAAGGGATGTTGTGACAACCAAGGAACGAGGTATCTGATACCGACGCCGTTCCGACAGCCTGTAATTAGGTATTTACCGGTATACCAACGGAAATGTCGACAGATGCAATCTGGGCTGTTTCGATGCCAAAATGAACTAATTAAATCATGAAATTTTACAGGTGTGATCTCTACACCTAAATGCATCGTTTTATGCAATAAAATTCTAGAAGGGGTATGTGGGGGGGTTGTCCATCATGTGGGAGATAGGGAAGCCGTCCTGTTTTTTGGAGATTTCAATGGAGGATTTCGATGACCAATTAAGATTTCGAATTTTACTAGCATAATCCATAAACATAAATATACACACTTATGCAACAATATCCAATTTACAACACATGAATAGCATAGTAACTTACTAACTCATATCAGTTGTATGTCGAGTTACATATTGATTCTCCATACAATATTGAGTTGATATGGTTGAAATATTGCTCCCATGACATGTACATTATGTAAGGTTGGTGGTATGAAGTTACATGTTACTCATACATGTTATGTACAATATTATATAAGTGTATAGTACTCGTTTGTATTATGTAAGCAAACACGATTTTTTTTAGAATTTTACAATATTATGTCTTTATATGTGTCATATTGGATTTTGAAAGAGACTATACACCAAGGATTTCTATTGATCTTCAATATGTGGCCTTGGCAATTAACTTCATGACTGTGAAGGAAGTTAGGCACCATCACTATTGTGACAACTTTTCTCCCCCATCGTTTGTTACCACGTGATCTTGATATGCAGTAGTGAATTTTTCCATGGATTATTCACAATAGTAGATAAATATAAAAGCCATTATAACCATGCCCACTATATGCATGTCGTGAGCATGTGATAATATAAAACCATAATTACCATGTAAACTATGTCCATACTATGGGATATATGTAGTGTGAAACAACCTGCTTCCCGGTCGATACCATCGACAGGAGGTCGATGGTATCGAGATAGTCACAGTGACAGACATCATTCTATCGATACCATCGACATCAATGTTGATGGTATCGAGATTATCACAGATACCGGACAACAGTCCGTCGATACCATCAACATCCATGTCGATGGTATCGAGATTATCACAGATACCGGACAACAGTCCGTCGATACCATCGACATCCATGTCGATGGTATCGACAGAACGTCAGAGGCGGAAACCGACGATCTGCGTCATGTCACTATTTTTATTATACCTATTGTTTTATTGTTTTTCTAGGTTTTACTCATTTGTACCACCTTGTATCTTACCCTAATATATAAAAAGGAGTGAGACGGCTATTGCCCTCACACACAAGAGCTGCACCTTGCAGCCGCCAATGTTGTTCATCTTCCTTCTCTCTCGTTAACATGGTATCAAAGCAAGGTTTGCTCTAGGCCGCCGTCTCTCTCCACCGCCCGCCGTCTCTTCCTCCTTATTCCTTCTTGCCCGCCGGATCTTCTCCTTCCTTCCTCCGGATCTTCTCACCGCGGCACCGACAGCAGTAGCTGCGGCTGAGCCGTCGCACGGCGTGCAGCCGTAATCCCCCGCCTTGAGGATCTTCGGGTAATCCAACGGCGATCTAAAATCTAAACCAGAAGACTAGTCTCTCTACAGTTATTCTCCTAGTCACACATCCTCCATGTGTGATTAGGAAAATCATCCGGAGGCTGTGAATGCGTCAGTAACACATTTCTCTTTGTTTCTTGGGTGACATGTATCTCTCTGTCACCTCAGTCTTCCTTGTAGCGTGTATCAATCCGTCACACAGTCCCGTTCTATAATGGGGGATATCAAGACACCTATGATCTACAACGAGGTGTCACCTATCACCTCCATCAAGCTCGACGGGAAGAATTTTCTTCTATGGATGAATGTCGTCCACACTGTCCTGGAGTCTCGTGACAAGGCGGGACATGTTGACTCAGGTCCTCTGGCCTCTATTGATAAAGGATATGCTGAATGGAAGCGTCATGATAGTCTGGTAAAGACTTGGTTGTGGAACAACATGGAACCTACTATTGCGGCAAGGTTCATGTTCTATTCAATACCTAAGGAGATATGGGACGCAGTGAAGCAGCATTATTCTAAAAAAAAAAATGCGCTTCGCCAATTCATGATCTATGATCGTTTGTTTGCTGAGAGGCAGGGTGACAAATCTCTTGAGGAGTACTTTGGAGCTATTCAGGCACTTTCTCAAGAACTAAGCTATTATCATCCAGTAACTGTCGCTGAACAGATCAAGGACAGGGATGATCTAGTTACGGAAAAAAAATTATCTGGGCTTAACCCTTCGTGCGGATCCACCCGGAGTGTCATTTTGGCTTCTGATAAATTACCCGATTTTGTGGAAGCCTATTCAAGAATACAACAATCCATCTTTGAGTCCAAGTCTGCTACCCCTGATCCTGTTATATCCTCTGGGGAGTCTCATGCATCCGTAGCTGCTGCAGTGCGAGGGGGACGCACTGGTATGGGCCGAGGACGTGGGACTCGTCCTAAGTGCACCTTCTGTGACAAATTGGGACATACAGTGGAGAAGTGCTGGAAGAAACATGGGAGACCTGCTGCACCACCTGTGGGGACAGCTCATTATGCCACTACTACAGATTCCTCTTCTTCTGTTGTGGAACCTACTTCTGGAACCGGTATTACTCTTACTCAGGAGGAGTATGATTGGTTTATTCAGGCTATACAACACATGAGTATGGGATCATCATCATCATCGTCAGCAAACCTGACATCTACTGCGGGTAATCAGGCTACATCCCTCATTGCTTATGGCTCTACATCATTTTGGGTGGTTGATTCTGGCGCGTCACAGTCACAGCACATGACTGGTATGAGGAGATTGCTCCACTCTATTGACTCGTTTATCCCTCACAAATCTGTTACACTGGCAGATGGTTCAGTGAGGAGAGTGTTAGCTAGTGGATCTGTCCCTCTAACACCCAAGATTGATCTCAAATCTGTACACTTTGTGCCTGAATTTCCTTTTAATCTTCTTTCTGTTGCAAAACTGATTGACACTGTAAAATGTACGGTAACATTTGGTCCTTGTTTTGTATTACAGGATCTCAAGAGTATGAGGACGATTGGTGGGGGACCTAGGAAAGGTGATCTCTACCTTTTCCATGGTGACAGTCTGTCTCGCCAAGTATCTGCTCCTGCTCCATCCGTCCTGTTGAGTGGTTCCCCCTTACTATGGCATTGCAGATATGGACATCCTTCCTTAGAGACCTACGCAAGTTGGAACTAGAGTTGTCTCAACTGTCATCTTTAGAGTGTCAGTCATGTCAGTTGGGAAAGCATCATAGGTTATCTTATCCCAGTCGTGTCAATAAACAGGCTTCTTGTCCCTTTGAGTTAGTCCATAGTGATGTGTGGGGTCCTGTCAAAGACCAGAGTTATAATGGTTTTCGTTACTTTATTTCCTTTGTGGATGATTTTTCTCGAATGACATGGATCTATCTTCTCAAAAGTCGAGAGTCTGTACTATCTATTGTGAAACATTTCCACACTAAAATAAAAGTCCAGTTTGACTGCAATATAAAAATTCTTCAATCTGATAATGCTTTAAAGTATGTCCAAAGGCTATGTCTGATTTTTGCAGCTCTGTAGGTATGATCCATCGCACATCGTGTCCTTACACCCCTCAGCAGAATGGGGTGGCTGAGCGAAAAAATCGACATCTTCTTGATATTGCTCGATCTATTATGTTCCAATCCAATGTACTTAAGAAATTCTGGTCTGAAGCTCTTTTAACTGCTTGTTTCTTAATTAATAGACAACCATCCTCGGTTCTTAAAGGACAGACTCCCTTCTCTGTGTTACGACCCACGGACAAGCCTTTTTCTCTTCCCCTTAGAGTGTTTGGTTGCACTTCCTTTGTCCATCATGTTGACCCTAAAGCTGACAAGCTTTCTCCTAGGTTTGTTAAAACCTTGTTCCTTGGCTACTCTAATACTAGCAAAGGATACAAGTGTTACTGTCCTAGTCTTCGTCGGATGTTTGTGTCTAGGGATGTTATCTTCCATGAGACCACTCCATATTTCTCTGATGCTATAAGGGGGAGCAATTGAGAGAGGGAGTGTCACCAATTTTTCAGAGTGATACAGTGGCACCATCTGTGCAGAGTGAGGGAGAGCCACTCATCATCCCTAATTATACTTTTATTCCGGATGAGCAAGCAACAAACATGATTGTTATTGAGCATTACCCACATGTTTATAGTAGGCAAGGCAGACCAGAACCAGAAATGGTAGCGACACCAGTCTCTGAGCCTTCATCTCCGTCTTCTACTCATGGGATTCCTGGAGAAGCATCAGATCTTGATCTTCCTATTGCTGTTAGGAAAGGTACTCGTTCTTGTACTATTAGACATCCTATTACAAATGTGTGTTGTCTGTCCCACTTATCTAAGCAGGCCCGCGCATTTTCTATGGGGATTGATTTTATTGATATACCAAGGAATCACTATGATGCTATGAAGGACAGTGGCTGGAAACAGGCAATGCAGATTGAAATGTCAGCTCTTTTGCATAATGACACATGGGATCTTGTTAGTCTACCTACAGGGAAGAAAGTTGTGGGTTTCCGATGGGTCTTCACCATCAAACATAATCTGGATGGATCTGTTGAGAGGTTGAAGGCCAGATTGGTGGCAAAAGGCTACACACAGACCTATGGAGTTGATTTCTTTGAGACTTTTTCTCCGGTAGCTCGTCTAAATTCTGTGCGAATTATTATTTCTTTGGCTACTACTTTTGATTGGCCCCTATTTCAGCTTGATGTTAAGAATGCCTTTCTACATGGTGACCTCCAGGAAGAGGTATATATGGAGCAACCTCCTGGGTTTGTTGCTCAGGGGGAGTGTCAGAAGGTCTGTAAATTGAAGAAAGTCATATATGGTTTGAAACAGTCTCCTCGAGCGTGGTTTTCCGAGTTCAGTGAGGTTGTACTCCAGATGGGCTTTTCTCACTCTATGACTGATCACTCCTTATTCTACTCTAACTCTTCAGGTGGTTCTATCATTATGGCAGTATATGTTGATGACATAGTCATTACTGGGAGTGATTCTGTAGGCATATCTCGTGTGAAGGAAGGGTTGCAGCGACACTTCCAAACGAAGGATCTGGGTAAACTGAGATATTTTCTAGGCATTGAGGTGCTTAGATCTCATGAAGGTGTCAATCTATCTCAGAGGAAATATGTGCTGGACTTACTACAGGAGACATGCATGACTGGATCTAAACCGATATCTACTCCTATGGATTATCACACCAAGGAGACGGTTGATGATGTTGAGTACTCAGATCCAAGATATTACAGGAGAATAGTTGGCAAGCTAATATATCTGACTGTTACACGACCTGACATTTCCTTTGCTGTAGGAGTTGTGAGTCAACATATGCACTCACCACGGCAGTCACACTAGACAGCAGTTTGCCGGATTCTGAGATATCTGAAGAGTGGTCCAGGTAAAGGGATCACATATTCCAAACCCAAGGTGCCTCCATCTACTTTGACTCTCACCGGGTACTCAGATGCAGATTGGGCTGGTGATCATATTGATAGAAGATCTACATCAGGCTATTGTACTTTCCTAGGTGACCATTTGATTACTTGGAAAAGCAAAAAGCAGAATGTGGTAGCCAGATCCAGTATTGAGGCTGAATACCGTGCTATGGCCCATGCATGTTGTGAACTACAATGGGTCAAATCCGTTCTCTCTGAGTTAAAAATCACTATTATGCCTTCTATGGAGCTCAAGTGTGACAACTAGTCTGCTATACATATTGCCAGGAATCCTATCTTTCATGAGCGTACAAAGCATATAGAAGTTGATTGCCATTTTATTCGTGATCAAATCAAGGATGGCACTATTGTGACGCCATATGTCAAGTCTGAAGATCAACTGGCGGATATCTTGACAAAGCCTTTGGGTCCGGCAGCTTTTCAGAAATTATGTGGCAAGCTGGGCATACACGATGTGTACTCTCCAGCTATAGGGGGAGTGTGAAACAACCTGCTTCCCGGTCGATACCATCGACAGGAGGTCGATGGTATCGAGATAGTCACAGTGACAGACATCATTCTGTCGATACCATCGACATCCATGTCGATGGTATCGACAGAACGTCAGAGGCGGAAACCGACAATCTGCGTCATGTCACTATTTTTATTATAACCTATTGTTTTATTGTTTTTCTAGGTTTTACTCCTTTGTACCACCTTGTATCTTACCCTAATATATAAAAAGGAGTGAGACGACTATTGCCCTCACACACAAGAGCTGCACCTTGCAGCCGCCAATGTTGTTCGTCTTCCTTCTCTCTCGTTAACATGTAGAAAGTGCTATATACAAACAAACATAAGACTAGAAAATTAAAAAATCTATACTTTTTTTTTGCAATATTTGTATTTTTGTTGCGAAGTAGTACATTTTCTTCCTTTGTATGATAAAAATACTAGTAATAAGAAGATTTGTATACTAATTAGCTTACTACTAAAAATGATAGCAAATTATACTTATATTTAGTGGATTATTTAGGTATATTATTATGATTATAATGTATATTATGAGATAGTGTTGTAGATCTTAGAACACATATAATTAGGAGACATACAAAAAGCAAATTGGGGGATCTTTGCCAATTTAAGGCAATTTAGGATGAACTTATATTTTAATTGAGATAGATGAGTTGTAAATGAGAGAAATGGTAGAAAATACAAAGCTATACCTTGGATTAGGATTATTTGAACCCTAGTTGTCGAGCCTTGCTTCAAAATTTCCTCCACTCAAACAACAAAACCAGACTCAAGCTTGCAAAAATCGGTATATCTGTAGTTATAACAATAAATTTCTTTGAAATTTGGCAATATTTGGCGATATTTGGCGGTATTTGGCGGTATGCCCATCGGTATACCGATATTTGAGATCCGATCGATACACTCGCAGCATATCGTAACCGATGATGTCAAAAACAAAATTTCGAGCAAAATTTCACCCATTTCGATGATATTTCATTCCTTGGTGACAACTGCACATGGTGGCCTAGCAGTAGTGGACAACCAGTGGGTCATACACTACAGCCATGACGCCAGAATCCAACTAGCATTGAAATTTATCTTGTTGCTTCATGCAACTATAGAGAAAGAGATAGTGCGCACATGCTCATATTGATAAGCAGACGAGGGGGTAAGAAGACTGCGGGGAGAGTGTAAAGGGAAGGTAGATGAGGCACTGGCTGCAGACATTCAAAAGGCAAGG
Organism: Alisma plantago-aquatica; assembly: GCA_963693085.1. NCBI lineage: Eukaryota > Viridiplantae > Streptophyta > Magnoliopsida > Alismatales > Alismataceae > Alisma > Alisma plantago-aquatica. Next base: position 27,590,264 of record OY856413.1, on the reverse strand, counting down.
GAGGCAGGGGGAAGGTAGAGGAGGGAGAACACGGTGTTTCGAAAAAAGTAAAAAAAAATGGAAACATTTTAAGTTGGGAAAAAGGATCACTTACTCGTTAAGAGTATCTTTGGTATGTACAATTAGAAAAAATCTGCATTTAAACTAATTAGTATTAGCGGATCCAAAGGCGCCTAGGCTGTATAGTGACAAGTTTGGGATTCAACAATGTTTTGGCTGGGCAGAATTGGAATTCAGAAAAAAAATGTGAAAATTCAGAGATACATTGTTAAATTGAGTTCAAGTTTGAGCCAAAGATTCAAACACACACACACATGTCCACGAGCACACGCACGCACATACACACAGCCGCAACATAGAGACAGAGACACAAACACAGAGACAGACACACACGCATGCCGACGCAGACACACACACGCGCAGGAACACACACACGTAGAGTCATGTAACACGTAATCATTTTTAGTAAAGGGTAACTAAGAAAGAAACATGAAAATAGGGGAGTAGGAGCATCTAACTCTATGGCATGGGAGCTTGCTGCAACAGTGCTATCTTACAGGAGGAGGGTCAAGGGTCGTTGGAAAGGATTAAAGGAGCCCTAGTTTAATTGTCTCAAGGTTTAGGAGAAAGGGTGAATCAGTGGAACTAGAGGAACAAGGTTGGGAAAATCAGGGTCAGGTTTTCACTGTATCAGTGGGTTAACAAAAAGAAATGAACAGGCAACTTATGGAAAAATATACATGAAAAAATGGAACATCACAATTAATCATCTAAATCGTGAAAAAAAGAAAAAATAATGAAAGTCGCCAAGAATATTTTGGAGCCTAAAAATCATGATAAAATCACCAATTTCTCAATAAAAGATGCTGACTTTTGTTAAAATGCCTAGGCCGAAGCCTAGGCGTTCCTTGACTATTTTATTAATTATTTAGTGTTTTTTACTTACAGTGATAAATTAACCTATCAACAATATATGAGTCAGTATGAACAAGAGATTTGGGACAATAGTGGGAGATGGAAGAGGGAAAATAAGGCAAAATGCAGCACCACCAGCATGAATGTGGGAAGATGCAAATGAAGGAAGAAAAACTGTAAAATAATAACAGAAAATGGGCTGAATATAAAAGAGAATGAAACGGTAATAGAGATAAGGAAGGACAGCAGGAGGGAGGATGAAACAGTATGAGGTACTCGAGAAAGAAGAAGAATGGACTAGAAACATTGTTGCTAGGTTGAGCAAAAAGGGGAAAAAATGGAGAATTGCAGGTGGAAAAGAAAAAAAGAAAAAGAAAAAAATCACTGCATAGAAGCAATGTTGCTGTTTGGTGGAGGGGAATATAGAAAGGGAGCGGGTAAGAAAAATAACAAACAAAAAACAGCAGTAGTTGACTTAAAATGGTTGTTTTTATTTATAGAAAAAAAAACAGATAGTGTTAAAGAGTATATTAGCCTATTTAGTTAATAGGTTAATTAGTTAGTGGGCATTTATTGTCTCGGCCTATTTAGATTACTTGGGACACAAGTCTCAGGGTTTCTCCCTTGCTCCTATATATTTGACAGGGCTGTACCTCTTTTATTAATCGAATCAGTTCAATACAATATTCTTTCACAGATAGTTTATTTTCCAACGTATTGGGTCAGGCTCAAATTTGGAGTACTATCTGCCTAAGCAGACGCCAAGAAGACCCAGTTGGGCTGGGCACGTAGGATCTGGAACCCAATGGGCTGCATAGGATTCTATAAAATGATTCATATTTGATTTGACAGATCTATAAGATCAAGATCTGCTTTTCAGTAATCTATCATAGAGATAGAGGTTGAGCTAGATTTTAGCATCCACCATATTTTAGGAAGAAATCATAATCCAAGTGTTAATATATGTGTTGTTATTACTGCTCTGTTATTTTATATTATATTTGAACCTCTCTGTAATTGTTCCAGTATTATAAATAGAAGGGTACACTCATTGTGTAACCCTATGCTCTCCAGTTCTTGTGTTATTTTACATGGTACCAGAGCCGACCTAGATCCAGCTGGCGCTCGTGCCCTCCCTCCCTCTCTTCTCTCTCCTTCTTCGGTGCCCCCCCCCGCCTCTCTCTCTCCTTCCCCGGCCGCCCGCCCACCAGCCGGCAGCAGCCCGCAAGCCGGCCACCCGTCGCCGGCAGTGCAGCGCCGGGGCTGCTAGCCGCCAAGTCGGTCGAGCAGTCGGGGCACGTAGGCCGCCGGGGTCGTCTCTCTAGCCTGGTTCTGGGCTTCGTTTGCCTGCGGGTTTGATTTCTGTCTGAAGACCACCTTCGGATCTATTTTTTGCCTGCCTGCCCGTGTGACCAGTTGAGTCACCGGGTCCCTTGCTGCGCTCCGGCGTAGTCGTTATGTGAAGCGGTCCTTCCGATCCGTAGCTTTGTGCCTACTGCTACCTACCTGAAGAGGTAGGTAGCCTTCTATTTCCTGTTCCTTCCTGCTACTTCCTGTCTGCCAGTTCGTCTGCCTCTACCTCATGGCGTCTACCTATGAAGATCTACGTCGTCAGGTGACAATTGTGAAGCTGGATGGGAGAAACTACCAGCACTGGGTGTGCTCTATGCAGATTTATGTCAAATCACAAGGAAAATTGTCGCACCTGACGCGAGATCCACCACCGGTGCCCCCTGCAACAGCCGACTCTAAAGATGTGAAAACTTATGATGACTGAGTGAAAGACGACTCCACAGTCATGACATGGATTCTGAATAGTAGTGAGACCAAGATTAGCGTCACACTATTATACCTGCAGACGGCGAAGCAGATGTGGGATCAGCTTGCCAGCACTTATTCACACAGTCAGAATCCCAAGAAGGTGTTTGATATCAACAAACAGCTCAGCCGCCTGCGTTTCTCTGGATCTGATCTAACGGATTACTTCTCTACTTTCAAGGGACTGTGGGGGGAATTAGAAGCCTGTCATCCCTTGTCTATTGATTTGGCTACTATGCCACGACAGCGACAGGAGTTGCAAGTAGTCCAGTTCCTCTGTGGCCTACCTGATTCCTATGCCGGGGTGGTGGATCAGATTCTCACCAGTGATCCGTTGCCTACTCTACAGACTGCCTTTCAGAGACTACAACGCTTTCCTGCATCGTCATCTGAGACTCCTACTGATACGGGAGATACTACTGCTTTTGCTGCGATGTCTGGTCGTGGCCGTGGCCATGGACGTGACCGCTCACATGATGCTCGTCCTCCTCTTGGTGTTGGCAGGGGGAGGAACTCTTCAGGTCGTGGAGCATCCTCTGGACCTACTACTGCTGTTGCTCGTCCTTAGACTGGCCAACACTTCTGCAACTTCTGTGGCCGGTCTAATCATGTTGAAGACAACTGCTGGGAAAAATATGACAAACCAGCTTGGGCCAATGCGGCCACTGATGCTACTACATCTTCTGAGATGTCTACCCAGCCTGATACCCCGGATTCTTCTACCGCTGACTTCATTTGTACTGAGGTCGAACGCATGTTACTGGAGCGTACTGGCTCGTCATCTACTACTACCACCACTGGAGCACATGCTGCGACATACTCTGGTTGTGACACTGTCTTCCTTACTGCACCATCCTCTACTACTGGAAATACAAAATGGGTCATAGATTCGGGCGGGTCTTCTCATATTTCCGGGAATCGGTCGTTGTTCAGAAGTTTATCTACACCGACTACTAATTCCTCTGTTATGCTTGTTGATGGCTCCAAGTCTACCGTTCCGGGGATTGGAGACATTGTGTCTGATATTGTGCTGAAATCTGCTCTATATGTGCCTCGTTTTCCATTGAATTTATTATATGTTAGCAAAACTTTGCGTAGCCTGAACTGTAGCCTGACTTTAGTACCTAGTTCATGTGTTTTTCAGGATCTTCGCACGAGGATGAAGATTGGTGGGGGGCATGAAGGATCTGATGGCTTGTATGACCTGGACAATCTGAAAAGAGTGGACAATGTGGCTCTGGCTTCTGTAGTATCTTCTTCAGTATCGGCTTTACAGTGGCACTACAAACTTGGGCACCCATCAACCTGCACAAGCCCCCCCCAACCAAGCCAATCTTCTCCTCCAAAAGGTTCTGCGTCACCTGAGGTAATCTCTGATCTTGATGTGCCTATTGCTCTTAGGAAGGGCACTCGTTCCTGCACTATCCACAACATTGCTAACTATGTATCGACTGATAAATTAAGTGTTCATGTTAGCAACTTTGTCACTGCTTTATCTGCTATTGCCATTCCAAAGACTGTACAGGATGCCTTGCAAAGTACAGCTTGGACTACTGCTATGAAGAAAGAAATGCTTATTCTTTCTGACAGACAAACTTGGGAGTTGGTGGATCCACCTCCTCAGTGTAAGCCTGTAGGCTGCAGATGGGTGTATGCTGTCAAATATCAACCAGATGGTATTGTAGAACGTTTGAAGGCACGTCGTGTTGCTAAAGGTTATATATAGACCAGTGAATTAAAAAACGGCCGCCTGGCCGCTTGAGCGGCCGCTTAAGCGGGCAGCAAAGCCCAGCCGCCTAATATCGCCCTTAAGCGCCCGCTTGAGCGGGTTTTCAAAAAACGCCCGCTTTTTTCCCACTTCACCCGCTTTTTTCCCGCTTTTTCCCCGCTTTTTGAAAAAAATGCTGTTGTAAGCATGTAATGTTAATTAATTATATAATCCAAGTAGTATTGAGTATAATATATGAAGCTTGTATACATTAAATGTTCTATGATATACCTAGTCCTACTTTAGAATGCAAACTTTGTATGTAAGCTGTATATAATAGGGTACTGCGGTAATATATCTAAGTAAATATCCTATTGCTCTATTATACTAGTAATGCATGATTAGTTTTACTGATTTCCTTGCTGGTTTCAGTGATTAATGATTGGTACTACTGGTTAGTATTACTTTAGTGATTACTTTAATTCAACAATTCATAGTTTGTTATTTACAATTACTGATCTGCTTGCTGATTTTAGTCATTAGAGATATTGATTAATAGTAAGTATTGATGAATACTTAGTTAATTACTGATTTGCTGATTAGATATGTATAGAAGTTCCTTATAAATATATTTTTTATATACACATACATGTAATTTTGTATAAAAATATATAAAATTTAGACACCCGCTTTTTCAAAAATCGCCCGCCTACCGCTTAATCGGTTACAGGGTGCTGTCCGCATGCCTCCCGCTTCCCGCTTTCTGATACATTGATACAGACCTATGGTATTGATTACTTTGAAACTTTTTCACTTGTTGCTCGTCTTAATTCTGTCAGAGTTCTATTATCTGTTGTTGTTAATCTTGACTGGCCTCTAGTACAACTGGATGTTAAAAATGCTTTCTTATATAGCGATCTACAAGAGGAGGTCTATATGGAGCAACCTCCTGGGTTTGTGGCTCAGGGGGAGTCACATAAAGTCTGCAGGCTGAAGAAGTCTATTTATGGGCTCAAACAGAGTCATCGTGCCTAGTTTGATAAATTGAGCAAAATTCTAATTGATTTTGGTTTTCTGAGATCTCAGGTGGATCATTCTGTCTTTACTAAGAAGACTTATGTTGGCATTGTGATTCTGATTGTATATGTGGATGATATTATACTTTCTGGCAGCGACTCTATTGCTATTCAGGATACTAAAGCCCATCTCTGCAAACACTTTGCTACTAAAGATTTGGGTAAGCTACAGTATTTTCTGGGCATAGAGGTATCCAGAACTTCTAATGTTGTTGTGCTATCTCAGAGAAAATATGTCTTAGATCTTCTGCAGGAGACTGGTATGCTTGGAGCTAGACCTGCTGACACTCCTCTAGATCCCAATGTCAATTGGGATGATAATTCTTCTCCACTCTTTGCTGATAATAAAAATACAAGAGGATGATTGGTAAAATGATATATTTGACTGTGACTAGAGCTGACATATCTACTGTTGTGGGTCTTCTTAGCAGGTACTTAGATAAACCCAGACAGTGTCACTGGGATGCACTCTGTCATATTCTGCGATATCTGAAAAAGTCTCCTGGCAAGGGACTTCATTACAGGAAAAATGAACATTGTTCTCTTGAGGGTTATTCTGATTCTGACTATACAGGGAGCAAAATTGACAGGAAATCCACTTCTGGCTATTGTACCTATGTTAGAGGTAATCTGGTCACATGGAGAAGTAAGAAACAAAATGTGGTTGCCAGATCTAGTGCTGAAGCTGAATATAGGGTCATGGCCCATACTGCCTGTGAGCTTCTGTGGGTGCGCTCTCTCCTGAAAGACTTCGGTGTTGAGTCTTCTTCTGCTATGCCTATGCACTGTGATAATAAAGCTGCTATTTTTATTGCTAACAATCATGTCTATCATGAGCGCACCAAGCATATTGAGGTTGATTGTCACTTCATCCGGGAATCTATTCTTTCTGGCAAGATCTGCACTCCCTTCACTCACTCTGAAGATCAGGTTGCTGATATATTCACCAAGCTTCTGGCGAAAAAGGACTTCTGCTCTCTCTCTGGTGGACAAGTTGGGCATGATTGACATCTATGCTCCAACTTGAGGGGGAGTGTTAATATGTGTTGTTAATACTGCTCTATTATTTTATATTATATTTGGACCTCTCTGTAATTGTTCCAGTATTATAAATAGAAGGGTACACTCATTGTGTAACCCTATGCTCTCCAGTTCTTGTGTTATTTTACACCAGGATTTCCTTTATTTATGTAAATCCAGGGATTCACAATGTTTTCCAACACCTACAAGCCAAACATAAAATATGTGCTGATGGAGTTGAAAATACTATAAATATGCATGATCCAGCAAGCCAATGAGCTGTAGATATATTCAACTATCTTATGTTGTTTTTTCACATGAAATATTTTCTAGTTGCATTGTAAAGTTCAGGTATAAGAATGTAAATAAGGTTATTCTTTAGCAGCAGGACAAAGTGATAAGTTGGCTTTATATGAGAACTGACTTACAATAACTCCATCTTGAATTCCTTTATGATCGATAATGGAATCTGAATCGAACCAACTTTTAGAAGTCCTTCACTCATAAGCACAATATAACTCTTTCTGCCACCTTGTCTGTGTTAAGCCATAATTAAAGCAACCCCTCAGAATAATATATCTACGATGAACTGAACTTTTAACCTGAAATGAATGAATTGAAAATGCAAAGACCACGAACAAATCACAGGGAGTTTAGACAGCATTAATGAAACATACAATTTTCATATGTGAGAACTAGGAGTTCCTACCATATTAGGTTCTCAGTTATGGGTGTTCCTCTACATCATGTCTTTTTTTCATTAAACTACTCTTCTGAAACATGTGTTTTAAGTCTCTTCTTAGTATAGAAAACAAAACTATTAATAAACTAAACACAAACATGTTTTCATCTACAAAGGTAGAATCAAGAAATTGAATTTAATCTCGGTTACATGAAGTAATTTAAAGCAATATAATAATATGTATAGAGAGTATGATCTAAAATACAAAAGAAGGTAGCAGTATAAACCGATTTGTCAAACTCCTCAAAATAGATTCCTATATAATAACAAACAACAAGTGCAGGTTTAGGCAGCAATTGTGGCAAGTTACAGAATCAAACCACAAAAATAATACAAAACTAATAGAAATGCATAGATACAGTTACACTATGGGCACGTTTGGTTTGCTGAATTTTTAAGAATCCTACATTTATGCCATCCCACATTTGTAAAATACTGCATTGTCAAAATCCCGTAAAGACAAATTTTATGTTTGGTTTCCTGGATTTGTTACATGATTTATTTATTTTTTGGGTCCACCAGCCAACCACAGCTGGATTTTGGCGTCCGGGAGAATTTTGATGGAAACCAAAATGCGGGATTCTTATTATGTCCAGAAATCCCGCGATTAGCTCCGTTTTCCAAATTCCATAAACCAAACATAAACTTTCTACAGATGGATACCAAAATACAATCCAATACGGCAAAATCGAGGAAACCAAACATGCCCATATGTTTCTAGCACATCATGGATATGAATTCACTTAAAGTTGAAATAAGATGATTCACTCTAGTAAAAGAAATACTATTCAAGCATAAGATCAAATTTCCTAGTAGTGAAAGGAAATGATAATAATTAGAGTACTTTTAATAATACTTAGCTATAATTTGTAGTTAATCAGTCTTACTGTGAAGAATTTATTTGTAAGTGGTTCAATTCTGATTCAAAAAATGATAAAGGGTTTCCCAGTTAGGCATCTTGTTTTTCTTGTTTCATACGCCATGGACTTCGGGTATACTAAATAGTACTAGATGATATTTCCTTTTTCTATGCCTTGGGTAGTATTACAGCAATAATCAAATTCTTATACTCATGCATGCATGCATAATTACACTGCTATAACAACTGTAGCGCTCCTTCTGACTTTATTGGCTCTTTGTAGATAACCCTCTTATATCTAAGAGCTTACCACCTCCAAAAGTATATGGAGGCATTTTTATTAAAAACCTTCCTATCACAATCCTTCCTCCTTCACAGGCTGCGCATTAAATGAGAAAAGCATCCCGTGCTTGAGAGTTCTTCCTGCTGGCAATGAAGGCTCACTTTCCATCCTGTCATGTGGTACCCTATGTATTGGGTTTAATGGTGCCTAGTTGTGACAGCCTGTAATGATCCTTTGACCATGCCTGACTATATGAAAGTGAGTTCAATTGACTATAAGAAAGTGATTTCAATTGACTTTGTTGGCTCTTTGTACATAACCCTCTTATATCTAAGAGCTTACCCTCCAAAAGTGTGTGGAGGCCTGTTTATTTAAAATTTTCCTATCACAATCCTTCCTCCTCCACAGACTGCACACTAAATGAGAAAAACATCCCCTACTTGATAGTTCTTCTTGCTGGCGATGAAGGCTCACTTTCCATCCTATCATGTGGCACCCTATATATTGGGTTCAATGGTGCCTAGTTGTGACAGCCTCTAATGCTCCTTTCACCATGCCTAACTATATGAAACTGAATTCAATTGACTTCTAAAAGTTGGTTTCTCAAGTTAGATGGAGGAAATGTACCATGTGATCCGAATATGCGAACTGCACAGCATTTTCCACTCAACTTTTTCCACAGATCATTTTTACATAAATGTTCATGAAACTCCACATTGGAGAGCGGTAATGGCATAAGATGTAAATACAGGAGTTCATGCCTCCATACAGAATTTAGTACTAAACAACTAAATATATTAGTAGTTTGGTACATAGTAGAGCAGCAGTGCATGCATAAATGATAAATATGTAATGTAGGTGCAGCAGTTCATACATAAAGATGTAACATGGGTGCAGCAGTACATAAATACAGAATGTGTATGAAGCAAGGAATAAGGTATCCGATTTCGATACCGTTTCGACAGCATGGAAACCGAAATTTATGGAAATTTCGACAAAAATTTCGATAAATGCAATTGTGCCCGTTTCGACGCCAAAATGAACGAATTAATTTATGAAATTTTACAGGCGTGACCTCTACACCTAAATGCATCGTTTTATGCAATAAAATTTTATGTGGGGGTAGGTTAGGGAGGGGTCCTTCATGTGGGGAGGTAAGGGAACTGTCCTTTTTATTGAGGATTTCGATGAAGGATTTCGATGAAGGATTTCGATACATATATAATTCAGTTGATAAAAAGAAACACATACTTACCTTGATTTACAAACATAAGTTATGTTTTATATTAGTATATATATTTTCTTGGCTTTATTTTTATTTTGTTATTGGGTTATGGGCCTTTGTCTATTTGCCCATTAGTCCTTTTCCTTATTCTAGAATATTCATGTTTCTAGATCTTTCTTACTCTCCTATATAAGAGAGTCTCATGTTACTTGCTTCACCAATCTAATGCAAACCATCTTTGTATTTTAGATGGTATCAAAGCAGGCTAATCCTCCTTAAACCCCAACCCTAACCTATGCCCACATAAACCCTAGCCGCCACCCCTCTTCCCCTCTCTCTTCTCAGCCCCTCACCAGCCACCGCCCAGCCCCTGCCCTCCTCCTTTCCGCCACCTCTTCACCACCCGCCGCCCCTTCTTCCTCCACCCATACAACCACCACCGCCCCTTCTTCCTCCACCCACACACCCACCCGCCACCGACCATCAGCCCCTTCCTGCCTGCCGCCCTCCTCACCTCCATCCAGCAGCCCCTCTGATGTCCCACTCCTCCGGCTAGCCACCACCTTCTCCACTCAGCCCTCTTCCACCTCCTCTTCTTCCTTCCTTCCTTTCTCCACCATCTCTCCCTCCGGCTAGCCTCCACCACCACTCGCTTCTTTTCCTGCCAATCTCCGGACGTCTCCGGTAACTTTCCAGTTATCGCACGTTGAAGGCGTAACCGGATCTTGCTCTGTCTCTGCCTACGCCTCATAATGAAATAAGATTTTCCTCCATGTTGGCGTAGGTTTCCTGTATCTATTGCTTCCCTGACGCGGGTTTCTGGGATCTGATGCATTAAGCCCGTGTACGGGTATCTTTAGACCTGCCCCTATGATTGGGTTTCTATTGCTTTCATCTGCTATGTGCCTACTGCTGCTGTGAGCCTGGTGCTCTGTCTGCTGACTGCTACATGTCTACTTCTCTGTCTAGTGACTGCTACGTGATTCCTGCTCCAGCCTGCCACTACTGTCTGTTGTGTCGTCCTATATTTTGTGACATCCCATGGTGTCCTCCGATCCGCTTTGCAATCTCTGTGTGACGACTACCAAGTTGGACAGCTCCAACTATCACACCTGGGCAGCCTCCTTTGAATTGTATGTCAAAGCTCAGGGGCATTATCCCCATATGATTACTATTGGGCCGGCGGAACCGACTGCCACTACTAACGACAAAACTAAATAGGCGTATGACATGTGGTCCAAGGACGACTCTGGGGTTATGACCTGGATGGTCAACAATGTTGAACCCAAAATCAGCCAATCCCTTCTGCGCCTGTGTACGACTAAGGATATGTGGGATCAACTCTCCCACGTCTATTCTCATCAACAGAATCCCAAGAAGATGTTTAATATTTTCAAACACCTGGCCAAGAAGGAGTATTCTACCTCAGATGCCATTGAAGATTACTACAATCAATATTGTGCCCTTTGGGATGAGTTTCAGGTGTGTCATCCCCTATCCTTAGATATTAAGGAAGCACAAAGACAACGGAATGAACTACAACTCGTTTAATTCCTTGTTGGCCTACCGTCCTCCTTTGCGGGTGTCGTAGATCAGATTCTCTCCAGTGATCTGTTGCCCACCTTACGCGATGTTCTGAAATGCGTGCAGTGTTTGCCTTCTGTATCTCAGGCAAATCCTGAACTTTCTGACAATGTTGCTCTAGTTGTTCGATCTGGAGATTCTTTCAGTGGACGTGGTCATGGTCGTGGCCGTGGTCGAGGCCGCTCTACTCCAAGTGTTGGTCGTGGTTCGTACTCCTCGGGCACTGACTCTTCTACTGAACCACATTTCTGTAATTTTTGCAAGCGCACCAATCATGCTGAAGACCGTTGTTGGATCAAGCACGGCAAACCTGTTTGGGCAAATCAGGTTTCTTCTGACCAGGTTGATACCTCTGCCTCTCTGTCTGCCCCGCCATTTGTTGATTGGATCAGATCTGAAGTTGAGAAGTTACTCCAAGCTCGCTTGGCCTCTTCTGTTGAGCCCTCTACTACTAGCGGTTCTGCTCTTCTGACACAATCTGCTCCTCTTATACAGTTTGGTAAACATAAATGGGTTATTGACTCGGGTGCCACATCTCATATTACTGGCAATCGATATTTATTTTCTACCTTGCATAAAACTGCTGCCATTCCGCCTATCAGCCTAGCTGATGGTTCTCAAACATTTGTTTCCGGAATAGGGAATATCTATATTGTTGGTCGTCTTATGTTGAACTCGGCACACTTTGTTCCTAAATTTCCTATCAACCTATTATCTGTGAGTAGAACTGTTAAGAGCTTACAATACTAATCTAGAGAGTAAGGGAATTGTTTATTCAGTGAGTAAAACAGGTTACAGGGTAGTCTCTAATATAGAAACTGAGAGTAGAGACATAAGTACAAGTGAGCAATATGGGACTAATATTACAGGAATAACAAAGTAGCACAAGTAAACAACACAGTATATCTATACTCCCCCTCAAGCTAGAGTGTAGATGTCAAACAAGCCCAGCTTGTCAAAGTCTGAAACCGAGCTTTAGGCAAAATTTTGGTGAAGATGTCCGCAAGCTGTTTGTGAGTGCTAATATATGGAGTGCAGATGTGCCCAGATAGATTTTTCTCTCGAACAAAATGGCAATCAACCTCAATATGCTTTGTGCGTTCATGGAAAGTGGGGTTGCTCGCAATAAAAATGGAGGCTTTGTTGTCACAGAATATAGGAATGGGGCTGGAATAAGCAATATCAAACTCATGTAGAAGACCACGGACCCACAGAAGCTCACATGCAGTATGAGCCATGGCTCTGTATTCTGCCTCGGCACTAGATCTAGCAACAAAAGTCTGCTTTTTGCTTCGCCCGGTGACTATATTTCCTGCCACAAATGTACAATATCCAGAAGTAGACTTCCGATCAGATCGACTTCCGAATAAGACAATATCATCAACATACACAATAAGAATAAAAAGTCTTGTTGCTGACTTACGAATAAAAACAGAATGATCAGATTGTGATCGTCGAAAGCCAAAGGTAATTAAGATATGAATGAGTTTATCAAACCACGCACGCGAGCTCTGTTTAAGACCATAGATTGCCTTTCTGAGTTTACATATCTTGAAGGCAGGCTCCCCCTGAGCAACAAATCCCGGAGCTTGCTCCATATAGACTTCCTCCTGAAGATCTCCATATAGAAAGGCGTTTTTGACATCAAGTTGAAACAGAGGCCAGGTTTTATTGACAGCAATAGATATCAGAATGCGAAAAGAATTTAAGCGTGCAACTGGAGAAAAAGTCTCAAAGTAGTCAACACCATATGTCTGTGTGTAACCTTTTGCAACTAATCTGGCTTTCAGGCGTTCAATAGTGTCATCCGGTTGATATTTGATAGTAAATATCCAACGACATCCCACGGTAGGGCAAGAAGAGGGACGATCGACTAGATCCCACGTCTGACGATCGCAGAGCGCATGCATTTCTTACTCCATAGCATGTTTCCAGGAAGGAATGCGAAGGGCTTCTTCCGCTGATTTAGGGATAGTCACAGCAGACAAAACAAAAGTGAAGCATGCAAAACTACCACAGAGATTGTCAGAGGAACAGAAATTACTGATAGGATGTTGAGTACATGAACGAACACCTTTCCGTAAACTGATAGGAAGGTCCAGGTCAGAAAATACCTCATTGGGTGGTGGATCAACCGCAGACGAAGGAGTTGGTTCGACTGGGGCCTCAGAAGTAGTATTTCTCTTTGACCTGCGCTGGTAGACTTGCAATGGGCGTTCCGTAGGCATATCAGGAGAAGGTAAATCCTCAACAATAGCCGGTAAATGTGTGTTGGCCATAATATCAGCAGACAGTTTTTCTCCATCAGTAGAGTAGTAAGGCATATGCTCAAAGGTCACATCCGCACTAACAAACCACTGTTTTTTGAATAGGATCAAAGTAGCGGTAGCCTTTTTGTGTACGGGAATACCCCAGAAAAACACACTTTACCGAGCGGGCATCAAGTTTTGTGAGTCCAGGGCGAAGATTTTTCACAAAGCAAGTACTCCCGAAAATGCGAGCAGGAAGAGAGAATAAGGGTTTATAAGGAAACAAAATGGCGTAAGGAACCTGATTTTACAAAATAGAGGAAGGCATGCGATTTATAAGATAGCAAGTCGTAGAGACAGCTTCAAGCCGGAAACGATGGGGTACTTTGTAGTGTATGAGAAGAGTGCGAGCAACCTCGAGTAAGTGGCGGTTTTTCTTTCAACGACGACATTTTGTTGAGTGTAAGGGCAAGTGGTCTGATGGATGGTCCCACGAGCGGCACAGAAGGAGGTAACAGATTTTTGCATAAACTCAAGTGCATTATCAGTACGAAAAATTTTAATAGGTTTGTTAAACTGGGTGTGAATTTCAACAAAGAAATTACGAATAGTTTCCATCACAGTATCCCGATCCTTAAGTAAAAACAGCCATGTGGTGCGAGAGTAGTCATCAATGAAAGTCATAAAATATTTCACACCCGAGTGACTCGATACGGAACAAGGACCCCAAATATCAGCATGAACAATGTCAAAAATTTCATTAGAAGCAATAATCTTCTTAGCAGGAAAAACAGAACGAGTTTGTTTGCCCAATACACAAGTTTCACAAGTAAAACTGTTCTCAGATAAAGCAGGAAATAAAAGTTTTAATTTGGCAGTTGATGGGTGACCCAGTCTAAAATGCCACTGTAGTCCAGTCACTGAAGTAGATAGCAGAGCAGATGTAGCAGGTCCATCCAGATAATACAGCCCGTCTTGTCCTTCACGGCCCGAACCAATCCTCGTCTTCGTGCGTAGATCCTTCAAAACACAGCCAGAAGGATCAAATTTAATAGAGCACTTGAGTTGTTTTATCATCTTACTTACAGATAAAAGATTAACAGGAAACTGTGGGATATATAAAACAGAATTTAGTTGTAGCTTTGGTGAAAGAGGAATTGTGCCAGTGCCATGAACTGTAGTTTTGGAACCATTTGCAACAGTAACATATGGGATAGTAGTAGTTTTATTGAGAGCAAAAAATATGCGAATGTCACCGGCCATATGAGTGGATGCACCCGAATAAATACACCATTTATTGTTACCAGTAGTTGGAGATGCAAGCATAGCAGAGGGTCCCGCTGTAGAGGAGGGTAGCTATGTGATACGCTCCTGGAACATCTTCTCAAATTCAGAACGATGCCAGTCTGCGTTTGCAGGAGCAGCAGGTGTGTCTGAGGTGGTGTCAACAGTAGACTCTGTAGAAGCCTGGTTAGCCCAAGCGGGCTTGCCATGCTTAATCCAGCAGCGATCTGCAGTATGATTGTCCCGACCACACCAGTTGCAGTAGCGAGGGTCAGGAGGTGTACCGCATCCAGGAGTAGATGAGCCACGACCACCCGAGGGAGGAGGTCGACCTCCACGGCCACGGCCGCAACCTCTGCTACGGCCAGAATCAGCAGGACGAGCAATGAGAGTCGGATGCTCAATAGCAGGAGCAGGAGTCATGGATGGTAGTCGTTTGACTCTTTTTAGGACATCACTGAGGGTAGGCAGCAGATCACTAGATAGAATCTCATTGACCACACCAGAGAAGGACGCAGGAAGGGCAGCCAAAAACTGAACAAGTTGAAGTTCGTTGCGCTGTTTCTGGGCTACTTTGATGTCCGCTATCAAGGGGTGGTAGAGTTCGAACTCATTCCACAGAGCTGAGCACTGGTTGTAGAAGTCGTCGATAGAGGTGTCAGGGGAGAACTCCTTCTTGGCCAAGTTTTTGAAAATTTCAAAGACTCGCTTGGGATTCTCTTGATGAGAGTAGACATGGGAGAGTTGATCCCACATGGCCTTAGCATCACAAAGGCAGAGTAGAGATTGGCTAATCCTTGGTTCAGTACTGTTGAGGAGCCACGACATAACTCCAGAGTCATCCTTGGACCATTGTGCATAGCTTTGTTTGGTTTTGTCATCCGCATCAGTAGTAGGAGCAGCAGGAGGCTCAGTAGTAAGATGGTAATACCGGCCTTGGGCTTTGACATACAGAACAAAAGACGCCGACCACAGATGATAGTAGCCGCCATCAAGTTTCACCGTGGTGACACACAGAGAGCAAGGAGGCTCAGATAAAGCCATAGCAGAGGCAGTAGTCGGCGCAACAGCAAAGTAGATCAAAGACCCACGACGGGGCAGATAGCAACAGTAGGGATCTGACAAGTCAGATCAGAGAACCCGTATAGGGCAGAGTATGCATATAGAGAAACCTACGTCGTCATGAGGAAAAATAATGTTCCTTCATGAAGCGCAGGCAAAGAAGACATTGAAATGAGAAACTCTCAACTTAGATGGCAAGTGGTTGTCCGAACGTGGATATGTAGTTTACCCGGACGTAGAGAGAGAGAAGGAGAGAGCAGTGGCAGTCGTAGTAGGGAAGGGAAGGAGGATGGGCAGGAGGGTGGATGTGGCGGCAGAAAGGAGGAGGAGGTGGCTGCGGGTGGCGGTAGGAAATGAGGAAAGAGGGGGTGGGTCAGTGGCGGGGAGGGAGGAGGTTGGGGGTGGCGACGGGGAGGAGGTAGGAGGTGGCGGCGGTTGGGAAGGGAAGGAGGGGAGGTGGGCGGTGGGGAAGTGGAGGAGGGGAGGGGTGGTGGTGTCGGCGGGTGGAGGGGGGGCAGGGGCAGCGGCGGCCGGGGGGTGTTTGACGGCTCACATCATTTTCGGTCGGGTGGGTGGGGAACAAAATGACCTGCTCTTGAGACCATCTAGAGAGTAAGGGAATTGTTTATTCAGTGAGTAAAACAGGTTACAGGGTAGTCTCTAATATAGCAACTGAGTAGAGACATAAGCACAAGTGAGCAATATGGGACTAATATTACAGGAATAACAAAGTAGCACAAGTAAACAACACAGTATATCTATAACTCAATTACCTTTGACCCGGATAGTGTTATTTTTCAGGATTTGCGCACGAGGATGAAGATTGGTTCGGACCAGATGGGCTCTACTATTTGGATGCACCGAAGACAACGGCTTACCTGACTACATCTATGACCGGCATTCAGTGGCATTACTGCTTGGGGAACCCTTCACCGAAAAATTGAAGCATTTATTACCTCATATTTCTGAGTCAGATTTTCATTGTGAAACATGTCAGTTAGGGAAACAAACCTGGTCTACTTTTACTAAGAAAAATTGTATTAGCTCAAAAGCATCATTTGATATTGTGCATGTTGATATTTGGGGACCATGCTCTGTTGCTAGTATTTCTAGATATCGATACTTTATGAGTTTTTACTGACGACTTTTCTAGAACCACCTGGTTGTTTTTATTAAAAGACATCTCATATTCTTGACACTATTACCACTTTCTTTGTTGAGATACGTACCTAGTTTGGTAAACTCATTAAAATCTTTTGAACTGATAATGCCCTTGAATTAATGCAAAGGTCAGTAAATCTGTTTTGCAACAAAATGGGTACTATTCACCAAACCTCTTGTGCTTATACACCCCAATAGAATGGCATTGCTGAACGCAAGAATCTAAACCTCCTTGAGGTTGCGCATACACTTCTCTTTCACTATCATGTTCCTCATGGTTTCTGGCCAGAAGCTCTTTCAACTGCTTGTTATCTTATTAACCGCATGCCATCTTCTGTTCTTGGCAATCAAGTGCCTTTTCAAATTTTATACCTAGATGTTCCTCTATTCACCGTACTTCCTCGTATTTTCGGGAGTACGTGTTTTGTGAAAATTTTGCATCCCGACCTTAGGAAACTGGATCCTCGTGCTACCAAGTGTATTTTACTAGGGTACTCTCGGACACAAAAATGGTACCGCTGCTTTGACCCGGTTACTAAGAAATGGATGATGTCGGCGGATTTTTTCTTTTTTGAGCATATACCGTTATACTCCTCTGTTGGATCTGTCCTGATGTCTAATTTACAGACAGAAACACCTTCACCTATGCCTATTGATAATGCCCTATCAGATAGCATTGTTGCACTGGCTCCTCCTTTAAAAGTCTACCAAAGAAGACCAAAGGTACCAAATCCCTCTATGGCCCAACCAAGTCTTCCAACCTCATCAGGAGATCAGCCAACGTCTCAGGTATTTTCTGACTTAGACATTCCTATCAATTTACGCAAAGGCACTCGCTCTTGCACGCAACATCCCATTGGGAATTTCTGCACTACTGCTAATCTGGGAAATATTTTTGCAAATTTCACTTCTGCTTTATGTGTTGTTACCATTCCTAAGAATGTTGCTCAGGCTCTCCAACACCCAGCATGGCATCAAGCCATGAAAACTGAAATACAGGCCCTCACTGATAGACATACTTGGTAAAAAGTTGATGCACCACCTAGTTGTTCACCAGTTGGTTGCAGGTGGATTTTTACAGTCAAATATTAACCAGATGGTACCATTGAACGACTCAAAGCTCGCTTGGTAGCCAAGGGCTACACTCAGACATATGGAGTTGACTAGACTTTCTCTCCTGTGGCTCGACTGAATTCTGTTCGTATCCTTATCTTTGTGGCTGTAAATTCTGATTGGCCCTTATTTCAACTAGATGTCAAAAATGCATTTCTATATGGAGATCTGCATGAGGAGAAGGTTTACATGGCGCAGCCTCCCGGTTTTGAAATTCAGGGGGAGTCTTCCTAAGTTTGTCGGCTTCGCAAAACTATTTATGGCCTTAAGCAAAAAAGCCCCCGAGCCTGGTTTGACAAGCTTAGCTCTATTCTTCAGATATTTGACTTTCGTCACTCTCAATCTGATCATTCAGTGTTTGTTAAGAAAACTATCTCTGGTCTTGTAGTTCTCATTGTCTATGTTGATGACATTATCTTATCTGGAAGCGACTATGCAGGCATTCAGGCTACTAAGACATACTTGGAAAAGCACTTTATTACTAAAGATTTAGGCAAACTAAGGTATTTTTTGAGAATTGAAGTCTCTCATTCTTCCTCTGGTCTTCGTTTGTCACAGCATAAATATGTTTTGGATCTCCTATCAGAGACAGGAATGCTTGGGGCTAAGACTTCTAATACACCTTTAGATCCCAACACTAACTGGGATGACGACACTTCTCCATATCCTAATCATCATCAGTATTGCAGATCGGCTGGAAAACTCATCTACCTAACTATCACTAGGGCTGATATCACTTCCGTTGTTGGTCTCGTAAGTAGATATTTGAATAAGCCCCGTCAATGCCATTGGGATGTTGTCTGCCATATTCTGAAGTATTTGAAAAGTTCTCCTGGAAAAGGTTTGTTGTATAAGAAACATGGTCATTGTAATTTTATTGGATACTCTGATTCTGATTATGCTAGAAGCCAGATAGATCGGAGATCTACCTCTGGATATTTTACTTTTGTAGGTGGTAACTTGGTAACGTGGCAAAGCAAGAAGCAAACTGTAGTTGCTCGCTCAAGTGTTGAAGCAAAATATTGAGCCATGGCTCACACCACCTGTGAACTTTTCTAGGTACGCAGTCTTCTGCGAGATGTTGGTATTTATGTTGCTCCATCCGTACCTATGCACTGTGACAACATGGTTGCTATCTTCATTGCCAGCAACCCCACCTTCCACGAACGCACCAAACACATTGAAGTTGATTGCCATTTTGTTCGAAGGTTGTCTTATCTGGTCAGATTTCTACACCTTATACACCAACTGCGGATCAAGTTGCAGATATTTTCACCAAAAATTTTCCAAAGACTAGATTCGCTATGTTGATAGCCAAGTTGGGCATGATCGAAATCTACGCTCCAGCTTGAGGGGGAGTATTAGTATATATTTTCCTGGCTTTATTTTTATTTTGTTATTGTGTTATGGGCCTTTGTTTATTAGCCAATTAGTCCTTTTCCTTATTCTAGAATATTCATGTTTCTAGATCTTTCTTACTCTCTCCTACATAAGAGACTAAGAGAGTCTCATGTACTTGTTTCACCAATCTAATGCAAACCATCTTTGTATTTTAGATTTTATAAAGCAGAATCAGTGTGATATTGTACACTAGTAAACTGTTATACAGAATTTAGATACATATTTGGTTGTTTAGTAAAAAAGTATTATATTAATAGGTTAAATAATATTATACAATATTGATAGTCTAATATTACATACTAACAATTACATTACATTTCCATTTTGGGTCTAGGAAGTGGACCTAGTCCTGTTTTTCATTTAAGCGGGTTCAGGCGGGCACAGCAGGCTGAGCGGGCCTAAAGCGGCCGCTTAATGGAGATCTGCCTCACTGCCGCCTAAAGGCAAATCTGAGCGACCAAGGGTCTAAACCGCCTGGGCCGCTTTTCAAAACACTGATGTCTAGTGACCTTAATAGTTACATGTATGTGATATATACATACATTCATGCATACATATACATACATATATGTTGGCAGGGGACAATGCGTTGGCAAATTCAGGTGCTCCCCAATGAAGGGATTTGGGGTTGAACCACCAGACAAGCATTTTTTTATTTTAATACCTCCCTTGACGTCCGACCTCCGCTACAGGTTCTGGGAGAGGGGGAGAAATCTCTTAATCCCATATATACACACACACACACACACACACACACACATATATATATATATATATATGTATGTATGTAGCCGACTTATTCTCGATTATTTTCGAATAGTTGACCAACTTTGACCGAAACTTATCAATTGTTTCCCAATTTTTTCAATTTTTTCCGAAATCTAATTTTTCCTAGCCAATCGAAAAAATTGTCGAATCCCAAACTTGTTACTATGTATGCAAGTGTTGATAACTTTGACAAAAAGATCAAAAAACATGGAGGTAGAGGCAGAGGTAATGGCAATTGAAGAGATTTGTTGAGTGTCAATATTGGTATACCTAGTGCTTAGTATGTGGATTGAAGCTTTTTCAATGTTCAAAACCAAATATTTTAAAACGAAAAGAATTTAACATGTGATTTGCAAATTTGTTGAAAGGGGATGCACACGATTTTTTGGCATTGTATGAAAACTACCCGTGACTGTCTTTCCTCTATGTAGAGCTCTTGTTGCCATGAAGATTGTAAGTGTCGGGACACGGCAAGTTGACTCTGTTGCCACCGATCAAGTGGCAAATAGCCTATGCATACTCATTGATCTTGTGAATAAAGCAATGTTTATTTGATGTGTTTAAAACAATTACAAGGCACTCTTTTATAGGATAAGTGAATAGGCAAAAAACAGAGACAATATATATGGGATAAAAGTAAAATTAAAAGACAAGGATAAGTCTAAAGCATAAAGCATATATATCAATACTCCCCCTCAAGCTGGAGCATAGAATATCGTGCATTCCCATCTTCTACTCTGGAGTAGAAAATCTAGATTTCAAAAGCAACTTTGTGAAGATATTAGCAATTGATGTTCTATTCGGATATAAGGAGTGGAAATGTGACCCAACATAAAAGATTCATAAACAAGGTGCCTTTAAGTGTTTGGTGCGCTCATGAAAGGTCGAATTGCTGACAATAAAAATGGAGGATTTGTTGTCGTAAGAACCAATTTTTTATCACATATGTCAAATTTTTTGAAAAGTCCTTGGACCGCCATTAGTTTACAAGTAGTATGAGCCATGGCTATATAGTCGGCTTCACCACTAGACTAAGCAACAACAATGTGTTTCTTACTGTGGCATTGACTAGATTCCCTCCAACAAAAGTGGAGTATCCAGAGGTGGACATTTTATCACTTCTACTACCAGCATAGTCTGAATCAGAGTAACCACTGAGTTTATAATGTCCATATCGCCAGTATAGTAATCTTTTTCTTGGAGAATTCTTTAAAAATTTAAAAATGTGACGAACATCATCCCAGTGACATTGTAAGGTTTATCCAGATGCCTATTGATATGTCCTACAACAAAAGTAATGTCAACTCTAGTGACACTGAGATAGATCAACTTACCAACCATAAGTATAATATATCCATAAAGTAATGTCAGCTCTAAGCTGGAGGGAGAGGAAGGGGCAACAACGAGAGGAAGGAGCAGTGGCGGCTAGGAGTACAGGAAGGGGCAACAGTAATGTACGTATGGGTGGAAAAGGAGAGAGGCATTAGGGGATTGAAAACCATGAGGAAGTCTCTGATGTATTTTTTATGATTAAACAAATGCAATGTGCTCTCTTTAGTACAAGACATAAAGATCGAATGCCAAAACAAGAGATATGTAACAAAGATTAAAGACAAATTAGAGACTGAACATAAAATAAGAGAAATAAATATCTCAATAGTTTCAAAATAATCGACTCCATAAGTATAATATATCCCTTTGCAATTAGGCGGGCTTTCAGCCGTTCAATCGTACCATTTGGATGATACTTCAGAATAAGTTTGCAACAACAACCTAAACAGAACAATCTAGAGGACAATCAACAAGATCCCAAGTTTGTTGATCATGAAGAGCATTCATTTTAGCTCTCATAGCTTGATGTCAAACAGGATGTTGCAATGCTGGAGTAGCATTCTTAGGAACAGAAATAGCAGAAATAGCATACACATAGTCACAAATTTGGTATCCGGGATACGTTCAGTCGAGTTTAAAAATTCAAAATTTGGGAATTATGCGACAAAATTTGGATTAAAAGCGGTCAACATACGGGAAAAGTACGGTCAACGATTCGGGAAAAAATCAGAGGATTTACATATTATATTGCATACATATATATACATATAATACACATACGTATACATATATGTATATACATCTACTTAATACATGTATATACACTTGAAAAAAGTTAGTCTTAAACGGTATAAAACGGGGAAAAATGTATGAAATGGAAAAATTATGTACAACACGAATAATCCGCGAATAATACAGGAATAAAACGGAAGAGCCGGGAATTGGGAGTCACTCAACCGTCACATACGGCTGAGGAAAAATCCGCATTTAAAACGTGACTTTTTCAAAAGGTCGACGATTATTGTGACTATGAGCATGGTTAGTAGTAGAGAAAAATTACTAATAGGATGCTTAGTACATTAATGAACACCTTTTAGTAGACTAATCGAAAGGTCCAGATCAAAAGTATCCTGGGAGTTGTTGTGATCTGGAGGATGTGGTTGTTCAGGGGCCGTAGAGGGAATTGTAACCTTAGGTCTTTGTTTGTAGATTTTGAGAGGTGGACTAAGAACAGTAGTGTCTTCAGGAGAAACACCTTCTACAATCTAGGAGAGTGGAGTAGGATCTAGAAGATCACTAGCTAAATAGAATCCACTCTCGAAATAATACAACATATGTTCATAGAATAGCACATCAACACTGACAAACGAATGTTGAGTAGATGGTATCAAAACAGAGATACCATTTTTGAGTTCTAGAGTACGCCAAATAAATGTGCTTAGTAGATCCGGGACCGAGTTTCGTTAACCTTGGGCGAAGATTTTCCACAAAACATGTATTGCCAAAGATGCGGGGAAGTAGAAAGAAAAGAGGGGTATTTGGATAGAGAAGTGTATAGGGGACGTGATTTTTCAAAATCAACAAAGGCATCCGCTTAATCAGGTACCAAGCAGTTGAAACAACTTCGGGCCAAATTATTTTTGGGACATGATAGTGAAGAAGGATGGTATGAGCAACTTCTAGAAGATGGCAATTTTTCCTCCGCAACACCATTTTGTTGTGGTGTGTAGGAGCGGGAAGTCTATGGATGGTGCCCTGATTTGTACAAAATAGGCCAATGATTTCATAAATTCTTAGGCATTATCAGCGAAAGATTTTGATAGGTTTATCAAATTGGGTTTTAATTTCAGCAAAAAAGGTAGCAACGGTATAGATCTTTTTATAAAAACATCCAAGTTGCTCGAGAGTAATCATCAATGAAAATCATAAAGTATCTAAACCCAGAGATATTGTTAACTGAACATGGTACCCATATATCAGAATGTAGTGCATCAAACAAATTTTTAGAACTAATGTCTTTTTTTAGGGAAAATAGCCCTAGTCTACTTGCCAAACTGACACGCCTCACAATGAAAAACTTTCTCTGAGAGCATAGGAAACAAGCACTTCAGTTAGAAATAGAAGGATGTCCCAGACAATAGCGCCATTGCAGTCCACTCACTGAGGAAGATAGCATTGTCGTACATCTAGGTAGTACAGTCCATCTGGTCCCTCATGGCTGAACCAATCCTCTTCATGCGGAGATCCTAAAACACAACCCTCCAAATCAAATGTGATAGAGCACTTAAGGCTCTTAACAGTTTTACTCACAAACAAAAAATCAAAGGAAATTTTAGAATATATAACACAGATTTCAAAGGTATATCATGAGATAGAGAAATGTTCCCATTGCCATGCACAAGAGTCCGAGTTCCATTAGCCATTGCTAGCTGGTAGAACCTTGGTCGTTTTAGTCAACTTAGAAAATAAGTCAGAGCAACCAGATATATGAGAAGATGCACCGGAATCATTGACCTGTTTATTTTTACAATAAGAGGTAAAAGAGGCAAGGAAGAAGAACCACCATCTTGATTAGTGGTTTGAGACTGCAGTCATGCTTGAAGAAGTTTCTCAAACTCAGAGCGGATCCACTCAACAATAGGCAGTGTAGAACTGAGGCAGCAGTTGATGTATCTTCAATATTATTAGAGGTGACTTGGTTTGCCCATGAGGGTTCACCATGTTTAGCCCAACATCAATCTTCAGTGTGGTTGGTACAACCACAAAAATTATAGAATATGTTTCTTGACAAGGGTTCTCCACGTCTAGGTCTAGGTGAAGGACCTCAACCTTCACTGTGTCCCCTAGCACGACCTTGACCAAAGTCACCAGAACGAATTGCAAGGGCAGAATTGACAAACAAAGTAGTGTGACACGGCACACTAAGCAACAGCAGCAACAGAAAATGATTTCGATCGATAGATCATATGAACCCACATAGGGGCACAGATTTATGAGAGAAACCTACGCCACAGTGAGATTTTAATTCACCGTGTGCCATAGGCAAAAGGAGAACACCCTTACGCGTCAACGAGCTATTTGCGGAAGGTTGTAGAATAGATGGATGGTGGTGGCGACAGGGATGAATGTAGAGGGAGGGCGGGAGGAAAAGCGGCGGTGGCAAGAAGATGGTGGGGGTTGGCAGTAGGGGAATAGGTGGATGGGTTATGCAGCAGCGGAAAGAGAGGTGACGTCTAGAGAGAGGGAGAGGGCCAGCAGCGGGAAGAAAGGAGGGGAGGTGTTGTGGCGGGTGGAGGGGGTGGCGGGTAGGAGGAAAGGAGGGAGGGAGGGGAGGTGTCGGTGGCAGCTGAGGGAAGGGAGGGTGTTGTTGGGTGGCAGTGGCATAGAGAGGGGGGCAGTGGCGGCAAGGAGGGGAGGGGTCGTAGGCAAGAGAGAGAGAGAAAGGAAAGTGGAAGGGAGGCGGCTATGGAGGGAAGCATAGGGTTAGGGTGGAAGGGGAAAGGGTGGGGGCTAGGGCATAATCATCTGATACCATGTAAATAAAGCAATGTTTATTTGACCTATCCAAAATGATTACAAGGCACTCTCTCTTATACAATAAGAGAGTAGGTGAAAAATAGAAAATAGATATGGGATAAAAGTAAAATAAAAAGACAAGGATAAGTCTAAAGCATAAAGCATATATATTAGTAGATTTGATATCTAATAAATGATCTAGTTATATCATGATTGGGGATAGTAATCATTGGAAAATAGCTCGTTGTAAGGATGGTTTTCTATTTGCAACAAGCTTGTATGACAAAAAAAATTGGTGGTTTCAAACGCAAACCCCAGTAATTTAAATAAACTACTATTGGACGAACTCTGTTGTATTATGTTAAGTATATAAGTATGTTTATACTCTTGTATATTTGGATTAGTCATACATTGTGAAATGGGTATTGGCAGCCACATGTAGTCCTATATAAAGGCTCTCTTGTCTATAATATACATAACATACTCTCCACATTCTCTCTGGTTACATGGTATCAGAGCACCTCGATCCTTTCTTATGAAGTAGTAGCCAAGTTCTCTAGGCGATGACGTTATCTTCTTTGTTGTTCTCATAGGCCACTTCTTCTCCATGGTGGAAGTCAAATTCCCACCAAAGTCATCTCCGTGGGAACATATCGAAGGTGGGCATCATCTCCACCCTGAACCATATCTTCTCCGGCCACTTTTCCACATAAGTCACCTCTGTGGCAACATATCTCCGGTGGAAATCAACTCCGCCGGATCTACATCTTTTATGGCCACTTTTCCATAGAAATCATCTATGTGGATTGTGGAAACATATTTACGGTGGAAATCATCTTCACCAGATCCATCTCCATAGAAATCATTTCCACTCTAGTCGCTTCATCCTTATGCACTATTCGTCCACGAATAAATCTACGAGATCTCCAGATCTAGAGTCATCTCTAACTATTGTAGAAACGCGATTACACACCGTGTCAAGATCCGACGCGCCGTGTTGCTGCTAGATTTGATCCCCGCATCCGACTTGTCGTTGAATTAGTCATCGTATCAGTCTGGCAACATGCCTTGTTGTAGCCTGGCTGCATCATATCATGGGAGATGCAAAGCCTCTACAGCCTACGTCCACACCTCTTCTTATCCAAAACTTTGTCATAACTTCGAGAAAACTGAATGAACGCTACTGGAGTTGCATGATCACCATTTGGTTCAAAGGTAGGGGAAGGGAATGCATCTCATAGAAGGACCTTCCACTGATGATTATCTTCCACAACGAAAACAACATGATGCAACCTCCTCTCCACTCTATGGAACTCGATGGAGCCTCATATCACTGATATCACAGACCACCTAATTGACTGTAAGATGGCTTGCGATCATCTCCAACTAATGTACTTTAAAAACATCTCTCGGATGTATGACATGACGGTTGAGATGTACAATCTTCATCAGGAGGAGAATAATCTACAGAAATATTTTGGAGTGGTTGCTCACATCACAGAAGATGTAAACAATTTCCTTCCTATCTCCATCGATCCTGTCAAACTCCAAAAACAGCTAGATCATATGGTTGTCATCAAGTTACTTTCCGGTCTTTGCAGGGAATATGACGGAGTCAGAATCCATATTCTTTCAGGGCAGAGCTTCCCTCCTTGGCAGAAGCATATCAATGTGTCTCCAGAGCCTTCCTCGAGCAAAAACGCTTTGGTCAAATCTATCACAGAATTCTTTGCCTTCATCTCTCACAACACCAATCTATCTGCTAGAGGGCGTAATCGTGGTAGGAGAGGAAGAGGATGTTCTGCGGGT
The DNA here is from genome assembly GCA_963693085.1 of Alisma plantago-aquatica. Lineage (NCBI taxonomy): Eukaryota > Viridiplantae > Streptophyta > Magnoliopsida > Alismatales > Alismataceae > Alisma > Alisma plantago-aquatica. Next base: position 27,563,339 of record OY856413.1, on the reverse strand, counting down.
AGGGTACGGCATGGGTGTACTCACTACGGCAAAAAGGGTCACTGGAAGGAGACATGCTATTCCAATCATGGTTTCCCATCGCAGACTCCTACTCTTATAGTTAATCTCATCGCCGCTAAAGAATCTACCGAGCAAACTCCTCGTCATATCAAGATGAATGATGAATAACATAATAAGCTCCTTCATATTCCAACATCCCAACAAGCATCATCATCTATAGTTGCATATGTTCAGATGTCAGGCATGTCCAATATTTCTACAGCCTGCATAGCTCGATCCCTAAAAACAGGTTTGTCATCCTGGATACTTGATTCGAGTACAACATATTATAGGTATACCTAGTCTTATTTCCAATACGTCCACCACAAGAAGTAATATCTCTAAAGTCACCATTGTGAATGGATCTTCAGTTGTCGTTCAAGGGGACCATTTGGCCCCTTCCTCATATCAAACTGCCATCCATCCTTTTTATTTCGTCCTTTCCATTTAAATTATTATCTATTAGCAAATTTATTTGTACTCTTCGTGCCTACATCACTTTTGATCCCGAACGATGCTTTATTTAGGACCTTTGGACTAAGGCGGTGATTGGTGGTGAGTATGAGGAAGTTGGTCTCTACTATATTTGGAAAGGGTTTTGAAGGCTTGGTCACTTATTTCAAGGTTGTCTCATTTGCACATCCATAGTCGCCTTGGTCACTTATCTCTCGAAAAGTTTCGCATTTTACATCCTCAATTTTCTCGTTCAGATCAACTTGATTGTGGATCTTGTCAACTAGGAAAGGACCATAGATCTAGTTTTCCATTTGTAGACGTATGTGTGCTGACTACATCTTTCATATTGTTTCACTCAGATGTTTGGGGACCTAGTGGGGTCTCCTCCAAACTTGGATTTCTGATATTTTGTTACTTTTATTGATGAATTTTCTAGAAATACATGGTTGTATCTCATAAAAGATCATTCAGAAATTTTCTCTATTGTACAAAATTTGTCTTACAATTGAAACACAATTCTCTCAAAGTATTGGCATTTTCCAAATCGAAAATGAAAAAAAGTACTTCAATCGTGCACTCACCTTGTTTCTTTCCAACGAAGTATTTTTTCTTCAGTCTTCTTGTCTACATTCTCTTCAACAAAATGGGATAGAAGAACGAAAAATAGACATATTATCAAAACAATAAGAACTCTTCTTCACCATATGAATGCTTCCTACCATTTTTGGGAAGACGATGTCGTCACAACCACCTACCGCATTAATCATATACCTTCATCCTTTTTGCATAACCAAATCATGTTTTAGATTTTATATCCTAATTTCCTGGTATATAGTGTTCCTCCTAAAATCTTTGGGTGTGTTAGTTTTTTCCATGAATTAAGTAATGGCCATGACAAGCTCAGTCCTCAAGCAGTTAAGTGAGTCTTCCTTGGATATTTCAAAACTCAAAAGGGGTATCGTCGTTATAATCCTACCACACATTGTTTTCTGGTATCCATTGATGTCATGTTTTCGAAGACACTTCCTAGTCCCTACTTTGAAAAATCCATAGAAACCTCTCGAACTTCTAAGAAGACTTTCCAACATTATCAGTTGTCATTGATTCTACATCAAGTCCATCACCTAATCCCAGTGACCCATTCATAAGTCCAGGTACCAATCATGCAAGTTCTCTAGATAACTCAAAACAGGTACAAGATGACATGACATCTATCAATCCTCCTACAATCATTGTTGCCACAGGAGGTTATGCAGATTCCAATTAAATTGTATAAAGATCAGGGGGAACCTCATCTTGATACTGGACAATACAGACGACTGGTTGTAAAATTAAGTTATCTCGCACTTACTCGGCTAACATCTCGTTTCTACAAGTGTGGTTAGTCAAGTCATGGATAAACCACATACTAGTCACTGGGACATTGTTATTCACATCCTCTGTTATCTCCAACGATCCCTCGAGAAAGGTCTTCTCTACATTAGTCGCAGGCACCTAAAGGTACATGGTTTTTCTGATGGCGACTGGCCAAGCTATGTCATTGACCAACGATCTGTGGCTGGATATTATGTCTTTGTAGGAGGTAACGTGGTCTCCTAGAAGAGCAAGAAGAAGAATGTCATTTCTCGCTCAAGGGTTGAATCAAAATATCAAGCTATGGCTCATGTCATCAGTGAACTTTTATGGGTCAGGAACTTCATGAAAAACCTAGGATTTCTACAATCCAAAAAATTGTAGTAGACAATTAAACTGCAGTTCACATAGCTCCCGATCCCGTATTTCATGAGTGTACAAAACACATCGAAGTCGATTGTCACTTTATCAGAGCAAAGTTTTAAGACAAGTTGATCAGACTCAATATCCGTCTACTCAGAAGATCAACTTGTAGATCTTTTTACTAAATCCTTAGTTGGATGTTGAGTTAAATCTTATGTAATAAATTGGGTGTCTATAATATATACGCACCAGTTTGAGGGGAGTGTTAAGTATATAAGTTTGTTTATACTCTTGTATATTGGGGCTAGTCCCATATTGTGTAACTAGATATTGGCAACCAGCAATAGTCCTATATAAAGGCCAGCCCTTTTGTGTATAATACACAACATATTCTCCACCTTCTCTCTGGTTACATATTCAAATTGTCAATAATCATTTTTCCCCCAAAAGAGGTGTGGTGCTACAGCCTATATATAGACACGTAGCATTAAACAACTAGGGCGAAGGCCAACGTGAGGGTAAATCCATATGACTTAACAAAAGCCAAAATACTAAATAACAATAAAGCATAAGCCTTAAAGAAGTTCCAATAAAATGTAAGTATCATGCATCTAAGTATCATGCATCTGTGCGATGACGCATACGTACAAGTAAATAGTGGTGTTCATCGGCTTCCTGGGATGTAAAGACTTAACACAATCAAGTGTGCATCACAACAGTATGCTAAGAGGTGACATGAACCTGGACCAACTAATCCTCAGTGAGCCATGTAGCATTTGAAGGTTGATAATCACGCGAACAAATATGTGAGTGTTGAACAAGTACTCGAACTAGTGAACCTAGTAGGATCCTAAAATACAGTCTTAAGGCGGTCCAGAGGTGACATGGTAGTCAGGAAAGAACTAGTGATGTTGCTAAAGTTGACCAAGCTCAGGTGTAAGAAAAGCAAATCAGTAACATGGAAGAGTGTTGATGTATATAGTCTTCTCATTCCAATTGCATAATATATGACCAACTCTGCTTAATTACATTTATTACGTAATTGTATATCTACAGGGCCCTATACAAGACAATGACTGGGCATGCGCATATTACGTGATGTTGTACATGCAGACGATTGTCACTCACGCACAACAGATCAAATGTATAGAGAATGTAAGTTATTAGTCTTGGATCATATTAAATGAAGTAGTCTCATTTGATAATACAAACAATCAAATTTAATTAGAAGTCTCATTCTCTTTGTAGTTTTTTGAGAATATTAAACCATATACAGTGGAGCAGTTGAATGACCTACGCGAACAGTGGGCAGACTATTTCATCAAAAATGTGGACTTGAATGACAAACGAGAGGGTTGATTGATATTTTTTGTAGTTCAAAATTTGATGTCAGATTTTTTATTGTTATATTATTACATATTTTGGGACTTCAAATCTGGACGGCAACTGATGTCGATATGTATTTCTGTCTGTGAATTGAATGTGAAGGCATGAGGAAGAGAATGATGTGTATATGTGCATATATGTATGAAATTGAAGTGTGGCTGAGAAATGAAACAATTGAGTTGTGAGTTCATGAATTTGTGTGAATTTGAAGTGAAAAAATGATAGAATGTGTGGCATGTTTGTGCCTATTTTGTATATATATCTTTTTCTTGAAGGTTTGTCGGCCTACTGTTAAGTTGTAATGCTTGCAGAGGCCTGCAGTCCTTCAGAACTTTCGATTCTGAAGAACTATAGACAACAGACAGGCTAGCAGTCGGACAACAGGCCTACAGTCTACAGACCTACTATATAAAAAAATAGACATTTCTCATCGATTATTTGTAAATAACCGACTACATATCCATTCTACGTAGGCTATTGACAATTCTAGAAGTTGTGGCTAATAATCCTATTATTGAGATGATGAAAAAAGGAGTACAGAGGTTCTCTTTTATAAGACAAGAGAAGACCACAGGATTTAGAGATAACCCATGTGGGATAAAAGTAAACACAAGAATAACACAGTAAAGAGAAAAATAGACTAAGTAAAAAACACAGGAAAGTCTATATACTAATACTCCCCCTTAAGATGGAGCGTAGATGTCTATCATGCCCAGCTTGGATGTCATAGCAGTGAACCTTGTCTTTGATAGAATCATTGTGAAGATGTCAGCCACCTGATCAGTCGTATGAATGTAGGGAGTAGAGACCTGGCCAGAGAGAACAGCTTCGCGGACAAAATGACAATCCACCTCAATGTGCTTGGTCCGCTCATGGAAAGTAGGGTTACTGGCAATGAACGTAGCTGCTTTGTTGTCACAATACATTGGAATAGGAGATGAGCCAGAGATACCAAAGTCCTTCAGTAAGCTCCTAATCCAGAATAGTTCACAGGTAGTGTGCGCCATGGCACGATATTCAGCTTCAGCACTTGAGCGAGCAACTACAGACTGCTTCTTGCTTCGCCAAGTGACAAGGTTGTCTCCCACAAACGTTCAATAGCCAGAAGTAGAGCGACGGTCAACCTTGCTGCCAGCGTAATCAGAATCAGAATAGCCAAGAAGTTTGCATTGTCCATGTTTCTTGTAAAGCAGGCCTTTTCCAGGAGAACTTTTCCGATATTTCAGAATATGACAGACAGCGTCCCAATGACATTGTCGAGGCTTATCTAGGTAACGACTAACCAATCCAACAGCAGCAGTAATATCAGCCTGTGTAACAGTAAGATAGATGAGTTTACCGATCATTCTTCGATATTGATGATTGTCAGGATAGGCAGGAGGATTCTCATCATCCCAGTCGGTGTTCGGATCCAGAGGTGTGCTAGTAGGCTTAGCACCTAGGAGACCAGTTTCAGATAGTAGATTCAGAACATACTTGCGCTGAGATAAGCAGAGGCCAGAACAAGACAGGGACACCTCTATCCCAAGAAAATACCTGAGAGACCCAAGATCTTTAGTGACGAAATGTTTTTCCAGATAGTGCTTGGTGGACTGAATACCAGCAGGATCACTTCCTGAGAGGATAATATCATCAACATAAACAATGAGAATAATAATGCCAGCAGGAGTATTCTTGACAAAGATTGAGTGATCGGACTGGGAGCGCTTGAATGAAAAATTATGAAGAATAGTGCTTAATTTATCGAACCAAGCTCTGGGACTCTGTTTCAAGTCATAGATCGCCTTTTTCAGACTGCATACTTTAGAGGACTCCCCCTGAGCAACAAAACCAGGGGGTTGTAACATGTAGACTTCTTCATGAAGGTCACCATACAGGAAAGCATTCTTGACATCGAGCTGATATAGAGGCCAGTCAGAATTAATAGCAACAGAAATAAGAATTCTCACAGAGTTCAACCATGCCACCGGAGAGAAAGTCTCAAAGTAGTCGACCCCATAGGTTTGTGTATAGCCTTTAGCCACTAGTCTCGCCTTAAGTCGTTCAACAGTTCCATCTGGTTGATACTTGACCGTGAAGACCCAGCGACAACCAACAGGAGAACAATCAGCAGGTGGATCAACAAGTTGCCATGTATTACGCTCAGTGAGCGCCTGCATTTCGGTTTCCATAGCCTGACGCCATGCAGGATTTTTAATGGCCTGAGCAGCCGCTTTAGGAACAGATATAGCAGAAAGGGCCGTAGTAAAATTAGCAAAATTAGCACCCAGATTATCAGTAGAACAAAAATTCCAAATGGGATGCTTAGTATAAGTTTGTGTCCCTTTTCTCAGGCTAATAGGGAGATCAAGGTCGGAAAATACCTGCGGAGGTGTTTGATCTGGCACAGAGGATGAAGACGATGGAGAGGCCATAGAGGGAGCTGTCGGCTTCTGTCTTTTGTGATACACTTTCAGAGGTGGCATTTCAGGTGGGGAGGCAGCATCAGAATGATTAGTCAAATCATCCACAACAGGTAAAGGCGTATCAACCAGTAAATCCGATGTGAGTGCAGAACCAGCCGGAGAATAGAAAGGCATGTGTTCAAAGAATACTACATCCGCAGAGACAAACCACTTTTTAGAAACAGGATCGTAGCATCGATACCCTTTTTGAGTGTGAGAGTATCCCAAGAAAACACACTTAGTTGCTCTAGGATCCAATTTGGTAAGGCCAGGCCGGAGATTTGTAACGAAGCACGTGCTCCCAAAGATACAAGGAGGCACAGAGAAAGGAGGTGCATCAGGAAACAAGACCTGATATGGAATCTTATTGCCGAGCACAGAGGATGGCATACGATTAATGAGGAAGCAAGCAGTAGATATCGCCTCGGGCCAAAAAGACTGAGGAACATGGTAGTGAAAAAGAAGGGTACGCGCAACTTCAAGGAGATGACAGTTTTTGCGTTCAGCGACACCGTTTTGTTGCAGGGTATAGGCACAGGAAGTTTGGTGGATGGTGCCCTGGCGACGAAAAAACTACTAACAGAGGCTTGCATAAACTCCAAAGCATTGTTAGTGCGCAAAATTCTAATGGGCTTAGCAAACTGGGTACAGATTTCAGCAAAGAAGTCAGTAATTTTCTCAAGAATGGTAGATCAATCTTTCAGTAAAAACAGCCAGGTTGCTCAAGAGAAATCATCAATGAAGTTCAGAAAATATTTAAAACCAGAAGTACTCGTCACAACACATGGACCCCAAACATCAGCATGTATAATATCGAAGATAGCTTTAGAACTAATGCAAAATTTTGGTGAAAAAGTAGCACGAGTTTGCTTGCCAAGCTGGTATGTCTCACAATGAAAAACAGAACTAACTACATCAGGTAATAAAGCTTTTAATTTTGCAGCAGAGGGACGTCCCAATCTATAATGCCACTGAATGCTGGCCACAGATGATGTCAAATATGCAGCTGGTTTAGGAGATCCACATGGACCTCAGAAGACCCTCACGGGACAGATAAAGCAGTAAGAAACATACGCCACCATGGAGAAAGGATCACTCCACCATGAGGCGTAGGCAGGCAGAAGCGAAAAGCTGGTTTACGCCTTCAACGTGCCAGAACTGGAAAAGACACGGGCTGTACGTAAGCTTTTCGGAAGAGCGTACGGAGACGAATAGAAGCCTGTAGCCGAACTAGATGGTGAGCGAAGAACTAGGGAAGAGAAACAAGAGAGAAGGGAGGATGGGAGGGTGGTTGTGGCTGCGGGAGATGGTAGTGGTGGGTGTGGGGTGGCGGCGGGCAGCAGGGGGGGGGGGGGCGACGGTGGAGACGGAGGAGGAAGAGGTGGGCTGCGGTGGAGAAGAAGGGAGGGAAGGAGGTGGGCGGCAAGGGAGGAAGGTAGGGGAGGGGGTGACGGCGGCTGGAGGGGCTGGTGGTGGTGGCGGCGGCACCAAGGGAGGTGCTGGTCGGCGGCAGCAGGAGGGGGGGGCAGGGTGGGCGGCGGCTTGGGAGAAGGGAAAGGGGGGTGGCGGCTGGGGTTGATGGGAAAGGATCAGGGTTAGGGAGGATCGGGAGGCTCTGATACCATCTAGAAGTTGTGGCTAATAATCCTATTATTGAGATGATGAAAAAAGGAGTACAGGGGTTCTCTTTTATAAGACAAGAGAAGACCACAGGATTTAGAGATAACCCATGTGGGATAAAACTAAACACAAGAATAACACAGTAAAGAGAAAAATAGACTAAGTAAAAAACACAGGAAAGTCTATATACTAATAACAATAAACCAACGGGGTATACCTAAGAATTTCACTATTCAATCACTAATAAAACCAACGTCGTGATATTCTACGTCGGTGATTTATTATTACACAACCGACAAGGTAAAGTTAAAGGCGTCGGTCGTTGTTCTTGCAACCGACGAGCAAAGGTCAAAGCAGACCACAAATACATCGCCTACTGTGTGTTACATCATCGATTTTTGCTGTAACGCGGACCCAACGACAAAAAAGTATTTTCATCGGTTTTGTGAACCGACGAAGAATGGCTTGAGTTTTAGCGTCGCCCACTTGGTCGTCGGTTATGTATGCTTAAAATAGTCGGCGCTATATCCTCATTCTGTAGTAGTGATCACACAATTGCATATTTAATTTGAATAATTATATATGTGGACCCTAAAATTTGAGATGGATTTAAATATAAAATTTTAATGAGTAAAGCACCATTTAGAATGCATTCTAGAATCATTTGAGCATAAACTCCAAAGAAGCACGCACGAAATGGTTTAACCAAAGTACATAACAGTGATGACTAACCAAATCATACAAAAACATGGTCGTATGCCCTAGAGGTCCAAAACAACAAACATTAAATAAGCATGTGAATCATGTAGAAAACATACATACAAAATAGTATATCAAGAGAACGTTATTAATAAAAATATAATCTAGTTTGAACCAAGACAAAAAATGTCTATCTAAAAATTGCTGATTAATCGGCCTTATAAGCCTGCTAAGTATATGTGGGCCGCTTATGCGGCCCGTGCGGCCTTTTTTTAAAACACCGCCAATGAGAAGCCTAGTTAAAATGCTTCAGTGAATGTAGTACATTAACCGTCTAAGCGGCCCGTGCGGCCTTTATTTAAAACACTGCCAATGAGAATCCTAGTTAAAATACTTCAGTGAATGTAGTACATTAACTGTCTACATCAGCTTATAATTCTTCCAAATCTTGTTTAACATCAATCAACTGGTCTACCAATGACTACAAGGAGAAAAGACGAAATAATAAAACCCAATATCAAAATGCTATGGGCCTTTGATGTTATATAGAAATTCTGCTGCTCGTAAAAATCTCTTTATGGCATCCAGGTTGACATCCTAGAAAAAATCTCTAACTCAAGTTTCACACAGTGACATAAAAATGAAATGTGTGATAGTGTATGGACTTGCAAGGGAAAATTGGCAGAAGGATCCTCACATCTAAACATAAAATTAGTGAACTAAACCAATTCCTCGCCAAAGCTTGATTAAAATAATGAATGTAGCTTTGTTTCTTTACTTCAAAGACACGGAACAAGATATAAGATATAAAAATGATAAAGTATAAAGCAACATCGAAACATCCATCCTTGTTAATAAAACAGCAACAACAAAGTCTGTCAGTGCATTTAATTATGTTTAAACTCAACAGTTCGTCAATAATTTAGGTTTTTCCATATTGAAATAAATAAAAGGATAGTTTGACACTCACAATAATTTCCCTTTTGAGCAAACTTGGACCCCTGGGAAAAGGTCAACAATGTTTTCTAAGCTGCCATTTTCCTTGATGATCTAAAGAATTGTGTAATCATAGGTGAGATTTCCTTCAAGACCCACTGTCAAAAAATTACCAATTATCATTGACCTTACTTGTAAACCTTTCAGCCCTGTCGCTGCTAACTCTGTGTAGCTTGTTGCTTTTACCTGGAACTCAAACCATGTTCAAATAATGATCGATATACCATTGAAGGTAATGTGATAAAAATTGAAGAACATCAAGATAACATAAAAAATCTGCAGAGTTTGTATTTTTATGGACCACAAACACTCAGATAAATCCAAATTCTAATGTTGTCAGTGACAACCAACCAATAGAAACAGATCAACATAAAGTGGGGCGTCAATAACGGGATCCTATAAAAAAGAGAACTAGAAATCCAATAGATCCCCCAAGTAGGCCGACAAAAACATAGCCACAAACGGCCACCCAAGGGCTCAACACCACAATAAAAACCCATCAAAGAACAAAAAGCACTTGTACACTTTCATACTCGTGCTCCTATTGAAAAACTTTGTCCTCCATGCCTAACTTCCAAATGCCTATATAATTGGCAACATTGTTAGCCACGTAGAGTTCATAGTAATAAACATCACGTAGTTTGAAGCTCCTACTTAAACTTATGGACAGTCTTTTATGAGCCATGGTGTATTGTACGCCACAGGAAAACCAAAGTCAATCAAGAGCAACTGATCCCTTTCTGCGTCTCTTTTAGTGAAGAAGACGTGTAATGGAACTCTTGTCACTAAAATCAAAAATTAATTCAATTATCTAATTATCATGGGAAACTCGATATACGATAGATTTAATCATCTAAACTCCTTTTAGTGAGGCTTCCAAAGCGTATGTATAGGTGTCTCTGACTAATCCTAGTTATCTAAAGTGTATATGTAGGTGAACCTGACTAATCCTAATTAATTGGTAGCCAAAAACTACAAGGCTTCAGAAAAGTCTCAAATATATAAAATGAAAGAAACAACACCAATGTAACAAAATAGCGTATATACATCATACATCGACAACCGTCATGATAGAAATGATAGTTGTTAAATTATTTAATTGTTCCTTTGTTTGATTCCTTTCTTTTCGTCTTGTGTTGGTGAGTCACACCTCTGTAAGTTGCTCTATCCTTAAACTAGAAAGGCACCATAGTCCTCTTTCAGCCACCAAATGAATATTTACCTTCTCGACATGGTATCAGAGTGATTCAGTTCCTTCATTCCCCAGTGAATCAAACCACTAGCCCCACCCGTGCCCCCCTATGCCAAAGTTGTTGTCGCTCTTCCCCTCATAGTCTCCCTCCTCCTTCCCTACCGTCGTTGCCACACTCTTTATCTTTGTCGTCGTCCTTCACAGTGGTTGTCACACCCCTCTACCCATGTTGTTGCCCCCAAACCTCCTCTCCCTACTACCATTCCGCTCTCCACCTCGACGGTGTCCTCGCCCTTCTCTTCCCCTATTGTCACCGGCTAGCACTCCTCCTCCCTATCGTTGCTTCAACCTCCACCTCTCCCTGTCACCGCACCCCCTCAACCCTCTCCCTTCTGCCCCCTACCCCCTCCTGACTTAATGATGCTACCGCCTTCTGCTACCAACCACCATCAACAACCTCCCCTTTGGCATAAATCCATCAGCTCGTTGGTGTTTTCTCCTAACCTATGTTCAACATCTCTTTACTAACATACGGGTTTACTTTCCTCTTCCTAGAGGGGCCTTCCCCTCATCTTGTTTTGTCACTCGTCCAAGTAAACTGATAGTGTGACGTAGCTTTTATTCCACTGCCCATGCAATGGGTTCCTACCTCTTCTATCGTTGTGTGTCTAATCGAACCCTTTTTTATGTTCTATTCCAACTTTCTTAGACATTGTGGGAATTGCTACTCGCCTTTTGTGCCTTGTGTGTGACTACGGTCAAGTTGTATGATTCCAACTATAACACTTGATCTATATCTTTTGAGTTAGACGTGAAATCTTAAGACAAATATTTCCAACCTCTCATTGTTGTGCATGAGCCATCGGCTTCTACTGTTGATGCCAAGACTACGCAAGCCTATAACCTTTATTTTGGGTTTTCGGGAAGGGGCACAGCGGAATAACAAAAGAATCCTCCCTTTTACCCTAGTCGTTGGGTATGTCGTAGCCATAAAACGTCGGTGAACAAAATACATAAGAAGGGATAAAGATTTTACCTTTTCTTACACTAGTTGTCCAATAACTACATGCATCTTTTATAGGTGAAGAATACAATTCTCGGGTCTAGATCTAAAACGGCCACCAAGAAATATGGATAGATGAGAAGAAGATCATGATTGGCCACCAAGTTGTTGCATGGTTGCCTTCTTTGGGAACAGCTTCTCCAAGCCTCCGCACATGTACCTTAGCCTCTACTTCGTCCACACGGATGAGGGACAACATGGTTCACCACCTTAGCTACTTGAAGCGGAACAGGAGTTATTAACATACTAGGCGTCTTGAAACTCCCTTTCTTCTCCTATCTCGGGCAGCACTCGTTTGGGTATCTTTCTCTCTCCAAGAAAAAAAATTTACGGCCAACTTGTCTCACAAGTTGTCTCAAAAGATGTGTCCAACCCTTTGGGACTGTCCCTTTTATATAGGAGAGTCATAGGCTTAGAAAACCCTAATTCCAATATCTTTCCTAATCGCAATCTTAAAAATAATTCAATGTTGAAAACTCGGGCTGGATTTTGATCGCCCGATCACGATACCTGATCGACCGATCGGGGCCTCTGATTTGACCGATTAGCTTACCTAGATTTGACTTGCTTTTCGATTAATGAGACTTTCCCTGTTGAACTATGATCGCCTAATCAGGTTAGTTGATCGGCTGACCAGACAGTCCAGTGGAAAACTTAGTCGACCAATTGACAATCTATTGATATATGGACCCAACCAATCCAATTAGCCAATCAGACATTCTAGTCGCCCGATCAAAGGGTTAACCAGCCTGTTCATGATCCAGAACCATTCTAATCATATGTTTGATTACGAACTTCAATTCCCTTATGGATCCTTATGCGAGTGACCTGGTAGGTACCTAATGATGTTGGTAGTGATGTTCAAAATAGCACAAGTAAAGATTGGTGTCTAGCCACACATCATTTCCCCAAGTAATAGAAATGAGTTAGAGAACAACTACAATCTAGAAAGTGATCAATGTTACCAGGACCGTATAATCTCTTTATCATAGATATCCAAATTGTAACCGAGGCGTGAAATGTCATCCTCTTAATATTCAATCTATATACCTTGAACTAAAACAAACTACTCGAGATATTTTGAGCTCAATGTCATTCATTGACTCACATGAGCATTGCTATGCATTTCATAGTCTCGATCATCAAGCAGTCGGGGATATCACTCCAAATGAGGGACATATTCCATCTACATCACTCACACTATGCCCCATGCGTCACAGTGTACCCAATCACCACCTTTTGACAACTCATACTTTAGAGCACGTTGGGCTAGTGTCAAAGTACATAGAACAACATGTGTTACTACAGTGACTTCAGGTCTAAGAATCCCTGTCACCACTGTCACATTGAGATATGACTCTGACATGTCCATGACTTCCATGTGTCAATCTCAAGTTGGGTATGTTTAATTCGACTTGTTCTCTAACAAGTACCATGTATCTGAGTTGATATTCAATATCATGACTAAAGAGACATACTCACCACTCACTATACATGCTATCTTTGTGTATTATTGTTGTCTTATAATATCCGCAATAATAACTGACTAGTAACATAACAAGAATCAGTACTCTTATTATATATATGATCTCATATTTAGGTCCTCAACTCAAATTGTATGTCATTGAATCATATCATTCTTAGGACATTATTAGCTTTATTCATGATCTCGATATTCATACAAACATAACAAGTGAAATTGCATTTTATTAATATGTACAAAGTATCCCCATTACAATCATCACATGAAGGCTCTCAGTACATACAACTAAAAGTCTTCCATTTATACTAGAGCCAATCACTCATGAACCTAAGTCCAATCGATCTAACATGAGCATCATGCTTCCGTTGTGAAAGTACTTTAATTAGCGGATCTACAATGTTACTTTCTGTTACTCTATAAAGTTTTATTTCTCATTTTACGATCTCACGTATGAGATGGTAAAGCATGAGTATGTGCTTAGAACTCTGGTGTGATCTGGGTTCCTAGCTTGTGCAATAACTCCATTATTGTCACATTAAAACTCTATTGCACCTTTAATGGTTGGAACCAGCCTTAGTTCACTAATAAACTTCTTGATCAATATTGCTTCCTTTATTACGTTGGAGGCAGCAATATACTCAGCATCTGGGTAGAATCAATCATTGTCTTTGCTTAGAACTCTTCCAGCTCACAGCTCTGCAGTTTAGGCAAATCGCAAATCTTCATTGCGATCGGTAATCGTCCTTGTCAGTTTGGAAGCTTACATCGGTGTAACCTTTTACCATCAACTCTTCCTCACCACCATAAATTAAAAATTGATGTTTAGTTCTTCTCAAGTACTTAAGGATTTTCTTTACTGCTATATAGTTACCATCACCCAGATTCGACTACTACCTGCTCGTCATGCTCGTAAGAGACATTTGGGCACCTACATATCACTGCATACATGATAGATCGAATTTCTGAGACATATGGAACCTTACCCATGTGTTCCCACTCTTCCAAATAGCTAGGACATTGAGTTTTAGAGACTTACTATGAGATATGGGTAAGTTCCCTCTCTTAAAAATTATGCATGTTAAACCTCTTTAGCACTTTGTCAATGTTTGTATTTTGACTTAGGTCAAGAAGCCTTCTAGATCTCTCTATAGATCTTGATTCCTAAAATTTAGGATACTTCGCCTAAGTCCTTCATGTAGAAGGTATTACATGTCATGTTTTAACCAATTGTATAGTAGGTATGTCATTTTCCATCAATAGTATATCATCTCCATACAACATGAGATTACAATCATGCTCCCACTAACCTTCTTATTCATTTTAATTTTGGATTCTTGACAGGGTTTCCCGGAAGGGTTAGGGTACACAATGTGTGTACCCCATATATTTATAAAAGAAACAATTACATACAGGTCCACATAGAATAGGAAAATAACGAGAATATAAAGGACTGAATAAAACACTATTTAACACTCCCCCTCAAGTTGGAGCATAGATATCAATCATGCCCAACTTGTCCACAAGAGAGCTGAAATGTTTCTTGGCCAGCAGCTTTGTGAAGATATCAGCAACTTGATCTTCTGAGCGAGAGTAAAAGGAGTGCAGATACGACTAGTCAGGATGGCTTCTCTGATGAAGTGGCAGTCAACTTCAATGTGCTTAGTCCGCTCGTGATAAACAGGATTATTGGCAATAAAGATAGCTGTTTTACTATCACAATGCATGGGAATAGCAACAGAAGACCCCACGCCAAAGCCTTTTAGGAGGGATTGTACCCACAAAAGTTCACAAGTTGTGTGAGCCATAGCCCTGTACTCAGCCTCGGCACTAGATCTAGCAACAATATTCTGCTTTTTGCTCCTCCAGGTGACAAGATTTCCACCAAAAAATGTGCAGTCCCCATAAGTGAATTTTCTGTCAATCTTACTTCCAGCATAGTCAGAATCAGAATAGCCTTCAAGAGAGCAATGGCCATGTTTCCTATAGAAAAGGCCTTTACCAGGAGATTTCTTCAGATACCTCATACTATGACATAGTGCTTCCCAGTGACACTGTCTAGGTTTGTCAAGATACCTGCTAACAAGGCCAACTGCACTAGAAATATCAACTCTAGTAACAGTCAAATAAATTAACTTTCCAACCAGTCTCCTATAGCGTTTACTATCAGGATACAAGGGAGATTCATCATCATCCCAATTTACATTAAGGTCTAAAGGAGTATCAGCAGCTCATGCTCCAAGCATCCATGTCTCCTGCAGAAGATCTAGAACATACTTCCTTCGGGACAAAAGAAGAGCATTAGAGGTCCTCGAGACTTCAATTCCCAGAAAATACCTTAGCTTTCCCAAATCTTTAATGACAAAGTGCTTGCATAAATAGGCCTTGGTAGCGTGGATTTCAGAAAGATCAGTGCCAGATAAAATAATATCATCGACATATACAATCAGAACAATAATACCAGAGGAAGTCTTCTTAATAAAAATAGAGTGATCAACATGAGATCTCGGGAAGCCATAAGTAGACAAAATCTTGCTCAGTTAATCAAACCAGGCACGTGGACTCTACTTGAGTCCATAAATAGCCTTTTTGAGGTGAAAGACCTTGTGACTCCCCTTGAGCAACAAGCCCAGGTGGTTGCTCCATATAGACTTCCTCTTGGAGATCACCATAAATAAAGGCATTCTTGGCATCGAGTTGTATAAGGGGCCAATCCAGATTGATTGCAACAGAGAGAAGAACCCGCACAACATTTAGCCTGGCAACAGGGGAAAAAGTTTCAAAATAATCAATACCATAGGTTTGAGTGTACCCTTTTCCACTAGGCGGGACTTTAGGCGTTCAATAGTCCCATCAGGATGATACTTCACAGTGTACACCCAACGGCATCCAACTAGCTTGCAACCAGATATAGGATCCACCAAATCCCAAGTACCTCTTTTAGTAAGAGCAGTCATCTCCTCATTCATGGCATGTGTCCAGGTCGTACTTTGTAAGGCATCATGAACATTTTTAGGAACAGAAACAGAAGAAAGGGCAGCAACAACACTAAGATGTGCAGTAGAAACATAGTTAGCAATACTATGAGAGGTACATGAGCGAGTGTCTTTCCTGAGATCAATAGGTAAATCCATATCAAAAGTTACCTCGACAGGTGTAGGACCTTCTGAAGGAGAAGATTAGTTTTCTGTGGGGGGGTCTTGGGCAGGAGTAGACTACGGCGGCCGATTCCTGCGTTGGTAAACAATAAAAGGAGGCGTAGTCTCAGCAGGCTGCAACGTATATGATGAATCACTGATAACAGGCAGAGGTGCTGAAATAATAGATGAACCCAAAGTGTTCCCCTTAGTGGAGTAGAAAGGAGTGTCCTCAAAGAAAACCACATCACTTCTCATGAACCACTTCTTAGTAATAGGAGTATAGCAACGATATCCTTTCTGAGTACATGAATATCCCAGAAAAATACATTTTTCAGCTCTAGGAGACAACTTGACCTGAGTCGGTCTAAGTAACAAGTTGACCCAAAAATCCTTGGAGGAACAGAAAAAAGAGGAATGTGGGATTATAGGACTTGGATAAGAATTTTGTTCCCAATAACATGCGGGGCATGCGATTAATCAGAAAACAGGCAGTGAGAACAGCTTCCGACCAAAAATGTTTGGGAACATTAGAGTGCAGCATTATAGTTCTAGTAACTTCCAAGTAAATGTCTATTTTTCCTTTCAGCAACTCCGTTCTGTTGAGGTGTGTAGGCACAGGATGTCTGGTGAATGGTACCAACAGAACGACAAAATAATTCAACATGTTTTTAACAAATTCCAAGGCATTATCAGTGTACAGAATCTTAATAGGCATAGAGAATTGGGTTTTAATTTCAACAAAAAAGAACTTAATAGTGGGCAAAACTTGTGATCTGTCTTTCATCAAAAACAACCAAGTAGCATGGGAGAAATCATCAATGAACAGAATAAAATATTTATTGCCTGAAAAACTTGGAACATGACTAGGACCCTGTTAGAGAGTATATATTAGCCTAATTAGTTAATAGGTTAATTAGTTAGTGGGCTTTTGTATCTCAGCCCATTTAGATTACTTGTGTCCTAAGTCTTAGGGCGCCTCCCAATATAAGGAGAGGGCGTCCAGTCTTGTATTCATCCCATTACATTCCGTTCAATACAATCTTATTTCACATGGTATCCCTTTTCGGGTCGGGATTAGATCCATTTAATTTTCTGCCCGGATCTTACATTGACCCATTTAGCGTATTCTCTCCGGTTATCGGTTTCATTCTCCATATCACACATTCCTTTCAAATCCACCAATTCCTTTCCCGCCCACCCATATCACGTGTGTATCCCTTTCCACAATACCAGGGGGGGTCACATATCCACTTCTCCACACCAAACACTCACTCTCGTAGTATTTGGTGTGCAGGGGGGATAGAGAGGAGAGGAAGAGATGAGAAGAGAGAGAGAGACAGCATGCGAGAATATGTATGAGAGAGAGTATGAGAAGAGATGATATATGTATTCAGACTATATATGTTCCAGGCTATTATCTTCATGGAGCTTCGCATTGTTCAGCACATCCGTTCTCTACTTCCAGACAGCAATGGAGGATCTTCATTCAGCGTCAACACTGAGCTATCCGCGTTCATACCGCATTATGTACGTCAGGTGTTGATGGTGTACTTCAGCTGCATTCACATGAGACAGATGGGTGCTTCTTCAGATTTTCAGAAGCTCAGCAAGCTTGCCAATCTAATTCTGCAAGGTTGATTCATCCAGTTTATCTTCACCGAGCTGCTTCATCACGTATTCTCCGAGCCGCATCTGTTATTTTGACATTACCTGTTGCTGATCTACTTGGGACTTTCCTTGATGGATGATCTCCTTTCCCATTCTAGAGGGAAATGGAATTGTTTATTCAGTGAGTAAAACAGGTTACCGGATAGTCTCTAATATAGCTACTGAGAGTAGAGACATAAGTACAAGTGAGCAATATGGGACTAAAAGTAAAATAGTAAAACAACAAGTACAGTAACACAATATCTCTATACTCCCCCTCAAGCTGGAGCGTAGATGTCAAACAAGCCCAGCTTGTCAATCAGAGTCTGAAACCGAGCTTTAGGCAAGATCTTAGTGAAGATATCCGCAAGCTGCTTGTCAATGCCAATGTATGGAGTGCAGATATGTCCAGACAGAACTTTCTCCCGAACAAAATGACAATCAACCTTAATATACTTCGTGCGTTCATGAAAAGTGGGGTTGCTCGCAATAAAAATCGAGGCTTTGTTGTCACAGAACATAGGAATGGGACTTGAATAAGCAATGTCAAACTCTTGAAGAAGGCCACAGACCCAAAGAAGCTCACATGCAGTATGAGCCATGGCTCTATATTCGGCCTCGGCACTAGATCTAGCAACCACAGTTTGCTTTTTGCTCCGCCAGGTGACTAGGTTGCCTCCCACAAAGGTACAGTATCCAGAAGTGGACTTTCGATCAGATCGACTTCCTGCATAGTCAGAATCAGAAAATCCAGATAGATTGTAATGGCCATGCTTTTTATACAGAAGACCTTTCCCTGGCGAGCTTTTAAGATATCGTAGGATGTGACACATAGCGTCCCAGTAGCATTGTCGGGGCTTATCAAGGTACCGGCTTATGAATCCCACAGCAGCTGCTAGGTTAGCCCTAGTGACCGTCATGTAGATAAGCTTGCCTACCAGCCTCCGGAATTGGTGACGATCATCATAAGGTGGTGAGCTATCATCATCCCAATCCAGGTTGGGATCTAGAGGAGTGTTGGCTGGCTTGCAGCCCAGCATGCCGGTTTCCTGCAGTAGATCCAGAACATATTTTCTTTGTGAAAGACAGATTCCTGTAGATGATCTGGAAACTTCAATACCTAGAAAATATCACAATTTGCCAAGATCCTTGGTGATGAAGTGTTGTGCCAAATAATGTTTGGTTGCCTGGATACCCGCATTATCACTGCCAGATAAAACAATATCATCTATATACAATCAGAATAACAAGCCCTGCTGCTGTCTTACGAATAAATACAGAATGATTAGATTGTGATCGATGAAAGCCAAAAGTAATTAAGGTCTGACTGAGTTTATCAAACCAGGCACGCGGGCTCTGCTTAAGACCATAGATGGCCTTTCTGAGTTTACATATTTTGAAGGCAGACTCCCCCTGAGCAACAAATCTCGGCGGTTGCTCCATGTATACCTCCTCCTGAAGATCTCCATAGAGAAAAGCGTTTTTGACATCAAGTTGAAACAGAGGCCAGTCTTTATTTACAGCAATAGAAATCAGAATATGAACAGAATTCAGGCGTGCAATTGGAGAAAAGGTCTCAAAGTAGTCAACACAGTATGTCTGTGTAACCTTTTGCAACTAATCTGGCTTTCAGGCGTTCAATGGTACCATCTGGTTGATATTTAATAGTAAATATCCAGCGGCAGCCAACGGTATGGCACGAAGAGGGACGATCAACCAGATCCCAGGTCTGACGATCACAGAGTGCATGCATTTCTTGCTCCATAGCATGTTTCCAGTAGGAATGCGAAGGGCCTCTTTGGCTGATTTAGGAATTGTCACAGTAGACAAAACAAAATTGAAGCAAGCAAAGCTACCACAGAGATTGGCAGATGAACAGAAATTACTGATAGGATGCTTAGTACATGATCGAACACCTTTCTTTAAACTGATAGGAAGATCCAGGTTAGAAAATACCTCAGTGGATGGTGGATCAACCGCGGACGCAGGATTTTGTTCGGTCGGGGCTTCAGAAGCATTGTGGTTCTTTGACCTGCGCTGATAGATTTGCAATGGGCGTTCCATAGCCACATCAGGAGTCGGTAAATCCTAAACAATTACTGGTAACGGTGTGGTAGCCATAATATCAGCAGACAATTTTTCGTCATCAGTAGAATAGTAAGGCATATGCTCAAAAAAGGTCACATCCGCACTAACAAACCACTATTTTTAATAGGATCAAAACAGTGGTAGCCTGTGTACGGTAATATCCCAGAAAAACACATTTGACCGAGCGAGCATCAAGTTTGGTGAGACCAGGACGAAGATTTTTCACAAAACAAGTGCACCCAAAAATGCGAGGAGGCACAGAGAATAAGGGTTTATCAGGAAACAAAATGGCGCACGGGACCTGATTTTTTAAAACAGAGGAAGGCATGTGATTGATAAGATAGCAAGCCGTAAAGACAGCTTCAGGCCAGAAATGATGGGGTACTTTGTAGTGTATGAGAAGAGTGCGAGCAACCTCAAGTAGGTGACGGTTTTTTCTTTCAGCGACGCCATTTTGTTGAGGAGTGTAAGGGCAAGTGGTCTGATGTATGGTTCCTCGGGCAGCACAGAAGGAGGTAACAGATTGTTGCATGAACTCAAGTGCATTATCCGTACGAAAAATTTTAATAGGTCAGTTAAATTGGGTGTGAATTTCAGCAAAGAAGGTACGAATAGTATCCAACACTAATCTCAACCTTTAAGTAAAAACAGCCATGAGGTGCGAGAATAATCATCAATAAAGATCATAAAATATTTCACACCCTAGTGACTCGATACGGAGCACGGTCCCCAAATATCAGCATGAACAATGTCAAAATTTCTTTAGAAGCCATAACTTTCTTAGCAGGAAAAATAGACCGAGTTTGTTTGCCTAAAACACAAGTTTCACAGGTAAAACTGTTCTCAGATAAAGTAGGGAATAAATGCTTTAATTTGGTAGCAGATGGATGGCCCAGACGAAAGTGCCACTATAGTCCCGTCACTGAAGTAGATAGCATAGCAGAAGCAACAGGAGGTCCATCCAGATAATACAGCCCATCTGGTCCTTCACGGCCCAAACCAATCCTCGTCTTCGTGCAAAGATCCTTTAAAACACAGCCAGAAGGATCAAATTTAATAGAGCACTTGAGTTGTTTTATCATCTTACTGACTGACAACAGATTAACAGGAAACTTTGGAATATATAAAATAGAATGCAATTGCAGTTTTGGTGAAAGAGGAACCGTGCCAGTGCCATGAACTGCAGTTTTGGATCCATTTGCAACAGTAACAGATGATATAGTAGCAGTTTTATTGAGAACAGAAAAAAGACAAAGATTACCAGCCATGTGAGTGGATGCACCCGAGTCAATGCACCACTGTTTGTTACCAGATGATGGAGAAGCGAGCATAGCAGAGGGTCCTAGTGTAGACGAGGATGGCAGCTGTGCGAGACGCTCCTAGAACATCTTCTCGAACTCAGAACGTAACCATTCCGTGTTTAAAGGAGCAGCAAGTGCGTCAGCGGTAGAGTCAGCATCAGTTTTTGTAGCAGCCTGGTTAGCCCAAGCGGGCTTGCCGTGCTTAATCCAGCATCGATTTTCATTATGATTGTCCCAGCCACACCAGTTGCAGTAGCGAGGGTCGGGAGGAGCACCACGTCCAGGAGAAGATGAGCCTCGACCTCTCGAGGGAGGAGGGCGACCGCCATGGCCAGAATCAGCAGAGCGGGCAATAAGCGCAGGGTGCTCAACAACAGGAGTAGGAGTCATGGACGGCAGGCGTTGGACTCTTTTGAGAACATCCCGAAGGGTAGGCAGCGGATCATTTGACAGGATCTGGTCAACCACACCAGAAAACGAGGCAGGAAGAGCAGCCAAAAACTGAACAAGTTGCAGTTCGTTGCGCTACTTCTGAGCAATTTTGATGTCCGTCGTCAAGGGGTGGTAGAGTTCAAACTCATTCCACAGAGCCGAGCATTGATTGTAGAAGTCATCAATGGAAGTGTCAGGGAAGAACTCCTTTTTAGCCAAGTTTTTGAAAATTTCAAAAACTCGCTTGGGATTCTCCTGATGAGAATAGACGTGGGACAGTTGATCCCACACAGCCTTAGCATCATGAAGGCCGAGAAGAGATTGGCTAATCCGAGGCTCGGTACTGTTGAGGATCCAAGACATGACACCGGAGTCATCCTTGGACCATTGTGCATAGCTTTGCCTGGTTTTGTCATCCGCATCAGCAGTAGGAACAGCAGGAGGCTCAGCCGTAAGATGGTGATATCGGTCTTGTGCTTTGACATATAGAACAACTGACGCCGACCACAGATGATAGCTGGAGCCGTTGTCGAGCTTCATCGTGGTGACACACAGAGAGCAAGGAGGCTCAGATAAGGCCATGGCAGAGGTAGTAGTCGGCGCAGTAGAGTAGATCAGAGACCCACAAAGGGGCAAATAACAGCAACAGGGATCTGACGAGTCAGATTAGAAAACCCGTATAGGGAAAAATATACATAGAGAAACCTACGCCGTCATGAGGAAAACTCAATGTTCCGTCATGAGACGCAGGCAGAGAAGACGGTGAGACGAATGACTCTCAACTTAGCCAGCCAGTGGATGTCCGAACGTGGATACGAAGATCACCCGGACATAGAGGGAGAGAGGTAAAAACCAGGGGCAGCCGGAGCAGAGATGGGAAGTGAAGTGGCCGAAGGGGAAGAGGCTTGGAGGGAGGAGGGAGGAGGCTACGGGGGGGCGGTGGGAAAAGAGGAGGATGGGGAGGGGAGGCGGCGATGGGAGGGGAAAGGGAGGGGGGCGGAGGCTGGGGGGGCTGAAGGAGGGGAGGGGGGGGTCAACGGCGGGCGGGGGGGAGGGGGCGGCGGGGGTGGTGAGGAAGGGGGGTTCTTACGTCACTGCGGACGGGTGGGTGGGGAAAAAGAGACTTCTCTTGATACCATCTAAAGGGAAATGGAATTGTTTATTCAGTGAGTAAAACAGGTTACAGGATAGTCTCTGTTAACGTAAGGGAGACGGGATCTGTGTGTTGCACTAGGCAACGTAATGAACCCAATAGGGTTCTCCTCTCTTATTTATATTAAAGGGAAAATTACATGTAGGTACAGCAGTAATATGAAATATGAAATAAACATAAAGGAAAGATATATTAACACTCCCCCTCAAGCTGGAGTGTACACATTGTGGATGCCCAGCTTGCCACATAAATTCTGGAACACTGCTGGACCTAATGGCTTTGTCAAGATATCAGCTAGTTGATCTTCATACTTGACATATGGCGTCACAGCATTGCCATTCTTTATCTGATCTCTGATGAAATGACAGTCAACTTCTATATGCTTTGTGCGCTCATGGAAGACAGGATTCCTGGCAATATGTATAGCAGATTGATTGTCACACTTGAGAATCATGGGAGTTTGAATCAAAATCTTCAGCTCAGATAAGACAGATTTGATCCATTGTAGTTCACAGCATGCATGTGCCATAGCACGGTACTCAGCTTCAGTACTAGACCGTGCTACCACTTGTTGTTTCTTGCTTTTCCAAGTGATCAGATGATCACCAAGAAAAGTGCAGTAGCCAGATGTGGATCTTCTATCAGCTTGATTACCAGCCCAATCTGCATCTGCATAACCTGTGAGAGTCAAAGAAGATGGAGGACTCCTTGGTTTATAATAAGTGATCCCCTTTCCAGGAGCACTTTTCAGATATCTCAGAATCCTGCATACAGTTGTCCAGTGTGACTGTCGTGGTGTGCACATATGTTGACTCACTACTCCAACAGCAAAAGAAATATCAGGTCTTGTGACAGTTAGGTAGATTAACTTCCCAACTATTCTCCTGTAATGTCCTGGATCAGAATATGCAGTATCATCGTCCATCTCCTTGATGTGATAATCCATAGGAGTGGATACTGGCTTAGAATCAGTCATACATGTTTCCTGTAGCAAGTCAAGCACATACTTCCTCTGGGATAGATTTATACCTGCATGGGATCTAAGAACCTCAATCCCTAGAAAATATCTCCGTTTCCCCAGGTCCTTTGTGTGAAAGTGTTGTTGTAATCCTTCCTTCACACGTGATATGCCTGTAGAATCGCTGCCATTAATCACAATATCATCAACATAGACAGCAATAATGATTGACCCACAAGAAGAGTTTGAATAAAATAGAGAGTGATCAGTCATGGAACGAGAGAAGCCCATCTGTAAAACAACAGCATTGAACTTGTCAAACCAAGCTCGAGGAGATTGCTTTAGCCCATAGATAGCCTTCTTCAATTTGCAGACTTTCTGACACTCCCCCTGAGCAACAAAACCTGGTGGTTGCTCCATGTACACTTCTTCGTGAAGATCTCCATGAAGAAAGGCGTTCTTGACATCCAGCTGGAAAATAGGCCAGTCAAAGGTAGTAGCTAGGGATATAAGGATCCGCACAGAATTGAGACGAGCAACTGGAGAAAAGGTCTCAAAGAAGTCCACTCCATATGTCTGTGTGTAGCCTTTTGCTACCAATCTGGCCTTCAACCGCTCAATAGATCCATCAGGGTTGTGTTTGACTGTGAAAACCCATCTACAGCCCACAACTTTCTTTCCCGCAGGTAAAGTAACAAGATCCCATGTGCCATTGTCAATCAGAGCAGAGATTTCCACCTGCATTGCCTGCTGCCAACCACTGTCCTTCAGAGCATCTAAGTGATTTCTTGGTATCGTAATGGAGTCCATCCCAACAGCAAATGCACGAGCCTGTGTAGATAAGTGCGACAAACAACATACATTTGATATGGGATGTCTAATAGTACATGAACGTATACCTTTCCGGACAGCAATAGGAAGATCAAGGTCAGAAGCCTCTGCAGGAATCTCTTGAGTAGAAGATGACGAAGGAGGCTCATGGACTTGTGTCGCTGCCTCATCTGGATCCTGTCTACCTCGCCTGTGATAAACCTGGTTATAGGGCTGAATGATAGGTGGATCATGCGGTATGTCCTCAACAATGATAGGTGGCACTCCCTCACTTGGCACATGTGGTGCCACGTGCTCGCTTGGAATTGTGGGTGGCACTCCCTCACTCAATTGTTCCCCCTTGCTCATAGAATTTGCAAAATATGGACTGGTTTCATGAAAGGTGACATCCTTAGAAACAAACATACGACGCAAACTCGGGCAATAACACTTGTAACCTTTACTCGTACCAGCGTATCCAAGAAACAAGGTTTTCAAAGACCTAGGAGAGAGTTTGTCTTGTTTGGGATCAAAGTTATGAACGAAGGATGTACAACCAAAAACCCGAAGCGGAACATGAAACGGTTTATCCATAGGGCGTAAGACAGAGAAGGGAGTGCGTCCATGCAAAACAGAAGAGGGTTGCCGATTAATCAAAAAACAGGCAGTGAGAAGAGCTTCAGACCAGAAACGTTTAGGCACATTCGATTCAAACATGAGAGATCTAGTGATATCCAAAAGATGGCGATTCTTTCTCTCAGCAACGCCATTCTGTATAGGAGTGTGAGGGCAAGATGTGTAATGAATCATACCAACCGAACTGCAAAACTCATTCATCGCTTTCTGAACATATTCAAGGGCATTATCAGATTGAAAAATTTTGATATTGCAGTTAAATTGAACCTGAATTTGTTTATGAAAATGTTTGATAATGGAAAGCACAGATTCACGACTTTTCAATAGATAAATCCATGTCATGCGAGAGTAATCGTCCACAAAGGAAATGAAATAGCTAAAACCATTATAACTCTGGTTTTTAACAGGACCCCATACATCACTATGGACTAACTCAAACGGACTAGAAGCCTGATTATTGACACGAACAGGATATGATAACCGATGATGTTTGCCCAACTGACACGACTGACACTCTAGAGAAGACACATGAGCTAGATCTGGTTCCAACTTCTTCAAGCTTTCTAAGGATGGATGTCCATATCTGCAATGCCACAGCAAGGGGGAACCACTCAGCATGGCGGAGGAAACTGGAGCAGGAGGTGGATGGCGAGATAGATAATCACCAGGAAAGAGGTAGAGATCACCTTTCCTAGGCCCCCCACCAATCATCTTCAAACTCTTGAGATCCTGTAAAACAAAACAAGAGGGCCCGAATGTTACTGTGCATTTCACAGTGTCAATCAACTTGGCAACAGAAAGCAAATTGAATGGAAATTCAGGTACAAAATGAACAGATTTCAAATCAATATCTGGTGTAAGAGACACAGATCCACTAGCTACCACCTTCCTCACAGATTCATCTGCCAAAGTAACAGATGGATGAGGAATATATGAGTCAAGTGTGCGGAGCAATCTCCTCATACCAGTCATGTGCTGGGAGGCGCCAGAGTCAACCACCCAGGGATTTGCGGATCCAGAAGCCATAAAAGATGTAGCCTGATTACCCGTTGTAGATGCAAGGTTTGCTGTAGAAGAAGATGAGGCGCCCATATTCCAATGTTGAGTGGCCTGAATAAATCTGTCATATTCCTCCTGAGTAAGTGTGATGCCAGAAGAACTAGAGCTCGCAGCAGTAGAGTCTGAAGTGGCACAATTGGCAGCTCCAACAGGTGGGGTTGCAGGTCTCCCATGTTTCTTCCAGCATTTCTCGACAGAGTGCCCAGGTTTGTCACAGAAAGTACATCTAGGACGAGTCCCACGTCCTCTGCCCAAGCCAGGTCTGTCAGACGGTGTAGGTGCAGGTCGTCCTCCTCGTACTGCCGCAGCAATAGATGCATGAGAATCTCCAGAAGGAACAACAGGAATAGGATCAACTGACTCAAAGGTGGACTGTTGAATCCTAGAGAAAGCTTCTGCAAGGCTCGGTAATTTATCTGACGCAAGGATCACACTACTTGCTGAACCAAAAAATGAGGGGCTAAGTCCAGATAGAAATTTAGCAGTGACAAGATCATCTCTATCCTTAATCTGCTCAGCAACCGTCACTGGATGATAGTAGCTCAACTCCTGGGAGATAGCTTGAATCACACCGAAATACTCTTCAAGTGGTCTATCACCCTGTCTCTCTGCAAACAGACGATCATAGATCATAAACTGGCGAAGAGCGTTCTTCTCTTGAGCATAGTGCTGCTTGACGGCATCCCAAATCTCCTTAGCTGTAGAGTAGAACATGAACCTGGAAGCAATAGAAGGTTCCATGCTACCCCATAGCCAAGTCTTCACTAGGTTGTCAAGACGTTTCCACTCGGCATAGTCGTTGTCAGTGCGAGCGAGGGGTGCAGAATCAACGAACTTTGCCCGATCTCGCGATTCCAAGACAGTATGAACCGCATTCATCCATAGCAAAAAGTTCTTCCCATTGAGCTTGATAGGAATAGGTGAGACCTCTCCATAATAGGTCTTATTCTCCATAATGCAACTGGGATATGTGTGACGGAGTGATACACGTCACAAAGAAGGCTGAGGGGACGGACAGATACACGTCCCGTGACGGAGAGATACACGTCACAACAAGAACTGGATAAGGGATGCGTTACTGACGCATCGACAGCCTTCAAGCGAGAAGTTCCTAATCACACATGAAGGAGATGTGATTAGGAAGGCACGATGGAAGAGACGAGACCTCCGGTTAGGGCTTTAGAGAGCCGTTGGATCAACCGGAAGTCCCCAAACAGCAAGTTTGGCCTCCAAAAACGAACCGAAAAGTTGCTGAAAACTTTCTGAAAAACGTAGACGAAGCCCCGGTGCCGAGCTACTGAGCCTACGGTAGCATAGAGAGAGCCACCGGAGGCCCAGTGGCAAGAGACGAAGGCGGAGAACCCCTAGCCGGCCAGGAGCAGCGGCGTCGGCAGTGTGAAGGGGCCCCGCTGCTGCCGCACGCCGGCGGCGAGCAGAGATGCCGCACGGGCGGCGGCGGCGTCCTGGAGAGAGGGGGGGGGCGGCGGCGCCCTGTTGGGAAGAAGGGAGAGGGAGGGAGGGGATGCGGCGGCGCTAGGAGAGGGAGAAGCGGAAGCGGCGTCGGATCACGTTGCTCTTGATACCATGTTAACGTAAGGGAGACGGGATCTGTGTGTTGCACTAGGCAACGTAATGAACCCAATAGGGTTCTCCTCTCTTATTTATATTAAAGGGAAAATTACATGTAGGTACAGCAGTAATATGAAATATGAAATAAACATAAAGGAAAGATATATTAACAGTCTCTAATATAGCTACTGAGAGTAGAGACATAAGTACAAGTGAGCAATATGGGACTAAAAGTAAAAGAGTAAAACAACAAGTACAGTAACACTATATCTATACCCATCAAGCCCCCAAGGTTCATGCGTCAGAGTTTTATGGTACATGCATCGTATCATCAGTACATCGTCCGTTCGTGTTCGTGTCACGTTATGCACGTCTTCTCAGACAATTCAAAGATTCTGTTACTGCTACATCGACATTGGGCATCCGCGTTCGTGTCGTGTTAAGTACGTAATCCAATGAAGATGATGTAGTGATCGTGTTGAGGATCGTCTGCTCCAAGTGGCGAATTATTGCAGTAGTACCAAGTTCCATTTTTCAGATGCTCTTCATTCCAAATGCACTCCAAAGACCTTCAAAGCTCCAGGATCACCAGCCTGCAGAATACAATTTCAAAGAAGAGAGGCATTGTCACCACACGGTTCAGGGGGAGTATTGATTAAGGGGAGTATCAATTTTTGTATGGGGAGTGATATTTATCTTTTATCTTTCATTTATCATTTCTTTTATCGTTTTATCGAGTCTTGCAACCTCCAAGCTTTGGACATGTGTTTCACCCATTCTCCAGCTTGAGGGGGAGTGTTAGAGAGTATATATTAGCCTATTTAGTTAATAGGTTAATTAGTTAGTGGGCTTTTGTATCTCAGCACGTTTAGATTACTTGCGTCCTAAGTCTTAGGACGTCTCCCCTCTCCTATATAAAGGAGAGGGTATCCAGTCTTGTATTCATCCCAGTGCATTTCGTTCAATACAATCTTATTTCACACCATACATCAACATGAACTAAATCAAAATTGTTTTTACTACCAATCTGAGATTTTTTAGGAAAGACAGTTCTGGACTGTTTGCCTAACTGACATGACTCGCACTGGAAATTGTATTCCTACACCAGAAATAACATGTTTCAATTTATCAACAGATGGATGCCCAAGTCTATAGTGCCATTGTAATGCAGTCATAGAAGAAGATAATGTCGAACCAAGAGTTGTAGTGCCGATTCTTTTCAAATCATCCAAATAGTAGTCCATCAGGTCCTTCATGCCTGTTACAATACCTGTTTTATATATTCTGTTAATTGTTTTGTTATTTCCATATTACATGTGGACCTCTCTGTAATTGTTTCAATGTTATATATATGAGGGTGCACACATTGTGCAACCCTACGCTTCCCACACTTGCTTTGTCTTTCACATGGTATCAGAGCAGTAGATCCGGCCGTCACCCTCCCTTCCCTTCCCTCTCTCTCTCCCCGCCCCCCCCTCCCCCGCCGCGCCGCCGCCGGCCTAGCAGCCGCAGCCGCCGGCCAGGCGCCGCCGCAGCAGCCGGGCGGGCCGCCGCAGCAGCCGGGCGGGCAGCCGCCGCCGCCGGGCAGGCAGCCGGCAGGCTCCAGCCGCCGGGCTAGCCGCCGGGGCCGGGCGCCCCTCTCCGCCGCCGGGGCCGGTGCGCCTCCGCGGTTCCTAGCCGCCGGTCCGTTGGCTCTGTGAAATTTTCCAGCGCTCCGGTGGCTTGAAGACGTAGACCGTTCGTTTCGGTCTCTTGCCTGCCTGCCCGTGTAGGCCGTTGTGCCACCGGGTTCTGTTCTGCGCTTCGGCGTAGACCGTATGTGAGAGGTCCTCTCCGTGTTTGTTGTGCCTGCTGTGCCTGTTTGACGGCGTAGACCGTCACCTGCCTGATCGTGCCTGTTCCTGCTGTGCCTACTGCTACCATGGCGTCTTCTCATGATGACTTCCGCCGTCAAGTTACTACGGTAAAGCTTGATGGGCGCAACTACCCACACTGGGTCTGCTCCATGACGATCTATGCTAGATCCCAGGGCAAGTACTCACACCTTGTCCGTGCGGGTCCGGACGCACCCGCCGAGGACGCTGATGCTAAAGATGTGAAGGCGTATGACGACTGGGTTCGTGATGACTCCACCGTGATGACCTAGATTCTCAACAGCAGCATTGAGAAGATCAGTGTCACACTTCTTCACCTGCCTACGGCAAAGCAGATGTGGGATCAGCTTGCCGGTACTTACTCGCATAGTCAGAACCCCAAGAAGGTGTTTGACATCACCAAGCATCTGTGACGTCTGCTTTATCTACATCTGTTTCTGCATTACAGTGGCACTACCGGCTGGGCCATCCCTCATCTGAGAAGCTTCGATATTTGGTGCCTGATATTGGTGTTTGTAGTTTTCAGTGCGAGTCATGTCAACTTGGAAAACAAACTCGTGCTGTTTATCCTAGACGCAGTCAAATTAGCAGTAAAAATATATTTGATATAGTGCATTCTGATGTATGGGGACCTTGTCATGTGCCTAGTTTATCTGGTCATAAGTATTTTATTCTGTTTATTGATGACTTCTCGCGGACTACTTGGTTATTTATGATGAAAAGTAGGTCTGAAGTCTTGTCTATTATCAAGTTCTTCTTTGCTGAAATAAAAACTCAATATGGCATGCCTGTCAAAATTTTTCGTACTGATAATGCACTGGAATTTGTTAAAAAAGATGTGGATGTTTTTTGTAAATCTGTGGGTACAATACATCAGACCTCCTGTGCTTATACACCCCAGCAAAATGGTGTGGCTGAGCGTAAAAATAGACATGTGTTAGAGGTTGCTAGAACTATTATGATGCATACACATGTTCCTCGCTCGTTTTGGCCTGAGGCTGTATTGACTGCTTGTTTTCTGATAAATCGTATGCCCTCATCTGTGATTGGAAACAAAATACCTATTCAGGTGCTCCAACCCGATATTCCGCTATTTACTGTGCCTCCTAGGATTTTTGGATGTACCTGTTTTGTCCGGTTAGTTGGACCTACTTCTGATAAATTGTCTCCTCGTGCTGAGAAGTGCATTTTTTTGGGGTACTCCCGTACCCAGAAGGGATATCGGTGCTACAGTCCTACTGCAAGGAAATGGTTTACTAGCAGTGATGTGGTTTTCTTTGAAGATACTCCTTACTATTCGGCTCGTGGTGACAGTTTACAGTCTGATCTTATTGCTTCACCTTTACCTGTTGTTTCTGAATGTGTGCCTGACACTACTGACAAAGTCACTACTGAGGCTGATAAGCCTCCTCTTATAGTTTATCAACGCAGGAACAGAGTGCCTTCTACTCAAGAAACCCCCCATGAAAACCAATCTTCACCTCCAGAAGGTTCTGCTACACCTGAGGTACCTTCTGATCTTCACTTACCCATTGCTCTTAGAAAGGGTACTCGTTCCTGCACATCACACAGTATTGCTCAGTTTGTTTCTACTGACCATCTGAATGTCCATTCTAGCAATTTTGTATATGCCTTATCTGCTGTTGCTGTACCAAAGAATATCCAGGATGCTCTACAGAGTACTGGTTGGGTTTCTGCTATGAAGGAGGAGATGTTAGCTCTTGCTGAACGAGATACTTGGGAGTTGGTGGATCCACCTCCTCAGTGCAAACCTGTCGGTTGCAGATGGGTGTATGCTGTGAAATATCAACCTGATGGCACTGTTGAAAGGCTCAAGGCACGCTTAGTTGCTAAAGGCTACACCCAGACGTATGGTATTGACTATTTTGAGACATTCTCTCCTGTGGCTCGCCTTAATTCTGTTAGAATTCTTCTGTCTGTTGCTGTTAATCTTGACTGGCCTTTATTGCAACTTGATGTCAAAAATGCCTTCTTGTATGGTGATTTACAAGAAGAGGTCTATATGGAGCAACCTCCTGGGTTTGTTGCTCAGGGGGAGTCTCACAAAGTTTGTAGATTAAAGAAGTCTATTTATGGGCTTAAGCAGAGTCCCCGGGCTTGGTTTGATAAATTGAGCAAAATTATGATTGATTTTGGGTTTCTGCGGTCTCAGGTGGATCATTCTGTTTTTACCAAGAAGACTTCAGTTGGTATTATTATTCTGATTGTATATGTTGATGATATTATCATATCTGGCAGTGATTCTCTTGGTATTCAGGCTACTAAATCTCATCTGGGCAAACATTTTGCTACTAAAGATTTGGGCAAACTTAGATATTTTCTGGGCATAGAAGTTTCTAGAAATTCTAATGCTCTTGTGTTGTCTCAGAGAAAATATGTCCTAGACATACTGCAGGAGACTGGTATGCTGGGGGCGAGACCTGCTGATATTCCTCTAGATCCTAATGTAAATTGGGATGATGATTCTTCTCCTCTGTTTGCTGATCATAAAAAGTACAGGAGGCTGATTGGTAAACTCATTTATTTGACTGTCACCAGAGCTGACATTTCTACTGCAGTGGGTCTTCTTAGCAGATATCTTGATAAGCCCAGACAGTGTCACTGGGATGCTCTTTGTCAGATTCTACGATATTTGAAAAAGTCTCCTGGCAAGGGACTTCACTACAGGAAACATGGACACTGTTCTCTTACGGGGTACTCTGATTCTGATTATGCAGGTAGCAGAATTGACAGAAAATCTACTTCTGGGTATTGTACATATGTTGGAGGAAATCTTGTTACCTGGCGAAGTAAATAACAAAATGTTGTGGCCAGGTCAAGTGCTGAAGCCGAATATAGGGCCATGGCCCGTACTGCCTGTGAACTATTGTGGGTGCGCTCTCTGTTAAAAGAGTTTGGGGTTGACTCTTCTTCTTCTGCTATACCTATGCACTGTGATAATAAGGCTGCTATCTTCATTGCAAATAATCCAGTCTATCATGAGCGCACTAAACATATTGAAGTAGATTGTCATTTTATTCGGGAATCTATTCTGACTGGCAAGATCTGCACTCCCTTCACTCGTTCTGAAGACCAAATTGCTGACATCTTCACCAAGCTGCTGGCGAAGAAGCAATTCTGCATTTTGATGGACAAGTTGAGCATGATTGATATCTATGCTCCAACTTGAGGGGGAGTGTTACAATACCTGTTTTATATATTCTCTTAATTGTTTTGTTATTTCCATATTACATGTGGACCTCTCTGTAATTGTTTCAATGTTATATATATGAGGGTGCACACATTGTGCAACCCTACGCTTCCCACACTTGCTTTGTCTTTCACAATGCCCTTATCAATCTTCATCCTCGTGCGAAGGTCCTGAAAAGCACAAGTACCCGGTACAAAGGTCAAATTACAGTTTAAGCTACACACAATTTTACTGACAGATAACAGATTCAAAGGAAGATTTGGCACATATAGTGCGGTTCTCAAAAGGAAGTGAGTATAAATATCACCAATGCCAGACACAGCAGATTTGGATCCAACAGTAAGCATAACAGCAGATTTAGTGTAGGGTTTACATTATTTATAGAAAAGAGATCTATTTCTAGATATATGGGAAGAAGCCCCAGAGTCAATCACCCATTTTGTATTACCTGTACTAGAAGATGGGGCAGTCAGAAAAGAAGGATCACAACCAGTAAATGTAGCCACATGTGCTCCAGACTCAGCAACAGTAAAGGAGGAAGCACCCGTTTTCTCTAGCAGCAGTCGTTCCACTTCCGAGCAAATGAACTCAGCAGTGGAGGAGCTTGAATTATCAGCAACAGGAGTCTGAGAAGCACCCTCAGACGTAGCATTGGCCCACGCACGTGTGCCATGCTTCTTCCAGCACCTGTCCTCAGTGTGGTTGGAGCGACCACAAAAGTCACAGTACCGCTGAGCAGCAATACTGCCAGAAGAATCATAAGAGGAACCACGGCCAAGGGACTCATGTCCTCTACCAAAACTAGGGGGACGGTTGTCCTAAAATTGACCTCGACCTCGTCCACGGCCTCAGCCGGCCATGGCAGCAAGAGCAGTAGTATCACCAGTGTTAGAAGGCAGAGTAGATGAAGAAGTTGGCAGACGTTGAAGACGTTGATACGCACTCTCTAACGTCAACAGTGGATTATTAGCAAGAATCTGATCAACTACTCCAGCATACGACTCAGGAAGGCCACACAAGAACTGAACCACCTGAAGTTCCTGACGTTGGCGTTGCATGGTAGCTAAATCAGTAGACAAAGGATGATAACTCTCAAGTTCAGCCCAAATCCCTTTGAAAGAGGAAAAGTAATCAGCAATGTCTGGCCCAGAATTACAGGCGAGTCAGTTGCTTGTTCAAATTGAACACCTTCGGATTTTTGCTGTGAGAATAAGTACTGGCCAGCTGATCCCACATCTCCTTGGCAGTCAGGAGACGAAGTAAAGTGACATTGATCCAGGTTTCACTATTGTTGAGGATCCATGTCACCACAGTAGAATGATCTTTGACCCAATCATCATAAGCCTTGATATCCTTGGACTCGACAGTAGAGGCTAGCGCTGGAGGCGGATCACGTATCAGGTGGGAATGCTTGCCCTGGGATTGGCATAGATCTCCATAAAGCAAACCCAGTGTTGATAGTTGCGCCCATCCAGTTTCACAGTAGTAACCTGACGACAGTGATCATCATAGGAGGAAGCCATGACAAAAAAGACCGAGTCCAACACAACAGAGAAAAGAAGCAATATAGAACCGCCTAGATCCTCGTCTTAGGCGGAAGCAGACATAGAAGATAGACTGGATAGACCAGTTAAATGAAAACTACGCCGAGGCGCAACAGGGAACCCAGCGGCTCAAGGGCCGACACGGGCAAACAGGACGGGAAGAATCCGAAAACTCAAGGCTCCGGATCGGCAGCCAGCAGCAGACCGACGGCTGCTAGCAGCTAGCCCACCGGAGCAGGGGCGGCCGACATCAGCCCACAGCGGCAGCGGCTAGCCGCACGGGGCAAGGAGGGACCGGTGGCGGGTGGCGGCGGGCAGGGAGGGCACCGGCGGGCGGCGGTTGGCGGGCGGACCACGACGGCGGCTGACGGCGCCGGCGAAGGCTGACGGGGACGGGAGAGGGGGGGCGGCGGCGCAAGGGGGGGAATCAGGATCCCTGCTCTGATACCATCTTGACAGGGTTTCCCGGAATGGTTAGGGTGCACAATGTGTGTACCCCATATATTTATAAAAGAAACAATTACATACAGGTCCACACAGAATAGGAAAACAACAAGAGAATATAAAGGACTGAATAAAACACAATTTAATATGGATAAAGGAAAATTATTTGACTATCTCATCAAAACGTAGATTCCAACTCCGATATTGCTTACTTCAATCCATGGATCGAACAAGAAACACATGCAAGGAAATTTCCCCTATACTCATATTCTACATATAAGAAATATAAGTCTGGCTTTTGCAGCTTTGTTGGCGGGATCTTATCACTCGGAGGAGCAAAAAGCATTGCTCGCCCTAGTGTAAAGGTCGAAAATAGTTATGGTGCATACTACTACCAAGCTTATGTGGGTGTACTCCTTGCAAGATTATGTGGGTGTACTCCTTGCAAGCTTATGTAGGCTAGGGTATGCTCAAAGAATTTAGCATCTCTAATAATACAACTACATCTATGTTATGTGATAATGAGGCGACATCTTTATTGCTAGCAATCCCACATTCATGAACGAACAAAGCTAATTGAGGTGTATTTCTTTGTTCAAGAAGCCATTTTATTCAGGCATATATCTCCATTTGCCACATTAGGACATAGGAACAAGTTGTGGATATCTTCACAAAGTCTCTTCCAAAGAGAAAGATTCTTGACCATGGTGGATAAGTTGAGCATGATTGACGTCTATGTTCCAGCTTAAGGGGGAGTGTTGAAGCATTTAGTCATTCCTATATTTCCTTCTTTCCTCTGAGTCTTCTATTGGTGAGTCGCGCCTTTGTGGGTTGCTCTAGCATTATATTAGAAAGGCTTCGAACTCCTATCTTGATCGCCAAATAAATAATTACCTTCTCAACTGGTGTCTTATGGTGTCAAGTGTCAACCCATATGTGTGGTACGGTCATTTCTTTCTCTCATAGCGATGCCGAGTTTTGTGGACCTAAATCTTCCACCAAACTACCTAGGGGAGATCATCACATACCTGATACATGAAAGTATTCTTATTGGCCTTCTTCCTGAAACCATGAAGGATGCATGTGGGGGATCACTAGCAAATACTTGAACCCCCAAGACCTCCTATACGCAGCACTAAAGACCCCGACCTACCTTGCCATCCACAAACAGATGATATGAACCCTTTAGGTCAAGTATGCTCTTACAACATGCACACATGGAGACAAGGGGAATAAGGCAGCCTCTGATGCGACCATCAATGAGAAGGGAATTGTGGAGGATCCTGAAGGTTAAACTGGGTACCTTCAGTAGAAGAGAACTGTCCTAGACCCAATGGTAGTGAGCAAAAGGGTTCTCAACTCTTCTGGTTATAAACTTGTTTCTTTGCTCAAAAAGAACATTCGCCTCCCATGCAAGCCAAGCCTCGTCTCTATAACTCTTCGCTTTTCTACTCCTAATCTTTTCGATTGCCCCGTACATTTAATCCACAAATTGTTTTCCCTCTCATTCTCATCCCAACTCATCTGGATTGCCCCGTACATTTAATCCACGAAGTGTTTTCCCTCTCATTCTCATCCCAACTCATCATGGGCCTCCCTTGCATCTCCTTCATTTAGCTTCAGCAGCAGCAACTACTGCTGCTTGCTTTGGCAGTCCATTTAGGAGGGCATAAGGGCCCCATTTCCCCTCGGATCCTTGCTCTAGTAGGACGCCCCTACCCCTAGTCACAGCATGTGGGTTCGTCCTCTTCATCTGCATCTAAAAAGAGGGTCGTCAATATATTCTTCCTCAAGTGCTCAACCCGCTGTTACTGTAGCATCGTGTCAAACTGCACAGTTTCAGCCATAGTTGCTGTCTATTTGTCCTTTCTTGAGGTTCTTTTGTAACCTATTGGCTGTAATGTCTGAAAAATAAAAGAATGCATTCCATCAATCTATCTTTACATCCCAAAAGCATGTCATCTTTAAGCACAATCTGAATGTAAGGATTACTACTGCTATTGTCGTTGATCATTGCTTAGTTTGATGATGTTGTTATTTACTGAGAATTGCTAATTGGTTATTACTGAGAAATTTTTGTGTGGGAACTTCTCACCTACTTGTGGAGATGTTACACCAAGTTAGCTTGATAAGGGATGAATACTAATGGTTGATGCAGTTCGTGCTTCATCTACATCAGATTGTCCAGCTCAAAAGGTGGAATTACCAGCATGTGTTTGTCAATCCTTCAGAACGACATCACCATCTTAGGTTTTTGGATTCAAGTGCCACAAACCACAATACTGGTACACCTCAGTTGATATCCACTCATCCCACGAAAATGTCATTGCCTAATGTCACTATTGCTGATGGATCCAAAATTGGCATTCAAAATACTGGAACAATAAATCCATTATCGAATATCTCTCTTGATTTAGCTTTGTACATCCCAAACTTCCTGATCAATCTAATATCCATCAGTCAACTCACAAGTGCACTTCATGTTTTTGTTACCTTCATGCCTGATAATTTTGTGATTCAAGATCTGAAGACACAGAAGACCATTGGCAAAGGGTATGAGCATGCTGGTTTTTACTACCTTGGTGATCCTCCAAAAGCGTTGGTAGTTGCATGTCCTCTGCATATTTATAGTCATTTAAGTCATATGGCTTTAGACAAACTGAAAGTGATGGTCCCTAAGTTGTCCAATTTGGATAAACTGGATTGTGAGTCATGTCATCTAGGTAAGCACCAACAACCACCATTCAGGTCTGGAATCCAAAATAGAGCAGAGTCACCTTTTCATATCATTCACTCAGATGTTTGGGTCCCAGTCTGGTTCCATCAAAACTTGGACATAGGTACTTTGTCACCTTTATACATGATCACTCAGGGATCACATGGTTATATCTGATGAAGGACAGATCTGAAGTTTTTTCCATCATCTAATCTCTTTACCAAGTTGAAAATATGTATGACAAGCATATTGATATCCTTCGCATTGACAATGGTCGGGAGTACTTCAGTCACAAGTTTAATCATTTTCTTTCATCCCATGGAATCATCCACCAATCCTCATCTTCGTATACTCAACAAAAAGGAGTTGCAAAACGAAAGAATTGGCACATCATTGAAATTGCTCGTACCCTTCTCCACATGAATGTCCCAAAAGAATTTTGGAGGGATGTTTTTGCATCCACTTACTTGATTAATCGCATGCCATCATCCGTCATTCAAAATCAAATACCCTTTTCTATCCTTCATTCCAAACAACCAATATAACATGTGCCACCTAAACTCTTTGGGTGTGTTAGTTTTGTTCATATAATAGGTAGTGGTCAAGATAAGACTTAAGTATTTGTTCTGATAAGTTAAGTCTCAAGTCTAATAAATGTATATTTTTGGGCTATTCCCGAGTCCAAAAAGGGTAGAAATGTTTTTGTCCATCAGAACGCCACTTCTCTGTCTTTGTTGATGTCACCTTTTTTTAAGACACGTCATATTTTGGTGATTCCCAATCTCTTGAAGAGGTTGAGGAGTCTTTGTCATTTCCAACAGCCATTCAATCACAAATCATCGAGCCACCTGTCATAGAACCACCAATCATTTAGTCACAAGTTAGTCAGTCACCTGCCATACAATCACAAATCTCAGGGATCAACTCCCCTAGTCATCCACCCATTACGTAAGTCCACACACGTCGCAAGGAGAACCTTACCTTAGGTTATGTGAAGGACAATGCATGTCTCAATCCTTCTAAAATCGTCACTCAGTCAAATGATCTAATGCAAACCAACAATCTTGTTGATTTGCCTATTTACTTACTCAAAAGGCAAACAGTCTTGTACCTCTCATCCCATCTCTAATGTTATTTGCTATGCTCATCTTTCTCCATCATATTATGCCTTTCTATCTTCTTTGTATTCCATTTCCATTCCCTTTGTTTGTCTAAGAGGCCTTGAATCACCACTGGATGGCGTGCTGCAATGATGGAAGAAATGTTTGTTCTCCAAAGTAACAATACATGGTCATTAGTTCATTGTCCCTCTGGAAAATCAGTGGTTAGCTGCAGATGGGTGTTTACAGTCAAGGGGGGCTTGATCCAATTGTCACCAGTCAAGTCTGAAGATTATTTAGTTGATTTATTCATTGTCTCTGAATGGTTATCGAACTCAGTTTTTATGTAACAAGCTAGGAGCATATGATATACAGCTTGAGGGGGGTGTTACTATGATGTGCAAAGGACCTTTTGTAATATGTAGATAGGAAAGGGTCTACATGCAAATTTGTAAGTTATTGATTTCATGTATATATACAAGTCATGAGAGAGACCTGCAATTTCGGTCGTCTCTTTCTCCCCAATATGGTTGTCTACAAAAAGATTTGATAGAAAATTGTAACTACAACTGTAAGAAGCTTATTTGATTTAAAATGAATCGAGATTCCCTTTAGACAATGGTGCATCTAGGTCACAAGCATTGGTATGCTCTCTCCCTGTAACCATCTATAAGATTCATACTTATGTGTAAAAAAGTCTTAACTTGATATAAAATTGCGATATAATAATGTGATTGTCGCCTCATAACGAGAGAAGAGAATGCACTACATAAGAGAAAGGTTTTCAGACCCGATCCGGAGGTCAACCCGACAAAGCTCTTGGGTCACGGGTCTCTGGTTCAACCGTCGGGCCGACAAGGGGTGAGCATTCGGTTAATTCGGTCGGTTACGGTTAATTCGGTTCGGTTAAACGGTTAATTTGTGGTTTGAGATTTTAACCATTAACCTAACCAAATTGAGTCGGTTAATTCGGTTATTGTCCAATCGGTTAATGGTTAATTCGGTCGGTTAATTTGGTTAACCAAATAACACTCGTGTAATAATAGTATTTGAAATAGTCATAGAATTTGGGACAATATTGTTATATTATAGTAGTATTGTTGTAAATTTAATTATGTATGGCTCGTAAAAACTTGATTACTATATATATGGGGAAGTATTTTGAAATAAAAGTACAACTATATATGTATATATGCATGAGTAGGATATTATTTATGAATAAATTCTGACTATTCGGTTAATTCGGTTAACCAAACCAAAAATATCTTTAACCGTCAAATTAACCATTTAACCAATTAACCGAAATAAATTAACCAAATTGACTCAATAAAATTAACCATTCGGAATTAACCGTTCGGTTAATCGGTTATTAACCAAATTCTGCTCACCCCTAGGGCCGACCCGGTTGACCCGGGGGCGTCATCATATATACACATGTGTATGCATGTATGCTACAATAATATATATGTCCATACATATATTACTACATAAGTGTGTATATATATATGTACATAAGCTACTATATGAAACCATGAGATGATGAACTATGAAACATCAAAAATACAAAACCAAGTATCTATTCATAAAGAAGCAAACAAATTGTCTTGTAATACTTAAAACAAATGATTAAATACAATTAAGTGACTATATTAATGTATGGAATAGTTGGGGCTGCATGAAAGGACATTAAAATCAGTCAAATGGCCATTTAGGGAAAGGAAAAATAAAACCAACAAAACCCGATCAGGTCACCCGAGGGCCGGGTCAGTGGTTGAACCAGCCGGGTCACTGGGTCAACTCCAGGTCTTGGCCAAAAACGGGTTTTAGCCCCACCAAACCCGCAAAACTTTCCGGGTGGAGGTCCGGGTTGGGTCAGGTTTCAAAACTATGCATAAGAGAACCTTGTCCTTTTAAGTTAGTTTTTAACTTGAGGAATGATTGATCTTTCATTTTCTGCATAAGTGACTATATCTTTCATCTTTTACCTTGGTTTGTGGGTGAGGAGAAAGACAAAGATAGCCATATCTATCATGACAGAGATGATCACCTGAGAAGCCCAAATCAATTGCCATTCACCGTCCTGAATTTCACACTCTTCATTTATTCCTCTTGGATTCAGTGAGAGAAATTCATATATTGCCTACCAAGATAAGCACAAAACAAGCTGAGATTGAGATATGAAGTTTTGCCAAACGGCTGATAGCTAGCTGCACATATGTGCATGTACATCATTTAAAGGTTTAATTTTCAATTTAGATGGCTCATTACAAGACACAAAGTAGTAACTTGTACCTCAGTGATGACCTTCATACCTTTTCAACCATTATACCGGAAGAAATGGCTGACAACAACTTTTGCCTTGGCTCAATTACTTTTTGCAGCAGAAATGTAGTTCCCTAATTCGATAGTTGATAGACACTGTCAACTAAAGAGAGCATACAAATTCGGCTAAAGCCAGTTCTATATATGGCAGATATTACTAAAATACCATATATGAAAATCTTAGCCATAGCAAAATCAAAAAACTGTATTTATATTTTACCTTATTTCCCCTCGAGATGCGCAAATTCCCAGAGTAGGATAAATATGTGGTATCAAGCCAACCCTTTGCTTCATCACCTAGTAGTCTAAATGGTACAGGGTATGGAACTTTAAAGGGAAGAAATTTAAATGAGAATGCTGCTCTGTCAAACCTGAAAAGGATTCGCTTCCCATCCTTTATTCTAGCTGCAGCCTGGATTGAAAGGAAAAAAGAAAGAAACTTCAAATAAAACCTCTCAATATGTTGGACAACTTTCTGCAACTTGTACTCTCTCCTGTAGTTGATATATGCACCCATGAGAAGTACACTTTCAGATCAAATCATAGAAAATACTCATTCAGTGCCCAATACATGAAAAGGCATGATATTTTGAGGTTATTTCAGGAAATAATCGGATGATCTGATTTGTGGAATGTGATGATTTTTATATTGGACAACTTTAGTGAAGACTACATATTTTTCCATAATGAACTGTTTATACCAAATAAACAAAAAAAAACATACAGCTGGCGTCGATAAGGCTAGCATCCTATCATTATGTAGACATTTGACAATTACTGACTACATTTATAGTAAGGTATATTCAATTACAGAGTAGATCGAGAGTGTTCTTTGAGAGTATACATGAAAACACTCAACTACAATTACTCTTAGATTAAAGGAAAAAATCATACCAAAGTCATTGCAATTTCTTATACAATTAGTTTCAGCTAACAAATCTAATGCATATATCTTGGTCAGTATCCATCAGATACAGTACATGACTTCAAGTTTCACTGTTTAACTATTCAACCAGATGCAAATTACTTCCCTGGTTATTGTCCAGATATCTTCTACTTCCATATTTACTATAGTATACGCTTCATAGGCACGGCTCAAATATGTATTTCATATGCACAACTCAGATAACTTGACACTAAGTTCATCTTGTATTCTCGATGAAAGAACAAAATCTCACTATGTTCATTGGCATGTGGGTGGAGGGGAACAAAACTTGGTCCATTTAATATGCACAACTCAAATATATTAACAAATAGTATTCCATCTATCAACTAAAGAACAAAACTGTTACTATGTCTATTTGCGAGGAAAGGCACAACTTCATTAATGTTGTCAAAGTGGAAGCATGATGTACAGAAAGAAGTATAGAGACGGAAGAATAATCAGTAAATATGTATTGTCCTTTTGGAGGGACATTGGGCTCATGCTTGTAATCAGCACTAGGTGCATACCTCCACTTTTAGCTCACCTAGAGTATCTGAAAACTGAACGATGTTGGACACCCTCGGATCATCTCCCCCCAAATTAATTTCTTGAAAAATCTTGAAAATATCAACCCCGACAAAAGTTCTCTGCACAGAGAAAAAAATGACACAAAATATGTAAACTCATCTCCCACATAGCACTAATATGATCCATACTTGAATCAAACGCTTTATTAGTTTTATTGAGCTATAGTCGTTGTTAAAGTACTTGTGAGGGTTTGCTTGTTGGACCTAACTGATGTGTTAGGCTTCGGTGATTTTAGTCCATCTGTTACTAGTAGAGTTCAACGTAGTGTCTAAACTCCAATTGATGTCTTTCAATTGCATGTAATACGTGAAGTTATAAAAGCGATACTATTTTCCATGGTATCAGATTAGAATTCCTAGAGAAAATCAATCCCCTATTCTCCTACCATCTCCTT
Source organism: Alisma plantago-aquatica (assembly GCA_963693085.1). Classification (NCBI taxonomy): domain Eukaryota; kingdom Viridiplantae; phylum Streptophyta; class Magnoliopsida; order Alismatales; family Alismataceae; genus Alisma; species Alisma plantago-aquatica. The sequence continues at coordinate 27,520,337 of OY856413.1, read as the reverse complement.
CCCCCTCTATCTTCCAGCGTCACCACCTTCCTCCTTTGCCATTGTCCATCAATCCCACCCCTACAGGTCTCAATAATTCTTCACAACCTACTTCCTTCTCATATAGCCTCACCTGATAAGGTTATTACTTGGGAACCCGTATAGCTCTATCCTCTTAGTCAATGATGGTCACCTACATTTTGGACATTATGATCCTTGTTGTTTAATGACTCCTTCATTTCTCATGCATGTTGTCACAAATCAGTCGATCACACGGTGTGATAGAGTTCCTACATGCTGTTGCCGCCCCAACTTCAACATGGCTTATGCTTGGATCAGATTTGATCGGGTGTTGTACGATCAAGGTCCCTATCTACCTCTACAACCACCACCCCCACAGCAACATGGTGTGTAGGGACCTCTCTTTTGATCAACATAAATGCTAACCATTAGAGAGACCCTCAAACCTAAACCTAGTTTAGGAAACTGAACACTGAATTTTTTACAAACACAGTCAAAACGTTGTACAAGAAACCTAGGTAAATTTTTCCTTTTCCATTAACACCTCATAAACCAACCCACATCAATGGACCCACATATGCAGTTATCACAAAACTCATTCAACTCCGCTAAAAGCAAAACCAGATCTTATTATTGATATGCAGTTTAGTTGACGTCAGATTACATATACATGAGTGAAAGAAATTTAATACACAGTCATCTTGGAAAGTGAGACTATAGGGACATGCTATCCTAAATTATTTTGTTTGCATCTTCTATATCACAACCTCTCTGTTGGATTTCATTATGCTTAAAAACATGTGAAACAACCTCATGAGACTCATATAGAGCCCCGGTGAGTGGAAATTTCCACTCATTCAAGTAACATGCATCAACATTAGCAGACTTGTCAAGGCGCTCGCCTAGGCGGCCACCTAAGCAGCAAAGCGTTCAAGGGGTGCGCTTAGGCAATGCCGCCTTGCCTATAATACCACGTTGACCTAGTTTTGAGGGTCTGGTTCTATATTTATGTATTTTAATGTTTAATGTGGCTATCCTAATGTTCAAAATCAATATTTTTGCCTATGTTATGTGCCAAATATCACTTTTACTTGGATCTAATACTTTTTTTGTTTATACTAGGATCTAATACTATTAATACGCATCTTTTGATTTTTCTTATTTTGCACCTTCAATTTGGATTGTAAACAGTAGCTATTCTATGAAGGAAAGTGATTACATCGCTTAATAATTGTAGCTATGTATGACAATAAATATATATTTACTTGTTGATCACTCTCTTACATTCTTTTCAATAATTATTTTCTTGTTCTTGACATTATTGTTAATGGCAATATATTAGAAATGTAATTGGTTATTTTGTCACACATAATACATATAGGAAGATTTACCATAAATATATATAACGACATATACAACTATACAATGTGTGTATGTGAGTGGGGAATGTTTATAAAAAACGTGACACATGTATATATACATTAAACATATACATAAATTAATTTTTTTAAAGGTCGCCTAGGCAACGCTTAGTCGCGCCTAGTCGCAAGGCATTCAGCTAGAATGTCGTGTCGCCTTGACGCCTTAACAACTATGAACATTAGGTTGAGTATTTTGAACTGAAATGAAATTGATAAGTCTAATTGGTAATTATAGCATTTAACACGTAGTTTATCGCAATATTTGTACTAATCAAAGAGAAATCCATTTAGTCAAGTTTTAGCTTCTTAACTACTCGGTGAGAGTATATCTATTAATAAATCAGCAAATATTATTTATATCAAAATTGCATTCCTATTACAGGAGTAACAAAGTCAACATCAATCATTTATAATCTAGCAATAATAACACATCTCTGTGACACCACACCGGCCAGACCAGGAAAATATCTGCAGTCCTGAAGTTGAAGTCCACATAAGACATGTCTACCAATCAGTGTTATTCAAATAGGAAATAAAATCAAATTCGTACAAGAGTGGATATCAAATCCACATTATAGAGTTTATAATTAGATTCCATACTGGACAAATAAGAATAAGGCAACATATATTTAACAAGAATAATTGATATCCACAAAGAAGAAAAATATTCAAGAACAGACTTATCAACTAGTAGTCTGAGGAATATAAAATCATTCATCTCATATTCTACATAGATTGTTATCTTTTATTCATTTCCCTAAAACCACTTGTCTTCTGTCTCATAAGTAGAAGTTGTCACGCCAGATTCTCAAGTCAGCGACTCATCGTCGTTATCTTTAGGGTTTAGTCTACCACCCAAAGACAGCTACAACAGACTGATGGTCCACCATGGGGTTGCCTAAGAGGCTCAGGTCCTCATCTCAGGCACACGAGATAGGAACAAACATAATACAATATCACATATCAGAAATTTCTCATGTTTTAGCTTTACAGTTTACATTTCACCATAGTCTATTCCTTATGGAAATAGACTTTCATAATAGAGGATTTAGGGCCAAAATCACGTCATGTGACTCCCTCCTAAATCCTGGAGGTTTAACCTTAAATGTCCTCAATCTGCACTCTGAAAGTCCTTCTCATAATCCTCTGATTACTACAAGGAGATCCATTTCATTATCCTAGAGACCTCGGGGTAAACTCGGTGTTCAAGACACCTAACTAGTTCGCTTTATATTGTATAAGCATCTACTAGTATTCCTTTTACCCAAATCTTGTTTAAAATACAACACAAGGATTATCCTACTTATATTTTTCTCAGAAATAGAGTAATCTCAAGTAGAAGTATTCGTAGCATATAAATAATATTTTATACAAAATTATTATTATTTCTAGTCAACAACTATGACTTACTCTCTTCCATGGAACACAACATCAAAGTTAGGCAAAGTTTCGCTGAAGTTTTGAAGTTCGACCATAGGCTAAGTCGAATACCAAATATTTCGGCTTCGTCCAAACACATTTTTGTGTGTATTTTCGTCTCAACTAGTTGGAGTTTCCTCAAAGTTGGCAAAGTTGGGGCAAAGTTGAGACAACCCAAGACATTAATACTAACTAGTGTTGTAATGGCCACACAAGGCCTAAGTGTCATCTCCAACCCTCTTCACAAATTCTAATATCAACTCCTATGTTTGTCGTTGCCACTCTTTCCTAGAGAGGGTGTTGTAACTACTATTCGACTCTATATTGTATAGAATACATACAGTGAATTGCATTTGTATATGTGTATTGTACATTTGACCCTTGCAAGCAACACATGGTATTATCAACCTAACTAGGGCTAGAGAGTCGTAAATCGTGTTTTTGTGTTTAATTAACATATATAAGATAGAGGTATAACATGATTAGACGTTTTCAATCAGTATTTCCTTCATATTCACATCATTTTCCTCAAAAAAATGGCATCGAAGTTTATCTAAGTTTGCTTCTAAACTTCCTCGAAGTTTCCACAAACTTCCACTACCAGCCCTGGATAAGTCAACACGAAGTCGAAGTCATGCGCCATGCTCTCTCCTGAAGTCAATCTATATTTGATCATCTACATCATTAACCTTTCATTCTGCATTACTATCACTTTGTTCATGATATAAGGGTTAGGGTTAGATTCTCAGATTTAGCTAAATTTTTCTTCATTTGAGATTCATTAGTCTTAACTTTCATTTCTCACTCGGTATAGCTATAAGAATTGATCATACTCAATTCACTTAATGCACAATTCTTCTAACTCATTGAAATCCCTCATAGTTTGTTTTAGTGTATTTCTTTCAATTTAAATCAGCTTGAACTCCTCCTGAAGGACCGCTTCGGCTCTGCTTCCTGCCTGCCCGTGTAGGCCTTTGAGCCACCGGGTTTTCTACTGCGTCGCGGCGTAGCCTGTATGTAACTGGTCCGTCCAGTTTTTTCACTGTGCCTACTGCCGCCTAACTGGGGAACTAGGCGGTCGTGTTCTGCCTGTACTTGCCTGTTATTCTCTCTGTCGGTATTTGGTGCTCTGTCTGTCATGGTATCTTCTCATGAGGATCTCCGTCGCCAAGTTACAACTGTTAAACTGGATGGGAGAAACTACCAGCACTGGGTTTGTTCCATACAGATCTATGTGAAATCTCAAGGGAAACTGTCCCATTTGACGCGAGATCCACCTCATGTGCCTGCTTCCACCGCCGACTCCAAGGATGTCAAAGCATATGATGACTAGGTTAAAGATGATTCTACTGTTTATGACGTGGATTCTGAATAGCAGTGAGACAAAGATTAGTGTCACCTTATTATACCTGCAGACAGCCAAGCAGATGTGGGATCAGCTTGCTAGTACATACTCTCACAGCCAGAATCCGAAGAAAGTCTTTGATATCAACAAGCAGCTCATTCGCCTGCACTTCTCGGGATCTGATCTTACTGACTATTTTTCTGCCTTCAAGGGACTTTGGGGGGAATTGGAGGCCTACCATCCCTTGTCTACTGATTTGGCTACTATGCAATGTCAACGCCAGGAGTTGCAAGTAGTCCAGTTCATGTGTGGCTTACCTGACTCATATGATGGGGTGGTGGATCAGATTCTGGGCAGTCATCCCCTACCTACTTTACAGAGTGCTTTTCAGCATCTACAGCATCTGCCTGCATCCTCATCTGAGACATCTACTGATACTGGCAATTCCACTGCCCTCGTTGTTATGTCTGGTCGTGGTCATGGTCGTGGATGCGGCCGTTCTCACGAAACTCGTCCTCCTCTTGGTGCTGGAAGGGGGAGGAGCTCTTCTGGTCGTGGAGCATCTTCTGGTCCTCCTACTGCTGCACGCCCCCAGACTGGTCAACAGTTCTGCAGCTTCTGTGGACGGTCTAATAATATTGAAGAAAAATGTTGGGAGAAATATGGAAAGCCCGCCTAGGCTAATGCAGCTTCGGATACTCATACTACCACTAAGGTAGTACCACAGTCTACTCCTATTGATGCATCCAGTTCTACTACTGCCGACTTTATCCATGCTGAGGTGGAGCGTCTGCTGCTTGAGCGTACTGGGTCATCCTCTGGAACTGCTTCTGGAGCGCATGTTGCTACTCATTCTGGTTGTGATACTGCCTTCCTCAGTGCACCCTCATCTAGTACTGGTAATACCAAATGGGATATTGATTCGGGTGTTTCATCTCATATATCTGGGAATCGGTCTCTTTTTAAAAGTTTAGCTAGACCGGTATCTCATTCTTCTGTTATGCTTGTTGATGGCTCCAAGTCTCTTGTTTGGGATTGGAGACATTGTTTCTGATTTTTTGTTAAAATCTACCCTATATGTACCTCGCTTTCCCCTCAATTTATTATCTGTGAGCAAAGTTGTGCGTAGCCTGAACTGCAGTCTTACTTTTTTACCTGGTTCATGTGTTTTTCAGGACCTTCGCACGAGGATGAAAATTGGTGGGGGGCATGAAGGATCTGATGGATTATATTATCTGGATTATCTGAAAAAGGTGGACAATGTTGTGTTGGCTTCAGCTTTATCTTCATCTGTTTCGGCTTTACAGTGGCACTACAAACTTGGACACCCATCTTCTGAGAAGCTCAGACATATAGTTTCTGGTGTAGGGACACATTTGTTTCAGTGCGAGTCATGTCAGTTAGGAAAACAGACCAGGGTTGTTTATCCTAAACGATCTCATATTAATAGCAAAAATATTTTTGATAATGTTCATGCTGATGTATGGGGTCCATGTCATGTTCTAAGTCTGTCTGGATACAAATACTTTATATTATTTATTTTTGATTTCTCTCGTGCCACGTGGTTGTTTCTTATGAAAAGCCGGTCTGAGGTGTTATCCACAATTAAATTCTTTTTTGCTGAAATAAAAACACAATATTTTATACCTGATAAAGTTTTTAGAACTGATAATGCATTGGAGTTTGTTCAGAATGATGTTGAATAGTTTTGTAAATCGGTTGGCACTATTCATCAGACGTCATGCGCATATACACCTCAGCAGAATGGAGTTGCGGAACGCAAATATATACACTTACTAGAGGTTTCTAGAACTATCATGCTGCATTCTAATGTGCCTCGCCTATTCTGGCCTGAAGCAATTCTGACTGCCTGCTTCTTAATAAATCGAATGCCTTCTTCTGTGATTGGCAATAAAATTCATGTACAAGTTCTACAACCTGATGCACCATTGTTTTATGTACCTCCTCGGATATTTGGTTCTACCTGCTTTGTACAGTTACTAAGGCCAACCTATGATAAATTATCTCCAAGAGCTGCAAAATGCATTTTTTTTGGGGTATTCTCGAACACAAGAGGGTATCGGTGTTATAACCCTACTACTAAAAAATGGTTCACAAGCAGTGATGTTGTCTTTTTTGAGGATACCCCCTTTGACTCAGTTAAAGGAGATAGTTTGAATTCATATATTATTGCTCCTCCTTTGTCTATTACCAGTGACTGTGCTTCTGATAATTCAAGGACTAAAAATACTACTCCTCTGCTTATTGTATATCAACGCAAGAACAGGTCCCAGCCTGGTCAAGCACCCCCCAATCAACACCAATCTTCTCCTCTAGAAGGTCTTGCATCACCTGAGGTAACTTCTGATTTAGATTTGCCTATTTCTCTTAGAAAGGGCACTCGTTCCTGTACTACTCATAATATTGCTAATCATGTCTCTACTACACATCTGAGTGTTCATGCAAGTAATTTTGTCACTGCCTTATCTGCTATTGCTATTCCAAAGACTGTACATGATTCCCTGTAAAGTACAGCTTGGACTACTGCCATGAAGGAGGAGATGAATGCTCTTACTGATCAAGAAACTTGGGAGCTGGTGGATCCACCTCATGAGTGCAAACCTATTGGCTGTCGGTGGGTATATGTTGTGAAATATCAACCTGATGGTACAGTAGAACGTCTGAAGGCACGCCTGGTGGCGAAAGGGTATACGCAGACTTATGGTATTGACTATTTTGAGACTTTCTCACATGTTGCCCGCCTTAATTCTGTTAGAGTTCTATTTTCTGTTGCTATTAATCTTGACTGGCCTCTTATACAACTAGATGTTAAAAATGCCTTCTTGTATGGTGATCTTCAAGAAGAGGTCTATATGGAGCAACCTCTTGGGTTTGTTGCTCAGGGGGAGTCACATAAAGTCTGTAGGTTAAAGAAATCTTCTATGGACTCAAACAGAGTCCTCGAGCATGGTTTGACAAGCTGAGTAAGATTCTGACTACTTTTGGATTTCAGAGATCACAGATTGATCATTCGGTCTTTACAAAAAAGACCCCCTCTGGTATTGTGATTCTTATAGTATATGTTGATGATATCATTCTGTCTGGCAGTGATTTTCTTGAAATTCAGGCTACTAAAACTCACTTGTGTAAACATTTTGCTACTAAAGATCTGGGGAAACTACGATATTTTATGGGCATTGAGGTATCTAGAACTTCTAATGCTCTTGTTTTATCTCAGAGGAAGTATGTACTTGATTTATTACAGAAAACTGGGATGCTTGGTGCACGGCCAGCTGATACTCCTCTGGATCCCAATGTTAATTGGGATGATGACTCTTCTCCTATATTCCCAGACAATAAAAAATACAGGAGGTTGATTGGCAAGATGATTTATCTGACTGTGACTAGAGCTGACATATCTATTGATGTGGGTCTTCTTAGCAGGTACCTAGATAAGCCTCGACAGTGTCACTGGGATGCTCTATGCAATATTTTGAGATATCTGAAGAAGTCTCCTGGCAAAGGCCTCTATTATAAGAAACATGGGCATTGTTCTCTGGAAGGCTATTCCGATTCTGATTATGCTGGGAGTAAGATAGACAGGAAATCTACTTCTAGCTACTGTACTTATGTTGGAGGTAACCTGGTCACATGGAGAAGTAAGAAACAAAATGTAGTTGCTAGATCCAGTGTTGAAGCTGAATACAGGGCTATGGACCACACTGCCAGTGAACTTCTATGGGTGCAATCTCTTCTGAAAGACTTAGGTGTTGAGTCTTCTACTCCTATTCCTATGCACTGTGATAATAAGGAAGCTATTTTCATTGCTAACAAACCTGTATATCATGAGCGCACCAAGCATATTGAAGTTGACTGCCACTTCATCAAAGAGACTATTCTATCTGGTAAGATTTGCACTCCTTTCACCCGCTCTGAAGATCAAGTTGCTGACATATTTACCAAGCTACTGGCAAAGAAGCACTTCAGTTCTCTTGTGGACAAGTTGGGCATGATTGATATCTATGCTCCAACTTGAGGGGGAGTGTTCATATATGTCTTTATTTATATGTTTGTATTTATTGTTCTGTTATTTTACATTTCTATATGGACCTCACTGTAATTGTACCACTTATATAAATATCAGGGTACACACGTTGTGTAACCCTATGCTCTCCAATTTTCCTGTTCTCACAAACATATAGATTAAATACTTCCGTATACTTATTTTATTTATATTTCATCCATTACTTATCATCACAATTCATTCGCCCTTGTCATACATGTACCATGTTATTCACTTCTAATGGCATTTTGGTAATTAAAAACAATCCTTCCATACCTTATAAAACTACTCACTTTCGGAAGTAGAATGGATTAGGGTTACTTCTTCTTACTCCTTAATCTCTAGTCATCTTCTCAATTCATTATCAACATTCATTATTATGTGACTTATAGAAAAGAGTAGTATTTATGTGGGGTTTACTCATTATTCCTTAAATCATACCCGAGTAGATGGCTAAGATCATAATAATAAGACTTATCACCTTCAATTGAAGTAATAATACCTTAAATTGAGCATCTCTTCACATTTACAAGATCTTATACAAGTTAGGGTTTTATGTCTATTTCTCATCCCGACATGGATTTCCAAAACGTCGGCTTAGTCCAATCATCATAGGCACCTTATTATTCACTAACTTCATATGGTTATACAGGGATTCATTAAGGCTATTTATAACACATGGAAGCCCTAGTTTCCATTCCACACATTCCATCCATAAATTTGCAAGCCTATGTGGTTTCATTGGTTGTTTTGAGTCGATCCCTCAACATTAACCCTAAACAGGGATATTTTTACTTGAAACTCTAGATTAATTTCAATATACAACCATGTTCAAGTTCACCAAAAAGATTCAGTAATAAGGTTAGGTAACTCATGTTAATTTAGTTCAAACAATATTCCATACATGTCAGTCAATTTCCAAGCATATCATGCATTAGGATGATTTTCGGCAATATGAACATAAAGCAAGGTAGATCTTTTGTCATAAACTTTTCCAACAGAATTTAATTTACAGAGCAGGAGTTAAACATATACAATTCATTAAGAATGAAGCTAAATCAGTAGTATTTAATTTCCTAAAGATTCCAATTGGTTACCCAACAGCATAAAATATACAAGATGTACTCATTGAACTTTAGTCGGATAGAATTAAGCTTTCAACATGTTTAAATATCTGAATCAAGGACCTAACCACTCACCTCAGGTGTCAAACACCTTAAATACGTAGCCCAAGAACTAAAATTCTAGAAATTCATCAAGGTCCTAGCAATTGGCTCTTTTTCTTCCTCGTTCTAACTCGAAAACTCTAGAAACGAAGATTGGAATAAAAGAAAGAGAAGAGGGTGATTTAGTGTCTTTTTAATTCAAATCAGATAAAGGACAGATTTCTAACGTAGCAGAGAAGATTCACCACGCAAACCTATCTAAAGCAGATTAATTACTTGATTTCATCGCCTCTAGGAAGATAAAACCTAGATCATCAACTACACTTCTTTCCACTCAACCAAACCCAAATCAGCCGACAACCAACCTAAATTTCCTTATAGAAACCAGACACAAAGCAAGTGCGACCTCGGAGTGCGCCCGCCTATGTGCAATTTGCCTACATGTAAATCCACATGCCACATCAGCCCAACCAAGGTGTTGTGAGACCGAGGTCTAGGCGGACATCCCTTGAGGACACACCTCCTCTACAGTCCCCACACTCCATCGCTAAACCCCAGTCGTGATCCCAATCATATCTTCATCATATCTCGAGCAGCCGTGGGGGTAGCGCTAATAGTGCACCCTCATTAAGGTTCTTTTGCTACTTTAATCGATTCTATTAGCCGAATATTTGAGAAGCCTCATGCACGCTGGGTACATTCGAGGAGCGCGCATGTGCATTTTCTGGGTTTATTCTGTTGACTACAAAAGCGACAAGGCCCCATGTCCTTTAAATTCTAATCAACCCTTCTAACTCTATAAAATTGACCCTTGATCGCACGAGAGATCCAAAGTCATCCCCCAATACCATCCCCTAGACCAGAAACCTTTAAACAAGCCCTAAGGTTAGACCCTGACGGGATTGGAAAAGGTAAGTGGCATATCTGATGCTTCAAATCCGCCCCTTTTGGTAAAGAACAAAGGAGGATAAACTCTTTTCTTCTCCACATAATCCAATCAAGGTAGAAGTGTCCGGTTGTAATGTGGATCATTCTTTCTCCTTTCATTTTTTTGACCCCAAAGTGGTGTAATAGGACCACTTGGGGTCAATGATTCCACATAACACACTACTGTTCTAAATCTTTTCCTTATCCCATGTATGCATGTGCGAAATACTTAACTTCGCCACGCTTTTGACTAGTTTTTCTTGACAAAGATTGTTGTTTTTCTCTCGCATGTAGGCGATACTGATATTGGGGCCAACCTCTTCCCCACGTGTAAACTGATGCTTTACTCAGAGCTCAGGTCATGGATTTATCTTTATCTAATAGGTTTTATATATTTTATAAGAGGATCTATATTTTCTCACGTAAACATGGTGGCGACTCCATCTTCCGATCTCATTGTCACACCATGTGTACTCGTGACAAGATCACTCACCAACATTTTTCAAATGAAACAAAAAAAATCATACACTTCAAATTCCACTTGTGGGCATATACATGAGCAAGTTGATCCCGTATTGCTTTGGCAAGCGTGAGTAAAAGAAGAGAATCGCTGATTTGCCGTTCAACACTAGTAATGATGCAACTCACGACCACATAGCCATGTTTTTGCCAAGTTGCAAAGTCAGTCTTACACATGGAACAAAAAGGCGCGCCTCGAGGCTTCAAAGGCGTACGCCTTGAGGCGAGGCGTACCTCAATGCGCCCTGAGGGGTGCGCCTCACTGTCCAGGTGAGAGGCGTGCGCCTCATTTTTGACGAGGCGTAAAAATGCGTTTCTGAGGCGTAAGCCTCAGTTCATACCCCAATTTAAGCCTCATATGCATATGTATAATCTATATATATGTGTAAATATACATATATATATATATATATATATATATATATATCTAAACATGTATATTTGTGTGTATAATCTATATATGTTTGTATATATACATACATATGTCTCTAAACATGGATATTTGTGTCTATATATTTATGTATTTGTGTATGTATCGATAATGTATATGCATATACATGTAATGTCGCACATCGTATACATTTACATGTATATATTTGTGCGTGTATATGTGTATATGTATATAATTGTAAGATGTGTACAGATTTACATGTATATATGTTGATATTTTGTATTCTTTTGTATATTGGATGTACTTGCATATGTTTGTGTATATGTAATGGACTTACATGTATATATATCTATATGTATATAATTTTTAAAATGTGTATACTTGTGTATGCCTATGTGAATGTACATGCTTGTACTAACATATATGTACATTATAATATAACATTATATATTTATATATATATATATATAATATGAACGCCTCGGTACATTCTGAGGCTTACGCCTCGCCTCGCCAAGACAAAAACACCTCGTTAGGCCTCACACCTTTTTCAACCTTGGTCTTACATATGGTGTCAGCATCAATAAGGGGGCAAGTACGAATCCATAAGATACACTGCTTGGTCTCGCGCAATGGCATAGATCTGGAGGGAGTGATGCCAAGTAAGAAACTTCTTGCCATCTATTTTGTAGTGACTTGTTTGCATGAGGTACCCATAGAAGATGTCATTGCGATGGGGAAGCAAATACATTATTTCACATATGCAAGACAAAATCACCCATAACATGTAGTGTAGGTACACGCCGAATAGGTGTCTGCATGGTGTGTAAGAAAGAGCACGCGCTGAGGAACATAATGTGTAAGAAGTCACACACCATGTGAACAACATGTACATGGGTCCAAGGCAAACACCATGTGGTTAATTATACATCGTGTATACATATACACACTAGACTATACAATAAATTTATATGTTTAGAGGTCAAGGTGTGATCAACGTCTAGATGAGTGAGTGAACAAATGAACAGAATTGTCAAGTCTGCTAGAGAGTTAGACTGTTAAAAACTTCAAGTAAAAGCTTAGAATTTAAAACTTACAGTTACATGTTACTAACTTACGAACTACAACTTGTATAAATCTAGTGTTAGCATACAACTAGGCTACATGGGATAATAATACATAGATCCAAGAAAGAACTTTGTTATTTTTGAAGTATTTCTCTAGATCTCTATAGAAGATGTAGAAACTGAAGAAGGTAATGTATAGATGGTCTAGGGATGGGGGGAACATACTTTAAAATTAAAAGAAATAGCCTCTACAAGCAAGAGATTCAAAAAAAATTGCCCAAATACCCAAGATGTAGTATCAGCAACCCTAGGAACAAATTTCTCAAAATTTTAGTTGCGCATTTGTGTCATTTCATGAAATTACGGCCCAAACTGGGCTTCTTGCTGTGAAATTTAACCCTATTTTGCAAAATTTTGCACCTAGGGTCAATTTTTTTGCGAAATTACGTCCTATTTACTGCATTTGTGTGTTTTGATGTCAGATCGCAGGTTTCAATGCCCGAGTGCAAAAAAATGAAATTTCAAGCAAAATTTTGCAATATTGATCAAAAATGTATTCCATGGAGGGGAGTTTGCCGTCTATCAATAAAAAAATATCTCATTAGCCTCTCCTTTTATTTTCCGCACATAGAAATTGGACCAAACAATAAATAAAAGACTTTGTAAAGAGAAAGTCCAGCTAATCTTCTAACTTGGAATGGGCTATCTTGATATTTACCTTCTAGAAGATTCTCCCTTATAAAATAGCAATCGTCCTCGATGTGTTATGTTCTCTTATAAATATAGGGACTGAAACTAATGTATAATAATGCTTGGTGCGCATTAAATCCATGCAATCTCCTTGTGTAAAACAAAGGTCTTCTAGAAAGTTTCTGATGCATAAGTGTTCATTGATAGAATGTTCCATAGTTGTATACTCAAATTCAGTATTAGGTCGAGCTATAGCAGTTTGCTTACTACTTTTCTATGATGCAAGATTGCCTCCTACAAGCACGTAATATCTAATGATATTCCCACCAATACTCAAGTATGCCCAAGTTGCATCAGAGAACCAGATTCACCTACATGAGCATTATTTTTGTCTTAAATGGACTGTAAGGGTTAGGGTACACAATGTGTGTGTACCCCGTATATTTATAAAGAGAACAATTACATAGAGGTCCTTGTAGAATAGGAAAATAATAAGAGATAATAAAGAACTTACATAAAACACTGTTAACACTCCCCCTCAAGTTGGAGTATAGATATCAATCATGCCCAACTTGTCCACAAGAGAGCAAAAATGTTTCTTGGCCAGCAACTTTGTGAAGATATCAGCAACTTGGTCTTTTGAGCGGGTAAAAGGAGTGCAGATACGACCAATCAGAATAGATTCTCTGATGAAGTGGCAGTCAACTTCAATGTGCTTGGTCCGCTCATGAAAGACAGGATTATTTGCAATAAAAATAGTTGTTTTATTATCACAGTGCATGGGAATAGGAGCAGAAGATTCCACATCAAGTTCTTTTAGAAGAGATTTCACCCATAGAAGCTCGCATGCAATATGAGCCATAGCACGGTACTCAGCCTCAGCACTAGATCTAGCAACAACATTTTGCTTTTTGCTCCGCACATAACCAGATTTCCACCAACAAAGGTGCAATAACCAGAGGTAGATTTTCTGTCTATCTTGCTTCCAGCATAGTCAGAATCAGAATAGCCTTCAAGAGAGCAATGACCATGTTTTCTGTAAAATATGCCTTTACCAGGAGATTTCTTCAGATATCTCAAGATATGACACAGTGCTTCCCAATGACACTGTCTAGGTTTGTCAAGATACCTGCTAACAAGACCAACAGCAGTAGAAATGTCATCTCTAGTGACAGTCAAATAGATCAGTTTGCCAACCAGTCTTCTATATCTTTTAATGTCAGAATACAGAGGAGATTCATCATCATCCCAATTCACATTAGGATCTAGGGGTGTATCAGTAGGTCGAGCTCCAAGCATGCCAGTCTCCTGTAGAAAATCAAGAACATACTTGCGTTGTGATAGCCCAAGAGCATTAGCAGTCCTAGAAACTTCAATCCCTAGAAAATATCTCAATTTGCCCAGATCTTTAGTGACAAAATGTTTGCATAAATAGGCTTTAGTAGCATTAATTTCAGAGAGATCACTGCCAGATAAAATAATGTCGTCAACGTACACAATAAGAACTACAATACCAGTGGACTTCTTTTTAATAAAGGCAAAAATGATCAACATGAGATCTGAGAAAGCCATAAGTAGACAGAATCTTGCTCAGTTTGTCGAAACTGGCACGCGGACTCTGTTTGAGTCCATAAATAGACTTTTTGAGGTGGCAGACTTTGTGTGACTCCCCCTGAGCAACAAACCTAGGTGGTTGCTCCATATAGGCCTCCTCCTGGAGATCACCATAAAGAAAGGCATTTTTCACGTCCAGCTGGATAAGAGGCCAATCCAGATTGATTGCCACAAAGAGCAGAACCCACACAGAATTTAGCCTGGAAACAGGAGAAAACGTTTCAAAATAATCAATACCATAGGTCTGAGTGTACCCTTTCGCCGCGAGGCGAGCCTTCAGGAGTTCAACGGTTCCATCAGGATGATACTTAACAGTGTAAACCCAACGACATCCAACAGGTTTGCAATCAGAAGGAGGATTAACCAGTTCCCAGGTACCCCTATCTGTCAGAGCAGCTATCTCCTGAGTCACGGCTTGTGTCCAGGCCTTACTATGTAATGCATCATGCACATTTTTGGGTACAAAAACAACAGATAGAGCAGTAACGAAATTACTAACATGAACACTCAGGTGAGCAATGGAGACATAGTTAGCAATATTATGAGATGTACATAATCTAGTACCTTTCCTGAGAGCAATATATAAATCTAGATCAAAAGTTACCTCAGTAGGAGCAGGACCTTCTAAAGGAGAAGATTGGTTAGCAGTAGGGGGTTTTGAGTAGTAGGTTGCGGCGGCCAATTTCTGTGTTGATAAACAACGAGATGTAGTCTCATCTGGTTGTCCAGCATAGGGAGAATCAGCAATAATAGGCAGAGGGGCTGCAATCAAATCTGAACTCAACATAGTCCCTTTAGTAGAGTAGTACGAAGTATCCTCAAAAAAAAAACATCACTACTCGTCAACCACTTTTTATTAACAGTGCTATGGCAGCGGTATCCTTTCTGAGTTCTTGAGTATCCCAGAAAAATACATTTTTAGCTCGAGGGGACATAGTCCCTAAACTCAACATAGTCCCTTTAGTAGAGTAGTACGGAGTATCCTCAAAAAAAACGACATCACTACTCGTGAACCACTTTTTATTAACAGTGCTATAGCAGCGATATCCTTTCTGAGTTTTTGAGTATCCCAGAAAAATACATTTTTTAGCTCGAGGGGATAACTTGTCTTGAGTAGGACCAAGCAAGCGAACAAAATAAGTCGACCCAAAAATTCTCGGAGGAACAGAAAACAAAGGAAGATTTGGTTGTAGTACTTTTATAGGAATTTTATTCCCAATAACAGAGGAAGGCATACGATTTATCAGAAAACAGGCAGTAAGAACGGCTTCTGACCAAAAATGTTTGGGAACATTAGAATGCAACATTATAGTACTAGTAACTTCAAGTAAATGTCTATTCTTCCTCTCAGCTATACCATTCTGTTGGGGTGTATAAACACAAGACGTCTGATGAATTGTCCACACAGAACGGCAAAACAACTCCAATGCATTATCAATACGCAAAATCTTAATAGGCATAGAATACAGAGTTTTAATTTCAACAAAGAAGAATTTAATAGTGGGCAGAACTTGAGATCTATCTTTCAACATAAATAACCAGGTAGTACGGGAGTAATCATCAATGAACAAAATAAAATATTTATTGCCAGATAAACTTGGAATATGACAGGGACCCCATACATCAGCATGCACCAAATCAAAAATATTTTTGCTACCAATCTGAGTTTTTTTGGGAAACACAGTTCTAGACTATTTGCCTAATTGACATGCCTCGCACTGAAAACTATGTGAGCCTACACCAGAAATAACATGTTTTAATTTCTCAGCTGACGGATGCCCAAGTCTGAAATGCCACTGTAAAGCAGAAACAAAAGATGATAGAGATGAAGTCAGAGCTCTAGTGCCAATCTGTTTTAACTCATCTAAGTAGTAGAGTCCAGGTCCTTCATGCCCCCCACCAATCTTCATCCTCGTGCGAAGGTCCTGAAAAACACAAGTACCCGGTGCAAATGTCAAACTGCAGTTAAGATTGCGGACAATTTTATTGACAGATAGTAGATTCAGTGGAAAATTTGGCACATATAAAGCAGAACGCAGAAGGACTTAAGCAAAGATATCGCCAATCCCAGATACAGCAGATTTAGAACCATCAGCAAGCATAACAGTAGATTTAGAACAAGGTTTAGACATTTTATAAAACAGAGAACGGTTGCCAGATATATGAGAAGAGGCTACAGAGTCAATCACTCATTTGGTATTACCAGCACTAGAAGGAGAACTCAAGAAGGCAAAATCACAACCAGAGTAAGTGGACGCGTGAGCTCCAGATTCAACAGCACATGAGGAGGAAGCACCAGTCCTCTCAAGCAGAAGATGTTCCACCTCGAAGCAGATGAACTCAGCAATGGACGCAGTCGAGGGAGCAGCAGTGGTCATCTGAGAAGCACCTTCAGACGCAGCATTGGCCCACGTAGGTGTGCCATGTTTCTTCCAACATTTGTCTTCAGTATGGTTGGTGCGGCCACAGAAGTCACAGTATCGCTAAGCAGCGGCACCTCCAGAAGCATCAGTAGATGAGCCACGACCAAGGGAGCCACAGCCAGATGATCCACGTCCCGGTCCAGGAGCAATAGAACGATCATCCGGAGGTCGACCACGACCCCTACCACGACCACGGCTAGACATAGCAGCAAGAGCATTAGGATCTAGAGGTGTATCAGTAGGCCAAGCATTAGGATATAGAATAGGAAAAAAAATGAGAAAATAAAGAACTTAAATAAAACACTAGTTAACATTTTGTAAATCAAAACTTTGCATGCAGTTCTTTTAAGATAAAGCACAATAAGTATGAAAGTATCCAATTGACTTGTGTGAGGCTTTTCCATGAGTTGAGTTGCAACGCTAGTGGAAAAGGATATATCATGTCTAGTGGTAGTCCAGTGTGTCAACTTTCCAAGCAAATGTCTATGCCTATAGAGATATACTAGTAGATCACCTTGCTCACCTGACAACTTAAGTTGTGGGATCCATAGGTGTATCAACAGGCTTGGCTCCAACGATACCAGACTTTCTTTAATCAGATCCAAATATATTTCCTCTGAGAAATGATAATTTCATCTTTTGGAAGTGCAACTTCATGACTATGGATATACTGTGTTATTTACTTGTGTTGTTTTGCTATTTATGTAGTATTAGTCCCATATTGCTCACTTGTACTTATGTCTCTACTCTCAGTTGCTATAATAGAGACTACCATGTAACCTGTTTTAATCACTCAATAAAAAATTCCCTTTCTATTAAGATGGTATCAAGAGCAAGTTCTCATTTTTCCCCACCCACCCGTCCAAAATGGCGTAAGTCGTCATCCCCCCACCCCCCTCCAACGCAAACCCCCCCTCCCCGCCCGCCCCGACCCCGATGCTGCCGCCTGCAGCCTCCTCCGCCGCCACCGCCCTCCCGCCCCTTCCCTCTTCCCGCCGTCGCCGCTACCAACCCCCCCTCCCCCCACACCGGCGCCGCCAACCCACCCCTTCCACCTCCTGACTTGTCGCCGCCATCCCCTGCCCCAACCACCTTCCCCGCCGCCACCACAGCCCCTCCTTCCTCCCTTCCCGCCGCCACAACCCCCCCCCCCGCCCCTCTTCCTTTTTTTTCTTTTTCCTACTACGGCTGCTATTACTCCCCTCCTCTACGTCCTACTGACAACCACTCTACGTTCGGACAGCCATTGGCCATCTACGTTGAGAATCTCTCATCTCACTGTCTTCTCTGCCTGCGCCTCATGAAGGAACGCTAGTATTCCTCATGACGGCGTAGGTTTCTCTATATGCAAAATTTGCCCTTTACGGGTTCTCTGATCTGACTTGTCAGATCCATGCTGCTGCTATCTGCCCCGTCGTGGGTCTCTAATCTATAATGTTGTTGCATCGACTACTGCCTCTGCTATGGCTTTATCTGAGCCTCCCCGCTCTCTGTGCGTTACCACGGTGAAGCTTGACGGCGGCTCCAACTATCACCTATGGTCGGCGTCCTTCATTCTGTATGTCAAAGACCAAGGCCGATATCACCACCTTACAGTTGAGCCTCCTGTTGTTCCTACTGCTAATGCTGATGACAAAACCAAACAAAACTATGCACAATGGTCCAAGGATGACTCTGGAGTTATGTCATGGCTCCTTAACAGCACTGAACCGAGGATTAGCCAATCTCTGCTCTGCCTTTATGATGCTAAGGCCATGTGGGATCAACTCTCCCATGTCTACTCTCATCAGGAGAATCCCAAGCGAGTTTTTGAAATTTTCAAAAACTTTACCAAGAAGGAGTTCTCCCCTGACACTTCTATCGAGGGCTTCTACAATCAGTGCTCCGCTTTGTGGAATGAGTTCAAACTCTACCACCCCTTGACGGCCGACATCAAAGTAGCCCAGAAACAGCCCAACGAACTTCAGCTAGTTCAGTTTTTGGATGCCCTTCATGCATCCTTCTCTGGCGTGGTCGACCAGATTCTATCTAGTGATCCGCTGCCCACCTTAAGAGATGTCCTCAAAAGAGTGCAACGACTACCATCCATGACTCCTGCTCCTGCTATTGAGCATCCGGCTCTCATTGCTCGCCCTGCTGATTCTGGCCGTGGTCGTGGTCGCGGCTGTGGACGTGGAGGACGCCTTCCTCCCTCAGGTGGTCGAGGCTCATCTAATCCTGGATGTGGTGCACCTCCCGGCCCTCGCTACTGCAACTGGTGTGGTCGGGACAACCATACTGAAGATCGTTGCTAGATTAAGCATGGCAAGCCCGCTTGGGCTAACCAGGCTTCTACAGATTCTACTGCTGACACTGCCTCTGACACACCTGCTGCTCCGGCAAATGCATACTGGCTTCGTTCAGAATTTGAGAGAAGTTGCACCAGGAGCATATCACCCAACTACCACCCTCATCTGCAGCGGGATCCACTGCTATGCTTGCATCTCCGACTACTGGTAACAATAAATGGTGTATTGATTCGGGTGCATCTGCTCATATGGCCGGTGATATCCTCCTATTTTCTGCTCTCAATAAATCTGTTACTATCTCATCTGTTACTGTTGCAAATGGCTCCAAAACTACAGTTCATGGCACTGGCACAGTTCCTCTTTCACCAAAGCTACAACTAAACTCTGTTTTATATATCCCATTGTTTCCTGTTAATCTTTTATCTGTAAGTAAGATGGTAAAACAACTCCAGTGCTCTATTAAATTTAATCCTTCTGGTTGTGTTTTGAAGGATCTCCGCACGAAGATGAGGATTGGTTCGGGCCATGAAGGACCATACGGGTTGTATTATCTGGATGGACCTCCTACTGCATCTGCTCTGTTGTCTACTTCAGTGACTAGACTACAGTGGCATTTTAGACTGGGTCACCCATCAGCTGCCAAATTAAAACATTTATTTCCTGCATTATCTGAAAATAGTTTTACTTGTGAAACTTGCGTGTTGGGCAAACAAACTCGTTTTGTTTTTCCTGCTAAGAAAGTTATTGCTTCTAAAGAAATTTTTGATATAGTTCATGCTGATATTTGGGGTCCTTGTTCTGTATCGAGTCACTCGGGTGTGAAATATTTTTTGACTTTCATTGATGATTACTCTCGCACCACATGGATGTTTTTGCTTAAGGGTCGGGACACTGTGTTGGAAACTATCCGTACTTTATTTGCTGAAATTCACATCCAGTTTAACAGGCCTATTAAAATTTTTCGTATTGATAATGCACTTGAGTTTATGCAAAAATATGTTACCTCCTTCTGTGCCACTCGTGGGACCATACCATGGTGCAGGACTTTGACTTCGTGTCGACTTCGCCAGGTGTGGAAGTGGAAGTTTGTGGAAACTTCAAGGAAGTTTCGAGGAGGTTTAGACGCAAACTTCGACAAACTTCGATGCCATTTTTTGAAGAAATGATGTGAATTTTTAGAAAACTTTGATGGAAAACTTCTAATTATGTTATACCTCTATCTTATATATGTGAATTTAAAAAAAGAACACGATTTATGACCCTCAAGCCCTATGTAGGTTAATAATACAATGTGTTGCTTGAAATGGTCAATTGTGCAATACACATATATAGATACAGTTCACCATATGTATTATATACAATATACAATCAAATAGTAGTTACAACACCCTCTCTAGGAATGAGTGGCAACAAAAAACATAGGAGTTGATATTAGAAGTTATGAAGAGGGTTGGAGTGATATTTATGCCTTATATGGCCATTGGGGCACTAGTTGGGATTATGGTTCTGGGTGGTCTTAACTTCGCCCCAACTTCGCCAACTTCGAGGAAACTTCGACAACTTCGGAGAAGTTGAGACGAAAATGCACACAAAAAAGTCAACTTCGCCGACATCCATGAAACTTCGCCACGAAGTTTGGACGAGGTCGAAGTATATGGTATTCGACTTCGCGTATGGTCGAATTTCGAAACTTCGGCGAAACTTCGCCAAACTTCGACAATGTTGTGTTCCATGGACCATACATCAGACTACTTGTCCTTACACTCCTCAGCAAAATGGCGTTGCTGAGAGAAAAAAACCGCCACTTACTAGAGGTTGCTCGCGCTCTTCTTATACACTACAAAGTACCCCATCATTTCTGGCCTGAAGCTATCTCTACGGCTTGCTATCTTATAAATCGCATGCCTTCCTCTGTTTTGCAAAATCAGGTTCCTTACGCCATTTTGTTTCCTGATAAACCTTTATTCTCTCTTCCTCCTCGCATTTTTGGGAGTACTTGCTTTGTGAAAAACCTTCGTCCTGGCCTCACAAAACTTGATGCTCGCTCGACCAAGTGTGTTTTCCTGGGGTATTCCCGTACACAAAAAGGCTATTGTTGCTTTGATCTTGTTCAAAAACAGTGGTTTGTTAGTGCGGATGTGAATTTCTTTGAGCATATGCCTTACTACTCTACTGATGGAGCAAAACTGTCTACTGATATTATGGCTACCACACCTTTACCGAATATTGTTGAGAATTTACCTTCTCCTGATGTGCCTACGGAACGCCCCTTGCAAGTATACAAGCGCAGGTCAACAAGAAATACTACTTCTGAGGCCCCGGTCGAACCAACTCCTTCGTTTGCGGATGATCCACCATCCAATGAGGTATTTTCTGACCTGGACCTTCCTATCAGTTTATGGAAAGGTGTTCGTTCCTGTACTTAAACATCCTATCAATAATTTCTGTTCCTCTGACAATCTATGTGACAGTTTTGCATACTTCATTTCTGTTTTGTCTGTTGTGATTATCCCTAAATCAGCAGAGGAGGCCCTTTGTATTCCTGCCTGGAAACATGCTATGGAGCAAGAAATGCATGCGCTCTGCGATCGTCAGACATGGGATCTAGTCGATCGTCCCTCTTCTTGCCCTATCGTGGGCTGTCGTTGGATATTTACTATTAAATATCAACCGGATGGCACTATGGAACGCTTGAAAGCCAGATTAGTTGCGAAAGGTTACACACAGACATATGGTGTTGACTACTTTGAGACTTTTTCTCCAGTTGCACGCTTAAATTCTGTTCGTATTTTGACATCTATTGCTGTGAATAAAGACTGGCCTCTATTTCAACTCGATGTCAAAAACGCCTTTCTATATGGAGATCTACAGGAGGAAGTATACATGGAGCAACCTCCGGGATTTCTTGCTAAGGGGGAGTCTGCCTTCAAAATCTGTAAACTCAGAAAGGCCATCTATGGTCTTAAACAGAGCCTGCGTGCGTGGTTTGATAAACTCCGTCAGATCTTAATTACCTTTGGCTTTCGGCGATCACAATCTGATCATTCTGTATTTATTCGTAAATCAGCAGCAGGACTTGTTATCCTTATTGTGTATGTAGATGATATTGTCTTATCTGGCAGTGATAGTGCGGGTATATAGGCAACCAAAAATTATTTAGCACAGCACTTCATCACCAAGGACCTTGGCAAACTATGATACTTTTTAGGCATTGAGGTTGCCAGATCATCTGCAGGACTCTGTCTTTCACAGAGAAAATATGTTCTTGACCTGTTACAGGAGACAGGCATGCTGGGCTGCAAGCCAGCCAACACTCATCTGGACCCTAATATGGATTGGGATGCTGACAACTCTCTTCCTTATGATGATTGCCACCAGTTTCGGAGACCGGTAGGCAAGCTTATCTACCTGACGGTCACTAGGGCTGACGTGGCAACTGTTGTAGGATTCATAAGCCGGTATCTTGATAAACCCAGGCAGTGCCACTGGGATGCTATTTGTCACATCTTACGATATCTCAAAAGCTCTCCAGGGAAAGGTCTTCTGTATAAAAAGCATGGCCATTGCAATTTATCTGGATTCTCAGATTCTGACTATGTAGGAAGTCGATCTGATCGGAAGTCTACTTCTAAATATTATACATTTGTGGGAGGAAATCTAGTCACCTAGCGAAGTAAAAAGCAGATTGTTGTTGCCAGATCCAGTGCCGAGGCGGAATACAGAGCCATGGCCCATACTGCATGTGGGCTTTTGTGGGTCCGTGGCCTTCTACATGAGTTTGATATCACTTATTCCAGCCCTATTCCTATGTTCTGTGACAACAAAGCCTCTATTTTTATTGCGAGCAACCCCACATTTCATGAACGTACGAAGCATATTGAGGTTGATTGCCACTTTGTTCGGGAGAAAGTTCTATCTGGGCACATCTGCACTCCATATATCAGCACTGACAAGCAGCTTGCGGACATCTTCACCAAAATTTAGCCTAAAGCTCGATTTCAGACTCTGATTGACAAGCTGGGCTTGTTCGACATCTACACTCCAGCTTGAGGGGGAGTATAGATATACTGTGTTATTTACTTGTGATGCTTTGTTATTCATGTAGTATTAGTCCCATATTGCTCACTTGTACTTATGTCTCTACTCTCAGTTGCTATAATAGAGACTACCCTGTAACCTGTTTTAATCACTCAATAAAAAATTCCCTTTCTATTAAGAATGACCAAGGAAGTACTTGAGGTTGCCCAGATCTTCGGTTTAATATCCCCCCTATAAGATGGTCTTTAATTGTGATATGACATGCACGTTATCAACGGAGATACTATATATATAATAATTAGAATGTAACCAAAAGATGTATGTATACAAAAGAATGAGTGATCCAAGATGTCCAAACTTAGATAGTGCACTATTCAACATGCCAGATCATCTTCTTGGAAAGTGTTTAAGACCACACAAGGACCTATGCAATCTACAAACTAGACCAGACTCTCCCTAAACAACGAACCCAAGAAGTTGCTCCCATCTATATCTCCTCATTGATGTTACCATAAAGAAAGGTGTCTTTGATATCCATTGATTCAAAAGTCTGAACGGTAGCTGCAAGAGAAAAGAGAATTCTAACATAAGACATTTTAACAACAAAAGGTAAAATATGTGATTTTCATACACATGAGTTTAGCCTTTTGCCATCAGAACAAGTTTTCAACCTTTCAAAAGATAATATGGGTCAACTTTGACGATAAGGATCTGCCCATAACTATCTTTTGGTTTCATATGACAGTGGACCATGTATCACTCTTCCTTGAAGTTGGCATCTCGCCTTCCACGGTGGCACGCCGGCCAAGATGATTTAGTGCCCCAAGTACAGAATTAGGGACCGGTGCAAAAGACAAAGATGGGAGAAATATGATGGAGAAATGTGCTCACGAGACACATGAGAATGAGGATGTCCAGTGCACAATGTTTTACCCTTTTAAAGAGCAATGGTTTAATCCGAATCATCAGTTAAAGTATTAACCTCTGAAGGGTCATCAGAATTGGAAGCATGCACATAGAGGAGAAAAGTGGAGAGTGTCTCAATGTGTGGTGCTTTTTATATTTCAACTACTCCAATTCTCTTCAGTTTGGTGAAAAGATAATTGATGGATTATGCCGTGTGAACTAATTGTAAGTCACACTAAAAATCTCTTTGCATTGTCGAATTTTGATGACAAATTGAGGGAAAGGTTTGACAATGGATATACTAAACCTATACCCTAACATCTATGGAGAATCCATCATCTAATGTAATGCTTAGTGATGATGGTTGACTACTGTATCTTATAAAATTACATGAGGCACCAGTATATGATATGTGGCACCTGAGTCCAAAATCTAGGACGAAGAAGCACCATTTGAAGACTGGAAGACGTAAGTAGGTCCAGTTTTAGTGAGCATGAACAGCAACAGTTAAAGAAGCATGTTGAGCAGTCCTCATCTGCAGAAATTGCACATATTCTTCAAATTAAATAGTGACCTGACGAATTCTACTCTCTTGTGGATGATCATCCTCACTAGATGCAGCAAGATTTTTCGTCATGGAAGGAGAACCATGCAGCTTATAGCATAGTGTTACATTATATATTTCCTGTTTTACATAGCCTGCTATTTGTTTTTGTTATTTCTCTTTTATATATAGACCTCTCTGTAATTCTTTCAGTATTATATATATGAGGGTGCACACATTGTGCAACCCTAAGCTCTCCAAATCTCATTTTTTTTCACATGGTATCAGAGTGGGACGATCCACCTTAAACCTAATCCCTATCTCCACCAACCCTAGCCGCCACCACACTCTGAAATCTCTTTTTTTTCGCCGCTACAGTACCGTCGCCGCTACAGATCGCCGTCCACCCCTCCGCAACCCTCCATCCACCTCTAATCCCCTAATAAACTCCATCCTTGTGGCCTAATCCACCACAGGACCCTCCGTCTAGCTCTGTTTCTCTTTCCGAAATCTCCGGACAGCCTCGGTAACTTTCCAGTTCTGGCACGTTGACGGCGTAACAGGCTTCATCCTCTCTGTCTGCCTACGCCTCATGGTGGAGTGATTGATCCTCCATGTTGGCGTAGGTTTTTTCTCTTCATCTGCTGCCCCTACGTGGGTTTTTTTTAAGATCCATGTGTGGATCTTCTACCTTCTACTACTAGTCCATGTATTGGACTTCTGCCTCTGACTGTTGACTACTCCTGCCTATGCCTGCTTGCATGTGCCTGCCTTCCTTCCTGTTCTCATGGCGTCTTCTGGAGATGACTTTTGGAGAGACTCGCGCCGTCAAATTACCACTGTTAAAATTGACGGGCGCAATTACCAGCTTTGGGTGTGCTCCTTTGTGATATATGCCAAATCACAAGGGAAGTACTCTCATCTAATTCGCACTGGTCCGCCTCAGCCTGCAGCGAACGCGGATGAAAAAGACGTCAAAACTTTTGATGATTGGGTCTGTGAAGACTCGACTGTGATGACATGGATTCTCAACAGTGTCGTTGAGAAGATCAGTGTTACTTTACTTAGGCTACCTACGGCGAAGCAGATGTAGGATCAGCTCGCCAGTACCTACTCTCACAGTCAGAATCCCAAGGTCTCCGACATAACCAAGCAACTGGGGCGACTCCAATTCACGGGATCTGACATCTCCGACTACTTCTCCACCTTCACCGGCCTGTGGGGTGAGTTGGAGACTTACCACCCGCTGTCTACTGATCTGGCGACTATGCAGAAACAGCGGGCGGAACTACAGCTGATACAGTTTCTGAGTGGCTTGCCAGAATCCTATGTTGGCGTTGTGGATCAGATCTTGGCGAGTGATCCGCTCCCTACTTTGCAGAGTGCCTACCAGCGTCTCCAACGCCTTTCTTCATCGACACTGTCTCCTGAGACTGGAGATTCTACTGCTCTGGCTGCTTGGGCCGGGCGTGGTCGTGGTCGTGGTCGTGGTCGTGGTCGTTCCACTGATGGCCGCCCTCCCCTGGGTGCAGGACGGGGACGTGGACCTGGTGTTGGATGAGGAGCCCCTCCTGCTGCCTCACCTCCTGCTGCTGCGCGTCCTCAGCAAGGACAGCGTGTGTGTACCTTCTTTGGCCGGTCTAACCATATTGAAGAAAAGTGTTGGGAAAAGTACGGTAAATCGGCTTAGGCCAATGCTGCTGCAGATTCATCGTCTACTGCTTCTGAGGCTGTCACTGCAGACTACATTCGTGCTGAGGTGGAACGCCTCCTTCTTGAGCGTGTTGGCTCTTCGACTGCTGATTCTACTGGTGGAGCACATGCTGCATACTCTGGTTATGATATTGCATTCATGAGTTCCTCCTCACCTTCTACTTCTGGTAATACCAAATGGGTGATAGATTCTGGTGCCTCTGCACATATATCTGGCAATAGATCTCTGTTTAAAACTCTATCTAAACCTGTCCGTAACTCTTCTGTTATGCTAGCTGATGGCTCAAAGTCTTCGGTCTTTGGAGTCGGTGATATTGTTTCTCAGTTTTGGCTCAAGTCTTCCTTATATGTGCCTAGATTTCCTCAGAACTTATTATCAGTCAGTAAAATTTTACGAAGTTTGAATTGTAGCCTGACTTTTGTTCCTGGTTCATGTGTTTTTCAGGACCTTCGCACGAGGACGAAGATTGGTGGGGGGTATGAAGGTGCTGATGGACTCTACTACTTGGACCAGTTACCGCGATCAGAGAAAGTTGCTATGGTATCTGCTTTATCGGCTTCTGTTTCTGCACTGCAGTGGCACTACAGGTTGGGACATCCATCGTCAGAGAAGCTACGTCATTTAGTTTCTGATATTGGCAGTTGTAATTTTCAGTGTGAATCTTTTCAGCTGGGAAACAGACTCAATCTGTGTATCCTAGACGTAGTACTGTGAGCAGTAAAAACATTTTTGATTTAGTTCACTCTGATGTATGGGGTCCATGCCATGTACCGAGTTTGTCTGGTTACAAATATTTCATTCTATTTATTGATGACTTTTCTAGGACTACTTGGTTGTTTCTATTAAAAAGTAGGTCCGAAGTGCTGTCTACTATCAAATACTTTTTTGCTGAAATAAAAACGCAGTTTGGTTTGCCTGTTAAAGTTTTCCGCACCGATAATGCTTTAGAGTTTGTTAAGCAAGAAGTGGCGATTTTCTGTAAATCTGTTGGTACGCTCCACCAGACTTCATGTGCCTATACTCCACAACAAAATGGTGTCGCTGAGCAGAAAAATAGACACTTATTAGAAGTTACCAGGACTATCATGATGCATTCTCATGTGCCCCGCTCCTATTGGCCTGAGGCTATTTTGACTGCGTGTTTTCTGATTAATAGGATGCCATCGTCTGTTATTGGAAATAAGATTCCTATACAGGTTTTGCAACCTGAGACTTCTGTTTGCTGTGCCTCCTAGAATTTTTGGGTGTACCTGCTTTGTCAGATTACTTGGACCTGCTTCTAATAAATTGTCTCCTCGAGCTGCTAAATGCATTTTTTTGGGTTATTCTAGAACTCAGAAGGGTTACAAGTGTTATAATCCCAGTACAAGGAAATGGTTTACTAGTAGTGATGTTGTCTTTTTTGAAGATACACCGTATTATTCTTCAACAGGAGATAGTTTGCAGACAGACATTCTTGCCTCTCCTTTGCCTGTTATTTCGGACTGTGTGCCTGACAGTACTAACACTGTGACTACTGAAACTCAAGATCCTCCTCTTATTGTTTATCAGCGCAGGAATAGAGCACCTTCTACGCAAGTACCCCCCAAGGCAACCAATCTTCTCCTCCAGAAGGTTCTGCTGCACCTGAGGTACACTCTGACCTTGACATACCTATTGCACTCAGAAAGGGTACTCGTTCCTGCACTTCTCATAGCATTGCTCAGTTTGTATCTACTGCTCATCTGAATACTCATTCTAGCAATTTTGTATATGCTTTATCTGTTGTGGCTGTACCTAAGAATGTTCAGGATGCATTGAAAAGTACTGCTTGGACATCTGCTATGAAAGAAGAAATGATTGCTCTTACTGACAGAGACACTTGGGAGCTGGTGGATCCACCTCCTCAGTGTAAGCCTGTTGACTGCAGGTGGGTATATGCCGTAAAATATCAACCTGATGGTACGGTTGAGAGGTTGAAAGCACGGTTAGTTGCAAAGGGCTATACTGAGACATATGGCATTGATTACTTTGAGACTTTTTCTCCTGTTGCTCGCCTTAACTCTGTCAGGATTCTCCTATCTGTTGCTGTGAATCTGAACTGGCCTCTTCTGCAGCTTGATGTGAAAAATGCGTTTCTGTATGGTGACTTACAGGAAGAAGTGTATATGGAGCAACCTCCAGGGTTTGTTGCTCAGGGGGAGTCTCACAAAGTATGCAGGCTTAAGAAGTCTATCTATGGGCTCAAGCAGAGTCCTTTTGCCTGGTTTGATAAGTTGAGCAGGATCATGATTGATTTTGGTTTTCTAGGGTCACAGGTTGACCACTCTGTGTTAACAAAAAAGACTTCAGCAGGTATTACTGTTCTGATTGTATATGTTGATGACATTATTATTTCTGGCAGCGACTCTCTTGGTATTCAGGCTACCAAAGATCATCTGGGCAAGCACTTTGCTACAAAAGATTTGGGCAGACTTCGGTACTTTCTTGGCATAGAGGTCTCTAGAACCTCTAATGCCTTGGTGCTTTCTCAGAGAAAGTATGTTCTTGATATTCTGCAGGAGACTGGTATGCTTGGAGCAAGACCTGCGGATACTCCTCTTGATCCCAATGTGAATTGGGATGATGATTCCTCTTCTGTGTTTGCTGATCATAAAAAATTCAGGAGGTTGATTGGTAAATTGATTTATTTAACTGTTACTCGTCCTGATATTGCTACTGCAGTGGGTCTTCTTAGCAGGTACCTTGACAAACCCAAACAATGCCATTGGGATGTTGTATGTCAAGTCCTGAGATACTTAAAAAAGTCGCCTGGCAAGGGACTTCATTATAAAAAGAATGGGCATTGTGTTCTTGAAGGGTATTCTGATTTTGATTATGCAGGCAGCAAAGTTGATAGAAAATCTACCTCCGATTACTGTACTTTTGTAGGAGGCAATCTTGTTACTTGGAGGAGCAAGAAACAGAATATTGTTGTCAGATCTAGTGTTGAAGCTGAGTATAGGGCCATGGCCCATACTGCCTGTGAGTTACTGTGGGTACGTTCTCTCCTGAAAGAGTTTGGGATTGAGTCTTCTTCGGCCATTCCTGTGCACTGTGATAACAGAGCTGCCATCTTCATTGCAAATAATCTTGTCTATCATGAGCGCACCAAACACATTGAAGTTGACTACCACTTCATCAGAGAATCTATTCTTGCTGGAAAGATATGCACTCCATTCACGAGATCAGAAGATCAAGTTGCTAATATCTTCACCAAGCTGTCGGTGAAGAAACAGTTCTGCACACTGATGGACAAGTTGGGCATGATTGACATCTATGCTCCAACTTGAGGGGGAGTGTTACATTATATATGGACCTCTCTGTAATTCTTTCAGTATTATATACATGAGGGTGCACACATTGTGCAACCCTAAGCTCTCCAAATCTCATTGTTTTTTCACACATAGTTTCCTTGTGGAGTGCCCTTTTCTTCCATAATGAGTACACTCTTTTTTTAATCCCTTGTTCCTTTTTTTGTATATATCAAAAAGTGGGTATTTACAATGCATTGGCTTGAGCCATGAAAACAAAAGCTATAAAGAAACACGCAAAACAAACTATGTACAACAGTTCATGCAAGCCTCAACAAGCCACATGAATCAAAGCAACTATCTATATCAATCTTCAGCCTGGTCTAAATAGTAGTCATATTCATGGACAAGCCAATCATGATTAATGTATATTATCCAACATGAGGGGGAACCTTAAAGTGAAAAGGAGGTTACATAGTATTAGTGGGCCTATTAGGCCTAACATGATTAGCATAACTTAATATATATATTAGTCATACATTGTATAATTAGGGAATTGTGCTTCTCCCAATGCCTATTTAAGAGGTATTGTGTATCCATTACGATAATCAAGCAATAATCTTTCTCCTATTTCATGGAAGATGAGCAGAGAGAAATTTCAAACATTCCTCTTGTTGCAGATGTAGGAACGTAGAGAGGGAGAAAAAGAACAGTTGCTCTCGCAAGTGCAGGCAAAAATGGAGGCCCTTACCCAGGGATGGTGTTCGACGGAGCCTAAGGTCTTTGTACCACTTCTAATATGGGATAACCCCATGAGCATTCGATGGTATTCCTAATGCCTATTTTTACCGGTATTGTGTATCCACAACAAGCATCAAGCAATGATCTTTCTCCTATTTCATAGAGGAATGGGCCGATAGAAATATCAAACATTCCTCTTGTTGCAGTTGTAGGATTGATATAGAGAGGAAGAAAGAGAACAGTTACCATTGCGAGTGCAAGCAAAAATGGAGGCCCTTACAGTAGGATGGGTTCAACAGAGCCTAAGGTCTGTGTGACACTTCTAAAATAGGATAACCCCGCGTGCATTTGATGGTAATTGACAGAGTTGGAAAAGATATGGAATGCCATTGGGGACCAGTCCAGTGAAGGTAGGGGGCCAACAACGGCACCTGAGGAAGGTCATAGGGGACTAGTCTACAGGAGAAAGGTCACCACAGATTGAGCATCTATACTTTATATGCCTTAGGGACCATGAGCATTGTAATAAGTCAAGCTGTTGGAGATCTAAGGTATGGCTATCCCATGTAAAAGAAAATGTCTCTCTAGGTCACACCTCCTAGTAGCTTTAATACCATGATAAGCGTGGTAATTAGGGTAAATCGACTGACTAAGCATTGAATCCTCTAGAACTCATTGCATATAAGAAGACATGGGTTAATTTACATCTAACCCCTTTAGTAGACATCTAATTGCATATTATAAATTCTAACAAAATCTCCCCTTTTCCAAATTTCTATATTTGGATTTAAATTTAACTTTAAAGGAGTCGAGGAGTCCCTCCCAGGCAGGGCCACTTTGAACCCATCCTAGCAGAGTAATCCTAGGACCGGATGTGTGGTGGCTAGTCACCCCCGCGCCATGCCGCATAGCGTGAAATGTTGTCACAAGATTCACCATTGGTTAGTGCACCCACCATGAGGTCTTTACCTGAAATTCATCCTGAGGGGATTGGAACCGAGGGCCTCCTTTTAACAAAACAGCTCAACTACCAGTTGAGCCAACCTTGGCTTGCAAGTTGGAGTGAAAATTTGTGAAGGAATAATACATGTTTGTAAAACTTCTCAAATGTTCTAAAGATATATCACACTTACAAAAAAATAATTCAGGTCACATCACATATACAAACTTTAGAAACACAGATACATGAAACAAACTATGAATCAACCACAATTGGTATGTTAGTGAAATTCTTCGACATCAAGCTATTTCTCTATGAAATTGAGGGTTTCCATGGTGGAAGACATCAAATCACTCCATCTTCCACATTGTCCCATGTCAGTCTAATATCAAATGAAATGTGGCGAAGCCAGCCAGACGTGTAACATTTCCACAATACCGTCAAAACATGTGTCCACAAGCTCGATACATCGACAATTTATGGTGGTTGCTGAAATTGTTAATAAGGGATATCTCAGGTTTGATGTGCTCAAAGTTGTTGATTTCCAGCACAGTAGGTGATCCTTGCAAGCCCCCAACCCCAACCCACCCCACACATACAAACACATAATCATAGGCTTCATCTTCTCAAGGGAGCCTTTTTGCCGTTGCTATCTAGTGATAAGACGGCCTCTTGCTATAACTCAAGCTCAATATTACTTTCAACATACAAACTTTCACAAGCTACCTATAAAGAAAACCTACAACAATAACTTTTTGTTTCACTCATGTATCTTTTCGCTTAAGAAGATTACATTCCAGGAATATATGATAGCATTAGTAATACTTGACGGTAAAAAGAAACTATTACCTGAATTGGAGATGCTGTTCCTGGTCTGGTGGTAAATATAAGTTGCCAGCAGCCTTCTATCAAGTCAGAGTTGGTCTGCACGCATAAAAAAGTCATTGAAGGTTAGTCCTAGTCACTAGTGATGAGAATGACAAATCAGGAGCTGATTGCCGTCAACTGAAGATGATTTTTACTGCTGAGGGAGCGATGAATGTTGCTTTTTGATCAGTTTGGCTCCTAAATAGGCACAAACTTTTTCTGTTAAGTATCTTTTTTGATAGGTACGCTGTTTCAGGCAGTGTAGGAAACAAAAAAGTGGTTTTCAAATTCCAGGAAAGTACAAAGATATGCACCACTTCCTATAAGCCAGATAGTACTCAAGTTTACTGAGAATGGTAACCGCATTGCTAAGATGCATGCAGTTCAAGATGACATTTAGGTCATGCGGAACAGTAATAAAAAGGAACCTCAGCTAGTGATGTAGTGATTCCTCATTGGGCTAATCCTAGCAGGGGTCATCTCAAATAAGTGGTGTTAAGTACAAGAGAATTTTTTGAGGTGCTTCGGTCAACATCAGTTGTTTGTTCCTTGGAATGTGTATATTAAAAAAATGTTGGCATCAACTTCTCACTAATAGTGGTTTCCACTTTCAACATGTTTAGTGTGATCATGTTCAACTATATGTTTACGAGATTGATGGAAGCCTTGGTATCACAATGGAAATTCTAATAACTCATAATAAAGACAAAATCCTCAGTGGTAAGTTTAACCAAATAAACCCACAGAGATCATGAATCTAAGCTCTTGATTCAGCGTCTACATGTGGTCATTTTTTTCTCATCCTAGAGATATCATTATGATATTAGATCTTCTATCATATAAGGACTTGCCCGATTACTATCAAAATAACTTCACTCTTATGATGACCTCTAATAACATAGATTGTGTCTTTCCAAGGGTTCCCCTGATTTACCTTAACATGTGAGCAACCTTTATGTGATAACTAATAAGCGGGTACGTATACGTAATGTATCACTATACTAAGCAAGTGATCTTGGAGTAAGTGCAAGTAAGAACAATTTCCCACAAACAAAATCTCAAATTTGTCACTCCGGACTCAGGAGAAGGGAGGAAGATGGCCATATTTGGGGGGGAGGGGGATGTTGAAAGTATACCACACTAATGAGATGATACATAAGCTATAGTTCAGGCACCCTTACATAATTATTGAGAGTTTGGGATGTTTTGATTTGCAGAGAAGCATATATTCGCTGGTGTGCAAATTATTAAGCCTTTTTAATTTCATTTGTTTCAATTTGTATGTGATGTTGACAAAGGAATAGGTTAGCAGTAGGTTGACAGACAACCCTGGTACTTCGTCGGATCTCATGAAATGGAATCTCATTCTTACATTGACATGGTGTCCCTACCTAGAAATGCTATTCCTTGCCATGCCCCCAATGAACAAAGGGTTTTGACATATTGCAACCCAAATGTCTCAAAGGATAAAATAAAATTTTCAAACCTGAGAAAAGTGTGATAATGAAGCTACCCCCTTTCCACGAACATCTATTGTGGTAAGAAATAAGCAAGGATTCCTTTTTTTTGGTAAGTAGATTCCCATATCTAAGGGTAGAGACAGGTTGATGGAGATACTGATGAATAAAATCTAAGGCTAATTATCTAGATTTAAACTAATCTAAAAGACTAATCAAAAGGAATAATAATAATCAAAAGATTTCATTCATCAAGTCTGATTTGCAAAGAGCATTACAAAGACTATATATAGGTGTTTAAGCCTGACTCACTACACGACTAGCCAATGTGGGACTAAACCACAGGCTTTACAAGACAACTGGGAAAATATCAAACAACCCCTAAAATACAAGGAAACTGATAAAACATGATAAAACTACTAAAAAGGCTACGCTCGTCCTACATCACATGTAGCTAGTCCAAGATGGAAAGCTCATAGTGGGATCATAGATAAATGGATCTTTGAGTGAGAGGTTACTAGAGATAGAGGATATTGTGGTCATTGCTTGCAAGAAACTAAGTGGCCACAATGGTGACTAGAAACACCGACTATAGAATATGTATACACACAAACTACATAATATATATGTATGTATATATATACAGCACCAATTGTCACAGAAATGACAAGAGAGTTAATTTTTTAATGACATGTCAAGGATGAGTTTGTTAAGATCATGGTACTAAACATCCTCGACATCTGGCGATATATCCTCGATGTTACATATGCCTACGCATGTTGATGTCGAAATCTAGTAAACTTCCATGCCCCGTTGGTTGCCTACTTGTTGACATGTGTCAATGAATTCATTGGTGATGAAATGGACTCAACTAGCTCGAAACCTCCCATCTTCTCGATGATCTTTGTAGTTATTATTGTTGCACACATAGTGAAGGCAAAAAGAAACTTGGTAGGTGTTGAAAATAAGATTTAATGCAATGGAATGTAATGGGATGAATACAAGACTGGATGCCCTCTCCTTTATATAGGAGAGGGGAGACGCCCTAAGACTTAGGACGCAAGTAATCTAAATGGGTTGAGATACAAAATCCCAATAACTAATTAACCTATTAACTAAATAGGCTAATATATACTCTTTAACACTCCCCCTCAAGCTGGATCATGGGTGAAACACATGTCCAAGCTTGGAATTACAGGACTCGATAAAAGAAATGATAAATGAAAGATAGAAAAGATAAATATCACTCCCCATACAAAAGATTGATACTCCCCCTTAAACAATACTCCCCCTGAATCATACGATGGTGCATCTTAGCTTTAAAATTGTATTCTGCAGCCTGGAGATCCTCGAGCTTTGATGAAGGTCTTTTGGAGTGCATCTGGAATGAAGAACATCTGAAATGGAACCTGAATACTGCAGCAGTAATTCGCCACTTGGAGCAGACGATCATCAATACCACGACTACGCTATCTTCACTGGAATACGTACTTAACGCAGCACAAACGCGGATACACAGTGTCGATGTAGCAGTAGCGGAATTTTCAAATTGTCTGGGAAGACATGCATAACGTGGGACGAACACAAACGGACGATATGCTGGTGATACGATGCAGGTACCATAACTCTGACGCATGAACCTTGGGAGCTTGACAGGAAAGGAGATATCATCCATCAAGGAAAGTCCCAAGTAACGTGGGACGAACACGAACGGAAGATATGCTAGTGATACGATGCAGGTACCATAACTCTGACGCATGAACCTTGGGAGCTTGACAGGAAAGGAGATATCATCCATCAGCGGAAGGCGATGCCGTAAGAACAGATGCAGCTCGGAGAAGACGTGATGAAGCAGCTCGGTGAAGATATCTCTGGATGAACTATCAACCTTGTAGATGTAGACTTGGCAGGATTGAAATTTTTGAGCTTCTGAGAAGTCTGAAGAAGCACCCATCAGTCTCATGTAAATGCAGCTGAAGAAGTACACCATCAACGCCTGACGTACATAACGCGGTACGAATGCGGATAGCTCGGTGTTGACGTTGAATGAATATCCTTTAATGTTGTCTAGAAGTAAAGAACGGATGTGCTGAACAATGTGAAGCTCCATGACGATAATAGCCTGGAACATATATAGACTGAATACATATTGAGAGAAAGCAAATTGAGGAAGCGTAGGGTTACACAATGAGTGTACCCTCATATATATATTAGTGGAACAATTACATGCAAGTCCAAATAGAAAAGTAAAATAACTGGACAGTAATTAAAGACATATATTAACACTCCCCCTCAAGTTGGAGCATAGATATCAATCATGCCCAACTTGTTCACAAGTGAGTTGAAATGTTTCTTGGCCAGCGGCTTTGTAAACATATCAGCAACCTGATCTTCTGAGCGAGTGAAAGGAGTGCAGATCTTGCCAGATGAGATAGTCTCTCAAATAAAATGACAATCAACTTCAATATGCTTTGTGCGCTCATAATATACAGGATTATTAGCAATGAAGATAGCAGCTTTATTGTCACAGTGCATAGGGATAGCAGCAGAAGACCCAACCCCGAAGTCTTTTAAAAGAGATTGTACCCATAGGAGCTCACAAGTAGTGTGGGCCATCGCCCTGTATTCAGCTTCAGCACTGGATCAGGCAAGTGGCAACAATATTTTGTTTTTCACTTCTCCAAGTAACCAGATTACCTCCAACATAAGTACAGTAGCCTGAAGTAGATTTTATGTCAATCTTACTTCCAACATAATCAGAATCAGAATATCCTTCCAGAGAACAGTGTCCATGCTTTCTATAGTAGAGGCCTTTGCCAGGTGATTTCTTAAGATATCATAGAATATTACAGAGAGCATCCCAGTGACACTGTCTAGGTTTATCCAGGTACCTGCTAAGAAGACCAACAGCAGTAGATATATCAGCTCTAGTAACAGTTAGATAAATCATCTTGCCAATCAGTCTCCTATATTTTTTACTGTCTGGAAACATAGGACAAGAATCATCATCCCAATTAATATTAGGATCCAGAGGAGTATCAGCAGGACGTGCACCAAGCATCCCAGTTTCCTGTAACAGGTCTAGAACATACTTCCTCTGAGATAAGACAAGAGCATTAGAAGTCCTAGATACCTCAATGCCCAGAAAATATCTTAGCCTCCCTAGATCTTTAGTAGCAAAATGTTTGCACAGGTGTGTTTTAGTAGCCTGAATCTCAGAATGATCACTGCCAGATAGAACAATATCATCAACACAAACAATCAGGATCACAATACCAGAAGAGGTTTTTTTCGTAAAGACAGAATGATCAACCGGTGACCTCAGAAAACCAAAAGTAGTCAGAATTTTACTCAGCTTATCAAACCACGCCCGAGGACTCTGTTTGAGCCCATAAATAAAAAAATTTAACCTGCAGACTTTATGTGACTCCCCCTGAGCAAAAAAACCAGGAGGTTGCTCCATATAAACCTCTTCGTGAAGATCCCCATACAGGAAGGCATTTTTAACATCCAGTTGAATAAGAGGCCAATCTAAGTTAATGGCAACAGAAAGAAGAACTCTGACAGAGTTAAGTCTAGCAACAGGTGAAAACGTCTCAAAATAGTCAATTCCATAAGTTTGAGTATAGCCTTTTGCAACCAGTCGTGCCTTCAGACGTTCCACCGTTCCATCAGGTTGATACTTTACAGCATAGACCCATCTGCAGCCAACAGGTTTGCACTCAGGAGGTGGACCCACCAGCTCCCAAGTTCCTCTATCAGTAAGAGCAGTCATCTCTTCTTTCATGGCAGTCATTTAGGCTGAGCTTTGTAAAGCATCATGGACAGTTTTAGGAACAACAATAGTAGATAGAGCAGCCACAAAGTTACTAGCATGAATACTCAGATGTGCAGTAGAAACATAATTAGCAATATTATGAGAAGTACAAGAACGAGTGCCTTTTCTGATAGCAATAGGCAGATCTAAGTCAGAGTGTACCTCAGCAGCAGTGGGATCTTCGTGAGGAGAAGATTGGTATTGCGTGGGGGGGTCTTGAGCACTTTGGGCCTTGTTCCTGCACTCATACAGAATAAGTGGAGTAGTAGTTTCAGCAGGTGAAGTTTCAGAGGTGCAATCACTCGTGACAGGCAATGGTGTTGTGATTATATCAGAATCCAGAGTATCTCCTTTAGCAGAATAAAAAGGTGTATCCTCAAAAAAGACTACATCACTACTTGTGAACCACTTTTTCCCAGTAGGACTATCGCATCGATACCCTTTTTGAGTACGAGAATAACCCAAGAAAATACATTTTTCTGCTCTAGGAGATAATTTATCATAGTTTGGTCCAAGTAATGGCACAAAACAAGTAGAGCTAAATATCTGTGGAGGTACAGAAAACAGAGTTACATCAGGCTGGAGAACCTGAACAGGAATCTTGTTGCCAATAACACAAGACGGCATTCTATTAATCAGAAAATAGGCAATCAAGATAGCTTCTGGTCAAAAATGTCTAGGTACATTAGAATGTAACATTATAGTTCTAGCAACCTCAAGTAAATGCCTATTTTTCCTTTCTGCGACTCCATTTTGTTGAGGCGTATAGGCACACGATGTCTGATGAATAGTACCCACAGATCGACAAAACATTCCAACTTCTTTCTAAACAAACTCCAAAGCATTATTGGTTCGCAGAATTTTAATAGGCATAGAATATTGAGTTTTTATTTCAGCAAAAAAGAATTTTATTGTAGATAGCACATGAGACTGATTTTTCAACATAACTAACCAAGTGGCACGAGAAAAGTCATCAATAAAGAGAATAAAGTATTTATTGCCAGACAAACTTGGAACATGACACGGACCCCATACATCTGAATGAACAATATCAAAAATGTTTTTACTGCTAATCTGGGACTGTTTAGGAAAGACAGTTCTAAACTGTTTCCCTAACTGACACGACTCTCACTGAAAGACGTGTGTTCCTACACTACAGATAACATGCTTCAATTTCTCAGAAGATGGATGTCCAAGTATGTAGTGCCACTGCAAAGCCGAAACAGATGAAGATAGAGTTGAAGCTAGCGCCAAGTTGTCAGTCTTTTTCAACTCATCCAGATAATATAGGCCATCAGGTCCTTCATGCCCCCACCAATCTTCATCCTCGTGCGAAAGTCCTGAAAAGTACAAGTACCAGGAATAAATGTGAGACTGCAGTTCAAGTTACGTACAATTTTGCTAACAAATAATAAGTTCAATGGAAATCGAGGCACATATAGAGCAGATTTTAACAGAAAATGAGAAGCTATGTCTCCAATCCCGGCTACAGCAATCTTGGAGCCATCCGCAAGCATAACAGAAGAATTAGAGACCGGTCTAGATAAGGTTTTAAAAAAAGACCGATTTCCAGATATATGAGACGATGCACCCGAATCAATCACCCATTTTTTATTACCAGTACTAGGCGAGAGGGCACTAAGGAAAGCAGTATCACAACCAGAATATGTAGCAGCATGAGCTCCAGAGGTAGCTCCAGAAGATGACCCAGTACGCTCGAGCAACAGACGCTCCATCTCAGAACGGATGAAGTTAGCAGTAGTAGAACTAGATACATTAGTAGCGGTAGGTTGTGACACTACATCAGAGGTAGCATGGGTATCAGAAGCTGCATTAGCCCAGGCAGGCTTTGCATATTTCTCCCAGCATTTTTCTTCAATATGATTGGACCGGCCATAGAAGTTGCAAAACCGTTGACCAGTCTGAGGGCGAGCAGCATTGGGGGGACCAGAGGGTGCTCCACGTCCAGAAGAACTCCTCCCCCTCCCGGCACAAAGAGGAGGGCAAGTTTCGTGAGAACGACCACGGCCAGACATAGCAGCAAGGGTTGTAGTATCACCAGTATCCGAAGGCAACTCAGATGAGGATGACAGCAGTCGTTGTAGACGCTAAAAGGCACTCTGTAGAGTAGGTAGTGGGTCACTGGCAAGGATCTTATCCACAACTCCAGCATATGATTCAGGTAGCCCACACAGAAACTGAACTACCTGCAACTCTTGGCGTTGACGTTGCATGGTAGCCAAGTCAGTAGACAAGGGATGGTAGGCCTCCAGTTCTCCCCAGAGTCCCTTGAAGGCAGAAAAATAGTCAGTGAGATCAAATCCCGAGAAGTGTAGACGGCTCAGTTGCTTGTTGATATCAAAGACTTTCTTTGGATTCTAGCTGTGAGAGTAAGTACTAGCAAGTTGATCCCACATCTGCTTTGTTGTAGTCAGGTAGAGTAAGGTAACACTGATTTTTGTCTCACTACTATTGAGAATCCAGGTCATCACAGTCGAATCATCTTTGACCCAGTCATCATACGCTTTGACATCCTTCGAGTCGACATTGGCAACAGGCGCAGGAGGCGGATCACGCGTCAAATGAGACAGTTTCCCTTGGGATTAACATAGATCTGCAAAAAGCAGACCCAGTGCTGGTAGTTGCGTCCATCCAGCTTCACAGTAGTAACCTGATGACGTAGATCCTCATGGGGAAGATGTCATGACAGGCATATCACCAATCACCGACGATGAGAAGAACAAGCAGGGACAGGCAAAAAACGATCGCCTAGTTCCTCATCTAGGCGGCAGCAGGCACAGTGGAAGATTGGACAAACCAGTTACATACGGGCTACGCCGAGGCGCAGCAAAAAACCCGGTGGCTCGAGGCCTACACGGGCAGGCAGGAAGCAGATCCGATGACGGTCCTTCAGAAGGAGATCACGCCATCGGAGCAAGCAGCGATGAGCACCGCAGGCAGGGCCTGGCCTGGCGGCCAGCGGCGGCTGGCGCCCGCGCTGCGGCCCGACGCGGCGGCGGCACCGGCGCTGCTGCGGCTGCCGCTGGGGCCGGCCGACCAGCGGCGGGGCGGGGGGGAGAGAGAGAGAAGGAAGGGAGGGAGGGAGGGAGGGAGGGAGGGGAAGGAGAGGCGGCTCCTGGATCTAGATTTGCTCTGGTACCATGAGAGAAAGCAAATTGAGGAAGCGTAGGGTTACACAATGAGTGTACCCTCATATATATATAAGTGGAACAATTACATGTAAGTCCAAATAGAAAAGTAAAATAACAGGACAGTAATTAAAGACATATATTAACACATATATCATCTTCTTCTCATACTCTCATACATACTCCTGCATGCTCTCTCTCTTCTCATCTCTTCCTCTCCTCTCTATCCCCCCGCACATCAAATACGACGAGTGAGTGTTTGGTGTGGAGAAATGGATATATGACCCCCCCCTCCGCACTGTGGAAAGGGATACACACATGATATGGGTGGGTGGGAAACGAATCGGCGGATTTGAGAGGATTTTGTGATATGGAGAT
Organism: Alisma plantago-aquatica; assembly: GCA_963693085.1. NCBI lineage: Eukaryota > Viridiplantae > Streptophyta > Magnoliopsida > Alismatales > Alismataceae > Alisma > Alisma plantago-aquatica. The sequence continues at coordinate 27,479,181 of OY856413.1, read as the reverse complement.
GTGTAATATGTGGAGAATGAAACTGATAACCGGAGAGAATATGCTAAAGATATGACCGATTAAGGATCCGAATAGGCATAATGAATATGGGGGCAATAAAAAAATATAGAGGACGTCACTCATACTTGGGAGAAGACAATACTGATTAGGTGTTGATTGCATGACTGAATATGGTGGAGTGCTTTGGCCAGGGATAGGTGATGGCGTTGGGGCAGCACCAGCGAGGACTCAACGACGATGGCAATGGATAATGGATGTCAACGGCAGCAGGATGGAGCAGAAGCCAGGGGGCCTAGATGATGGCAACATCGACTGAAAAGTGTGATCGTCGACTGGGGATACGGTTGCTACTAAATGAGGCAGCAACACTAAAGTGAACGGACACACAATGATGGCGATGATTGCAACGGCTGGTGGCGACGTGATTGGCAGCAACGGGAAGGTTGTCACTGGCTGCGATTGTCGTTGTTGATTGGCGGCGGTGGTGTTGCTGCGGTGCGCTAACTGCGTCGGGCGTACGGTCGGTAGGCATGGACGGCGCATTGGCAGGGAGCAGCAGCTGGCGTCCTGGCCAACGACAGTAGCGGCTCCGTTGATGGTTGCGGCCAACGGCAGCAGCAATATTGCAGTTGGGAACCAGCAGCTCTATTGTTGGCCGCGACGCTTGCACCGGATGTAGGAGGATGCGGCAGCGGTGGCGTGATGCAGCTGTTGATTGCATCGGGACGGAGATAGCCGACGTACGTAAAGAAAAATTAAATCTTTAAGAAAGAAAAGGAGAAGACATGGAGGTCGGGATGTGCATGGCGGGCGGTCGGCCTAAGCCATGGCGACGGCGGGCGCCGCCCGCAAGCGGGGCTTCTTCCCCTCGGTTGCTCTCTGGAAAAGACGAGCGGCGGCTAGGGCTACGTGCGCGTCGGAAAGGAGGGAGGAGGGGCGGCGGCTAGGTTTCCCTCAGGAGCGAACGCGCTTTGCTCACGCAGGAATTACTGTTCACGCCAGAGTTACTGTTCACGCCGCGTACTGTTCACGTCGTCGTTACTGTTCACCGCTCTGATACCATGTTGAAAATAAGATTTAATGCAATGGAATGTAATGGGATGAACACAAGACTAGACGCCCTTTCCTTTATATAGGAGAGGGGAGACGCCCTAAGACTTAGGACGCAAGTAATCTAAATGGGCTGAGATACAAAAGCCCAATAACTAATTAACCTATTAACTAAATAGGCTAATATATACTCTTTAACAGTAGGAAACCGTTTTTGACATTAGATGACCATTTCCTTGGTTTGTAACTAGAGAGTAATGATAAATTTATCTCTCTACTAGATTTCCACAAGTTTTGCAAAATTGGTGTAGACCTAATACCATTTCACCTCTCTTACTTTTTCCCCTCTTTACAAATTGAAATATTTGAAAATAAGCTCATGTCATTTAATTCTAGAATGTGATCCAATTGGGATTTTTGTACATACATAACACCACATATATAGAACAGAGTTCTAAACATTTCATACAGAAGATCGTGGATGGAGTATGTGTTTACCAAAAAAATTGTTTTTTATGCCAAATTCCCTCACAATCTCACTAACTTTTAGCTTATTTGTGTTGAAGTGTTAGTCCTAAATTTCCTCAAAGTTTCCTTATATTTTCCACAAACTTCCACTTCCATGCCTATCGATGTTAACACTAAGATGACTCTTGTACATTTACACATGACTATGTTGTCTACATATGTAAACATGCATGGATGGCTATATATAAACTTATATTTACTTTTGAAGATAGATTTGATGAAATCTATTAATTTTTCATCATGAAATCACAATTTTGAGCTTTGTCAAAGATGCATCGAAGTTTGCTTGTAAAAATCCTCAAAGTTTCTTTGATTTTTCCACGAACTTCCACATCCACACATGTCGAAGTCGACTCAAAGTCGAAGTTCTTTTCCATGGTTAAGACTAAGCTGATGGATAGGCATTATGGTTGTTATTAGTGTCTTATACCCCAAACTCAAACTTAGAAGGATAATAACTTTTGGGATAAGGTGGACTTAATGTAAGGGATACTTGTAGAGGCCTTGGGTTTATTTGCACAATCATGCTAGAAGTACAAATGATGATATCGAGATATTTCGTGGTGATTATGAACATATTAATAAGAATGAAGCTAAGGAAATATTGGTATTTAGAGTTTCTTATAATGTCATCGTGTCAAACACTCATTTCAAGAAAAAAGGAAATGCCATATTACCTTTACGAGTGGTCATGAGAGTAGTCAAATTGATTAAATACTCGCATGAAGAGTGGATCAACAAATATGAAAGGATCATAAAGTGATCTCATGAGAATAACTGGCAACACAATAAGATTGGGCATTTAGGTGTAAAGAATAAAATGTATAGAGGGAAGTAAAAGGGTGTCTACACTAGAAGAATCGATGGGTAGAATTTCAAAGGATAAAAGAAAAGAATATTTTGTGATAGACTAATAAAGGAAGGACTTGGAGCTTGGATATGATTACAATACTACGTAGAAATGACATAGAATTATGCAAAAAAATAATCAGAAAATAAAGTTCTAGAAGAATCCAGAGATCATGAGCCTCCTCAAAAAGAGACATAGTGGGTGGATGAGTTGGTATTAAACTTATTAAATTAAATAGAGAGATTTGTCGCATTTACTATATGTCGAGATACCGCATATTCAAGTTACAAATGCAGCTAGGAAGACTCCCACATGCCTATATATATACACACATATATATATATGTATATGTACATTATAGATTTACCACACAGACAAGCATTTCTTTACCACCCCTCCCGAGCGTCTGGCCTCCGCCATGGGTTTTGCGAGAGGGGGAGAAATCTTTTTCTCTTAATCCCGTATGTATATATATCATACTTGTTGAGGCGCCCGCCTAGATGCCGCCTAGTCGACCAAGCACTTTGGGTGTGGGGGTCACCTAGCAGACCGCCTACAATTATGGTCTAACTAGGCGTCCGCCTAGGACCTATGGGTGGCGGCCTGGGCGGACTAACTTTTTCCTAGGCACGTGACTTGTTGATTGGGCCGAGTTGGGCTGGCACGGGGGCCAATTGCATTTTTTTTCATTTTACTTAATTCCCAACCCATAGCGCACATCTAAAACATTTGTTTAGTACATTTTCAACATTTTTGAATTGAGATTTTTTTATATAAAATCTAAATGTTATACCATTTGTGTTTTGCGAGTTCTATATTTCAATACATAGCATATACATGGCAACAATACATGTAGTCATGGCTAATGGTTGTTTGGATTTTTCATTGGATGATTGAAATTTACTCTACTACAAGTTTAAATATCATCCATATTCTCTACTATTGTATTGTATAACTCTTATTTAGTTGTAGAACTTCAACCCTTTCAGTAGTTTCAAGTACTGAAAGTTAATATTGGTATGTCATCTCTTGATTGATCGGTAAGGGTTAAGGTGCACAATGTGTGTACTCCATATACTTATAGAAGAAACATTTACAGAAAGATCCTTACATAATATGTAAATAAAAGGACAATATAATAAAGACATAAATAAAGATATTATCTAACACTCCCCCTCAAGTTGGAGCATAGATGTCGATCATGCCCAACTTGTCCATAAGAGCGCAGAAGTGCTTCTCAGCCAGTAGCTTGGTGAAGATGTCAGCAACCTGATCTTCTGAGCGAGTAAAGGGAGTACAGATGCGTCCAGACAGGATAGACTCACGGATAAAGTGGCAGTCGACTTCAATATGTTTAGTCCGCTCATGAAAGACAGGATTACTTGCAATAAAGATAGCTGCCTTATTATCACAGTGCATAGGAACAGGAGCAGATAATACCACATGAAATTCCTTCAGAAGAGATTGCACCCACATAAGCTCACAGGCAGTATGAGCTATAGCGCGATATTCCACCTTAGCACTAGATCTAGCCACGACATTTTGCTTTTTGCTCCTCCAAGTGACCAGATTTCCTCCAACATAGGTGCAATAGCCGGAAGTCGACTTCCTGTCTGTCTTGCTGCCAGCATAGTCAGAATCAGAATAGCCCTTGAAGATAGAAGAAATCTTGTTTATTGGATGATTCAAACAGATTACATAGGAGTCTCTTATATAGCAATCATAACAAGAGACTAAACTAAGCACTACCCATATGGGACTAAACAACATAAGAAAAAGAGTAAGTGAGGCACATGCTAAGCACATGACACTCAAAGTAAATGAACAGAAAACACATGAAACTACATATCTCTATACTCCCCCTCAAGCTGGAGCGAAGATATCGACGAAGCCCAGCTTGGAACTCAGAGTCTGAAAGCGAGTCTTGGGTAGCACTTTGGTGAAGATATCCGCAAGCTGCTGTTCTGTACTGATATATGGAGTGTAGATCTGACCTGAAAGAACCTTTTCCCGGACAAAGTGGCAGTCGACCTCAATGTGCTTGGTTCTTTCATGGAAGGTTGGGTTGCTCGCAATGAAAATGGCCGCCTTATTGTCACAGAACATGGGCATAGGGCTAGGCGGAGATATGTCAAACTCCTTCAGAAGACTATGAACCCATAGCAGCTCGCAAGTAGTATGAGCCATCGCTCGATATTCTGCCTCAGCGCTTGATCTTGCCACAACAGTTTGTTTTTTACTGCGCCAGGTAACTAGATTGCCGCCCACAAAAGTGCAGTATCCAGAAGTGGATTTCCTGTCAGAACGACTCCCTGCATAATCTGAATCAGAAAAACCAGATAGGTTACAGTGGCCATGTTTCTTATACAAGAGGCCTTTTCCAGGAGCACTTTTAAGATACCGAAGAATATGAATAATAGCATCCCAGTGGCATTGCCGGGGTTTATCAAGATAGCGGCTAACAAATCCCACAGCAGCAGCTAAATCAGCTCTGGTGACAGTCAGATAAATGAGTTTGCCCACTATTCTTCGGAACTGATGACGGTCAGCATATGCAGGAGAAGAATCACTGTCCCAATCCATATTGGGATCCAGAGGAGTGGTGGCTGGCTTGCATCCCAACATTCCTGTTTCTTGTAATAAGTCAAGAACATATTTGCGCTGAGAGAGAGAAACACCTGCAGATGATCGAGCAACCTCAATTCCCAGAAAATAGCGCAATTTTCCCAGGTCTTTTGTAATGAAGTGTTGTGCAAGATATTGCTTGGTTGCTTGTATCCCTGCGGGGTCACTGCCAGATAAGATGATGTCATCAACATACACTATAAGAATAACCAGTCCTGTTGTGGTTTTGCGTATGAAAACAGAGTGATCAGCCTGCGACCGTCGAAAGCCAAAGGACATTAAGATTTTGCTGAGTTTATCGAACCATGCACGTGGACTTTGTTTTAACCCATAGATTGCCTTGCGCAACTTGCAGATTTGAGAAGCAGACTCCCCCTGAGCAACAAATCCTGGGGGTTGCTCCATATAGACATCTTCCTGAAGGTCGCCATATAAGAAAGCATTTTTCACATCTAATTGATAGAGAGGCCAGTCTTTATTGACAGCAACAGAAACCAAAATACGAACAGAATTAAGACGGGCGACCGGAGAAAACGTCTCAAAGTAATCAACACCATAAGTTTGCGTATATCCTTTCGCCACTAATCGAGCTTTTAAGCGTGCAATGGTGCCATCGGGTTCATATTTAACAGTAAAGATCCATCGACAGCCAACTGGATGACAAGAAGAAGGTTTATCAACCAGATCCCAGGTGTGTTGTTCATATAGGGCTTGCATTTCCTGTTCCATGGCATGTCTCCAGGCAGGGTGGCGAAGAGCGTCATCAGCAGTTTTAGGAATGTGCACAGCAGATAAAGCAGATGTAAAGTATGCAAGACTGTCACTCAGATGATCAGTAGAACAAAAGTGACTAATAGGGTGCTGAGTACATGAACGAACTCCTTTTCGTAAACTAATAGGAAGATGTAAATCAGAGAATACCTCAGCCTGTGGTGGATCCTCCGCTGACGCAGGATTTGGTTCGGCCGGGGCAGTGAGAGGCTTTGGTCTTCGTTTGTATACCTGTAGAGGTTTCTCTTGTGGAGTAGGAACAGAAGGTATTTCTTCAACCACGGGAAGAGGAGTATTATTCAAAATATCAGTATTCAGACGATCCCCAGCAGCAGAGTAGAACGGCATGTGTTCAAAAAATATCACATCCGCACTTACAAACCATTGTTTCTTATCAGGGTCAAAACAGCGATAACCTTTCTGAGTACGGGAATACCCCAAGAAAACACATTTCACAGACCGGGCATCCAACTTTGTGAGACCAGGACGAAGGTTTTTAACAAAGCATGTACAACCAAAGATGCGAGGAGGCACAGAGAATAAGGGTTTATCAGGAAATAACAGAGTGTAGGGAACGTTGTTTTGCAAAACAGAAGAAGGCATGCGATTAATAAGATAGCATGCTGTCGAAACTGCATCAGGCCAAAAACAGTGAGGCACCTTGTAATGAAACAGGAGAGTGCGAGCAACCTCAAGAAGATGGCGATTTTTCCGTTCGGCTACACCATTTTGTTGTGGAGTGTATGGGCAAGTAGTTTGGTGAAGTGTGCCATGGGAGGTGCAAAACTGAGACACAGATTGTTGCATAAATTCTAGTGCATTGTCAGTCCGGAAGGTTTTAATAGGCCGATCAAATTGGGTTTTAATTTCAGCAAAAAAGGTACTAATGCAGTTTAATACAGTGTTTCGACCTTTGAGCAAAAACAGCCAAGTAAGACGGGAGTAATCATCAATAAAAGTCAGAAAATATTTCACTCCAGAATGACTGGGCACAGAACATGGCCCCCAAATATCAGCATGCACAAGTTCAAAAGGTGCTGAAGAAGAAATAGATTTTTTTGCAGGAAAAACAGATCTTGTATGCTTGCCCATTACACAAGATTCACAAGTAAAACTATTGCCAGAAATTCCAGGAAAAAGATGTTTTAGCTTCGCCGCAGATGGATGACCAAGTCTAACATGCAGTTGAAGAACTGTCACCGAGGTAGAGAGCATCGCCTTTGGAGTAGGTGGTCCATCCAGGTAGTACAGCCCATCTGGTCCCTCACGGCCCGAACCAATCCTCGTCTTCGTGCGGAGGTCCTTCATAATACAACCAGACGGGTCAAATTTAACAGAGCAGTTTAATTGTTTAACCATTTTGCTGACCGAAAGTAAATTGACAGGAAAGTTTGGGATATATAACACAGAACGAAGAAATAATTCCTTTGATAGAGGAACAGTGCCAGCGCCACTAACAGTAGTTCTTGAACCATTGGCCACAGTGACAGAAGAAATAGGAGAATGATTGGTAAGTTGTGAAAATAAATGACGAGTACCAGTCATATGTGTGGAAGCACCAGAGTCGATGCACCACTTTGTGTTACCGGATGAGGACGAGGCAAGCATGGCTGATGAATCTGAGGTAGACGGTAGTTGTGCCAGACGTTCTTGAAACATTCTGTCAAACTCCGAGCGCAACCAGTCAGTGTTAGGTGGTGCAGCAGACTGATCCACAGAAGAAGCAGCAGGAGCAGTATCATCAGTCGCTTGGTTGGCCCAAGCAGGTTACCATGCTTTATCCAGCAGCGGTCCTCAGTATGGTTATCACGGCCACACCAGTCACAGTGACGTGGTTGAGATGAAGTGCTCCGTCCAGGTGCAGGAGTTCCCCGTCCACTCGAAGTAGGAGGTCGGCCACCACGGCCTCGACCGCGGCCACGACCACGGCCGTAATCAGCAGAGCGAGCAACCAGAGCCGAAGGTGCGGGAGCAGGAGCAGGAGTCAGTGACGGTAGTCGCTGGACTCTTTTGAGGACATCCCGGACAGTAGGAAGCGGGTCACTGGATAGGATTTGATCAACAACCCCTGAGAAGGAGTCAGGAAGCGCAGCCAAAAACTGCACCAGGCGAAGTTCATTGCGATGCTGTTGTGCAACTTTGATATCGGCAGTCAACGGATGATACAGCTCATATTCATTCCATAAAGCAGAACATTGGTTGTAGAAGTCGTCGATCGACAAGTCAGTGGAGAACTCCTTCTTGGCAAGTTGTTTGAAAATCTCGAACACCCGCTTGGGATTCTCCTGGTGGGAATAAACATGTGCCAATTGATCCCACATTGTCTTGGCATCATGCAAGCAGAGTAGAGACTGGCTGATCCGAGGTTCGGTGCTGTTGAGAATCCAGGACATGACGCCGGAGTCATCCTTGGACCACTGAATGTAGTCCTGTTTAGTCTTGTTTTCCGCATCAGCAGCAGGGGCAGCAGGGGGTTCAGCAGTGAGATGATGGTACCGTCCTTGTGCTTTAACATACAACACAAACGACGCAGACCACAGGTGGTAGTTGGAGCCTCCTTCAAGTTTTACAGTGGTGACGCACAGAGATCTGGGTGGCTCAGAATATGCCATTGCAGCAGAGAGGACCACGCCGTAGAGAAGTAAGAGAACCCCGGACAAGCAGATGTAGCAGTGACCCTAATGGGCAGAAGTAGCAGAGATCTGACAAGGCAGATCAGAGGAACCCAATATGGGCAGATAAGACATAGAAACCTACGCCGTCATGAGGAAAAATCAATATTCCAGCATGAGGCGCAGGCAGAAATACGGAGGAACAAAGTAGACTCTCAACTTAGAAGGCCAGAGTCGTCCCGATCACAAATCCGCAAATTTCCGGACGTAGGCGGAGAAAAATTAGAAAGTGCACAGGCTGTACGTAAGGAGTTAGAAGGGGATAGGGAGGGAGAAAATGGGGGAAAAGGTGGATATGGTGAGGGCGGAAGAGATGAAGGAGAGGGTAGGGAGGGGAGGGAGGAAGGGAGGAGGGAAAAAAAATAGCGGGTGGCTGTTGGGGGTGGCAGCAGCAACGTGCCGCTGCTGGGCAGCAGGGGCGGCGCCGGCTGGAAGGGGAAAGGGGCGGCGGCTGTGGGGGGGGGGGGGGGGGGGGGGGCGGCGGCGGCTAGGGATAGGGTTAGGGGTGGAGGGAGAAGGAGGGAAGGGCTGTTGTGGCGGCGGGGGTGGGGGGGGCGGCGGCTGTGGGGGGGGGGCTGTTATGGCATGGGAGGGAGAAATTAGGGAGGGAAAAAACACGGGCCTGCTCTTGATACCATGAAGATAGAAGAAATCTTGTTTATTGGATGATTCAAACAGATTACATAGGAGTCTCTTATATAGCAATCATAACAAGAGACTAAACTAAGCACTACCCATATGGGACTAAACAACATAAGAAAAAGAGTAAGTGAGGCACATGCTAAGCACATGACACTCAAAGTAAATGAACAGAAAACACATGAAACTACATATCTCTATAGCCCTCAAGAGAACAGTGACTATGCTTTCTATAGTGTAAGCCTTTACCAGGAGAATTCTTCATATACCTTAGAATATGACATAGAGCTTCCCAATGACATTGTTTAGGCTTATCAAGATAGCGGCTAACCAGACCAACTGCAGTAGAAATGTCGGCTCTAGTAACAGTCAAGTAAATCAGTTTTCCAACCAGCCTTTTGTATCTTTTACTGTCTGGATACTGTTAGAATTATCCCACACCGCTGAGCTCTGGGAAAGGTCCTGGGCTTATAAGGTGTGTGGTCCCTTCACCCATTGCCAATTGGTTTTCGGTTGAATACCACACATTCTAATATGGTATCAGAGCGGACCCCATGAGACAAGTGTGAGGACCACACCCTACCTAAAAAAAAAAAAAACAAGTGCAAGCACACAAAAGTGGCTGCACTTGAGGGGGGATGTTAGAATTATCCCACACCGCTGAGCTCTGAGAAAGGTCCTGGGCTTATAAGGTGTGTGGTCCCTTCACCCATTGCCAATTGGTTTTCGGTTGAATACCACACATTCTAATATTGTTAGAATTATCCCACACCGCTGAGCTCTGGGAAAGGTCCTGGGCTTATAAGGTGTGTGGTCCCTTCACCCATTGCCAATTGGTTTTCGGTTGAATACCACACATTCTAATATGGTATCAGAGCGGACCCCATGAGACAAGTGTGAGGACCACACCCTACCTAAAAAAAAAAAAACAAGTGCAAGCACACAAAAGTGGCTGCACTTGAGGGGGGATGTTAGAATTATCCCACACCGCTGAGCTCTGGGAAAGGTCATGGGCTTATAAGGTGTGTGGTCCCTTCACCCATTGCCAATTGGTTTTCGGTTGAATACCACACATTCTAATAGATACAAAGGAGAATCATCATCATCCCAATTCACATTGGGGTCAAGCGGTGTGTCAGCATGCCGAGCTGCAAGCATACCAATTTCCTATAGAAAATCTAGGACATACTTCCGTTGTGACAGAACAAGAGCATTAGAGGTCCTTGAAACCTCAATTCCCAGAAAATACCACAGTTTTCCCAGATCTTTAGTGACAAAATGTTTGCATAGATAGGTTTTAGTGGCATTAATTTCAGAAAGATCACTGCCTGACAAAATAATGTCATCAACATATACAATAAAAACAACAATACCAACAGATGTCTTCTTAATAAATAATGAATGATCAATATGAGATCTGAGAAACCCAAAAGTAGACAAGGTGGTGCTCAGTTTGTCAAACCAGGCACGAGGGCTTTGTTTCAGGCCATAGATAGATTTCTTGAGGCGACGGACTTTATGTGACTCCCCCTGAGCAACAAACCCAGGTGGTTGCTCCATATACACTTCCTCCTGAAGATCACCATAAAGAAATGCATTCTTGACATCTAGCTGAATGAGAGGTCAGTCCAGATTAACAGCCACAGACAGAAGTACTCGTACAGAATTCAGCCTAGCAACAGGAGAGAGTTTCAAAATAATCAAAGCCATAAGTCTGTGTGTAACCTTTCGCCACAAGACGAGCTTTCAGGCGTTCTACAGTACCATCTGGATGATATTTAACAGTGTAGACCCAGCGGCAGCCAACTGGTTTACAGTCAGAGGGGGGATCAACTAGATCCCAGGTACCCCTGTCAATGAGAGCAGCCATCTCTGTCATGGCTTGAGTCCATGCCTGACTCTGTAGAGCATCTCCAACATTTTTGGGTACATAAATGGCAGATAAAGCAGTAACAAAATTGCTAACATGAACACTCAGATGGTCAGTAGAAACATGATTAGCTATATTATGAGACGTACAAGATCTAGTACCTTTCCTGAGAGCAATAGGTAAGTCTAGATCAGAAAATACCTCTGTGGGAGCAGGACCTTCAGAAGGAGAAGATTGGTTGGTAGTGGGGGGGGGGGGGGGTCTTCAGCAGTAGTGGGTTGTGGATTTCGATTTCTGTGTTGATAAACACGTAAAGGAGGCAGCAGTCCTCCCCTGTAGTAAACGCTCCACTTCTAAGAGAATGAACTCAGCAGTGGACTCAGACGAAGTAGCAGCAGGGACAGTCTGAGTGGTACCCTCCGCAACAGCATTGGCCCAAGCAGGTGTGCCATGTTTTTTCCAACACTTGTCTTCAGTATGATTGGTATGTCCACAAAAGTCACAATACCGCTGAGCAGCGGCACCAGTAGAAGAACCACTGCCAAAGGAACCGCATCCAGAAGAGCCTCGTCCCCGTCCAGGAGCAGTGGGACGATGATCCAGTGGGCGTCCGCGACCTCTACCACGGCCAGTCGTGGTAGCAAGAGAAGTGGGATCCACCGTATCAGTAGACAGATCAGTAGACGAAGCCAGCAGGCGTTGGAGACGCTGAAACACACTCTCCAACGTGGGCAGTGGATCGCTAGTAAGGATCTGGTCAACCACTCCAGCATAGGAGTCAGGAAGACCACACAGGAACTGGACCACCTGAAGTTCCTGTCTCTGGCGCTGCATGGTGGCCAAGTCAGTGGAAAGGGGATGCAAGTTCTCAAGTTTAGCCCATATACCGACGAAGGTGGAGAAGTAGTCTGCAATCTCAGGTCCAGTAAACTGAAGTCGGGCCAACCGTTTGTTCAGATCGAACACCTTCTTCGGATTCTTGCTGTGAGAGTAGGTGCTAGCAAGCTGGTCCCAAATCTGTTTCGCCGTCGAAAGGCGAAGAAGGGTAACGCTGATGCAAGTCTCGCTACTGTTCAGAATCCAAGTCATCACCGTAGAGTCATCCTTGAGCCAGACAGCATAATTCTTTTTATCCTTGGACTCGGCTGTGTCGGGCGGAGCAGGTGGTGGATTCTCGGTCAGATGGGAGTGCTTGCCCTGGGATTTTGCAAAACTCTCCATGGAGCACACCCAGTATTGATAGTTGCGGTCGTCGAGTTTCACGATGGTCACCTGACGGCGGAAGTCCTCATGCGAAGAAGCCATAAGAGTGAGAGAGCGTCGGGTCCAAAAAGATCAGAAAGCAGAAGCAGCAGGACAGTCGTCTAGATCCACCAGCTAGACGGCAGTAGACAGAGCAGAGATCCACAGAAGGACCAGCCTACATAAGGGCTACGTCTAGACGCAGTAGAGAACCCGGCGGTTCAAGAGCCGACACGGGCAGGTAGGAAGGGAGAAGCATGAAAGTCCGTCAATTCCCCAGACAGAAGCAAGCCAAAGATCCGCCGAAGGAGATCAACAAGCCAGCACGTGCACGAAAGAGGATGGCAATCACCTGGAGCGTGCAACGGCCAGCGGTGTAGGAGTCACCGCCCACGGGAAGTGGACGCGGCGGCGCAGGCGGGAGGCCTGCCGACCGGCAGCGGCGACAGCAGCCTGCTGCTGCGCGGCGAGCAGGTGACGGAGAGGGGCGGGCGGCGGCCCCCGGCGCGCGGGCTGGAAGCCGACGGCGGTCGGCGTTGGGGGTGGGGGCGGCCGGCGGCGAGGGAGGGAGGGAGAGAGAGAGGAGGGAAGGGGCGGCGGCTAGTGAACCTGCTCTAATACCATCTTGATTGATCGGTAAGGGTTAGGGTGCACAATGTGTGTACCCCATATATTTATAGAAGAAACATTTACAGAAAGGTCCTTACAGAATATGTAAATAACAGGACAATATAATAAAGACATAAATAAAGATATTATCTAACATCATCCTTAGTCAATGATTATACATATACACAACCTCCTTTTTATCTAATTCATATTTGTTGAAGACATATATGTTGCAACCAATTTGAGATGTTTTAGGACATTGTTTAACAGATTTGGATCTTTATATGTTTACATACATGCATGTATTATGATAATTATACAATATATTTATATATATATATTAAATAGTCAGCGTCTAGGCAAATTAGGTCACCGCTTGACCGCCTTGACAACTTATATCGGAAATTTTGGTAAATATATTCCGACCCCACAAATGGGACAAAGTTACAAACTACACACTGCACGTGTAGCTCACATTATTACATGCAAGATGCAAACGAAAAGGAAAATAAAGATTGATCCAAGAGGAATCAATCAATATACATGGAGTTCCCAATTCCTAACCAAATTACTAGATAACTGGCTAAGACTATGATGGTGCGCACGATAGTGCATCTGAATCTCTTTCTCCATCTTCTTGAACGCAACAAGTTCATCATCATCTTTGCCTCCATGCCGCAAGGAGTTTCTAACAGTCCATATGGTATGAACACAAAGGATGACCGCCCACAAGCATATCAGTCGATCATCACAGCTAATCTTCATAATAGACTTGAGGCTCTCATCCAGTGATTGTTTAGGGTCGAGACCTAACTTCAGCGCAGAGCGTCCCCACAAGTACTTCCACCATTTGCAGGTAGAGGTAAGGTGCAGAGAACTTTCTTCTTCAAGACGGCAGAGACCACACAGGTTGACAATGTTTGGATTCCATTTTTGTACCTTCTCAAGAGTAGGGAGCATGTTCTTGAGAGCTCTAAACGCAGTGAAGCTCCATCTCGGGTTATGTTTAGGTAACCACAAAGCAAAGGCAGCATCATCAATACCCTGCTTGGATCGACAGATGTCCCAGAGTTTACCATCATCTACATCTTGGAACTTAGCCCAAACATCAGTAAACCTTCTCCAAGAAGTGGAGTAACCCCAATGATGTGGAGGCTTCTGGAAGTTGCTTGTGTCGTAGCGTTGCATCATCCAGCAAGCCCAGACTGATTCACCGAGAAGAAGCTTTTTGAGACGTTTCATGGTGTGAAAGTCGGCTAGTTCCTCAAGGTTTTTCAATCCGAGACCACCTTCATCAAGCGGATATGAAATACGTCGCCAGCTAGCAGGGTGTATAGAGGACCCCCAAAGAAAGTCGCCAAGTAGAATTTCCATTCTACGTAAAGTAGATTTTGTTAATTCGCCTTGACTCATCTAGTTTTGGATAAGACCAAGGGCATTGGCTTTGATTAGAACAAGACGACCAGAAAAGATCTTGTTGCCAGGCCACTTAGTGATAGTGTCTTTAAGTTTATCAAGGCAGGGATTGACAGCTTATATGTATGTATGTATGTATGTATGTATGTATGTATGTATGGGAATAAGAGAGAAAGATTTCTCCCCCCCTCTCTCATAACTCGTGGCGGAGGCCAGACGCCCGGGAGGATGATAAATCAAGAGATGCTTCTCTGCGTGGTTTCGAACCCGGGTCCCTTCATTGGGGACCATCGGAATTCACCAACCGGGCTATTCCCTTGCCGGCATACATACATACATACATATATAGCCGACAAGGAGTATGTATGTATGTATGTATGTATGTATATATAGATAGATAGATAGATAGATAGATATAGATATACAAGCATACATACATACATATATATAGCCGACAAGGAGTGGCTTAATTGGTCAAGCACGGTGTCACCCTAACAAAGGGACCCAGGTTCCAATCCCAGCTGTTGCCTTGATTTACCACCTTCCCGGGCGTTCGGCCTCCGCCACGGGCATGGGAGAGGGGAAGAGAATGTCTCTCTTAATCCCATACATACATACATACATACATACAGCCGACAAGGAGTGGCTCAAGTGGTCAAGCATGGTGTCCCCTAATAAAAGGACCCAGGTTCGAATCCCAGTTGCCGCCTTGATTTACCACCCTCCCGGGTGTTCGGCCTCCGACACGGGCATGGGAGAGGGGGAGAGAATGCGTCTCTTAATCCCATACATACATATATAGATACATACATGCATGCATGCTTTCTTCATCAACGAGTTCGACAACTAGAGACTTAACACTAAGGTCGACGCATGGGAACTCGCCAAGCCAAGAGGGAGCACGATTCATTATACCAAGTACTTATGGAATGAGTATGAGATACCCAAATGGAGCTTATGCCTCTACCATGCATCATTTGAATCCTTCCCCACGCTGGACAAAATAAACAGATGGTACCCAGGAACTACATCTACCCGTTGCCTGCTGTGTAGTGAAGGCATTGAATCACATGAGCATCTTTTTCAGCAATGCCCATTCATCAAAGCTCTATGGAGGATGGTATGTAATAAAGCTAATCTCCGTTATATTCAGGTGCAAACCACGAAGGAGATGATTATAAGACTTGGCACAAGTCACTGCAAATAGATGAGGAAGCTACTGACAGTCCTCTCTGTGGTCTACTACCATACGTGGAGAGAGAGAAATTCTAGAAAGCACAAGGTCAAGGTTAACAATATAGAGAACATTGCGAAGAAAATTTGTAAAGTTTTAAATCTTAGACTCAATGTATAGAAAGTTTTGCTTTGTCTAATGGTTTAGTAGCAAGCTTGGGCTACTATGTAATTTTTTCTCAACTTTGTAGGGGATTCGGAATAAAATTTACTAAATTCCGATACATGCATGCATGCATACATATATATATGTGCCGACAAGGAGTGGCTCAAGTGGTCAAGCACGGTGTCCCCTAACAAAGGGACCCGAGTTCGAATCCCAGTTGTCGCCTTGATCTACCACCCTCCCGGGCGTTCAGCCTCCGCCACGGGCATGGGAGAGTGGGAAGAAATCTTTCTCTCTTAATCCCATACATACATATATGCCGACAAGGAGTGGCTCAAGTGGTCAAGCACAGTGTCCCCTAACAAAGGGACTCAGGTTTGAATCCCGGCTGCCGCCTTGGTTTATCACCCTCCTAGACGTTCAGCCTCCGTCACGGGCATGGGAGAGGGGGAGAGAATGTCTCTCTTAATCACATACATACATATATATATATATATGTGTGTGTGTGTTTGTGTGTGTGTGTGTGTATATATATTATTAGTATATGTCTTATTGTGTTATGCTATGTTATGTGTTTTGTTATATGCTTTTCTTTTGTCCCATATTGCCTAGTTCAGTTTCTTACTCACTCTCTTATCCTATAAAAGATAGAGCATTGTAACCTTTTTCTGCACATCAAAAAAGACGTTTCTCAAGTTGTACACTGAGACATCTGGCCAACATGTGAATTATAGCAAATCAAGGTTCATGATGGGCAGGTTCTCCCAGGAAGGCGTGGAGAGGATCACAAGTCTGTTGGATTGTGAAGGTAATAGAGACACGATGTCATATCTGGGTCCTACCATTAGTCAAGGGCAGGTCCAGAGTTTCACACTATGAGGATCTAATCAACAAGATTACAAGGAGATTAAGTGCGTGGAGCAGGAGGCTGTTGAACTTTGCTAGGACGTTGACGCTCATCAGATATGCACTTAGTTCGGTGCCGATTTATGCGTTGCTCGTTAGCAAAGTTCCGCTGACAGTCATCAAGCGGTTGGACAGAAAGTTGAAGAGCTTTCTATGGGAGTCAAGAGAAGGAAACAACAGAAGGGCTTGGGTCAGTTGGAAAGTGGTATGCTCCCTTGTGGAGCACGGAGGAGTGGGAGTTCAGCCTCTCAGACAGACGCAGCAAGCGGGGTACGTTAGAGCAGCGTGGAATGTCTTCCGATGCGAGTCCATTTGGGCTACTTTCTGTAGGGACAAATATCGCATTAGTCCATGGAGGGAGGACGCGGCACATCCGTGGTTTCTGAAACTAGGATCATTTGCATCGCCATATTGGAAGTGGATATAGAGATCCTTTCCGCTCGTCATGTCCAACACCCACTAGAATGTGAGAAGAGGAGATATCTCCTTCTGGTACGCAAATTGGATCGGAGATGGACCTCTTTCACGATTCTGTAAACACAGTCAGGAGTGGAACCTACAGCTGACCGTTAGGGAAGTCCTCTCGCCAAAGATTGGATGGGATACCTCGACCTTACAAGTATAGCTGCAAGGGGACGGGATTCAACAAATAGCTGCCAGGTGGATTAACGTTGATCTTTTGAAGCTGGATACGGCCATCTGGGAACCAACAGATAAGGGTGAGTTTACTTTTGCATTGACGAAACAACTGTTGTATTCGAGGGACACCAGTGGTTCTTCGACAATGGACTTCCGCCTACACAAATGGATTTGGTCGCCCCTCAGGTCGCATAGAGTGGCGACGCATACTTGGAAGCTTCTACATGGGGAATTGGCGGTGGATGATCGCGTCATCTCATGTAAGATATCATTGGCCTCAAGATGTGAGTGTTGCAAGGAGAGCCAGCACGAAGATCCCAGCCATCTTTTTCTCAAAGGTGACACAAACATGGCTCTATGGGTACACCTCAAAGAAGTTTTAGAACTTCCATTGTTGCAGAACAACATCTCTATTGTCGGCACCCTTCGTCGTTGTTGGAAGTTGGAACAAAGCAAACAAGCACGGCTTCTTGGGCTCGCGAAGAGGATTGCTACCGCAAGTGTCACCCTAGAGTATATGGAAGGCGAGATGCAGTAGTAGATATGGAGGAAAACTTCTCAACCCCAACAAGATATGGCGAGAGGCCACTCTTCTCCTCAACTCCATGCTTTCCTCCTCTCATTTTGATGAGTTGGGTGCGCAGCAGCAGACCCTGCTAGCATGGTAGCGTCATCACATCTCCCTCCCGAGAACCATATCCTGGGCGTACGGCCCAGTGAGATGGAGCAAACTGAGCCAGGGAAGGGTCAAGGTGAACATAGCAGCTAGAAGATGGAAGAACATGGTTGATAGAAGCAGTCCTACGGTGGTGGGTAGCATTGTGAGGGGCGCTAACGGGGGCATCCTTTGGGGATTCTCATCACCCAGGATTGCTAAAGGGAAGATTGAGGTGTACCTAGAGGCAATCTTCTAGGTCGCCAACTCGGGTAGAGCGCTCGACACGCGCATCAACTCTGTTGAGACTGACCTACACCTTGCAATAGATCTGGTCAGAGGAGTCTTTGACTCCCCCTGGAGGATTAAGCATGTGGTAGAGGAGATCAGACAACATATATGTCTCTTGGGTGGAGAAGGAGACTAATCGCATAGCAAGGATGCTGGCAGAGTATGGTAGCTCTCTCCTGAACTGTTATTGCTTTGGAACTCTACAGCTCATGCCGCCCATTGCAAGAGAATCATACTTAAACGACATACAGGGTATACCACAACACATACGAGTGATACAAAGATAGATACATATAGAATACGAATCAGGGCCTATCTTGATGTATTGGTCCGATGATCAGTTTTTGACAGAGCCTGGTCCGGGGATCCAGAGTGAATAATACTTGCAACCCGTTTTAATTTTTAAAAAAGGGTGTTACATACGGGATGCCAAAAAATTGCGCTTTAAACGTGTTTTTTCCAAAAAAAGATGATTATTGTGACTATGATCACAGCTGGTCTGCGGCCTTTGAGCTCTATGTCAAAGCTCAAAGTCGTTATTCACATCTCATCTCTGATGCCCCGGCGGTACCTGTTGAGAACGTCGATGATAAAACTAAACAAGCCTATTATAAATAAACCGAGACTTGTTTATTGAGTGAGTAAAACAGTGTACAATGTAGTCTCTTATATAATAGAAGAGAATAGAGACTAAAGCAGAGGTGAGCAATATGGGACTAAACTACAGACGTGAACAGCATAAGTGAGGCACATGATATGCACATGACACTCAACAAAACATAACAGAACACAACGTATCTCTATACTCCCCCTCAAGCTAGAGCGTAGATGTCGAACATGCCCAGCTTGTCAACTAGAGTTTGAAAACAAGCTTTGGGAAGTATCTTCGTGAAGATTTCTACAACTTGCTTATCAGTACTACTATGAGTTCAGAGTCTCCTTCAGGAGTTTGATATATCTTATTCCAGCCCTATTCCGATGTTTTGTGACAACAAGGCCTCCATTTTTATTGCGAGCAACCCTACCTTTCATGAGAGGACGAAACATATTGAGGTAGATTGTCACTTCATTCGAGAAGCGGTTCTCTCTGGCAAGATTTGCACTCCATATTCGGTCGGCGTTTGTATACTTGCAGCGGACGTTCTTCAAGCTGGTCAGAGACAGACAAATCTTCAACAATGTCTGGTAGAGGTGTTTGGGTCAACACATCATGAGATAGGCTTGCTCCATCCTCAAAAAAAAAGGGCATATGCTCAAAAAAGGCTACATACACACTAACAAACCACTGTCTGAGTATCAGATCAAAGCAGCGATAGCCTTTTTGAGTTCTCAAATAACCCAAAAAAATGCACTTAGTAGACCGGGGGTCAAGTTTCGACATTCCTGGGCGCAGATTCTTAACAAAGCAGGTACACCCAAAAATGCGAGGTGGTACAGGAAAAAGGGGTGGTGCATCATGAAACAAAATTGAGTAAGGTATGCGATTTTGTAAAACAGAAGAGGGTGTGCAGTTTATAAGAAAACATGTCGTAGTGACTGCCTCAGGCCAAAAACGGTGAGGAACTTTATAATGGATAAGAAGAGTGCGAGCAACCTATAAGAGATGGTGATTTTTGCATTCAGCAACACCGTTTTGCTGAGTATAGGGGCAAGTGGTTTGGTGTATGGTGCCATGATCAGAACAAAAGGAAGTGACTGGCTTCTGCATAAACTCTAGGGCATTGTCAGTACGGAGAATTTTGATGGTTTTATTGAATTGGGTTTTTATTTCAAAAAATAAAAAATGTGGATATTGTCTAAAACAGTACTCCGATCTTTGAGCAAAAATAGCCAGGTAGCACGAGAATAATCATCAATAAATGTCAGAAAATACTTAACACCAGTTTGACTCGGGACCATGGAACTAAACATCCCCGAAGTCGGGCTAAACTTCCACCCCAGGCGATGTCGAAAGACCACTATCTCGACTTGGTCCCAACTTCGGACCGAAGTTTCCCCCTTGTTGACGATGTTAGGTTTTTACAGTGTATTTTCGTCCCAACATCCCCGAAGTTGTCGATGTTTCCCCAAAGTTGGCGATGTTGGGGCGAAGTTGATACGGCCCAGAACATTTACCCTAATTAGTGCCCTAAAGGTGATATAAGACATAAGTGGCGCCTCCCACCATCTTCACAACTTCTAATATCGATTCCTATATTTGTTGGTTGTCACTCTTTGTTGGAGAAGATATTGTAATCGCTATTTGAATCCATATTGTATGGAGGACATACGGTGGGATATATTTCTATATTTGTATTACACATTTAAACCTTGCAACTATAAGTGCACGTTGCATCATCAACCTACTTAGGGTTAGAGAGTCATGAATCATGTTTTTGTGTTAAATTAACATATGTAAGATAGAGTATAGCATAATTAGAAGTTTTCTTCAAATTCACATCATTTTCTTCAAAAAAAGGCATCAAAGTCTATAGAAGTTTGCATCTAAACTTCCTCAAAACTTCCTTGAAGTTTCCACAAACTTCCACTTCCACACCTAGCGAAGTCGACACGAAGTCGAAGTCCTGCACCATGCTCGGGACACTGCATGGACCCCAGATGTCGGAATGAACAATATCAAAAATATCTTTATACCCAAGTTCTTTCTTAGCAGGAAAGACAGACCTCGTTTGTTTACCCAAAACACAGGTTTCACAAGAGAATTTATTTTCAGCTAAAGCAGGAAATAAAAGCTTCAACTTCGCAGCAGACGGATGACCTAGCCGGAAGTGCCACTGAAGTCCTGAGACACATGTAGATAAGAGAGTTGAAGCTGCAGGTGGTCCATCCAAGTAGTAAAGTCCATCTGGTCCTTCATGGCCCGAACCAATCCTCGTCTTCGTGCAGAGATCCCTCAAAACACAACCAGAGGGATCAAATTTAATAGAGCACTGAAGTTGTTTGACAGTTTTACTGACAGATAATAAATTAACAGGAAACTAAAGTATATATAAAACAGAGTGAATATTCATCTTGCGAGATAGCGGAACTGTGCCAACGCCATGGACAGGCGTTTTCGAGCCATTTGCAACTGTGACCGATGGAATATGTGAAGTTTTAGATAGAGCAGAAAATAAGTGGATGTCGCCTGCCATGTAGACAGACGCTCCAGAATCAATACACCACTTATGATTACCAGCAGAGGGAGACGCAAGCATAGCAGATGAACCGGTCGCCGATGTCGAAGGTAGTTTGCGTCATTCGCTACTGGAAGAATTTCTCGAAGTCAGAGTGAAGCCGGTCAGTGGATGGAGGAGCAGTTGGTGGATCGGATGCAGCTTCAGTGGAGGCCTGGTTTGCCCAGGCTAGCTTGTCGTGCTAGATCCAGCACCTATCTTCAGTGTGATTGTCACGACCACACCAGTTTCAGTAGCGAGGTCTAGCGGCTTGACCTCGTCCAGGAGCAGTAGAAGTGCCTCTTCCTCCAGAAGGTGGTGGACGTCCTCCACGTCTACGTCCTTGACCGCAGCCACGTCCAGAATCAGAAGTACGAGCAACCAAGGCAGGATGCTCAATAGCAGGTGTAGAGGAGACAGATGGTAGTCGTTGGACCCTCTTTAGAACATCGCAAAGAATCGGGAGCGGATCACTTGATAGTATTTGATCAACCACGCCTGAAAAAGATGCAGGAAGGGCAGCCAGGAACTAAACAAGTTGGAGTTCATTGCGCTGCTTTTGAGCCTCTTTGATGTCAGCAGTCAGAGGGCGGTAGATCTCATACTCATTCCAGAGAGCAGAACATTGGTTGTAAAAATCTTCAATAGACGCATCTGAGGAGTACTCCCACTTGGCTAGGTTTTTGAAAATTTCCAAAACCCTCTTCGGATTTTGTTGGTGCGAGTAGACATGAGACAGCTGGTCCCACATTGCTTTGGCATCATGAAGGCACAGTAGAGACTGACTAATGCGTGGCTCGGTGCTATTGAGAAGCCAGGACATAACGCCCGAGTCATCTTTAGACCATTGGGCATAAGCTTGTTTGGTCTTGTCGTCAGCAGTAGCAGTAGGGGCAGGAGGCGGATCAGTGGTAAGATGTGAGTATCGGCCTTGAGCCTTCACACATAGTACAAAGGACACCGACTACAGATGGTAATTTGATCCATCGAGCTTGACAGTGGTAACATAGAGAGACTGAGGAGGCTCCACGGAAGCCATATTGGGTAGAGGCAGGTAGTAGCACGATGGTGGCGTAGCAGCAGCAGGCAGCAATGAAAGAACACACGATGGGCAGCAGCAGACAGTAAATAATGAACCTTCTACGGGGCAGTAGCAACAGCAGGGATCTGACGCATCAGACCAGAAGGACCCATTTTCGGGCAGAGATGGATAAAAAGAACCTACGCCGACATGAGGAAATTAATATTCCTTCATGAGGCGCAGGCAGAAATAGATCCGGGGACGTAGAGGACTCTCAACGTGAGAGATCTATGGCTGTCCGGAAGAACAGATTAACCGCTAGGAGAAGAGGAATGGAGGTGATGGTGGAGAAAGTAGAGGACGGAGAAGAGTAGCAGTCGGTGGGTAGAGGAGGGGGGAGAAGAGGGGCGGAGGTGGAGAGGGGGAAGTTGGCAGCAGCAAGGAGGGGTGGCGGCGGGTGGGTGGGGGCAGGTGGTGGCGACGGGTGGGGGGGAGGTGGTGGCGACGGCGGATGGTGGTGGAAGCAGGGAGGGAGGGAGCAGCAGCGATCAGGGAGGGTACGGGCTCAGGGCATCGGGACAAGGTGGGAAGAAACAAAGGGAACCGGGCCTGCTCTTGATACCATATAAATAAACCGAGACTTGTTTATTGAGTGAGTAAAACAGTGTACAATGCAGTCTCTTATATAACATAAGAGAATAGAGACTAAAGCAGAGGTGAGCAATATGGGGCTAAACTACAGAAGTGAACAGCATAAGTGAGGCACATGCTATGTACAGGACACTCAACAAAACATAACAGAACACAACATATCTCTATACCTATGATTTGTGGACTAAGGAGGACTCCGGAGTCGTGACTTGGATGGTCAACAGTGCTCATCCCAAAATCATCCAGTTGCTTCTTTGCCTCCTGACTGCTAAAGCAATGTGGAACCAACTGTCACATGTTTACTTTCATCAGCAAAACCCGAAGAAAATGTTTGAAATTTTCAAACACTTAGTCAAAAAGGAGTATTCTGCTACCGAGTCTGTGGAGGACTACTACAACCGATTATGTGCACTCTAGGACGAGTTTGAAATCTATCACCCACTCTCTACTGCTATCAAAAAACACAGCGCCAACGCAATGAACTTCAACTAGTGCAATTCCTTGTCCGTTTACCGCACTCTAACGTCGTCGATTAGATCATGTCCAACGACCTGTTGCCTACCCTACTAGATGTCTTGAAACGAGTTCAATGGTTACCATCTGTCTCATCTTTTTCGGCTGATCACTCTAATGTTGTTGCTCTGGTTGTTTGTCACAAAGACTCCTCCCCTGGTCGTGGCCGCTCTACTGCTGGGCCCGGTCGTGATTCTTCATCATCTGGTCCAGACCTATCTCCTTCTGACCAACACTACTGTAATTTCTGCAAATGCACAAATCATATTGAAGTTCGTTGTTGGATTAAGCATGGTAAGCATGCATGGGAAAATCAGGCCACTACTGATCAACCTGATTCTACACCATCCTCATCGTCCCAGCCATCTGCGGATTGGATTCGATCTGAGCTTGAAAAGCTACTTCAGGCTCGTCTCTATTCCTCCACTATTGATGCCTCTGCTGATAGAGGTTCTACTCTTCTTGCCTCATCTGCAACTTATGGTAGAAATAAATGGGTGATTGATTCTGGCACTTCACATATTTCTGGAAATTTTGCATTATTTTTTGAATTAAAAAAATCATGTTGTTCCACCGATTACACTAGTTGATGGGTCTCAGACTCCTATTTCTGTCATAGGGCATATCTGTAGTCCTAGCAATCTCTTGTTACGTTCAACCCTTTATGTTCCTAAATTTTCGTTGAACTTGCTATTTGTTGGGATTAAGAGAGAGATTTCTCCCCCCTCTCCCATGCCCGTGGCAGAGGCCGAACGCCCGGGAGGGTGGTAAATCAAGGCGGCAATTGGGATTCGAACCCGGGTCCCTTCATGAGGAGACACCGTGCTTGACCACTTGAGCCACTCCTCGTCGACTCAACTTGCTATTTGTTAGTCGTACTGTGAAGAGCTTCGGTGCTCTATCACCTTTGAACTGAATGGTGTTGTTTTTCAAGATCTGAGAACGAGGATGAAGATTGGTTCGGGGCGGACCAGATGAATTATACTACTTGGATAGGCCAAAGACTACTACTCTACTGAATGCGTCTGTGACAGGCCTCCGATGGCACTATCGACTTGGCCATCCATCTATTGCCAAATTGAAACATTTCATTCATGCAATTTCAGATTTTGTTTTTCATTGTGAAACTTGCCAGTTGGGGAAACAAACTCGTACTAATTTTTTCAAAAAAAAAACTATATTCATTCAAAGAAACCTTTTGATATTGGACATGTTGATGTTTGGGGTCCATGTTCTGTTCCAAGTATCTCTGGGTTTCAGTGCTTTATGAGCTTCGTTGATGACTTTTCAAGAATGACATGGCTGTTTTTATTGAAAGATCACTCTCACATCATAGACATTATCACCTCATTTCTTACCAAAATCCATACACAATTTGACACCCAAATTAAAAAACTTCGCACCTATAATGCCCTACAGTTTGTGCAATCATCTATCAGCCAATTTTGTCGTAAAATGGGTATTATCCATCAAACTATGTGTTCATACACCCCCCCAACAAAATGGGGTTGTTGAGCGCAAGAATCGACACCTCCTAGAGGTTGCCTGAACTCTTCTTTTTCACAATAATGTACCCAAAACCTTATGGCCTAAAACTCTCTCCACTACCTATTATCTTATTAATCGCATGCCATCCTCTGTCCTTAGCAATCAGGTGTCTTATCAAATATTGTACCCTGATGCCCCTCTTTTTGTTGTTCCCCTCGCATTTTTGGAAGCACTTGCTTTGTCAAAAACTTACGTCTTGGAATTAACTAAGCCAGATCCACGGTCCACAAAATGTGTTTTCTTGGGCTACTCTCGGACTCCGAAAGGGTAAAAGTGCTATGATCCATCTACAAAGAAATGGTTTGCCAGTGTCAATGTGGTATGTTTTGAGCATATGCCATTCTAGTCTGCAATAGGATCCAATTTGTCATCTGATTTGTTGGATGATACACCTCTACTTGTGTCAGCTGAACCTGACTTGCCGTCTACTGATGTTGCACCATCTCAGCCTCTGAGAGTGTATCAACGAAGACCAAAAGCTACAACTCTCTCCATGGGCCCTCCACCAATTCCTTCATCTTCATCGGCAGATCATCCTCAACCTCAAGTATTTTCTAACTTGGATGTTCCGATTAGTCTCCGCAAAGGGACTCGGTCCTGCACTTTGCACCTTATTGGAAATTTTTATTTTGTTACTAACCTTGGCACAAACTTTGCCAATTTTATTGATGCTTTATCTATTGTATCTATTCCTAAGAATGTTGCTCAGGCTTTACAGCACCCAGCTGGGCGTCAGGCTATGGAGATTGAAATGCAGGCTCTTACAAATCGGCATATGTGGGACTTGATTGATGCTCGTTCCGATTGCTCACATGTCGGTTGTTGTTAGAACTTTACTATAAAGTATCAGTCAAATGGCACTATTGAAAGATTGAAGGTTCTTCTTGTCGCCAAAGGCTATACTCAAACATACATAGTTGATTACTTTGAGACACCTTCTCTCATGTTGCACACCTGAATTTTGTTCTGTTCTTATCTCTGTGGTTGTAAACTGTGATTGGCCCTTGTTTCAGTTGGATGTTAAAAACGCTTTTCTATATGGTGACTATTAGTATATATATTTTTACTGGTTTATTTTTATTATTGTGTTTTGGGCTTTAGACTTGTCTTGTCTATTAGCCTCTTTCTTTTATACCATATTTCTTGTATCTACTCTATGCTTTACTCTCTTGCACTATAAAAGAGAGGCCTCTGTAATTGTTTTACTTATCTAATAATAAGTCTTTTAGTATTTTAGATGGTATCAGAGCATGATCCACCCTAGCCACCATGCCACCCTCTAACACTAGCCACCACATGTCCTTTCCACCCTAGTCACTGCCCTTTCCTCTTCGGCCCTCCTCTTCCTCCTTTAACCCTGCTCGCCGCTGCCGTCCCTCCCTCCGTCTCACGCCGCCGCTGACCCCCCTTCCTCTCCCACCTGTTGCCTGCCGCCGCTACACCTCCCCCCCCCACCCTTCCCCAACGCCACCGCCACCCCCTACCCATCTCCCACCCGCAGCCACATCCCCTAGCCCACGCCGCCACTCCCTCACAGCCCCTTACCCGCCCGCCGTCCATATCTCCTCCGTCCCACATGCCAACCGCCACCCCCTCCCTCCATACAGCCCTTTCCCACCTCCTCTCCCTCCTCTCTTCCACACCACTCGTCTGCCACTCCACCAACATCAATCCCTCTCTTCCTCGCTACTCTCTAGACGTCTCTGGTGACTTTCCAGTTATAGCACGTTAACCGGTTAATCCGTTCTCGCTCTCTGCCTGCCTACGCCTCATGGTGGAGTAGCTCTTCCTCCATGTTGGCGTAGGGTTTTCTGTATCTTCTGCTGCCCCTACGTGGGTTTCTGAGATTTGATGCCCCAGATCTCCTACTACTATCTTCTGCCCTCGTGTGGATGTTACTAGCTCTGCCCATGTGTTGGGTTTTTGCTGTTGTCTTTTTCTGTTGACTGCTACGTCTACCTTCTTCCTGCTTTGGCGTCTTGCCTATTACGCGACTCATGGCGTCCACTAATCTGCTACAGAATCTGTGTCACTACTGTCAAGTTGGATGGCTCCAACTATCACACATGGGCGGCTTCTTTCGAGCTTTATGCCAAGGCTCAAGGATGCTACCCCCATCTTTCTACTAAAGGTCTGGCTGCTCCTGCTACAACTGCTGATGACAAGACAAAGCAGGAATATGATATGTGGTCAAAAGAAGATTCTGGTGTTATGAACTGGATGGTCAATAGTGCTGAACCTAAAATCAGCCAATCTCACCTACAACTGCGGACGACTAAGGACATGGGGGGTCAACTTTCCCAGGTGTACTCTCATCAGTAAAATCCAAAGAAAGTGTTTGATATCTTCAACCACTTGGCCAAGAAGGAGTACACTAATATTGATCCTATAGAAGACTACTACAATCAATGTTGCGCATTGTGGGATGAATTCTAGATCTATCATTCGTTCACGGCTGATATTAAGGAAGTCCAACGACAGCGTAAAGCCTCAACTTGTTCAGTTCCTGGTTGGGTTACCACCCTCCTTTGTTGGTGTTATTGATCAGATTATATCCATTGATCCTCTACCTACTTTGCGAGACGTTCTAAAACGCTTACAATGCTTACCTTCTGTCTCTCAAGCGTCTCCTGACTCTTCTGATGGTGAAACCCTTATTGTTCGGTCTGGTTATTCTTTCAGTGGTCGTGGCCACAGTCGTAGGTGTAGTCAAGGGCGCTCTACTACAGGCCCTGGTCGTAGTTCGTACTCGTTTGGTTCCGACTCCTCAATTGAATAATGCTACTGCAACTTCTGCAAGCGCACCAATCATACTGAAGACCGTTGCTGGATCAAGCATGGCAAACTTGCTTGGGCAAATCAAGTTACATCAGAACAGCCTGACATTGTTGCTTCTTCGTCTGCTCAACCTTCTGCCGACTGGATCCGATCCGAGTTTAAGAAGTTGCTCCAAGCAAGGTTGGCTTCCTCTGCTGAGACTTCTACTGATGGCAATTCTGCTCTACTAACACAGTCTGGTCAAAATACATGGGTGATTGACTCCGGTGCAACCTCCCATATTAATGACAATCATACTTTATTTTCTAACCTGCATAAAACTCCTACTATTCCGCCTATTACACTTGTCGATGGTTCTCAAACACCCGTTTCAGGAATAGGCAATATCTGCACTCATGGTCGTCTTTTATTACGATCAGCATTATATGTTCCTAAATTCCCTAATTTGTTATCTGTGAGTAGAACTGTTAAGAGCCTACGGTGCTCCATAACTTTTGACTCGGATGGTGTTATCTTTCGGGATCTGCGCACGGGGATGAAGATTGGTTTGGGTCATGAGGGACCAGACGGCTTATACTACTTGGACACGCCGAAGACTGTTGCATTCCTAACTACTTCTGTGACCGGCATCCAATGGCACTATCGTTTGGGGCACCCTTCACCGGCAAAGTTGAAGCACTTAGTACCTGACATTCCTGATTCAATTTTTCACTGTGAAACATGCCAGTTGGGCAAACATACTAGATCTACTTTTACCAGAAAAAGTTGTATTGGCTCAAAATAGCTGTTTGATTAGTGCATGCTGACATTTGGGCCTGTGTTCTATTTCCAGCATTTTTGGTTTTCGGTACTTTATGAGTTTTATTGATGATTTCTATAGAACCACCTGGTTATTTTTCTTAAAAGACAGATCTCGTATACTTGATACTATCACATCGTTTTTTGCTAAGATACGTACCCAGTCTGATAAAACTATAAAAATCTTTCGTACTGACAATGCCCTTGAGTTCATGCAAACCTCAGTTAGCCTTTTTTTTCGAAAAATATGTGTTGTACAGGCGCCCGCCTAGGCGGCGCCTAGGCTTAAGACAGCCCGCCTCAAATTGGGCACCCAGCCCCCGAATTGACCTAAGTTGTTGCCTAAGGCCTTTTGAGGCCCAAATTAAGCCAATTCAAGGCTAATTTAGCATAAATTAGATCTGAATTTGATCAAATTGAGTCATTTTATGGTTAAATAGGGTCTGATTTATCCCAAACGGGGTCAATTTAGGGTAAATTAGGTCTGATTTGTGGGAAAACATGCCTGATTTTGGGGAATTAGGTCTAATTTGGGGTAATTAGGTCTGATTTGGTCATGTTAGGCCTCGTTTAGATCAACATAGGGAAATTTAGGGTTAGTTAGGTTTGATTTGGTCATGTTATGCAAATTAGGTTTGATTTTAGGCCTACCTATGTCAAATTTGAGCAGATTAGGTCTGATTTGGGGAAAACCGGTCTGATTTTGGGGAAATGGTCTGATATGGCGAGATTAGGTCTAATTTGGCCAAATTAGATATTGTTTAGGTCAATATAGAGAAAATTTGGGGAAATTAGGTCTAATTGGATCATAATATACAAAATTAGGTTTTATTTAGGCTAAATCAAGTCAAAATTGGGCACATTAGGTCTAATTTAGGGGAAACAAGTATGATTTGGGGAAATTGTTCTAAATTGGATGACTAGGTCTTATTTGGCTAAATTTTGCCTCATTTAGGTGAATACATGAAAAAATTATGGAAATTGGGATTGATGAGGTCATGGTATACAAAATTAGGTTTGGTTTAGGCAAAAGTTAGGGTAAAATAGGTCAAATTTTATCAAATTTGGATTAAATGAGTTCAAATTAGGGCCACTCAGTTCTAGTTTAGGTCTTGTTAGTTTTGATTTAGCCTAAATTTTACATAATAGTATTATACATATTTTGGCTACAAACATTATACATGTTTAACTTTCTGATTTCTATATAAATTTTGTTTAGGTAAAACATCCACAATTCAATCCATATCTAATGATTATGTTGCTTTCTTCATACGATGCTAGCACATAGATTGCATATTTATCATGTATATTTATATGTGAGGATTGTATTTTTTAGAAACTTTACATATATGTGTTAAAATAAAAAATATATAAAAACGCCTGGAAACGCTTGGGCCTCCGCCTGGGCGCCTAGGCTGTCTGGGCGTCCCCATGGAACGTTTAGCCGCCTATACAACCATGTGCGGGAAAATGGGTACCATTCACCAAACTTCCTGTGCATACACACCTCAACAAAATGGGGTTGCGGAATGCAAGAATCGTCATCTTCTTGAGGTTGCTCGCACTCTCCTTTTCCACTACCAAGTCCCTCAATATTTTTGGCCGGAAGTTGTTTCCACTGTGTTATCTCATTAACCGCATGCCTTCTTCTGTTCTTGGCAATCAAGTGCCCTATCAAATTCCATATACTGATGCACCTCTTTTCACTATGCCTCCTCGAATTTTTGGAAGTACCTGTTTTGTAAAAAATATGGGTCCTGGCTTAACCAAACTGGATCCACGTGCTACCAAGTGTGTTTTCTTGGAGTACTCTAGGACACAAAAAGGGTACTGATGTTATGATCCGATTACCAAGAAGTGGATGGTTTCCATTGATGTTGTCTTTTATGAACATATGTCGTTCTATTCTACTGTCGGCTCTGCCCTGACATCTGATTTAATTGTGGATACTCCTTTACCTCTGATTGATGTTATTGCTCTACCGAATACAACTGGTTGCACATGCTCCTCCACTAAAGGTTTATCAAAGAAGACCGAAACCCTCTATCTTCGGCTCCAACTCCCTCCATGGCCCCTCGAAACCCTCTATCTTCGTCGGTTGATCCATGTGATGACCTGGAATTTGGATACTTAAAAGAATTTAGTTATGTTGGACCTAACAGGAGTACTTTGATCTTATTTGAAGTTTTCTTACATGATAAGCTTAATCAAGGGAAGTTAGATGAAGCAAATTAATGTTTAGGTAAGTGATATTTGAACACTTATGAGGCCAAGGCCAATTTATTAGTCTCCACAAACTCAAGTGATAAATTCATGAGCATTGAGGTTTATGACGAATAGCTTGGTAATTGTATTGACCATAGTACTCTTATGAAATAATGGATTTGGAGGACATTAGTGATGTCATATGATCGGACTTTGGCCCTTTGGGTATATAGAACTTAGGTATAGAGTTTATGTCATGCAGTCTTTTACTCACTTGGTTGTGCAGCACCTTGGAAGCCACCAGCCACAGATCCAGGACCAGGTCATTCTTAACCTCCGAAAATTGAGGAGCATAAGAGGGTTGTTGGGGGTGTAGCAGCGATCCAATAAAGGTGAAATAGTCTACCGGAATTTGTTGGAAAACCCATGACCTGCGCAACAGTTTGAACCGATAATACTTTCAATTGACGTTAGATACCTATGGTTACCGATGGACTGCAGTCCTCATGCCCACCTTCTCCATTGTCTTCCTCCCGACCACTCACAGTGTCCATGGAATTCTCTTATAAGGGAGTACACCTTCACCCCCTCGTCTCCACATCTCCGTGATAGCACAGATAAGGGAGGAAGTGAAGAAACGTGGATGAAGGTTTCCGAGATAGTAGAAGGACGGAAATACCTTACTGATGTGTTTCAAAATCCTACCCAACCACCCAGCCTAGCCGACAACTCTACCTTCGCCCTTTGCAGCGTGCAGGTTGTGGAGGCCACCACCGGCAGAGCTCACCATCAACGGCCAGAGTTGCCAACCCCAGGGAAAGATCGGCAGGAATCCCTACTAACTCTGAGTCATGGCAGTCGTGTGATCCCTCTGCAAGTGTTGCGAGACAGAGAGGATACCATGTGTGAGGTCCGTCCTTGTCAGTTCGTCGTGTAGGAAGCCAATCTCGCACAGGAGGCTGTGAGTAGAGTCTTGGCGAGAAAATGAGAACGCGAAGAGGGAGAAAGAGGAGAGGAAGAGGCCCTGACCATGACTCATTGCTCACCGGGGAGAAGGCTTAGGGCGGCGACGTCTTCTCACCCAGATCAGAGCAGACGCAGCAGTCACCTTGGCGAGCGGCGGCGATGATGGAACTGACTCCCTGTCCAGGCAAGATGACGATCGGATGGAAGAAGATCTCTGCCTCGATTCCAGACTACGTGAGAAAATGGAGCCTTCCAGTGCTCTCCGGAGTCAATCGCAGAGGCGACGGCGCTCTCACGAGAGAAGACGAGGGGGACGAAACGGGGACAAGGGTCAGACTGGCGAGGCTGGACTTCCGTTGAGCCGGCTCCAATGCTGTTAGATTGGGTCGCGCTTGGGTTATCTGATGGGCCGAACCGGGCGTCACTAGAGGAGGGGGCCGGCCAACGTGGACCAATTAGAGTCTGACACCTCAGGCTGTGGGACCCATCAAGGTAAAATCCTTTTTAATTTCATAGAATTAAACCAGAATTTGGAAATATCATTAAAAATAGCTCCCTTAGCCAATAAATGCCCCAAAAATACCATCAGACTCAGAAAAATACCCTCTTCCTTATAGAACCTCTATATCAAACTTTTAAGACATCCTCGTTGATGATATTTCATATTGATGATGATGATTCTTTCTAGGGTTTAGTTAAATGGAATAAATAGAAAATGATCAAGATTATATCTAAGAAAAATATTGTTGACCCATAGTTCCATATAGAAACAAAACACAGGATCTAATTTGATTATTATGACTAAGTATTATGCCTTTTTGGATTAACGAATAATTATATGCTTTTAGCCTCGTTTAAATTCTAGAAAATAGACCGGTCATCAAAAAAATACGAAAATTGAACCAGACCCTAATTATGACATATAGGTCAGTAGAAAAATATCAGAGACAATCTTAGGTCAGTTTAAACCTAGGTTTGGCCTAAACCCTAACTTAGACCTAAAATATCAATGACATAATGAACCATTGTATTAATGATGATTAAATGTTATTAATCAGGTGAAGACCAGATATCTAGATGATCAAGAATTATTAGGAATCTCTGAACTCAGTTACGTGGGTTTTTATTTAAGTATATGACTAGTTTTCGTGGATGCATAATGATATGATGTACTTTGGATGCTTTTATTTGCATATAAATTCTTGGATGTGTATTAGTATTATATGCTTCGCCAAAACTTAATGAAACATAAATGGACATTTTGATGAGTTGTAGCTACTAGTGCACATGGCCCAGTATGGATATATGTTGCCTAACATGGATGTATGATGAATTGCCATGTTAGATGTATGATAAAATAATTTTTCCCATATTGGATGTATGAGAAGTGCTTATAAAATTGTAGTACAACTGCATCTAATGAAATGTATAAAAGATGTGTTTACCTGATTATCGCTTTAAATAATGCTTTCTTTTACTCTTTCTTTCTCAAGTTATTTCAATTATGCAAACATATTAGTATATATCTTTCTACCCACGTACACAACACCTTGTGTGTTGATTCGTTGTTTCACGTATGTTTTAGGTTCAGAGCCAGCATAGGATAAAAGAACAGGATGTGAGCAGTTGTATAGGTTTACCTATTGTGTGTAGATTCTAGTTAGCATGCATGTTCGTAGACTTGTAAAATTTTCTTCAAATTATATAAATGTTTGTAAATTTAATTCATTTTGTAATATACATGTTGAATGTTGAGATTGTTATGGTGTATGCATTAAATTTGAATGAAACATATAAGTATGAAATCATGAGAATATTCTCTTTCACTCTATATCATACATGAAACATATAAGCATGAAATCATGAGTTTCAAATAAAGATATCTTTAGATCATGAAGTACATGATCACAAAATATAGTGGTTAATATCGATCCTTCTGGATCTATGCTTCTTAGTGATAACTCACACTGTAGGGTGAAACCCTAATTTAACAACATGTGAGTAAGCCCTTTCCAAGAAATGAAATCCTAGCATGAAATTGATCATATAAGTAATGATTTAAGTAATTTATGACATGAAAATATTGTATCACCTCAAATGGTTTAGTAGTGTGAAAGATGAAATCTTGAAAAATTCCTTCTAATGAGTATGAACAAACCCATATCCTTAAGGTACTAGGAGGGATGTAAATCATAAAAATATAAGAGTGTCATGTTATGACTAGGACACGAAGTGATATTTAAATCTTTATATTGTAAGGGTGGGTACACCCTAGATGCTTAAAATCCTAAGATGACGACTTAGGGTGTATGCATAACTACGATAACCTTGGCACCTTAAAGTGGTGACCTAGAGAATCTAGAAACTCCTTGAGATCACATTAAGTATGAAACTAGTTGAATTTCGAGGACGAAATTCCATATAAGGTGGGTGAATGTGATGACCTGGAATTTGGATACAAAGAATTTAGTTATGTTGGACCTAACAAGAGTACTTTGATCTTATTTGAAGTTTTCTTACATGATAAGCTTAATCAAGGGAAGTTAGATGAAGCAAATTAATGTTTAGGTAAGTGATATTTGAACACTTATGAGGCCAAGGCCAATTTATTAGTCTCCACAAACTCAAGTGATAAATTCATGAGCATTGAGGTTTATGATGAATAGCTTGGTAATTGTATTGACCATAGTACTCTTATGAAATAATTGATTTGGAGGACATTAGTGATGTCATATGCTCGGACTTTGGCCCTTTGGGTATATAGTACTTAGGTATAGATTTTATGTCATGCAGTCTTTTACTCACTTGGCTATGCGGCACCTTGGAAGCCACCAGCCACAGATCCAGGACCAGGTCATTCTTAACCTCTGAAAATTGAGCATAAGAGGGTTGTTCGGGGTGTAGCAGCGATCCGAAAAAGGTGAAACACTCTACGGGAATTTGTTGGAAAACCCATGACCTGTGCAACAGTTTGAACCGATAATACTTTCAATTGACGTTAGATACCTATGGTTATCGATGGACTGCAGTCCTCATGCCCACCTTCTCCATCGTCTTCCTCCCGACCACTCACAGTGTCCATGGAATTCTCTTATAAGGGAGTACACCTTCACCCCCTCGTCTCCACATCTCCGTGATAGCACAGATAAGGGAGGAAGTGAAGAAACGTAGATGAAGGTTTCCGAGATAGTAGAAGGACGGAAATACCTTACTGATGTGTTTCGAAATCCAACCCAACCACCCAGCCTAGCCGACAACTCTACCTTCGTCCTTTGCAGCGTGCGGGTTGTGGAGGCCACCACCGACAGAGCTCACCATCAACGGCCAGAGTTGCCAACCCCAGGGAAAGATCAGCAGGAATCCCTACTACCTCCGAGTCATGGTAGTCGTGTGATCCCTCTGCAAGTGCTGCGAGACAGAGAGGATACCCTGTGTGAGGTTCGTCCTTGTCAGTTCGTCGTGTAGGAAGCCAATCTCGCAGAGGAGGCTGCGAGCAGAGTCTTGGTGAGAAAATGAGAACGCGAAGAGGGAGAAAGAGGAGAGGAAGAGGCCCTGACCATGACTCATTGCTCACCGGGGAGAAGGCTTAGGGCGGCGATGTCTTCTCGCCCAGATCAGAGCAGACGCAGCAGTCACCTTGGCGAGCGGCGGCAATGATGGAACTAACTCCCTGTCCAGGAAAGATGACGATCGGATGGAAGAAGATCACTGCCTCGATTCCAGACTACGTGAGAAAATGGAGCCTTCCAGTGCTCACCGGAGTCAATCGCAGAGGCGACGGCGCTCTCACGAGAGAAGACGAGGGGGAAGGAACGGGGACCAGGGTCAGACTCGCGAGGCTGGACTTCTGTTGAGCCGGCTCCAATGTTGTTAGATCGGGTCGCGCTTGGGTTATCTGATGGGCCGAACCGGGCGTGACTAGAGGAGGGGGCCAGCCAACGTGGACCAATTAGAGACTGACACCTCAGGCTGTGGGACCCATCAAGGTAAAATCCTTTTTAATTTTGTAGAATTAAACCAGAATTTAGAAATATCATTAAAGTAGCTCCCTTGGCCAATAAATGCCCCAAAAATACCACCAGACTCAGAAAAATACCCTCTTTCTTATAGAACCTCTATATCAAACTTTTAAGACATCCTCGTTGATGATATTTCATATTGATGATGATGATTCTTTCTAGGGTTTAGTTAAATGGAATCTTACTACCCTATAAATAAGAGGGAGTGTCCAGCCTACTTCCGAGTTGCTAGGCACTCCCTCTTTTCTGAGCAAATCTGTTCTCCGGTAACTTTCTTTTACATCTTTTTGTTTTCACACAGATTTAACACAGACTTCCCAAGTATGAGGTGGCTGACGACGGTTAAAAGAGTGTCGAGTATATCTTTGTTTATTGATACAGGACACGTCTCTATTTTATACGTGCGAAAGTTCACCAAATTACATGTGTATCGTTCAGTAACTCCCGTCGCCGTTGTATAAACGCCTCATGCTTGGTCAGTTTACGTTTTATAAACATTGTTCATTCCCATAAATATCTATCTGCGGAAAAATAATCGGTCTTTGCTGGTTATCTGCTTTCTCGGTGTTGCGCTCTGTTGGTTATTCAGTTTGATGATCTACTGGTTATCTTCTTTCATAGTTTGGCACGCTGGTTATTCAGTCCGACACTCTCTTCTTTCTCAGTCGACGCTCTTTGACACTCTACTACTTATTCAGTCTGACTCTCATCTTCTTTCTCAGTCAGACGCTCTGTTGGTTATTCAATTTGACGTAAATCATCTTCTCTTTACTGGTTATCTTCTAATTCCAGTCTGCTGCAGCACGTTGTACGGTTTCTTTGAAAAGGTATTTGTTCTCGCTACTTATTTATAACAATTCTATTAGATTTTATTCTTTTCTCTTATCTATTGCTGAAAGATTAATTAGTTATATTAACGTAAACAAAGAAATTTGTCGTTTGAATGACCGAGATTTGGACCCACTAGTGTCAACCGAAAAATAGACATCCCACAATTGCTACTGTTGTCGTCACGACAAGTTCATACATACTACTGATTCATTGTCATCGCGTATTTAGATTTCAGCCCAGACATTACAGTCTGCCCACACTGTGGCTGACGTTCACCATGTATTGTTGACGCTGCCGAAGATGATGAAGAGGTTGAGCGAGTCATTTGAAGGAGTGTTTACGGTGATGGGTCAAGTTGGGGAGTAGTTTTCAATAGTGATCACTAACCCACTCCCACCAAAACAATCCGACTGGCAATTCGCTTGCCAGTCAAGCTGACAACTACCTCCTAGATCATCAAACCACAACACCTTCCCCCTAGAACCTCACTCATGCGGGCTCTTGATTAATCACTTTTAGGATTAGTTCATGCAGTTTGCAACAGTGTGTTGCCATGTACTTTTTTGTGTGTTTATATAGTTCATAATTCCTCGCACGCTCTTTTGGTTTACTATTACACTTGATCCACTATAGCGTTGCGGCATCAACTTACTGGAAACATAGGCAAACAATCAAGCAACGTCTCACTATCACTGGATAAATATGAAAAAAGTTTTCCAGCTAAGTTTAGGTAGACGCTCCTCTTCTCCGCACAGAATATTTACGATGTTAAGAAAATTGTGTCAAGAGGGAAGAGAACAAAAATCAAACGCATCAAAACAAATTAATTTTAGTGTACAAGAGCTCCCAAACGCCATGAACTTAGGTGAGAATAGCCACCTCACATACATTCGTATAATAAGTAACCAAAATGGTAGTATTAAATAGTTCCCATGTATTGTTATACTTTGTGTCAAACAGGAAAAATAATGCAATTATGTGATTCAAAGGTCCCCAATCAGAGGAGTTCGGTCCGAACAAACCAACATTTTTTGTGTTTGTCATTGTCAAGGCATCCGAAGTACCATTTATTGTATGAGATGGGAGAATCGTCAATCACATAGTTTCAATTTTATCTGTCATAGTTTACTTATTTCAGTTGTTCATTCTTTAGTTTGCACGTTACTAATTTATTTATATTTCGGAAACAAAGGTGGTTAAGAGGGAATAGGAGGCAGTCTAAAGGCTGAGGCCATAGTGGCCATTTTGACCATGGATGTTTCACAATCGGGCTGATTCTTTATGTGTGGTTGGTTAGTGGTTGGTAGTGATACATCCCTGCTATGGCTGTCCCTCTTTAGTTCAAGATATTAATCAACACAGAAAAAAAAAAGTTTACGGCATATTATTAAAGTGTGGTGACAGAAATAACGAGTTTCATTATTCTACAACGTCCTTTATAATCATTATGGTCTATGATTACGTGTATGATATAAATAAGTCACAGCCATCAGCCTGCTTACGAGCAATCAACCTGCTTCGTAGCAGTATGCTTTCTGTGAATTTCCCTAGCAGTATGCTTCCCGTATGATTTGCGTGAATTTCACTTTCAATTTTCGCCCAAAGTTTAACACCGGGTCTGTCAATATGAGGTGGCTGATGGCTGCTAAAAGAGATTTTGGCATATCTTGGTTGATTCTATTTGTGACATGCAACAAGTGGTCACGACAATACATGTATATCTTGGATAATTTGCATGCTATAAACTTTGGGGTCGATCTGGATCCGGTCGGGTCCGAGGTCCGGTCTGTACGGGTCTTATTTAGTCTATGTTAGAATCACCTCAGTTGAGTTAATTTGCATGCTATAAACTCTCGGGTCGGTCTGGATCGGGTCGGGTCCGGTCGGGTCTTATTTAATCTAGATCAGGTCCGGCCGAGTCGGTTTTTGGATTTACATTTTTTACAAATGTTTATAATAGAATGTAATTTGGGATTTTTGGGTCCTGTCCGTCTGATTGATTACGAATCAGGTCCGTGCGAGTCTGGGTTCACTTGGGTCTGTTCGAGTCCGGGCCCATTTCGGTTCTGATCATTCTGGGTTCGGGTTCATTTCGGACCGAGTCTGTTTGGGTCTGGTCTAACAAAACTCAAACCATTGACCATAGTCATACTCTGGATCTGCAAGATCTCTTTCTACTACACCTGTTTGCAGCGTTCAAAAATAGACAACAATGATCCTTTGCCATAACTTAGCATGGGTTTTCTTCCTTCCATTCAGTCGTTGTCTGTGTCGCTAATAAATGACGATTTACCACCGATGTTTCCGAGAAGGGTGAAGAGGTTTAAATGTTTCCAGAAAGTTGTGAAATTTTATACACAATCCATTTCTCTTTAATTTCAAGTGTATTTTAAGGCTTCAATTACAAGATGACATCGATGTAGCACCATCTACTTTGTTTGGAAAACAAGTATAAGACCTTTTCTCATGTGATCCTACTCTTTTGATGTCAGTCAATCTTACTGCACGTTTTCTAACATCACACTGGTACACACATGCTTCTAACATCACACTGGTACACACATGCATACGTTTTTGTCATCCAAAATTTTCTATAATTTTAACATGTAGGAACAAGTTGATCTCATTGAGAAATGATAAGGTTAGCTTACAATGAAAAACCTTAACTTTCAAGTACAAGTTGGCACAAAGTATATGAATTGTACACAGTTGAAGATCATGAAAGTCTAAGGAAAAGATAACAACTAGAGAACCATCTACAAAGTGGGTTGTGTTACTTATCTTATGGTCCATTCATTTTGTAACTGTTTTGTGCATTAAAATCAACATATGATGTGTAAATATATGTGTGCATAAAAATCCATATATGATATGTAAATATATATGTGCATGAAGTGTTATCTATATATATGCTTCATGTTACTATCCAAACATAACTTTTGTTAGCATGCTCTATATTTGACATTGTTGAACATTACAAATAGATTATATACAAAGAGATCAATTAAGATTCACGTGCTTAGCACGTGCACCCTACTAGTAAATAGAAAATGATCAAGATTATATCTAAGAAAAATAATGTTGACCCATAGTTCCATATAGAAACAAAACACAGGATCTGATTTGATTCTTATGACTAAGTATTATGCCTTTTTGGATTAACGAATAATTATATGCTTTTAGCCTCGTTTAAATTCTAGAAAATAGACCGGTCATCAAAAAAATACGAAAATTGAACCAGACCCTAATTATGACATATAGGTCAGTAGAAAAATATCAGAGACAATCTTAGGTCAGTTTAAACCTAGGTTTGGCCTAAACCCTAACTTAGACCTAAAATATCAATGACATAATGAACCATTGTATTAATGATGATTAAATGTTATTAATCAGGTGAAGACCAGATATCTAGATGATCAAGAATTATTAGGAATCTCTGAACTCAGTTACGTGGGTTTTTATTTAAGTATATGACTAGTTTTCGTGGATGCATAATGATATGATGTACTTTGGATGCTTTTATTTGCATATAAATTCTTGGATGTGTATTAGTATTATATGATTCGCCAAAACTTAATGAAACATAAATGGACATTTTGATGAGTTGTAGCTACTAGTGCACATGGCCCAGTATGGATGTATATTGCCTAACATGGATGTATGATGAATTGCCCATGTTAGATGTATGATAAAATAATTTTGCCCATACTGGATGTCTGAGAAGTGCTTATAAAATTGTAGTACAACTGCATCTAATGAAATTTATAAAAGATGTGTTTACTTGATTATCGCTTTAAATAATGATTTCTTTTACTCTTTCTTTCTCAAGTTATTTCAATTATGCAAACATATTAGTATATATCTTTCTACCCACGTACACAACACCTTGTGTGTTGATTCGTTGTTTCACATATGTTTTAGGTTCAGAGCCAGCATGGGATAAAAGAACAGGATGTGAGCAGTTGTACAGGTTCACCTATTGTGTGTAGATCCTAGTTAGCATGCATGTTCGTAGACTTGTAAAATTTCTTCAAATTATATAAATGTTTGTAAATTTAATTTATTTTGTAATATACATGTTGAATGTTGAGATTGTTATGGTGTATGCATTAAATTTGAATGAAACATATAAGTATGAAATCATGAGAATATTCTCTTTCACTCTATATCATACATGAAACATATAAGTATGAAATCATGAGTTTCAAATAAAGATATCTTTCGATCATAAAGTACATGATCACAAAATATAGTGGTTAATATCGATCCTTCTGGATCTATGCTTCTTAGTGATAACTCACACGGTAGGGTGAAACCCTAATTTAACATGTGATTAAGCCCTTTCCAAGAAATGAAATCCTAGCATGAAATTGATCATATAAGTAATGATTTAAGTAATTTATGACATGAAAATATTGTATCACCTCAAATGGTTTAGTAGTGTGAAAGATGAAATCTTGAAAAATTCCTTCTAATGAGTATGAACAAACCCATATCCTTAAGGTACTAGGAGGGATGTAAATCCTAAAAATATAAGAGTGTCATGTTATGACTAGGACACTAAGTGATATTTAAATCTTTATATTATAAGGGTGGGTACACCCTAGATGCTTAAAATCCTAAGATGACGACTTAGGGTGTATGCATAACTATGATAACCTTAGCACCTTAAAGTGGTGACCTAGAGAATATAGAAACTCCTTGAGATCACATTAAGTATGAAACTAGTTGAATTTTGAGGACGAAATTCCATATAAGGTGGGGTGAATGTGATGACCTGGAATTTGGATACTTAAAGAATTTAGTTATGTTGGACCTAACAAGAGTACTTTGATCTTATTTGAAGTTTTCTTACATGATAAGCTTAATCAAGGGAAGTTAGATGAAGCAAATTAATGTTTAGGTAAGTGATATTTGAACACTTATGAGGCCAAGGCCAATTTATCAGTCTCCACAAACTCAAGTGATAAATTCATGAGCATTGAGGTTTATGATGAATAGCTTGGTAATTGTATTGACCATAGTACTCTTATGAAATAATTGATTTGGAGGACATTAGTGATGTCATATGCTCGGACTTTGGCCCTTTGGGTATATAGTACTTAGGTATAGATTTTATGTCATGCAGTCTTTTACTCACTTGGTTGTGCGGCACTTTGGAAGCCAACAGCCACAGATCCAGGACCAGGTCATTCTTAACCTCCGAAAATTGAGCATAAGAGGGTTGTTGGGGGTGTAGCAGCGATCCGATAAAGGTGAAACAATCTACGTGAATTTGTTGGAAAACCCATGACCTGCGCAATAGTTTGAACCGATAATACTTTCAATTGACGTTAGATACCTATGGTTACCGATGGACTGCAGTCCTCATACCCACCTTCTCCATCGTCTTCCTCCCGACCACTCACAGTGTCCATGGAACTCTCTTATAAGGGAGTACACCTTCACCCCCTCGTCTCCACATCTCCGTGATAGCACAGATAAGGGAGGAAGTGAAGAAAGGTGGATGAAGGCTTCCGAGATAGTAGGACGGAAATACCTTACTGATGTGCTTCGAAATCCTACCCAACCACTCAGCCTAGCCGACAACGCCACCATCGTCCTTTGCAGCGTGCGGGTTGTGGAGGCCACCACCGGCAGAGCTCACCATCAGCGGCCAAAGTTGCCAACCCCAGGGAAAGATCAGCAGGAATCCCTACTACCTCTGAGTCATGGCAGTCGTGTGATCCCTCTGCAAGTGTTGCGAGACAGAGAGGATACCCTGTGTGAGGTCCGTCCTTGTCGGTTCGTCGTGTAGGAAGCCAATCTCGCAGAGGAGGCTGCGAGCAGAGTCTTGGCAAGAAAATGAGAAAGCGAAGAGGGAGAAAGAGGAGAGGAAGAGGCCCTGACCCTGACTCATTGCTCACCGGGGAGAAGGCTCAGGGCGGCGACGTCTTCTCGCCCAGATCAGAGTAGACGTAGCAGTCACCTTGGCGAGCGACGGCGATGATGGAACTGACTCCCTGTCCAGGCAAGATGACAATCGGATGGAAGAATATCTGTGCCTCGATTCCAGACTACGTGAGAAAATGGAGCCTTCCAGTGCTCACTGGAGTCAATCGCAGAGGTGACAGCGCTCTCACGAGAGAAGACGAGGGGGAAGGAACGGGGACCAGGGTCAGACTCGCGAGGTCGGACTTCCGTTGAGCCGACTCCAATGCTGTTAGATCGGGTCGCGCTTGGGTTATCTGATGGGCCGAACCGGGCGTGACTAGAGGAGGGGGCCGGCCAACGTGGACCAATTAGAGGTTGACACCTCAGGTTGTGGGACCCATCAAGG
Source organism: Alisma plantago-aquatica (assembly GCA_963693085.1). Classification (NCBI taxonomy): domain Eukaryota; kingdom Viridiplantae; phylum Streptophyta; class Magnoliopsida; order Alismatales; family Alismataceae; genus Alisma; species Alisma plantago-aquatica. Next base: position 27,436,275 of record OY856413.1, on the reverse strand, counting down.
TAAAATCCTTTTTAATTTCGCAGAATTAAACCAGAATTTGGAAATATCATTAGCTCCCTTGGCCAATAAATGCCCCAAAAATACCACCAGACTCAGAAAAATACCCTCTTTCATATAGAACCTCTGTATCAAACTTTTGAGACATCCTCGCTGATGATATTTCATATTGATGATGATGATTCTTTCTAGGGTTTAGTTAAATGGAATAAATAGAAAATGATCAAGATTATATCTAAGAAAAATACTGATGACCCATAGTTCCATATAGAAACAAAACACAGGATCTGATTTGATTATTATGACTAAGTATTATGCCTTTTTGGATTAACGAATAATTATATGCTTTTAGCCTCGTTTAAATTCTAGAAAATAGACCGATCATCAAAAAAATACGAAAATTGAACCAGACTCTAATTATGACATGTAGGTCAGTAGAAAAATATCAGAGACAATATTAGGTCAGTTTAAACCTAGGTTTGGCCTAAACCCTAACATAGACCTAAAATATCAATGACATAATGAACCATTGTATTAATGATGATTAAATGTTATTAATCAGGTAATGACCAGATATCTATATGATCAAGAATTATCAAGAATCTCTGAACTCAGGTACGTAGGTTTTTATTTAAGTATATGACTAGTTTTCGTAGATGCATAATGATATGATGTACTTTGGATGCTTTTATTTGCATATAAATTCTTGGATGCGTATTAGTATTATATGCTTCGCCAAAACTTAATGAAACATAAATGGACATTTCGATGAGTTGTAGCTACTAGTACACATGGCCCAGTATGGATGTATGTTGCCTAACATGGATGTATGATGAATTGCCCATGTTAGATGTATGATGAAATAATTTTACCCATACTGGATGTATGAGAAGTGCTTATAAAATTGTAGTACAACTGCATCTAATGAAATGTATAAAAGATGTGTTTACCTGATTATCGCTTTAAATAATGCTTTCTTTTACTCTTTCTTCCTCAAGTTATTTCAATTATGCAAACATATTAGTATATATCTTTCTACCCATGTACACAACACCTTGTGTGTTGATTCGTTGTTTCACGTATGTTTTAGGTTCAGAGCTAGCATGGGATAAAAGAACAGGCAGTTGTACAGGTTTACCTATTGTGTGTAGATCCTAGTTAGCATACATGTTCGTAGACTTGTAAAATTTTCTTCAAATAATATAAATGTTTGCAAATTCAATTCATTTTGTAATATGCATGTTAGATGTTGAGATTGTTATGGTGTAGGCATTAAATTTGAATGTTCATGTATGCATATTATGCTTCCGCATCGCTCTCTGATATAATTGCTAATGTTTTCGGATTTGTCCTCTCGAGCCTCCTAAGTCTCGAGACGGCAGAATCCGGGGACGTTACAATCCACCTCCACCTCAAGTATATTCTAACTTGGATATTCCTATCAAAGGAACTCGGTTTTGCATTCAACATCCCATTGGGAATTTTTGCACTACTGCTAACGTGGAACTAATTTTGCAAAGTTCACTTCTGCTCTATCTGTTGTTTCTATTCCTAAAAATGCTACCCAGACTCTTCAGCATCCAGCATGGCGTCAAGCCATCAAATTTGAAATGTAGGCTCTCACTGATCAACATACTTGGGAGTTAGTTGATGCACCTGTTGATTGTTCCCCAGTTGGTTGTCGATGGATTTGTACAGCTAAATATAATCCTGATGGAACTATTGAGCGACTCAAAGCTCGTCTTGTAGCCTAAGGCTACACTCAGACATATGGAGTAGATTACTTTGAGACTTTCTCCCTTGTCGCTCGCCTAAACTCGGTTCGTGTACTTTTCCTATTGGTCTTTATTTCAATTGGATACGAAAAATGCTTCCGTATATGGCGATCTGCATGAGGTATACATGGAGCAGCCTCCTGGATTTGAGAAGAGGGAGTCATCCAAAGTATGTTGCACGTGCAAAGCAATTTATGGCCTTAAGTAAAGTCCCGGAGCCTGGTTTGACAAGCTGAGCTCCATTCTTCAAAAAATTTGAATTTCGTCATTTTCAGTCTGATCATTATGTAATTATTAAGAAAACTATTTCCGGTCTTGTCATCTTGATTGTCTATGTTGATGACATCATTTTATTTGGTAGTGAATCCGTAGGAATCAAGGCCACTAAAAACTACTTGGAAAAACACTTTGTTACCAACGATTTAGGCAAATTGAGATATTTTCTGGGCATTGAGGGTTCTCGATCTTCCTCTGGTCTATGCTTGTCTAAGCGGAAATATGTTTTGGATCTCCTCTCTGAAACGGGAATGCTTAGGGCCAAGCCTATTGTTACTCCCTTGGATCCAAATACTAACTGGGATGACGAGAATTCTCCTCCTTTCCCAGACCATCATCAGTATCGACGAATGGTTGGGAAATTGATATATCATACTATCACTAGGGCTGATATCATTTCTGTTGTTGGATTCCTTAGCAGATATCTAGATAAACCCAGACAATGTCACTGGAAAGTTGTATGTCATATTCTGAAGTACCTAAAAAGTTCTCCTAGAAAAGACCTACTTTACAAGAAACATGGGCAATGTAATCTTATTGGCTATTCTGATTCTGACTATGTTGAAAGCAAGATAGTTCGCAGATATTGACCAAAAAAAAAGATAATTCGCAGATCTACATCTGGGTACTGCACTTTTGTAGGCTGTAACCTAGTCACATGGTGAAGCAAGAAGCAAACATTGTTGCTCGTTCTAGTGTTGAAGCCAAGTATTGAGTGATGGCTCATATTATATGTGAACTATTCTGGGTACGAGGACTTCTGAGAGATTTGGTGTCTCTAATTCGTAACATATTCCCATGCACTGTGAAAATAAAGCAGCCATCTCTATTGCCAGCAATCCCACATTCCATGAATGCACTGAATACATTGAGGTTGATTGCCACTTCATGTGGGAAACTGTCTTATCTGGTCAGATCTCTACGCCTTATACACATACTTCAGATGAAGTTGCATACATCTTTACCAAAACTCTTCTGAGGACCAGATTCACTACTCTGATGGACAAGCTGGGCATGATTGATATCTATGCTCCAGCTTGAGGGGGAGTATTATTATATATATTTTACTGGATTTATTTTTATTATTGTGTTATGGGTTGTAGACTTGTCTTGTCTATTAGCCTATTTCTTTTATCCCAGATTGCTTGTCTATGTTTTATGCTTTACTCTCTTGCACTATAAAAGCGAGGCCTCTGTAATTGTTTTACTTATCTAATAATAAGCCTTTTAGTATTTTAGAGTGAGCATGGGTAGGGTTAGGGTGGGAGGGGCTTACGAAGGATCAGGTGGCTCTGATACCATCTAAAATACTAAAAGGCTTCTTATTCGATGAGTAAAACAATTACGGAGGTCTCTCTTTTATAGTGCAAGAGAGTAAAACATAAAGCAGAGACAAGCAATATGGGATAAAAGAAAGAGGCTAATAGACAAGTCTAAAGCCCATAACACACTAATAATAAACCTAGTAAAATATATATACAAATACCAGCAATCCAACGTTTCATGAGCACACTAAACAAATTGAAGTGGATTGCCATTTTGCTCGAGAAATTGTCTTATTTGGCATTATCTCTACTTAATACACTCATACTTCTAATCAAGTAGTAGATATCTCCAAAAAGCTTCTTCCCAAGGCCAGATTCACTATCATGGTGGACAAGTTGGGCGTGGTTGATATTTATGCTCCAGCTTGAGGGGGAGTATTAGTATATGTGTTTTGTTGTGTTATGCTATGTTGTGTTTTGTTATATGCTTTTCTTTTATCTCATATTGCCTAGTTTAGTTTCTTACTCACTCTCTTATCCTATAAAAAAGAGAGCATTGTAACCTTTTTCTACGCATCAAATAAGACTTTTCTCATCTATATATATACATATATATATATATATAGAGAGAGAGAGAAAGGCTAGGATATACTTGAGTATACAGATGATGTCATACACTCAAGTTGTTTTTACATATTGGGCCTAGTTTATGGAGAATCCAAACCGTTAATTTTCTTCCTTATAACTTGTACTACTTGTTTACCAAATTTATGAGCTCATTTGGATACTTGTCATCTAAGGACTATAAAAGTATCATAGAGACAATTATTCAGCTGCCTTATATGTGCATCCTTTAGAAAAATGGCCTACGAGTATCCAAATGAGCTCAAATCTGTTATGTTTACTTATTCATATGATATTTAAGGAGATCAGATTTATAGTATAATTGTACGCACAAACGAACTTGCGTGCACGACCAACAGTACACTCAAGTGTAGATATTTGAATTTAAAGAAATATATAGATATGTTTATGTTTCACTGAGTGAAATGTGCCTAGCATGTGCCTCACTTATGTTTTTACTTACGTAGTTTAGTCTCATATTGCTCATCTCTGTTTTAGTTTTTCCTCTCTTATCCTATATAAGAGAATGCACTCTTAACCTTTTGAATCATCCAATACATTTCTATTCATTCTCTATATGGTATCAAGAGCAGGTTTTCTTTTTCCGTGCGATTCCCCATCCTAACCCCCATGACCTAAGCCTTCCCCCCACTCCCATCGCCCCCCCCCCCGGCCCGCCGCTGCAGCCCCTGCCCCTCTCCCTCTCTTCTGCAGCCAGCCCACCTACCGCTGCCACCTCCTCCTCCTTTCCCACCCGGGGGAAGGCTTGGTCATCCCTCTGCAGCAAAGTTGATGATTATCAAGCACGGTAAACCTGCTTGGGCAGACCAAGCATCTACAGAAACTTCCACCGATACTGCATCTGAACAACCATCTACTACGCCATCTACTGACTGGCTTCGCTCGGAGTTTGAGAATTTTTTTAAGAACGCATGACTCAGCTTCTCTCTACGTCTATTGTTGGTTCCTCCGCCTTGCTCGCCTCTCCTTCTGCTGGTAACAATAAATGGTGCATTGACTCTGGTGAGTCAGTCCATATGGCTGGCGACATCAACTTATTCTCTGCCCTTACTAAAACCACAAATATTCCGCCTGTGACTGTCGCTAATGGCTCTAAGACTTCTGTTCACGGCATCGGCATTGTTCCCTTGTCTCAGAAGTTGCATCTAAAATATGTTGTATACATCCCACAATTTCCTGTTAATTTATTTTGTCAGTAAGACTGTAAAAAATCTCAAGTGCCCCAATCAATTTGATCCTTCTGGTTGTGTTTTGAAGGATCTCCGCACAAAGACGAGGATTGGTTCGGGCCATGAAGGACCAGACAGACTGTACTATTTGGATGGACCACCAGCAACGTCTACTCTTCTGTCTGCATCAGTCACAAGACTCCAGTGGCACTACCGGCTTGGTCATCCCTCTGCAGCAAAGCTGGAACATTTATTTCTAGCATTATCTAAAAAACAATTCTTGTGAATCTTGTCAGTTGAGTAAACAAGCGCGGTCTGTGTTTCCCACTAAGAAAGATATTGGTTCTAAAGCACTTTTTGATATTGTTAATGCGGATATCTGGAGTCCGTGTTCTGTTCCTAGTCATTCTGGAGTTAAATATTTTCTGACCTTTATTGATGATTATTCTTGTGCTACTTGGTTGTTTTTACTGAAAGACCGCAGCACATTTTTAGATAATATCAGTGTTTTTTTCTCTGAAATACAGACCCAGTTCAACAAACCCATTAAAATTTTCCGTACTGATAATGCATTTAATTTATGCAAAAATCGGTCACATCTTTTTGTTCTGTCTGTGGCACCATACATCAAACCACTTGTCCCTACACTCCACAATAGAATGGCATTGTTGAACATAAAAATCGCCACTTGTTAGAGGTTGCTCGCAATTTACTTCATTATAAAGTACCTCACCGTTTCTGGCCTGAAGTTGTTTCTACGGCATGCTATCTTATCAATCGCATGCCATCCTCTGTTTTGCACAATCACATACCTTACACCATTCTCTTTCCTGATGCTCAACTGTTCTCTATTCCCCCTCGCATTTTTGGGTGTACCTATTTTGTCAAAAATCTACGTCCAGGGCTAACAAAACTTGATCCTCGCTCCACCAAATGTATCTTTTTCGGATATTCTAGAACCCATAAAGGTTATCGTTGTTTTGATCCTATTCTGAAGCAATGGTTTGTCAGTGCGGATGTGGACTTTTTTGAGCATATGCCATATTTCTCTTATGATGGGGCATCACTCCCAGTGATATGTTGGCGCCAACGCCACTGTCGGATGTTATTGAGGTTTTGCCATCTTCTAAACTGCATGAAGCCCACCCTATGCAAGTATACAAACGAAGGGCCAAGACAAGCACTCCTTCCATGGCCCCTCCACAACCAATTCCTCCTTCTGCGGATGATCATACAACAACCACTGAGGTAACTTCTGAATTACATATGCCTATCAGCCAGCGCAAAGGTGTTCATTCCTGCACCCAACACCCTATTAGTCATTTCTACTCATCCGCTAACCTGAATAATAGTTTTGCATGCTTCACTTCTACAATTTCTGTCGTCAATATTCCAAAGACTGTTGCAGAAGCTCTTCTTATCCCTACATGAAAACATGCGATGGACCATGAAATGCAGGCACTCTCTGATCACAAGACATGGGAACTTGTGGATCGTACTCCTTCCTGCCCTACTGTTGGATGCCGATGAATCTTCACAATTAAGTATCAACCTGACGGTACAATTGAGCGCCTAAAAGCTCGTCTTGTGGCAAAAGGATATACACAAACATATGGTGTGGACTATTTTGAAACCTTTTCTCCGGTAGCACGTTTAAATTTTGTTCGCATTCTGATTTCTATTGTTGTAAACAAAGAATGACCCCTATTTCAGTTGGATGTCAAAAATACATTTCTTTATGGAGATCTACAGGAGGAAGTTTACATGGAGCAACCACCGGGGTTTGTTGCTCAGGGGGAGTCTGCCTCACAGGTCTGTAAGCTGAGAAAAGCCATCTACGGTCTCAAACAGAGACCTCGTGCTTGGTTCGACAAACTTAGTCAGATCTTAGTAACTTTTGGCTTTCGTCGTTCCCACTCAGATCATTCGGTTTTTATCTGTAAAATAGTGATTGGGCTAGTCATTCTTATTGTCTATGTTGACGATATTATCTTATCTGGCAGTGATAACTTGGGCATTCAGGCAACTAAAACTTACTTAGAAAAACATTTTGTCACCAAAGATCTTGGAAAGTTGAGAAATTTCTTAGGCATCGAGGTATCCAAATCATCTGCAGGACTGTGTCTGTTCCAACGAAAATATGTACTTGATCTCTTACAAGAAACTGGTATGCTTTGTTGTAAACCAGCCAACACCCCTCTTGACCCAAACATGGTTTGGGACGATGAAAACTCTCCCCCTTATGTTGATCACCACCAGTTCAAAAGGCTTGTTGGCAAGCTTATTTATCTTACGGTCATAAGAGTTGACCTCACTGCTGCTATAGGATTCATCAGCAGATAAACCACGGCAATGTCATTGGGACGTTGTATGTCACATCCTGCGCTATCTCAAAAGCTCTCCAGGTAAAGGCTTGTTATATAAGAAGCACGACCACGGCAATCTCTTTGGTTTTTCAGATTCTGACTATGCAGGAAGTCGCTCTGATCGTAAATCTACATCGGGCTATTGTACATTTGTGGGTGGCAATCTAGTTACCTGGCGAAGCAAAAAGCAGATTGTCGTAGCCAGGTCCAATGCAAAGGCAGAATATCGAGCCATGGCTCATACTGCATGTGAACTTCAATGGGTCCAGAGTCTCCTCTAGGAGTTTGACATATCTTATTCCTGCCCTATATCGATGTTTTGTGACAACAAGGCCTCTATTTTTATTGCGAACAACCCCACATTTCATGAAAGGACGACATATTGAGGTCGACTGTCACTTTGTTCGTGAGACGATTCTTACTGGTCGCACCAACTACACTCAGCGGTACTGTGACTTCTATGGCCGCACCAACTACACTGAAGACAAGTGTTGGAAGAAGCATGGCACACCTGCGTGGGTCAATGTTGCGACTGATGGTACTTCTCAGACGGTTACTGCTGCTCCCTCGACTAAGTCCACTGTTGAGTTCATCCGCTCTAAAGTGGAACATCTTCTGCTTGAGAGGACTGGTGCTTCCCTTTTATAGATATATTGTGTTGTTTACTTGTGTTGCTTTGTTATTCCTGTAATATTAGTCCCATATTGCTCACTTGTACTTATGTCTCTACTCTCAGTTGCTATATTAGAGACTACCATGTAACCTGTTTTACTCACTGAATGAACAATTCCCTTACTGTCTAGATGGTATCAAGAGCAGGTCCTTTTGTTCCCCACCCACCTGGCCGAAAATGACGTGAGCCTTGAAACCACCACCCCCGCGCCGAAAATGACTGTGAAAATCCACCTTCCACCAACTGGTGAACAGCTAGGTGGTGCATCAACTAAATCCCAAGTATGTCTATCAGTGAGGGCCTGTATTTCAGTTTTCATGGCTTGATGCCATGCTGGGTGTTGGAGAGCCTGAGAAACATTCTTAGGAATGGTAACAACACATAAAGCAGAAGTGAAATTTGCAAAAATACTTCCCAGATTAGCAGTAGTGCAGATATTCCCAATGGGATGTTGCGTGTAAGAGCGAGTGCCTTTACGTAAATTGATAGGAATGTCTAAGTCAGAAAATACCTGAGACGTTGGCTGATCTCCTGATGACGTTGGAAGACTTGGTTGGGCCATAGAGGGATTTGGTACCTTTGGTATTCTCTGGTAGACTTTTAAAGGAGGAGCCGGTGCAACAGTGCTATCTGATAGGGCATTATCAACATGCATAGGTGAAGGTGTTTCTGTCAGTAAATTAGACGTCAGGATCGATCCAATAGAGGAGTATAACGGTATATGTTCAAAAAAGAAAAAATCCGCCGATACCATCCATTTCTTAGTAACCGGGTCAAAGCAGCGGTACCCTTTTTGTGTCCGAGAGTACCCCAGTAAAATACACTTGGTAGCACGAGGATCCAGTTTAGTAAGGCCGAGATGCAAAATTTTCACAAAACACGTACTCCCGAAAATACGAGGAGGTACGGTGAACAGAGGAGCATCCAGGTATAAAATCTAAAAAGGCACTTGATTGCCAAGAACAGAAGATGGCATGCGGTTAATAAGATAACAAGCAGTTGAAATAGCTTCTGGCCAGAAACCATGAGGAACAAGATAGTGAAAGAGAAGTGTACGCGCAACCTCAAGGAGGTTTCGATTCTTGCGTTCAGCAATGCCATTCTGTTGGGGTGTATAAGCACAAGAGGTTTGGTGAATAGTACCTATTTTGTTGCAAAACAGATTTACTGACCTTTGCATTAATTCAAGGGCATTATCAGTTCAAAAGATTTTAATGGGTTTACCAAACTAGGTATGTATCTCAACAAAGAAAGTGGTAATAGTGTCAAGAATATGAGATGTCTTTTAATAAAAACAACCAGGTGGTTCTAGAAAAGTCGTCAGTAAAAACTCATAAAGTATCGATATCTAGAAATACTAGCAACAGAGCATGGTCCCCAAATATCAGCCTGTACAATATCAAATGATGCTTTTGAGCTAATACAATTTTTCTTAGTAAAAGTAGACCGGGTTTGTTTCCCTAACTGACATGTTTCACAATGAAAATCTGACACAGAATTATGAGGTAATAAATGCTTCAATTTTGTCGGTGAAGGGTTCCCCAAGCAGTAATGCCACTGAATGTCGGTCACAGATGTAGTCAGGTAAGCCGTCGTCTTTAGTGCATCCAAATAGTAGAGCCCATCTGGTCCCTCATGGCCCAAACCAATCTTCATCCTCGTGCGCAAATCTTGAAAAATAATACTATCCGAGTCAAAGGTAATTGAGTTATAGATATACTGTGTTGTTTACTTGTGGTACTTTGTTATTCCTGTAATATTAGTCCCATATTGCTCACTTGTATTTATGTCTCTACTCTCAGTTGCTATATTAGAGACTACCCTGTAACCTGTTTCACTCACTGAATAAACAATTCCCTTACTCTCTAGATGGTATCAAGAGCAGGTCATTTTGTTCCCCACCCACCCGGCCAAAAATGACGTGAGCCATCAAACCATGGAATGAGGTTTCGTCGAAATCATCGAAATTTCGCTCGAAATTTCGATTTCGATGCTATCTGGTACCGAAACGTGCGACTGTTTCGATTTCGATGATTTCGATGAGTTTCGCCAAATTTCGACGATTTCGATGAATTTCGCCAAATTTCGATGAATTTCGCCAAATTTCGATGAAAATTTCGATAATTGCAATCATTGTTGTTATTGTTGATTTTTGAAGAGGAGCAAAGGGGGATTGGGGTCATTTCACCATTTAGTACTCATACATAGTATATACTTATAGTATATCATAATTGCATTGCATTTCCCTAATATTTTCTATTCAAATTATTAAATACTTATGTGATGCATGCTATTTTAGTTTCTGCAACGTGATTTATTAGACAATGACAATGAGGGTGCTAGGAAGCCAACCACACCAACAAATGATGATTTAGCTTGGAAACATTGCACTAGTATTCTTGGGACCAATGAAATGGTTGACTATTGAGTCAATATCAGCAACAAACTATAAACCCAAGTAAAATGTGTGGGATGCCCTACATATCCAATATTTGATATTATAACACAAACAAGTACATGCATGTATATAGCTCATACTTACAAAATTGCATAACTTAATTCCTACATTTTGTCATCGAAATCATTCATCGAAATCCTCAAGAAACAGGACAGTTCCCTTACCTCCCACATGAAGGACCCCCTCCCTAACCTACCCCCACATCAAATTTTATTGCATAAAATGATGCATTTAGGTGTAGAGATCACACCTGTAAAATTTCATAAATTAATTCATTCATTTTGGCGTCGAAACGGGCACGATTGCATTTATCGAAATTTCTGTCGAAATTTCCATAAATTTTGATTTCCATGCTGTCGAAACGGTACCGAAATCGGATACCTCGTTCCTTGCATCAAACACCCCCCCGGCCGCCGCTGCCCCTGCCCCCCCCACCCGTCGGCGCCACCACCCCTCCCCTCCTCCACTTCCCCGCCGCCGCCCACCTCCCCTCCTTCCCTTCCCAGCCGCCGCCACCTCCTACCTCCTCCCCCGCCGCCACCCCCAACCTCCTCCCTCCCCACCACTGACCCACCCCCTCCTTCCTCCCTTCCTACCGCCACCCACAGCCACCTCCTCCTTTCTGCCGCCACATCCACCCTCCTGCCCATCCTCCTTCCCTTCCCTACTACGGCTGCCACTGCTCTCTCTCCTCTCTCTCTACGTCCGGGTAAACTACATATCCACGTTCGGACAACCATTGGCCATCTAAGTTGAGAGTTTCTCATCTCACCGTCTTCTCTGCTTGTGCCTCATGAAGGAACATTAGTTTTCCTCATGACGGCATAGGTTTCTCTATATGCATACTCTGCCCTATACGGGTTCTCTGATCTGACTTGTCAGATCTCTGTTGCTGCTATCTGCCCCGTCGTGGGTCTCTGATCTACTTTGCAGCTGCGCCGACTACTGCCTCTGCTATGGCTTTATCTGAGCCTCCTCGCTCTCTGAGTGTCACCACGGTGAAACTTGATGGCGGCTCCAACTATCATGTGTGGTCGGCGTCCTTCGTTCTGTATGTCAAAGCCCAAGGCCGGTATCACCATCTTACTATTAAGCCTCCTGCTGTTCCTACTGCTGATGCGGATGACAAAACCAAACAAAGCTATGCACAATGGTCCAAGGATGGCTCTGGAGTTATGTCGTGGCTCCTCAATAGTACTAAACCAAGGATTAGCCAATCTCTACTCTGCCTTCATGATGCTAAGGCCATGTGGGATCAACTCTCTCATGTCTACTCTCATCAGGAGAATCCCAAGCGAGTTTTTGAAATTTTCAAAAACTTGGCCAAAACGGAGTTCTCCCCTGACACCTCTATCGACGACTTCTACAATCAGTGCTCAGCTCTGTGGAATGAGTTTGAACTCTACCACCCCTTGACGGCGGATATCAAAGTAACCCAGAAACAGCGCAACGAACTTCAGCTTGTTCAGTTTTTAGCTGCCCTTCCTGCATCTTTCTCTGGTGTGGTCGACCAGATTCTTTCTAGTGATCCGCTACCTACCCTCAGAGATATCCTAAAAAGAGTCTAACGACTACCATCCATGACTCCTGCTCCTGCTATTGAGCATCCGGCTCTCATTGCTCGCCCTGCTGATTCTGGCCGTGGCCGGGATCGCGGCCGTGGTCGTGGAGGTCGACCTCCTACCTTGGGTGGTCGTGGCTCATCTACTCCTGGACGCGGTACACCTCCCGGCCCTCGCTACTGCAACTGGTGTGGCCGGGACAATCATACTGAAGATCGCTGCTGGATTAAGCATGGCAAGCCCGCTTGGGCTAACCAGGCTTCTACAGAGTCTACTGTCGACACTACCTCAGACACACCTCCTGCTCCTGCAAACGCAGACTGGCTTCGTTCTGAATTTGAGAAGATGTTCCAGGAGCGTATCACACAGCTACCCTCCTCTACAGCGGGACCCTATGCTATGCTTGCATCTCCAACTACTGGTAACAATAAATAGTGTATTGATTCGGGTGCATCCACTCATATGGCCGGTGACATTCGCCTATTTTTTGCTCTCAATAAAACTGCTACTATCCCGTCTGTTACTGTTGCAAATGGTTCCAAAATTACAGTTCATGGCACTGACACAATTCATCTTTCACCAAAGCTAAACCTAAATTCTGTTTTATATATCCCACAGTTTCCTGTTAATCTTTTATCTGTAAGTAAGATGATAAAACAACTCAAGTGTTCTATTAAATTTGATCCTTCTAGCTGTGTTTTGAAGGATCTTCGCACGAAGACGAGGATTGGTTCAGGCCATGAAGGACCAGATGGGTTGTATTATCTGGATGGACCTCCTGCTACATCTGCTCTGCTATCTACTTCAGTGACTGGACTACAGTGACATTTTAGACTGGGTCACCCATCAGCTGCCAAATTAAAACATTTATTTCCTACTTTATCTGAGAACAATTTTACTTGTGAAACTTGTGTATTGGGCAAACAAACTCGTTCTGTTTTTCCTGCTAAGAAGATTATTGCTTCTAAAGAAATTTTTGACATTGTTCATGCTGATATTTGGGGTCCTTGTTCCGTATCGAGTCACTCGGGTGTGAAATATTTTATGACTTTCATTGATGACTACTCTCGCACCACATGGCTGTTTTTGCTTAAGGGTCGGGATACTGTGATGGAAACTATTCATACTTTCTTTGCTGAAATTCAGACCCAGTTTAACAGACCTATTAAAAATTTCCGTACTGATAATGCACTTGAGTTCATGCAAAGTTACCTCCTTCTGTGCCGCTCGTGGGACCATCTATCAGACCACTTGCCCTTACACTCCTCAACAAAATGGCGTCGCTGAAAGAAAAAACTGCCACTTACTCGAGGTTGCTCGCACTCTTCTCATACACTACAAAGTACCCCATCGTTTCTGGCCTGAAGCTGTCTCTACGGCTTGCTATCTTATAAATCGCATGCCTTCCTCTGTTTTGCAAAATCAGGTTCCTTACGCCATTTTGTTTCCTGATAAACCCTTATTCTCTCTTCCTCCTCGCATTTTTGGGAGTACTTGCTTTGTGAAAAATCTTCGCCCTGGACTCACAAAACTTGATGCCCACTCGATAAAGTGTGTTTTTCTGGGGTATTCCCGAACACAAAAAGGCTACCGCTGCTTTGATCCTATTCAAAAACAGTGGTTTGTTAGTGCGGATGTGACCGTCTTTGAGCATATGCCTTACTACTCTACTGATGGAGCAAAATTGTCTGCTGATATTATGGCCAACACACCTTTACCGGCTATTGTTGAGGATTTACCTTCTCCTGATATGCCTACAGCACGCCCATTGCAAGTCTACCAGCGTAGGTCAAAGAGAAATACTACTTCTGAGGCCCTGGTTGAACCAACTCCTTCGTATGCAATTGATCCACCACCCAATGAGGTATTTTCTGACCTGGACCTTCCTATCAGTTTACAAAAAAGTGTTCGTTTATGTACTTAACATCCTATCAGTAATTTTTGTTCCTCTGACAATCTCTGTGGTAGGTTTGCATGCTTCACTTCTATTTTGTCTTCTATGACTATACCTAAATCAACAGAAGAAGCCCTTCGCATTCCTGCCTGGAAACATGCTATGGAGCAAGAAATGCATGCGTTCTGCGATCGTCAGACGTGGGATCTAGTCGATTGTCCCTCTTCTTGCCCTATCGTGGGCTGTCGTTGGATGTTTACTATCAAATATCAACCGGATGGCACTATTGAACGCCTGAAAGCCAGATTAGTTGCAAAAGGTTACACACAGACATATGGTGTTGACTACTTTGAGACTTTTTCTCCAGTTGCACGCTTAAATTCTGTTCGCATTCTGATATCTATTGTTGTCAATAAAGACTGGCCTCTGTTTCAACTTGATGTCAAAAACGCCTTTCTATATAGAGATCTTCAGGAGGAAGTCTATATGGAGCAACCTCCGGGATTAGTTGCTCAGGGGGAGTCTGCCTTCAAGATATGTAAACTCAGAAAGGCCATCTATGGTCTTAAACAGAGCCCGCGTGCGTGGTTTGATAAACTCAGTCAGATCTTAATTACCTTTGGCTTTCGGCGATCACAATCTGATCATTCTGTTTTTATTCGGAAGTCAACAGCAGGACTTGTTATTCTTATTGTGTATGTTGATGATATTGTCTTATCTGGCAGTGATAATGCGGGTATACAGGCAACCAAAAATTATTTAGCACAACACTTCATCCCCAAGGACCTTGGCAAACTGTGATACTTTTTAGGCATTGAGGTTGCCAGATCATCTGCAGGAATTTGTCTTTCACAGAGAAAATATGTTCTTGATCTGTTGCAGGAAACAGGCATGCTGGGCTGCAAGCCAGCCAATACTCCTCTAGATCCTTATATGGATTGGGACTGTCAAACACCAAAGAGATTGGGAGAGCTTAGGGTTGCACAATGTGTGCAGTGCACCCTTCTATTTATAGTAATGTAACAATTACAGAAAGGTCCAGATATAATGGAAAATAACATAACAGAAATAAAACAACACATATATTAACACTCCCCCTCAAGTTGGAGCATAGATGTCAATCATGCCCAACTTGTCCATCAAAGAGCAGAAATGCTTCTTAGGCAACAGCTTGGTGAAGATATCAGCAACCTGGTCTTCAGATCAAGTAAAAGGTGTGCAGATCTTGCTAGTAAGAATAGATTCCTGAATAAAATGACAGTCGACCTCGATATGCTTGGTGCGCTCATGATAGACAGGATTGTTGGCAATAAAGATAGCATCTTTATTATCACAGTGCATGGGTATAGTAGAAGAAGACTCAACACCGAAGTCTTTTAGAAGAGAGCGTACCCAAAGAAGCTCACAAGCAGTATGTGCCATAGCCCTATATTCAGCTTTAACACTAGATCGGGCAACCCCATTTTGTTTTTTGGATCTCTATGTGACTAGATTGCCTCCAACATAGGTACAGTATCCAGGGGTGGATTTCCTGTCAATCCGACTCCCTGCATAATCAGAATCAGAATACCCTTCTAGAGAACAGTGCCCATTTTTCCTGTAATGAAGTCCCTTGCCAGGAGACTTTTTCAGATATTGCAGAATATGACATAGTGCATCCCAGTGGCACTGTCTGGGTTTATCTAGGTACCTGCTAAGAAGTCCCACAGCAATAGATATGTCCGCTCTAGTCACAGTCAAATATATCATTTTACCAATCAATCTCTTGTACTTTTTATTATCAACAAATGATGGAGAAGAATCATCATCCCAATTGACATTGGGATCTAGAGGAGTGTCAGCAGGTCTAGCTCCAAGCATACCAGTCTCCTGTAGAAGATCTAGAACATATTTCCTCTGAGACAACACTAGTGCCTTAGAGGTTCTGGATACCTCTATGCCCAAAAAATACCACAGTTTACCCAAGTCTTTAGTAGCAAAGTGCTTGCAGAGATGGGCTTTAGTAGCCTGAATAGCAATAGAGTCGCTGCCAGAAAGGACAATATCATCCACATAGACAATAAGAATCACAATGCCAGTAGAAGTCTTCTTAGTAAAAACAGAATGATCCACTTGAGATCTCAGAAAGCCAAAATCAATCAGAATTTTGCTCAATTTATCAAACCAGGCACGAGGACTCTGTTTGATTCCATAAATAGACTTCTTCAACCTACAGACTTTGTGTGACTCCCCCTGAGCAACAAACCCAGGGGGTTGCTCCATATAAACTTCCTCTTGCAGATCACCATACAAGAAAGCATTTTTAACATCTAATTGCAGCAGAGGCCAGTCCAGATTATTAGCAACAGAAAGAAAAATTCTGACTGAATTAAGGCGGACAACAGGAGAAAAAGTTTCAAAGTAATCAATACCATAAGTCTGTGTATACCCTTTTGCAACCAAGCGTGCCTTCAGCCGTTCTATAGTACCATCAGGTTGATATTTCACAGCATATACCCATCTGCAACCTACAGGCTTACATTGAGGAGGTGGATCCACCAACTCCCAAGTGTGTCTGTCAGTAAGAGCAAGCATCTCTTCTTGCATAGCAGAAGTCCAGGCTGTACTTTGCAAGGTATCATGAGTATTTTTCGGAATATTGACAGCAGATAAAGCAGAGACAAAATTGCTAGCATGAATACTCAAATGTGCAGTAGATACATGGTTAGCAATGTTATGAGAAGTGCAAGAACGAGTTCCCTTTCTAAGAGCAATAGGTACATCCAGATCAGAAATTACCTCAGGTGCGGCAGGACCTTCTTGAGGAGAAGATTGGTGTTGAGTAGGGGGGTCTTGTTCAGGTGGAGTTTTGTTCCTGCGCTGATAAACAATAAGAGGTGGTGTCGTACTCTCAGGTGGCACTTGATCAGAATTTTCAGACACACATTCAGTAGTAATAGGCAGAGGAGAAGCAATAATATCAGGTTGCAGACTATCTCCTCTAGTGGAGTAGTATGGGGTATCCTCAAAGAAGACAACATCACTGCTGATGAACCATTTCTTTGCAGTAGGACTATAGCATCTATATCCTTTTTGTGTACGAGAATACCCTAAGAAAATACATTTCTCAGCACGAGGAGATAATTTATCATGAGTAGAACCAAGCAATCTCACAAAACACATACAAGGTACTTTATTTCCAATCACAGAGGAAGGCATCCGATTAATCAAGAAATAAGCAGTCAATATTGCTTCAGGCCAGAACGATCTGGGTACATGATAGTGCATCATAATAGTTCTAGCAACTTCTAACAAGTGTCTATTTTTCCTCTCAGCTACTCCATTTTGCTGTGGTGTATATGCACATGAAGTTTGATGTAAAGTACCAACAGACTGACAAAACAGTGCAACATCTTTTTGGACAAACTCAAGTGCATTATCAGTACAAAAAACTTTAACAGGCATAGCATATTGTGTTTTCACCTCAGCAAAAAAAAAATTAATAGTAGACAACACTTCAGACCTACTTTTCATCAGAAACAACCAAGTGGTCTGAGAAAAATCATCAATAAACAGTAAAAAATATTTGTAGCCAGACAAATTAGGCACATTACATGGACCCCGTACATCAGCATGAACAAGATCAAAAATGTTTTTGCTACTAATCTGAGGACGTTTAGGGTAAACAGCCCTAGTCTGTTTCCCTAACTGACATGATTCACACTGAAACTTATGAGTGCCAACACTAGAAATAGCATGTCTCAGTTTTTCAGAAGACGGATGTCCAAGTCGGTAGTGCCATTATAATGTTGAGACTAATGCAGATAACGCAGATAAAGTAGAAGCCAATGCAACCTTGTCCACTTTTGGCAGATCATCTAGATAAAAGAGGCCATCAGATCCTTCATGCCCCCCACCAATCTTCATCCCCGTGCGAAGGTCCTGAAAAACATACGAACCAGGTATAAAGGTCAGGCTACAGTTTAGGCTGTGTAAGATTTTGCTAACAGATAATAAATTCAGCGGAAAACGAGGCACATATAAAGCAGACTTCAGAAGAAACTCAGACACAATGTCTCCAACCCAGAAACCGCAGACTTAGTGCCATCAGCAAGCATAACAGAAGAAGTAGTAGTTGGTCTAGATAAATTTCTAAATAAAGCTCGATTCCCAGAAATGTGCGACGATGCGCCCGAATCGATAACCCATTTTGTATTACCAGCACTAGAGGATGGAGTACTGAGGAAGGCAGTATCACAACCCGAGTAGGTCGCAGCATGGGCTCCACTTGTCGTAGCAGTAGAAGAGGAACCAGTACGCTCACATAGCAGGCGCTCTACCTCAGCGCGAATGTAGTCCACAGTAGCAGTACTCGAGTCATCAGACACAACATGCTGGGTAGTTGTCTCTGAAGTAGCAGTAGTGTCACTGGCTGCATTGGCCCATGCAAGTTTACCATACTTTTCCCAACATTTTTCTTCTATATGGTTCGACCTGCCACAGAAGGTACAAAGATGCTGCCCTGTCTGAGGACGCACAGCACTGGAAGACGCAGCCGCAGAAGTGCCACGTCCAGAAGATGCTCGTCCTTGTCCTGCACCAGGAGGACGGCTGTCAGAAGACCTGCCACGGCCACGACCACGGCCTGACATGGCAGCAAGTGCAGTAGAGTCTCCAGACTCAGTACGTAGAGCAGACGAGGCAGAAGGTAGACGTTGAAGTCTCTGATAGGCACTCTGCAGAGATGGAAGCGGGTCACTAGCAAGGATCTGGTCGACAACACCCGCCTACGACTCTAGTAACCCGCACAGGAACTGGACCAATTGCAACTCTTGACGCTGACGCTGCATGGTGGCCAAATCAGTAGACAAGGGGTGGAAAGTCTCCAGCTCCCCCCACAGACCGGTAAACTCTGAGAAATAGTCTGCAATATCCAACCCAGTGAAGTGTAGACGACCAAGCTGCTTGGTGATGTCAAACACCTTCTTGGGGTTCTGGCTATGTGAATATGTACCGGCGAGGCAGCAGCCGGCGCGCAACGGCCAGGGGTGAAGGTTGGAGTCGGCGGCGGCGGGGGCTGGGAGGCTGCGGCGGGGTCGGGCGGCTGGATCAGCCCTGCTCTGATACCATGTCAAACACCAAAGAGATTGGGAGAGCTTAGGGTTGCACAATGTGTGCACCCTTCTATTTATAGTAATGTAACAATTACCAAAAGGTCCAGATATAATGGAAAATAACACAACAGAGATAAAACAACACATATATTAACAGGGACGATGAGAACTCTCCTCCTTATGATGATCGCCAACAGTTTCGGAGACTGGTAGGCAAACTTATCTACCTGGCGGTCACTAGGGCTAACTTAGCAGCTGTTGTAGGATTCATAAGTCGGTATCTTGATAAACCTCGGCAGTGACACTGCGATGCTATTTGTCACATCTTACGATATCTCAAAAGCTCGCCAGGGAAAGGTCTTCTGTATAAAAAGCATGGCCATTGCAATTTATTTGGATTCTCAGATTCTGACTATAGAGGAAGTTGATCTGATTGGAAGTCTACTTCTGGATATTGTACTTTTGTGGGAGGAAATCTAGTCACCTGGCAAAGCAAAAAGCAGACTGTGGTTGCTAGATCTAGTGTCGAGGCATAATACAGAGCCATGGCTCATACTGCATGTGAGCTTCTGCGGGTCCGTGGTCTTCTACAGGAGTTTGATATTGCGTATTCCAATCCCATTCCTATGTTCTGTGACAACAAAGCCTCCATTTTTATTGTGAGCAACCCCACTTTCCATGAACGCACCAAGCATATTGAGGTTGATTGCCATTTTGTTCAGGAGAAAGTTCTATCTGGGCACATCTGCACTCCATATATCAACACTGACAAGCAGCTTGCGGACATCTTCACCAAAATTTTGCCTAAAGCTCGATTTCAGACTCTGATTGACAAGCTGGGCTTGTTTGACATCTACGCTCCAGCTTGAGGGGGAGTATAGATATACTGTGTTGTTTACTTGTGTTGCTTTGTTATTCCTGTAATATTAGTCCCATATTGCTCACTTGTAGTTATGTCTCTACTCTCAGTTGCTATATTAGAGACTACCATGTAACCTGTTTTACTCACTGAATAAACAATTCCCTTACTGTCTAGACTCTTCATCGGCTGCTACATCTGGAGCTCACGCGGTCACTTACTCTAGTTGTGATTCTGCATTCTTGAGTGCTCCTTCTAGTGCTGGTAATACCAAATGGGTGATTGACTCTGGAGCCTCATCTCATATTTCTCGCAACCGTTCTCTGTTTTATAAACTGACTAAACCCTGTTCCAAATCCACTATTATGCTTACTGATGGTTCTAAATCTGATGTATCTGGAATTGGCGATATCTTTGCACAAGTTCTTCTGCGCTCTGCTTTATGTGCCGAATTTTCCACTGAATCTAAATTATCTGTCAGTAAAATTGTCCGCAATCTTAATTGCAGTCTGACATTTGCATCGGGTACTTGTATTTTTCAGGACCTTCACACGAGGATGAAGATTGGTAGGGGGCATGAAGGACCTGATAGACTCTATTACTTAGATGAGTTGAAACATATTGGCACTTCAGCTCTAGCTTCAGCACTTTCAGCTTCTGTTTCTGCATTATTGTGGCATTTCAGACTTGGGACATCCGTCAGCTGAGAAGTTAAAACATGTTATTTCTGGTGTTCGCCCACATAGTTTTCAATGCGAGGCATGTCAACTAGGCAAACAATCTATATTTTCCAAAAAAACTCAGATTGGTAGCAAAGCTATTTTTTATTTGGTGCATGCTGATGTATGGGGTCCTTGTCATATTCCAAGCTTATCTGGCAATAAATATTTTATTTTGTTCATTGATGATTTTTCTCCTGTTACCTAGTTATTTCTGTTAAAAGATCGATCCCAAGTTCTGCCAACTATTAAATTCTTTTTTGCTAAAATTAAAACTCAGTATTCTGTGCCGATTAAAATTCTACATACGGATAATCCAATGGAATTTGTTCAAAAAATGTGGAGTTATTATGTCGTTTTATGGGGACAATTCATCAGACGTCTTGTGCTTATACACCCCAACAGAATGGAGTGGCTGAGAGGAAGAATAGGCATTTACTTGAAGTGGCTCGTACTATAATGTTACACTCTAATGTTCCCAAACATTTTTGGCAGAAGTTGTTCTTATTGCCTGTTTTCTGATAAATCAAATGCCTTCCTCTGTTATTGGAAATAAAATTCTTGTACAAGTTCTGCAACCAGATTTGCCACTGTTTTCTGTTCCTCCGAGGATTTTTGGGTTGACTTGCTTTGTTCATTTGCTTGGTCCTACTCAAGACAAGTTATCCCCTAGAGCTGAAAATTGCATTTTTCTGGGATATTCACGAACTCAAAAAGGGTATCGTTGCTATGGTCCGATTACTAAAAGTGGTTCATGAGTAGTGATATTTTTTTTGAAGATATTGCGTACTATTCTACTAGAGGAACTACGTTAAGCTCTGATTTGATTGCAACACCTCTGCCTATTACTTGTGATTCTACCACTAATGTGCAACCGAATCGGCTACTACTCTTATTGTTTATCAACGTAGAAATCGGCCGCCACAGCCTACTCATGTTCAAGACCCCCCCCCCACTGACAACCAATTTTCTCCTTCAGAAGGTCCTGTCCCTACTGAGGTAATTTCTGATCTAGATTTACCTATTGCTGTCAGGAAAGGTACTAGATCCTATACATCTCATAATATTTCTAATCATGTCTCCACTGCTCATCTGAGTGTTCATTTGTTGCTGCTCTATATGCTATTTCTGTACCCAAGAATGTGCATGATGCATTACAGAGTCAGGCCTGGAGTCAAGCCATGACAGAGGAGATGGCTGCTCTCACTAACAAGGGTACCTAGGATCTTATTGATCCTCCTTCTGATTGCAAACTTGTTGGATGCCGCTGGGTCTACACTGTCAAGTATCATCCTGATGGAACAATTAAACGCCTGAAAGCTCGCCTCGTGGCAAAAGGGTACACTCAGACCTATGGTTTTGATTATTTTGAAACCTTTTCTCCTGTTACCAGGCTGAATTCTATACGGGTTCTTTCTGTGGCAATTAATTTGGATTGGCCCCTCATCCAGCTGTGTAACATCCTGATCTCCTGCTTAAGTTAAAACTCCTTATTTAGAGCTATTCATAAAAACAAGCTTCTTTGAGGATTTTTTTGTAAAATCAATTTTAATATTAAAATAATCCTTTTTGATCAATTTAAAAGCTTTTATATATTGAAAATATAATTGCGGTACTTTTGCCAAATTTTGAAAAAAATATATATATTAGTGGGTAAGCACACAAGCAGGTAGCTGGGTGGCAAGCAAGTTGCTTATAGAAGCAAGCATGTGAAATAATTAGGTTTCATAGTGAAATAATAATTGTCTGATTCAAAACCACAATCCCACAAGTTTACATTTTAGGTTTCATAGTGAAATAATAATCAGTGATTCAATTACTTGACTACCTTTTGATCTCTCCAACTCTAAATATCCATCAAATAGTTGTATATCATTGATGATGTCCTCTTGATCTAAAATTCATATTGGGAGATGTGTTGGTAACAGAGTCGGCATGTCTTGGCCGGGGATTGATACATTTGGGATCCGGATCTAAGTCCTTTGGAGTCAGGGATGGATGAGTATAATGCTCTACCATACTCAGGCCCACACTTGGGTTGGTCATGTAGAGTCAGGGATGATCAAGTTAGTAATGGGGAATAATCTCCTGCAAAGATTAAGCATGCTAACTAATGATTATTCAAGTGGCATTTGGTGCAAGGAGCACCCTCTTCTGGTCTTGGAAAGGCGAACGGTGGCTGCATGTGGTAATCTGATTCATTGTATAGAGCATGCAGTGTGCACGAGTGGCTGGGGGTGTGCCAGGGTACTTACAGGTGTTTTGGTGACCCTAATGGACTAAAGTCTTGGCTAAGCAAGTTTTTGTGGTTGCAGGCCAGTTGCCCAAGGTGAATTGACACCTTCTCTGAGAGTTGTAGTTAAACTCGTTTATTGAATAAGGTCTCCCTTTTTGTTATCCTTATAACAATAATCATGATTATGCTCCACAGTATTGGTCTAACATTTTGATAGAGTTGTCATATGATAAATGTTTTATGAATATACATACATGCACATTCCTTATGCTTCATGCTAGTAGATGGTCAATAATTTTGGTTTGGACTTTTGATACTTTAGTAATACATTAAGAGTACAGTTATATTAATAGTGTCTTGCTGCTTATCTCTATTTTTCCATACTTAGACATTTGTCTAACCCATACTCTCCCACTTGGGCTGCGACATATTCTTCCATGTTGCAGGTTATATTATTTATAAGAGACCTTTCCTTGTGGAAGACTCATCTTGAAAAGATCCTGAAGGGCGTCAAGAATCAAAGGTGGATCAAGCTTAATTTTGAACTCATGTATCATTTTTAGGGATATAGGGGATAATCTAAATCTACCTTTTGTAAGGGTGTAATATTTTGAAATGAAATATTGCTTATCTCACACTTGTTCTTTGATTCTTGGTGCCATATTAACGGTTCAGATTCAGCTACTTAATTTTCGAAGGAAGAAAATCAGGTGGTTGAATAGGGGACGTTACAAGCTGGACGTCAAAAATGCTTTTCTTTATGGTGATCTTCAGGAGGAGGTATATATGGAGCAACCACCTGGGTTTGTTGCTCGGGGGGACACAAAGTTTGCCGCCTCAAGAAGTCTATTTATGGACTCAAACAGAGTCTACATGCCTGGTTTGACAAACTGAGCACCACCTTGTCTACTTATGGGTTCATCAGATCTCATGTTGATCATTCAGTTTTTATCAAAAAGACGTCCACTGGTATTGTAGTTCTTATTGTGTATGTTGACGACATTATTTTATCCGGCAGTGATCTGTCTGAAATAAATGCTACTAAAGCCTATTTATGCAAACATTTTGTCACTAAAGATTTGGAAAAATTGAGGTATTTTCTGGGGATTGATGTTTCCAGGACTGCTAATGCTCTTGTTCTATCACAACGCAAGTATGTTCTTGATCTTCTACAGGAAACTGGCATGCTTGGAGCTCGGCCTACTGACACACCTCTTGATCCCAATGTGAATTGGGATGATGATGAATCTCCTATGTATCCTGACAGTAAAAGATATAGAAGATTGGTGGGAAATTTGGTTTATTTGACTGTTACTAGAGTTGATATTTCTACTGATGTTGGTCTTGTTAGCAGATATCTTGATAAGCCTGAACAGTGTCATTGGGAAGCATTGTGTCATATTCTGAGATATTTGAAGAACTCTTTTGGTAAAGGCATGTTCTATAGAAAACATGGTCATTGCTCTCTTGAAGGCTATTCTGATTCTGACTATCCAGGTAGCAAGATAGATAGAAAATCTACTTCTGATTATTGCACATCTGTTGGGGGTAATCTTGTTACTTGGCGGAGCAAAAACCAAAATGTGGTTGCCAGATCCAGTGTTGAGGTTGAATATCGTGCCATGGCTTATACTGCTTGTGAGCTTCTGTGGGTGCAATCTCTTCTAAAAGAACTTGATGTGGTATCCTCTGCTCCTATTCCTATGCACTGTGATAATAAAGCAGCCATCTTTATTGCAAATAATCATGTTTTTCATGAGCGGACTAAGCACATTGAAATTAACTGCCACTTCACCAGAGAATATATTCTGACTGGACGCATCTGCACTCCTTTCACTCGCTCAGAAGATCAGGTTGCTGATATCTTCACAAAGCTGCTGACCAAGAAACATTTCTGCTCTCTTGTGGACAAGTTGGGTAAGATTGATATCTATACTCCAACTTGAGGGGGAGTGTTAACTAGTGTTTTAATTAAGCTCTTTATTTTCTGTTTGTTATTTTCCTATTCAACAAGGACCTCTCTGTAATTGTTCTCTTTATAAATATATGGGGTGCACACCTTGTGTACCCTAACCCTTACTGTCCAGTCAAGAGAAAGTTTAGTATGTTCCACGTTACCATATTTAGTCAGTGAAGAAACACTATTAAATGTTGAAAATGAATGTGGCCTCGCTAAACACATGTTGTGATGAGGCAAATTAATGTTTCTTTAACAAATAGATGAGATAAGGCCACGCTTTTCACTGCTAACATTTTTGAAGAAACTGGAGGATCGATTATGATTACAGTAATCTAGTGAAACCACGCAACTTCTTTGGTTGTCATTTTTTTTAATCTTTCAGTTTTTCATGAGTCAGATGGATAGAATATAATTTTCATGAAATGGTATCAAAAAATAACTCATTGACCAACATGGAGTGAAGGTGCACGTCCACAAACTTTTTACTTTTGTCACCAAAATAATGGTGCCATTGATTTCAATTGTTAATGTTGTACATATTCTTTTCTTTGAAACAACCTTAGCCTATATAGAACAAATAATAAGAATAATAATGTTGGCTAAATTGGACATTATTATAAATCTCTTTGTTTTGATGATGACAAACATTTCATTATTGTGAAATTAACTTGCTATTTGAGTGTTTCAGGGACAAGCATAAAAGGTAGTGGATAGCAAAGACTTGGAAGATCCTTATGCTCAAAATTGCTTTATTTTCATGATTGTAATCAATGTAAAAACTTGTACAAGTATATAATGTACAAGTACTTAGATATCATGTAAATCAAGCGTTTAGATCTTCCCTATCCACACACAACACTTAGATAGGTCATCTCCTAAGTTAGCGTCACAATTGCACATTGATACACACACTCAGTAAATGAATACATTAAATCAGGGATATTTTCGGTCGACAAAAACTTCGACCGAGACACTCTCGGTCGACAAAGTCCTCGACCGAGAATAGACCCTCCTAGTCGTTAGACTGAGTTAGAAAAGTGGTTGGGAGTTGAAATCAAACGCTACAACATATTCACTCAGACTCCCACTCGGTCGACAAATTCCTCGACCGAGAGACTCTCGGTCGACAAACTTCTCGACCGAGAAAGGTTCTGGACTGCACTTTTCAGCATTAAACAACTAGCCGTTACAATGTAATTAGTGGACACATAACGGCTAGTTGAGCACTAAGAACACCCTAGAAGGTGTTTAGAACGTCCTCAAACATTAGCAAACCATTCCTATAAATAGGACAAGCTATAGGACACCCAAAGCATCACTTGAGCACACAATTACACTTGAGATTCAATCTTTGTGAGCAACAAGCTGAGCTTCACTTGCAATTTGTTCTACATTAGTGTCCTATAGCTTAGTATCTCCTAGCCACCACACTACCACGTTCATCCACAGTAGATAGGAGATCAATACGCTTGATATAGGATCAAAGCGTTGTACTAAATTGGTAACATTGTTTCTTTCTTCCAGTCTTGTTCCTTTTTATTGTATTTTGTTCTCCTTTGCTACTCCTAGGTTAGAGGCTGCGGAAAGGAGGTTGTTGGAGCTTCTTCAGGTGGTGAAGGTAGCTCGGCAGACTTTGGACTACTTCTAGAGCTTGAAGTTACTTCAAGTGAAGGTTGCTTCAAGGTTGGTGAGACGACTTCGGGGTGAAGGTTGTCCAAAGGGTTTGTGAAGCTAGTTGTATCTTATGTAACATCCTTGCGAGGTAATAAAATACAATTGCTTTCAAAATCCCGATTGGTGATCAACCGGGTAGTGGACTGACTCCCTTAGTATTTGCTAAGGGTGGAACCACTCTAAACGCATGTGTCTCCTTCTCCAATATTTTTGTGGTTGCTTGGTTGAATAATTTTAAAATAATTATAAAACCTGATTCACCCCCCCTCTAGTGTTTTTCAAATACATGCTAGAAAGATACATATAAGATTCTAATGGCATCAAATAAAAGATATTAGAACAAAACTGTAGCAAAAATAAGCAACTAACCAAATTTTATGCGTGTGGTTATGTATTCCAAGGAAATAACCTTTAGGCAACATTAACAATTGATATCTAGTCATACCGCTATATGTTATTAATACTATAATAACTGGAAGTGTTCTTTCTTGTCATTGAACACTGTTGTGAATTAATACTGAGTGACAGCTCAATGATACCCTCATACAAATTGTAAAATATCAATTATGCAAGAAAAGTTGAACTTTTATGAAATGATTTTTAGTGCCACATCAAATCATTTATAGAAACTCTACAAAATGCACTATAATTTATGCCATCATATTTAAAAAGTATTTTTTTTAAAACATAAACAACATAGTATTTTTTTAAGTGCAAAATATTTTTGTCTCTAAATGAAGTTTTTTATGTTTAGCTTAGAGTGGTTAATTGTGTGGTGCCCCACCATACCAAAAATCCTGGCTTCACCACTGATGAAGAAGGATGATGGCAGAGTGCTGATAAAAGGAGAAGGATATCAAAATCACATAGAGAAACTACTTCTACACACTGGTTAATGGGTCTACCTAAAAAGAGTTATCACCTACACACTACATGTATTGAAAAATAAATAAATAAATGCAAGCAACACATTGTCTGCATTGATGTTTGGGAGAGTGCAAAAGAGAAAGTAGCTAAGTGGTGAAGCATTTTCCCTAATTGTTTGATAAGTGTAGAAACATTATCATAGTTCAGTTGCATATAAAAGGTAGTTTTATAATTTGCACATACTATAAAGCATTGTTTTGAAAAGTGATATGCATGGTACGTTCGGAGAGGTCACTGAATAGAGTATATGCGATATGTGGGAGTATATGCGGTTTTGGATTTTTTAACTATTATATCTATATCTTTTTAACTAGAGAGTAGTTATTATTTATCCCACTCTCTAGTACGGGGAGAAAATCAGGAACAAGGTTTATGTATATCTATATAAACATATTGCAATCATACAATTTTTAATTTATAAAATTAAAATATTTGAGATGCAATCATGCAAATATGTAATCAAACACAACTGAAATATATAGAGATATGCAGTAATGATCTAAATGCAAAACAACCATAGATGAATCTAATGTAAAAAAAAAAAAGAGGAAATGGAAGTAGAAGGTAGGATGATTATAGGTGGTGGTTTTAGTTACAAGAAGAATAGGGGGTGCCGTAAAAAATTGTAGATTAGCAGTTTAACCAGTTAAAATCGGTGATTAATCGGCCTTATATGCGGCTATGGTCTGTTTTAGGCACTGATATCCCATATGTGGTTCGGTCCGCTTTAGGCACCTTATATGCAGCCGCATATATGGGCGCATGGACCGTTTTTTAAAACACTGCTATAAAGATCTCAAGCTCGTTAAACACACTAGAAGCTTTCAGGACAGGGTGACTGAGGGAAGACTGATATTACATAACTACTATGGAGAGGGGGTTAGCATGATGCCTATCGAGTATTGCAAAGAAAGACAGAAAAAAGTAAATCTGAATATGGTTTTCATTGATTCAGAAAAGGATCTGAGTATTGAGGTCATATCGATGATGGGTTTTAAGAAGTAGCATATAGGTCTAATATATTATTCTGAACAAAGTATGGAAATTCAGCTGCTAATGGCAGGGCTCCTAATCTATTATTCTGAACAAAGTATGGCAATTCAGCTGATGCTAATGGCAGGGCTATGTGAGGAGAGGCAACTAACATTTCCATCAGTGTTTTTATGTACATTATTATAGCTTGGAGTCTATTTATCGTTTTAGTAGTGGATGAGTTGGCAAAACATGTTACAGGTGATATTCGTTGCTGAATGTTATTTTTAGATTGAATTGTGATGATTAATTAAAACTAGAGATAGAGTCACAAACTAGAACTATAAAGAAACTCTTTTGAATCTTAAGGTTCTAAATTAGTAGGAACAAAAGAAGTATATGGATTGCAACTATAACCAATCTAGAAATTTAGAAGTAGATGAAGCCAAGTTGGATGGAGCGTATGCCCCCTTCATATGATCAATTTCTCTACTCGTGGTACATTGCCATATGAAAGGCCCTCGTGGTACATTGCCATATGAAAGGCCCCTTAATATGATCAATTTCTCTATAAGGCCCTTAATATGATCAATTTCGCTATTCGTGGTACATTGCCATATGAAAGGCCCCTTAATATGATCAATTTCGCTATTCGTGGTACATTGCCATATGAAAGGCAACCAAAAAAAATAGGACTCGTAGGATAGCAACAGGGTGGATGAGAGAAACAGGTGAAGAAGGGGTATATAATGACCATAAAATCAACTCGAGTTGAAAGGCGAGTTTTTCATAAATCTTATACACCAACCATGAGAATCCTGAGATGGGTTATGGTAGTATATGAACGGATGAAAAAGTTGCAATAGAACAATTATATAAATGGTTTGTGCATGTGAAATATTTTTGAGTCGGAGGAGTTAAAAAGGCCAACAGCTACATCTTAGATATTTTGATTCTTAGATAGCAGCTATCCATGTAACCAGCTCAACACATTGGGATTAAGCCATGGTCAGGATACTGCTTTTACTTGAGAATACAGCAAAATGTACTTTTTAAAACTATCGTAACTGTGAACTTTTATAAGTATTTGAGCAAATGACTTACGGGGTCAGGCACGCCACCTGTATTTTCCAGAACCTTGACTGCTCTCTCAACATTCTACCAATATAAGGACAAAGGATACTATATCAGAATGAGAAGAAGAGAGTATATAGTAGTTATACTCTCCGAAATGGAATTAAAGTCTGGAGAGAAAAGAGAGAACTTCGAGCTGTTGGGGCGTGACTGAGCGACCCCTTCCTTGCACCCCGAGCAAAGCATCGATCAACATGGCCTCCGGCTTGGAGAACCCAAGAGGTAAACCCTGCTCTCCTTCAACGAGGGGCGACGAGATGGAGCACAACACAGCTTGGCGGGGCGACGCCGGAGGGTTGATCACCCATGCATTTCGGTAGAGTACCGGATGGGACTGGGGTCGGTCAAATGGCAGCGGCAATGCAGTCTTCAGCATTCCGACTGCCGTAGCCATTAGTAAAGTCAGTCGGTGTGTTGTTACGTTGTCGTTGGCTTAGTAGAGGAGCGGCAAAGAATACGGCAGGGAGATACCGTGCAGTCTCCGAAAGTTTTCATGGTGGACAAGAGCTGTTGAGTGGGTAGTGACCGGGTTGCCTCGCATCCACTAGTTTGGAAAGATGTGGCTAACTATATCATATTACTATAGCCTATGGGTTTAATGTTTACGACGCCCGGGGGTTTGAAGCGAGTTTGACTAGTTGCAAAATTACCCCCTTTGTATTTTTTTTTCCAAGGTAAAATTAAAGAAGAGGGAAGTAAGAAAGGAATATATTATTTTGTCAATAACTTTTTATTAGTATTAATTTTTAGACGAAATAGAAACCATTAGATTCCTAATAATGAATACATTTGAAAAAGATGAATATCCATATATTCTTGAGGAAAAATAATATAAAAAAATAAATGACTATTATTTGTACATTTTTAGAAGAAGAAAATAAAGAAGTGAAGTATAGAGGGACCTAAAGAGAGAGGAGGGAAGTAATGATAGAAGAAGAGGGAAGTAATGAAAAAAGATTGAAGTGAGTGTTGGTATGTATGTCCAGAGAGACAATCATATGATGATTGGAATGTGCCATTAGATACATGATTTGATAATAATAAAGGTAATTTTGTCTATTAATTGTCTCAATCATGAGATGATGACGCATACATAGTAGATGTCTAAAGAATAATGTTACTCAATGACATATGTCTTCAGGTTGAACAATGAGATCATATGTATGATCAGAGTAACATACATTCTTGTTATGTCCCTAATCAGATATTACTGCGGAAGCAGAATAGACAACACTAATACATAAGACTTGAGTGTGTGTTGACTTATGACAGTGTCTCATTATATATGATATCAAGTCGAGCATATAGGTACATGTTAGAAAACAGTATATCGGACAGACCCACTATGAGAGTGATATATGGAAACCATAGAATGGTAGTCAGAATCAGCTCTCACAGTGATAGTGGTGATTGTGATTCTTAGACATGAAGTCACTACACCGATCACATGTCGTTTGTTGTACTTAGACATCATTTAACATGGCCTTGAATAAGGGTTGTCATAAACGTGAGGATTAGGTACTATGTTACACATGGGGATTGATGGTGAGGGGTGTAGGTGGGATTTGTCCGTCCTATAGGAGATTGATATCTTGACTTCTTGATAAGTGAGACTGAGAAATGTATGGTCATACTCATGTGATTTAATATGTGATATGTGAACTCACATGCATCTCAGACGGTCTACTCTAGTTCAAGGAACATGGATTGAATGTTGAGAGGATGACGATTTTATTTCTCGAGTTCAATCCATATATCAGAGACAAAAGAACTATATGATCATTGTAACACTGATCACGCATTATAGGTTGAAATTGTTCTCCAACTTTCCGAATTAAATGGGTAGTAATTATGTGTTACTAGAAACGTTCATTGTTTGTGATGCCATAAGTTGGTTATGGACATTCACTGCCAACGTCATTTGGGTCCTATAGGGTCACATGCATAGTATGCACTTGGAATAGGGGTTTATTCATGAATAATGTTTAACTTGATTACTAAAAGTATTTAAGTATTCAATTGAACAACTGAGGTTCACAATTTACTGATTGGACTTTGAACCGACCGGTTCAAGTGTTGAACCGATCAGTTGGAGTGTCAGGTCAATTAGAAACAACATTGGATGACCAATTGTTGAACCAGGGCATGAACCGACCGATTCAAAGTCTCAAACGTCTGGTTCATGTGATGAACCACCCGATTCAAGGATCAATTCGATTGGATCAAGGGTTAGTGTTGATGTCATGTTGTGCATTAATAGTACATTGAATGCCAATGTGATTCAGTATAGGAAACATGCACGAACCAATCGATTCAGGGCATGAACCGACTGATTCATGCACAAACCGACCGGTTGGCGAGTGAACCAACCAAAAAATGATTTGCACGTTATGGAAAATTCATGAAAAGTTGTCTCTTCGACTCCCGGGCCAACTAGAAACTATGACCCTAGCCCTCCTATAAATATAGGGATATTAGGGGCTTCCCAGGCACAACAATAAGCTATGACAATTATTGTCCTCTCTGGTTGTGATAACTAATAGAGGGCCCGAGCAAGTCCTACCCATTAAAGGGAGGGATAGCAAGGGAGAGACAATTGTGGGAGAATGAATCAATGCTACTACACTGACATTTAAAGGGACAACTCTTTCATGATGGCTCTAGTAATGCAACATGGAGTTTTTGTCTATATCTCGGTTTGCATGGTGGATGTTAGCATGGTTATGGCCAATAATCCTAGATTTGTGTGTGCATGGTTGTGGTTGTTTAATTTATGTTTATATCTCAGTTTGCATACCGAGAATCTCTCCTCATTTTCAAATGTAAATTAATACTCTTCTTTCTATTTCTCCTCGAATGTAACTCGAGATTTTTCCTTTTACAATGTAATATGAAATTAGATGGATATAATTTATGTTTCATTGTGAGAAGATGTTCTGCACTCGACAAACCGACCGGATCATGATACAAACTAATCGGTTGGAGGACCAAGGAGGCCATAAAATAGGAGAAGATGAACCAACCGATTGGTGTACCAACCGATCAACTGGAGGAGTATAGACATTGGTTGAACTTGAGACTGTATAAGCGTTTCAAGAGCCCAACCAAGC
This sequence comes from Alisma plantago-aquatica, assembly GCA_963693085.1. Taxonomy (NCBI): domain Eukaryota; kingdom Viridiplantae; phylum Streptophyta; class Magnoliopsida; order Alismatales; family Alismataceae; genus Alisma; species Alisma plantago-aquatica. The sequence goes on along the minus strand of OY856413.1, from coordinate 27,403,511 downwards.
GGCCAGGACGAGATTCGATCAGTTTAAGTGTTTAACCGATCAACCTGGATTGGTTCAAATATGGATCTTCACCAATAATAGGTTGTTGCATATGATGTAGACCTTAGGTGGTATAAACTTCTTGTGGCTCCAAGCAATTACTATAGTATGACCATAACCATCGCTTGTGTTTATAATTGTATATTTTCATTGTGGTTATAGCATGTATATGATACGTACTATAAGTATGTGGTGGTTGGATATGTATATATATGTATTTATATAAAATCCCTCAATCAAACATATCAAGTCTAAGATGCTTTTCATTATCAACACACATGAAAAGCTTTATTGACTATGTGTGGGCATGCCAAGCATGGTGCATTGTCCATCTCGTGGAAGTGTGATGGTAGTTATGTGGGTCTGCCAAGCGGGGTGTATTAATATCGTGTTGGTTTTTGGGTTAGGCTTGATTGGGTGCCCTTAATGAGATTAAGCACCAAAAAGTATGCATATGGACTATGGTAAGGAGTTGTGCATACCATCTATCTAATAATTGCATAAGATACAATTGGTAAAGTTGCTTACCGTAATAATTGATTTTGGACACTAGCGTTGGCCGGATAATAATCCAGTTGTTTTGGATCTTGGCTCACTAGAAGATCGTACATTACAAACTTCCAACTTGGTAGTGAGGGATATTAATTTGAATAAATTAGTGATAGACATAATTAATTAAAGGCCTATTAATATCATCAAAATTATCAAATCAACTTAATTAAAAAATATTTTGACTAAAGTTGCAATATCTTTTGTAGAATCTAATGGAAAATACAAACACATTATCATTGTGGTCAGTCCTTGAGTAGGAAAAACTAAACAAGATTTACTTCCACATTTGGTTTAGGAATTTGAGAAGCATTCTCACCAATGAGCAAAGTCTCTATGTCTGTTATGACCGCATCTGAGCTTAATTGGTAAACTAGGGTTTACTTGGATGATTGTATGTTTAACTAAGTTGATCATTGTTTAAAGCTTGATTAGTGATGGTTGTTAAGTTTTTATGTTTTAAATATAATGAGAAGATTTAATCATACTTTGATTCACATAATTAGGGTTTAATATTTGGAAACCCTAATCGGCCCAAATTAGGGTTTTGATGACATTTGAATACATAATTTGATAAGTATAGTATCTCACTAAATGATTTTTAGTATTTTATGTGTAACTCTGATTGAATTCAAATTTTGATATGACTTGGATATCTCAAATTTTAACACTACTGAAAAATATAAGAATTTTATAAGAATGTTGTGACCTATTTGTCTGTCGAGTTTCAAACTCGACTAATCATATTTTTAGACTGATATAAAAGTGAACTATTTGATTTTTAATTATTTATTGGTAACTCCAAATGATTTAAAATTTTAATTAAATATATGAAACTCAATCATAAACAAAATTTTAAATTTTCATAATTTTTGGATGCGTTTAGACCTTACCAGTAGACGAATTACAGTAACATTTTTGTAACAGAAAATTCAGCTGAAATAAGAGAAAGTATAGTGAGGGGTCAATGTGCAATTGGCCCAAGCAGCTCAATTGCTCTATATGGTCAACCTAATACACAAGGAGCTCTCATAATTCGTGATTCAATCTAGAGAAATGAAATTCTAGAGAGAGAGGAAGAGTTAGGATTTGAGAGGAGAAAGTGATGGAGATGCTGATCTAGGGTTTTGCGGTCCGAGGAATGATGAAATCATGTAAGTTTAGCTTCTTTGGATAAAGTTTCATGGTGAATATTCTCTCAGATGTCAAGATTCCATCCCTACCTTGATTAGATTCAAAATCATATCAAATCAAGTCCTTTTCTCACTCTTTTTCTCCTAATCTTCAATTCTAGGGTTTCCGAGTTGAAAGGAAGAAGAATCGGGTGAATTGCTAGGGATTTGATATGAGATCTAGATTTTCAGATATGGGATACATTTTTAAGCTGTTTTATAGCTTAGGGTGAGTGGGTAAAAGAATATTTTAGTCAATTGTACTCAATTAGATGATTTTAATTTATATTCTCGATTTCTCCCTAGATGACAATAAATGAAAAGAACTATTCTTGAATTTAGTTTATAGAATACTTCAATTCATGTTCCAGCTATGATCTGAAAATGTTTATATAATGACATGGATATAGATATCCATGTATCTTGAATACTACATAATTAAGAAGTTTATTGAGAATCTTCTAAAGATATGAATTTTCAAGTTATTTGGGTGCTTGAACAATATTATAGGTGAAATTTGGATTTATGCTTATATGATCTTACTTATGTTCCTAGTGCATATAATTCTACATGTTTGATCTCTTTGATTTGATATATGGACAAACAGAGTTTCTAATTTTCACAATACATATCCTGTGAATAGCAAGTAATGAAGGATGTAAACCCAATCTAGTATGCTTTTACAAGCATACATATCTAATTTAGTAGTAAATGGCTGATTGAAATGATTCATGTGATATTGTGGTATTTTAGTTGAATATTATCTTATATGCATATATGCTTTGTTTATGAGATTCAGATTTTCTAACTCAAATACTTGTCATGAAATGCATATGTTGTTATGCTATTGCAAGTGGAGAGATATGACATGCCCTAGATATGTATGTTATCGATGCCATGCATAAATGTGAGAAATGTTGAATGAGAATATTTATATTAGTAGACATGATATATGTTTGAATACATGAGAAGTGCTATATGTGCATCAGTAAGGAGAAACCCTAAGAAAGGGGTAAACAATATGTTAAGCATTCAGTTCAATATCATCAGTGATTTCAATTCAATAGTCCTGATCAGTATAATCAGTAGTTTTATTGCATAATTCGAGTAAATATCAGTGCTAGTTGACACGTACTCTGTATGTTTAAATATTTCAGTCTTCCTGCTTGCATAACCAGTTGAATTTTTAGTATATTATAGTGTTGTTAAATATACTACTCTTCCAAGTTTAGTAAGAAAGTACATGTCGTATTTATAAGCTTCAAATGAATAGACTCGGTACCATAGAGATACCAGAGTCAAGAATAAGTAATAGAGAGATATAATATAGTAAGAGATTTCCAAGAATAATAAAATAATAGACATAAGTGCCCTGATTCACGTGCTACCAAGTGTGTTTTCTTGGAGTACTCTAGGACACAAAAAGGGTACTGATGTTATGATCCGATTACCAAGAAGTGGATGGTTTCCATTGATGTTGTCTTTTTTAACATATGTCATTCTATTCTTCTTTCGGCTCTGCCCTGACATCTGATTTAATTGTTGATACTCCTTTACCTCTGATTGATGTTATTTCTCTACCGAATACAACTGGTTGCACATGCTCCTCCACTAAAGGTTTATCAAAGAAGACCAAAGGCTCCAACTCCCTCCATGGCCCCTCAAAACCCTCTATCTTCGTTGGTTGATCCATGTGATGACTTGGAATTTGGATACTTAAAAGAATTTAGTTATGTTGGACCTAACAAGAGTACTTTGATCTTATTTGAAGTTTTCTTACATGATAAGCTTAATCAAGGGAAGTTAGATGAAGCAAACTAATGTTTAGGTAAGTGATATTTGAACACTTATGAGGCCAAGGCCAATTTATTAGTCTCCACAAACTCAAGTGATAAATTCATGAGCATTGAGGTTTATGACGAATAGCTTGGTAATTGTATTGACCATAATACTCTTATGAAATAATTGATTTGGAGGACATTAGTGATGTCATATGATCAGACTTTGGCCCTTTGGGTATATAGAACTTAGGTATAGATTTTATGTCATGCAGTCTTTTACTCACTTGGTTGTGCGGCACCTTGGAAGCCACCATCCACAGATCCAGGACCAGGTCATTCTTAACCTCTGAAAATTGAGGAGCATAAGAGGGTTGTTGGGGGTGTAGCAACGATCCGATAAAGGTGAAATAGTCTACGGGAATTTATTGGAAAACCCATGACATGCGCAACAGTTTGAACTGATAATACTTTCAATTGACGTTAGATACCTATGGTTACCAATGGATTGCAGTCCTCATGCCCACCTTCTCCATTGTCTTCCTCCCGACCACTCACATTGTCCTTGGAATTCTCTTATAAGGGAGTACACCTTCACCCCCTCGTCTCCACATCTCCGTGATAGCACAGATAAGGGAGGAAGTGAAGAAACGTGGATGAAGGTTTCTGAGATAGTTGAAGGATGGAAATACCTTACTGATGTGTTTTGAAATCCTACCCAACCACCCAGCCTAGCCGACAACTCTACCTTCGTCCTTTGCAGTGTGCGGGTTGTGGAGGCCACCACCGACAGAGCACACCATCAACGGCTAGAGTTTCCAACCCCAGGGAAAGATCAGCAGGAATCCCTACTACCTCCGAGTCATGGTAGTCGTGTGATCCCTCTGCAAGTGCTACGAGACAGAGAGGATACCCTGTGTGAGGTCCGTCCTTGTCAGTTCGTCGTGTAGGAAGCCAATCTCACACAGGCGGTTGTGAGTAGAGTCTTGGTGAGAAAATGAGAACACGAAGAGGGGGAAAGAGGAGAGGAAGAGGCCCTGGCCATGACTCATTTCTCACCAGGGAGAAGGCTTAGGGCGGCGACGTCTTCTCGCCCAGATTAGAGCAGACGTAGCAGTCACCTTGGCGAGCGGCGGCGATGATGGAACTGACTCCCTGTCCAGGCAAGATGACGATCAGATGGAAGAAGATATCTGCCTCGATTCCAGACTACGCGAGAAAATGGACCCTTCCAGTGCTCACCAGAGTCAATCGCAGAGGCGACGACACTCTCACGAGAGAAGACGAGGGGGAAGGAACGGGGACCAGGGTCAGACTTGCGAGGCTGGACTTCTGTTGAGCCGGCTCTGATGTTGTTAGATCGGGTTGCGCTTGGGTTATCTAATGGGCCGAACCGGGCATGACTAGAGGAGGGGGCCGGCCAACGTGGACCAATTAGAGGCTGACACCTCAGGCTGTGGGACCCATCAAGGTAAAATCCTTTTTAATTTCATAGAATTAAACCAGAATTTGGAAATATCATTAAAAATAGCTCCCTTGGCCAATAAATGCCCCAAAAATACCACCAGACTCAGAAAAATACCCTCTTTCTTATAGAACCTATATATCAAACGTTTGAGACATCCTCGTTGATGATATTTCATATTGATGATGATGATTCTTTCTAGGGTTTAGTTAAATGGAATAAATAAAAAATGATCGGATTATATCAAAGAAAAATATTGTTGACCCATAGTTCCATATAGAAACAAAACACATGATCTGATTTGATTATTATGACTAAGTATTATGCCTTTTTGGATTAACGAATAATTATATGCTTTTAGCCTCGTTTAAATTCTAGAAAATAGACCGGTCATCAAAAAATACGAAAATTGAAACAGACCCTAATTATGACATATAGGTCAGTAGAAAAATATCATAGACAATCTTAGGTCAGTTTAAACCTAGGTTTGGACTAAACCCTAACTTAGACCTAAAATATCAATGACATAATGAACCGTTGTATTAATGATGATTAAATGTTATTAATCAGGTGAGTACCAGATATCTAGATGATCAAGAATTATTAGGAATCTCTGAACTCAGTTACGTGGGTTTTTATTTAAGTATATGACTAGTTTTCATGGATGCATAATGATATGATGTACTTTGGATGCTTTTATTTGCATATATTTTCTTGGATGCATATTAGTATTATATGCTTCGCCAAAACTTAATGAAACATAAATGGACATTTTGATGAGTTGTAGCTACTAGTGCACATGGCCCAATATGGATGTATGTTGCCTAACATGGATGTATGATGAATTGCCCATGTTAGATGTATGATAAAATAATTTTGCCCATACTGGATGTATGAGAAGTGCTTATAAAATTGTAGTACAACTGCATCTAATGAAATGTATAAAAGATGTGTTTACCTGATTATCGCTTTAAATAATGCTTTCTTTTACTCTTTCTTTCTCAAGTTATTTCAATTATGCAAACATATTAGTATATATCTTTCTACCCATGTACACAACACCTTGTGTGTTGATTCGTTGTTTCACGTATGTTTTAGGTTCAGAGCCAGCATGCGATAAAAGAACATGATGTGAGCAGTTGTACATGTTTACCTATTGTGTGTAGATCCTAGTCAGCATGCATGTTCGTAGACTTGTAAAATTTTCTTCAAATTATATAAATGTTTGTAAATTTAATTCATTTTGTAATATACATGTTGAATGTTGAGATTGTTATGGTGTATGCATTAAATTTGAATGAAACATATAAGTATGAAATCATGAGAATATTCTCTTTTACTCTATATCATACATGAAACATATAAGTATGAAATCATGAGTTTCAAATAAAGATATCTTTAGATCATGAAGTACATGATCACAAAATATAGTGGTTAATATCGATCCTTCTGGATCTATGCTTCTTAGTGATAACTCACACTGTAGGGTGAAACCCTAATTTAACAACATGTGAGTAAGCCCTTTCCAAGAAATGAAATCCTAGCATGAAATTGATCATATAAGTAATTATTTAAGTAATTTATGACATGAAAATATTGTATCACCTTAAATGCTTTAGTAGTGTGAAAGATGAAATCTTGAAAAATTCCTTCTAATGAGTATGAACAAACCCATATCCTTAAGGTACTAGGAGGGATGTAAATCCTAAAAATATAAGAGTGTCATGTTATGACTAGGACACTAAGTGATATTTAAATCTTTATATTGTTAGGGTGGGTACACCCTAGATGCTTAAAATCCTAAGGTGACGACTTATGGTGTATGCATAACAATGATAACCTTGGAACCTTAAAGTGGTGACCTAGAGAATCTAGAAACTCCTTGAGATCACATTAAGTATGGAACTAGTTGAATTTCGAGGACGAAATTCCATATAAGGTGGGGTGAATGTGATGACATGGAATTTGGATACTTAAAGAATTTAGTTATGTTGGACCTAACAAGAGTACTTTGGTCTTATTTGAAGTTTTCTTACATGATAAGCTTAATCAAGGGAAGTTAGATGAAGCAAATTAATGTTTAGGTAAGTGATATTTGAACACTTATGAGACCAAGGCCAATTTATTAGTTTCCACAAACTCAAGTGATAAATTCATGAGCATTGAGATTTATGATGAATAACTTGGTACTTGTATTGACCATATTACTGTTATGAAATAATTGATTTGGAGGACATTAGTGATGTCATATGCTCAGACATTGGCCCTTTGGGTATATAGTACTTAGGTATAGATTTTATGTCATGCAGTCTTTTACTCACTTGGCTGTGCGGCACCTTGGAAGTCACCAGCCACAGATCCAGGACCAGGTCATTCTTAACCTCCAAAAATTGAGCATAAGAGGGTTGTTGGGGGTGTAGCAGCGATCCGATAAATGTGAAACAGTCTATGGGAATTTTTTGGAAAACCCATGACATGCGCAACAGTTTGAACCGATAATACTTTCAATTGACGTTAGATACCTATGGTTACCGATGGACTGCAGTCCTCATGCCCACCTTCTCCATCGTCTTCCTCCCGACCACTCACAGTGTCCATGGAATTCTCTTATAAGGGAGTACACCTTCACCCCCTCGTCTCTACATCTCTGTGATAGCACAGATAAGGGAGGAAGTGAAGAAATGTGGATGAAGGTTTCCGAGATAGTAGAAGGACGGAAATACCTTACTTATGTGTTTCGAAATCCTACCCAACCACCCAGCCTAGGTGACAACTCTACCTTCATCCTTTGCAGCGTGTGGGTTGTGGAGGCCACCACCGGCAGAGCTCACCATCAACGGCCAGGGTTGCCAACCCCAGGGAAAGATCAGTAGGAATCCCTACTACCTTCGAGTCATGGTAGTCGGGTGATCCCTCTGCATGTGCTGCGAGACAGAGAGGATACCCTGTGTGAGGTTCATCCTTTGTAGTTCATCGTGTAGGAAGCCAATCTCGTAGAGGAGGCTACGAGTAGAGTCTTGGCGAGAAAATGAGAAAGCGAAGAGGGAGAAAGAGGAGAGGAAGAGGCCCTAACCCTGACTCATTGCTCACGGGGAGAAGGCTTAGGGCGGCAATGTCTTCTCACCCAGATCAGAGCAGACGCAGCAGTCACCTTGGCGAGCGGTGACAATGATGGAACTGACTCCCTGTCCAAGCAAGATGACGATCGGATGGAAGAAGATCTCTGCCTTGATTCCAGACTACGTGAGAAAATTGAGCCTTCCCGTGCTCACCAGAGTCAATCGCAGAGGCGACGGTGCTCTCACGAGAGAAGACGAGGGGGAAGGAACGGGGACCAGGGTCAGACTCGCGAGGCTGGACTTTCGTTGAGCTGGCTCCAATGTTGTTAGATCGGGTCGCGCTTGGGTTATCTGATGGGCCGAACTGGGCGTGACTAGAGGAGGGGGCCGGACAACGTGGACCAATTAGAGGCTGACACGTGAGGCTGTGGGACCCATCAAGGTAAAATCCTTTTTAATTTCGTAGAATTAAACCATAATTTGGAAATATCATTAAAAATAACTCCCTTGGCCAATAAATGCCCCAAAAATACCACCAGACTTAGAAAAATACCCTCTTTCTTATAGAACCTCTATATCAAACTTTTGAGACATCCTCATTGATGATATTTCATATTGATGATGATGATTCTTTCTAGGGTTTAGTTAAACGGAATCTCACTACCCTATAAATAAGAGGGAGTGTCCAGCCTACTTCCGAGCTGCTAGGCACTCCCTCTTTTCCGAGCAAATCTATTCTCCAATAACTTTCTTTTACATATTTTTGTTTTCACACAGATTTAACACAGACTTCCCAAGTATGAGGTGGCTGACGACGGTTAAAAGAGTGTCGAGTATATCTTTGTTTATTGATACATGACACGTCTCTATTTTATACATGCGAAAGTTCACCAAATTACATGTGTATTGTTCAGTAACTCCCGCCGCTGCTGTATAAACACCTCATGCTTGGTCAGTTTACATGTTATAAACATTGTTCATTCCCATAAATATCTATCTACAGAAAAATAATCGGTCTTTGCTGGTTATCCGCTTTCTCGGTGTTGCGCTCTGTTGGTTATTCAGTTTGACGGTCTACTGGTTATCTTCTTTCATAGTCTGGCACGCTGGTTATTCAGTATGACACTCTCTTCTTTCTCAGTCGACGCTCTTCGACACTCTGCTACTTATTCAGTCTGACTCTCATCTTATTTCTCAGTCAGACGCTCTGTTGGTTATTCAATCTGATGTAAATCATCTTCTCTTTACTAGTTATCTTCTAATTCCAGTCTACTGCAGCACGTTGTACGATTTCTTTGAAAATGTATTTGTTCTCGCTACTTATAGCAATTCTATTAGATTTTATTCTTTTCTCTTATCTGTTGCTGAAAGATTAATTAGTTATATTAACATAAATAAAGAAATTTGCCGTTTGAATGATCGAGATTTGGACCCACTGGTGTCAACCGAAAAACAGACATCTCACAATTGCTACTATTGCCGCCACGACAAGTTCATACATACTTACTACTGATTCATTGTCATCGCATATTTAGATTTCAGCCCAGACATTACAGTCTGCCCACATAGTGGCTGACGTTCACCATGTATTGTTGACGCTGCCTAATATGATGAAGAGGTTGAGCGAGTCATTTGAAGGAGTGTTTACGGTGATGGGTCAAGTTGGGGAGTAGTTTTCAATAGTGATCACTAACCCACTCCCACCAAAACAATCTGACTGGAAATTCGCTTGCCAGTCAAGCTAACAACTACCTCCTAGATCATCAAACCACAACACCTTCCCCCTAGAACCTCACTCATGCAGGCTCTTGATTAATCACTTTCAAGATTAGTTCATGCAGTTTGCAACAGTGTGTTGCCATGTAATTTTGTGTGTGTTTATATAGGTCATAATTCCTTGCACACTCTTTTGGTTTACTATTACACTTGATCCACTATAGCGTTGCGGCATCAACTTACTGGAAACATAGGCAAACAATCAAGCAACGTCTCACTGTCACTGGATAAATATGAAAAAAAGTTTTCCGACTAAGTTTAGGTAGACGCTCCTCTTCTCCGCACAGAATATTTATGATGTTAAGAAAATTGTGTCAAGAGGGAAGAGAACAAAAATCAAATGCATCAAAAGAAATTAATTTTAGTGTATAAGAGCTCCCAAACGCCATGAACTTAGGTGAGAATAGCCACCTCACATACATTCATATAATAAGTAACCAAAATGGTAGTATTAAATAGTTATCTGCCCATGTATTATTATACTTTGTGTCTAACAGGAAAAATAATGCAATTATGTGATTCAAAGGTCCCCAATCAGAGGAGTTCGGTCCGAACAAACCAACATTTTTTGTGTTTGTCATTGTCAAGGCATCCGAAGTACCATATATTGTATGAGATGGGAGAATCGTCAATCACATAGTTTCAATTTTATCTGTCATAGTTTACTTATTTTAGTTGTTCATTCTTTAGTTTGCACGTTACTAATTTATTTATATTTCGGAAACAAAGGTGATTAAGAGGGTATAGGAGGTAGTCTAAAGGCTGAGACCATAGTGGCCATTTTGACCATGGATGTTTTACAATCGGGCTGATTCTTTATGTGTGGTTGGTTAGTGGTTGGTAGTGATACATCCCTGCTATGGCTGTCCCTCTTTAGTTCAAGATATTAATCAACACAGAAAAAAAGTTTACGACATATTATTAAAGTGTTGTGACAGAAATAACGAGTTTCATTATTCTACAACGTCCTTTATAATCATTATGGTCTATGATTACGTGTATGATATAAATAAGTCACAACCATCAGCCTGCTTATGAGCAATCAACCTGTTTCATAGCAGTATGCTTTCTATGAATTTCCCTAGTAGTATGCTTCCCGAATGATTTGCGTGAATTTCACTTTCAATTTTCACCCAAAGTTTAACACCGGGTCTGTCAATATGAGGTGGCTGATGGCTGCTAAAAGAGATTTTGGCATATCTTGGTTGATTCTATCTGTGACATGCAACAAGTGGTTACGAAAATACATGTATATCTTGGATAATTTGCATGCTATAAACTTTGGGGTCGATCTGGATCCGGTCGGGTCCGGTCTGTACGGGTCTTATTTAGTCTATGTTAGAATCACCTCAGTTGAGTTAATTTGCATGCTATAAACTCTCGGGTCGGTCTGGATCGGGACGGGTCCGATCGGGTCTTATTTAATCTAGATCAGGTCCGGCCGAGTCGGTTTTTGGATTTACATTTTTTTACAAATATTTATAATAGAATGTAATTTGGGATTTTTGGGTCATGTCCGTCTGATTGATTACGAATCAGGTCCGTGCGAGTCTGGGTTCACTTGGGTATGTTCGAGTCCAGGCCCATTTCAGTTCTGATCATTCTGGGTTCGGGTTCATTTCGGACCGAGTCTGTTTGGGTCTAGTCTAACAAAACTCAAACCATTGACCATAGTCATACTATGGATCTGCAAGATCTCTTTCTACTACACCTGTTTGCTGCATTCAAAAATAGACAACAATGATCCTTTGCCATAACTTAGCATGGGTTTTCTTCCTTCCATTCATTCATTGTCTGTGTCGCTAATAAATGACAATTTACCACCGATGTTTCTGAGTAGGGTGAAGAGGTTTAAATGTTTCCAGAAAGTTGTGAAATTTTATACACAATCCATTTCTCTTTAATTTCAGGTGTATTTAAGGCTTCAAGTACAAGATGACATCGAAGTAGCACCATCTACTTTGTTTGGAAAACAAGTATAAGACCTTTTCTCATGTGATCCTACTCTTTTGATGTCAGTCAATCTTACTGCACGTTTTCTAACATCACACTGGTACACACATGCATACGTTTTTGTCATCCAAAATTTTCTATAATTTTAACATGTCGGAACAAGTTGATCTCATTGAGAAATGATAAGGTTAGCTTACAATGAAAAATCTTATCTTTCAAGTACAAGTTGGCACAAAGTATATGAATTGTACACAATTGAAGATCATGAAAGTCTAAGGAAAAGATAACAACTAGAGAACCATCTACAAAGTGGGTCGTGTTACTTATCTTATGGTCCATTCATTTTGTAACTGTTTTGTGCATTAAAATCAACATATGATGTGTAAATATACGTGTGCATAAAAATCCATATATGATATGTAAATATATATATGTGCATGAAGTGTTATCTATATATATGTTTCATGTTACTATCCAAACATAATTTTTGTTAGCATGCTCTATATTTGACATTGTTGAACATTACAAATAGATTATTGATCCAACCCTATTCTAGGGCTGTATCTTGTGTCATTTTGTACTTTTATCACATTCAAATGTATTATACTTACATTTTATCCTCCCCAATATGATTATCATTGCAAATATGCTTATGGATGTTCTTTGCACTATTTTTCAGATACTTGGACCATGCTTAGATGGAAGAGAGAGAAGGAGAGACCCAAAGAAGGCCCCAAAGTCTCCCTCAACCTACCTCCAGTGGCCAAGAATCATCCCCGAGCAAAGACATCCGAAATTGACAAAGTAAGAAGCAAAATCAAGAAGTCAAGCCTCACCACGGTCGTGGCCCCAATGCCACGGTCGTGGGTTTATTGCCAAATTCCAACAGGCTACAACAGGGAAATCCACAGAATCCCACGATCGTGGCCACCTGCCATGACTGTGGCCATTGAAGACACCACGGGCGTGGCCATCAGCACGGTCGTGGTCAGTAGAAGAGAACACGGCCGTGGCACCCTGCTACGGTCGTGGGAATTAAAGGCCAAAGGTTCAGTTTGCAACAGGGTTTTTGCCCAGAACGCCACGACCGTGGCCAAGTCACAATGACCGTGGCTGAAGATTATCAAGACGACTGTGGCCCCTCCCCACGGTCAGCTCCTCCTCCTCTAGAACGGCCGTGTTAAGCCACACGACCGTGGTGCACCTGACCCACCACGACCGTGCCACTCCGCCACGGCCGTGGCCACTTCCCCAAAGCTTTTTCACCTCCTCCTTCACACCACGACCGTATTCACCCCCCCACAGCCGTGCCCCACTACCCTCACCACGGCCGTGGCACACCCACCACGACCGTGGTAACCGCCGACCCTACACAATTTTGCACTGCTTTTCCTAAACTACCCCTACTTACCCTAGTGCTTCCACCACCACCTATATATACCTGGGTGGCGGCCATAGCACTAGGTTACACACTCCCTCACAACTGCTACACTACTCCACCCTCCATTCTTGAGTTCCTTGTGCAAATTCCTTGCATTTGGCTCTCAATCCACCATTTCCCACCTACTTTCCACCATGGAAATCTAATTCCCTAGGTTTCCATCCACAAACCCCCACCATTTCATGCACCCCTGCACCTTGGAGGAGGAAGGACGTCTACAGCTAGCTTGGAGGTGAAGAAGGAGGCTTCTACATCAAGCTCCATGGAGTCCCCACTTCTTCTATCCCTTTCTTTTCTTGTTTTCTTGATCATGTCTAGCTAAGCCCCCTTGTGGTGGGCTGTTAGGGATTAAAATGTTACTTTGATACCATGTTGGGGGATAAATTCTTGTAATGAACTTAATTCATATCTATGATGATTTCTCCCTGCTTCTAGCTCATTTCCCATTTTTATTGAATGTGGTTTATGCTTTTTGTGTGGATTGCTTGCTTTGAGATGATTGATGACACTTAACTTCTAGAAGGAATTGGAGTATATGTAGCTATCTTAGGTTTGGCTCCTAGGTCCAATTAGTGGATCCCTAGCTAGCCCCCTTGTCCCCACATACACACCCCTCCTTCTACAAGTGAGTGTGAGCTCTAAGTAGCTAGAGTAAGTGAGGGTGAAACAATTTCCTAGGGCTTTCTAAAGGCTAGAGTGGCTAGTGGCATGAGGATAAATCCCCTCATCTCCACTCCCATCTCTACCCTCAACCCTCAATTGTTCACTATCACTTACCCTAGAAACCTAGATATGGCCAATCCCATTAGAATTACACCTAACCCTAGTCTTCTACTAGTAGTATAGGGTATGTTCTATTGGCATTGACTTTATTGTTTGGTTTGGTAATCTAGATATGAATTGAGCACCATGCATGTTTAATGAACTCCCCCAACTAAAATCGAAGTGACATTTCCCAAACGGCCCACCCACCTTAATCACTCTTGCTTAAAATCTTAATTGCTCTGTTTGCTTGCTAATGCTAGTGTAGTTCAAATTGCTTTAGTTACCTTAGTTAATTGCCTAGTTCTGCTAGTTAGTGTTAACTTAGGCTCTTGCTCTTGCTAGTGGTGAGTTTAGTTCTTAATTGCTTCTTGCCTTGCTAGAGTAGTGTAGCCCTCCTTGCTCTTGCTTAGTTAGTTTGATAGCTTAGTTTACTAATTTGCTTGCTCTTCCATAATTTAGTTTCCTTCTCGCATCTCTTACTTGCTCATTAGTGTAATCAACCAATCAACCTTAAAACCCTAAAAACCTTGCTCTCCGCACTAGGAACGTAGATCACGACATCTAACTCTAGCGCCCCCTCTATCTCCGCGGATCGACCCCATACTTGCCGCCTCACCTATACTACGACACGACCCCGTGCGCTTGCGGGCGTAGTGTCTTAGTAGACGTAGGTAGTTAGTGTGGGACCATACAAATATCGAAAGCAAAGATCCCATCATCCTGTGCCTCCCGACCTTGTGGATTGCACTTGTAGCAAGCTTCTAGCGGGAATGCACCAAGATTTATGGCGCCGTTGCCGGGGATAGAGGCGCTCGGCCTAGTTAGATAGTGTAGCTTAGCCTTTCCTTTTTCCCTCACAATTGCTATTATTTATTCTTTGTGTTACTCTTGCATATTGGTTCACTAACTTGGCTCCTTGTTGTTTGTTTATAACTTGCGCATGTGACAGCTGTGCATGCGTAGCACGCGCTCGACTTGCACCGACTTGGTGGTTTACGACCCCGAGATTGGGAGAAGAAGACGTCAAGCTTGCCGCAACCTACACCGAGAGGCCGAGATTGCTGAGAACAACCCACCACCAGAGGTTCCACCTCCACCACCACATCGCCCGCTTCACGAGTACTTCACGCCGGGGAACTACAACTCCCCCATCGCCACTCTAGTTGACCAGATGCCAGGTCAACAGTTCTCCATCCCGCCAGCACTCTTGGGGCTTCTCCCTACATACTTCGGTATGGAGAACGAGAATCCCTACCACCACATAGACACGTTCCTTGAAACGTGCTCTACCTTCTGCACGCCTTCCGCCACCGATGACTCAATCAGGAGGATGCTCTTCCCTTTCTCCCTCAAGGAGAAGGCCAAGGAGTGGTACGTCTCGAGGCCAGAGTTGGTAACTTGGAATGAGGTGAAGAACGAGTTTCTCAAGAAGTTCTTCCCCATCGCCAAGTTATCCTACATGAGAAGGTGCATCACATTGTTTGCCCAGAAAGACAACGAGCCCTTCCACGAGGCGTGGGAGAGGTTCCAAAAGCTGCTTCGTGACTGCCCTCATCATGAGGTTCCTCTTTGGCAGCTAGTTCAGGCCTTCTACACCGGGCTTGAGGAGCAAAGCCAAAACAACGTCGATTCTTCTTGCGGGGGCACGTTCATGGCAAAGCCGCCTGAGGAGTCATGGCCGCTGTTTGAGCATCTCACCGAGAATTCACGCCACTGAGCTTCCACTAAAGATGGACATTGCGACCGGAACTACACCCCTCCCCTTTCCTCCGTGGCTCCCGCACGCAATGCCACCGACCCCGACATGATGCAAATGATGGCCGATATGATGTGAATGATGAAGAATCAAGTGGGTGGCTCTTCTAGCCAACCCGCAATGGCTGTGGATACTGTAGACGAGGAAGTTAACGCTTTACATTCCTTTGGTGGCCACAACAACCAGGGCCCAATGTCTAGTTCCTACACTCCCGAGTGGAGGAACCACCCCAACTTCTCCTGGAAACAACAGAACGAGGAAGGGCAAGGGCAGGGGCAGCCAAAGCCACGCTACAACTCCAAGTTTGAGGACGAGGTACTAGGAAGGATAAGGAGCCTGGATGAAGTAAAAAAAGACGTCAATGCACATGGGCAGTCTACAAACCGTCTTGAGCAGAGGTTGGACCAAATTTCTCTCTCTTTGGCTAGAACAGAAGAAGGTAGACTTCCATCTCAACCACTACCAAATCTGAACAATGATGGGGTTTTTCTAGGGAACACTTCGAGTGCTTATGTTCCACCATCTTACCAAGCCCCACCAAACCCCTATGCTCCTCCGCCTCCTCAAGCGCCACTCAATTATCAATATGCTCCACCTCGACCTCACACCTACCAACAACCACCTCCATAATACCACCCCCACCACCAAAACAACCGCAACCCCAATTCATTCTTCAAAATCCCAACTCTCCTCACCAAAGGCCTCCACCACCCCAACAGCCACAACCACTTCCACAAGCTCCCTCGCCTACCACCCATGAGCATGTGAAGGCGGTGACTACGTTGAGGAGTGACAGGACTTTGGAGAGCCCCCATGGTACAGTTGTTGGCAGAGATGACACTGAGGCCGAGTAGGTTGATACTGAGATGCAGATGGATGATACTGTGATAAGAGGCAGTGTTGATACCGTGACGCCGAGCAGTGATACTGTGATACCGAGCCGTGATATCGTGATTCTAGTGATACCAGTGGATGATACTGTTGACTTGGACCGATTGTGGTCCCAACTCCCGCCATATCCTGATGCACTTGAGGAGCCTTCTGTTGCAAAGGAAGCATGCGGAAGATATTTTAGAGATCTTCAAGCAAGTGAAAATCAATGTACCTCTTATAGATGCAGTCAAGCAAATTTCGTCCTATGAAAAGTTCCTTAAAGAATTGTGCACCTTCAAAAGAAAGACAACAGGGAGGACGCCTAAGAAGATCAAGCTCACTGAGCAAGTGATATCCATTCTCCAACACACCATCCCTCGAAATAGAAAAGACCCCGGCGCTCCCATCATCTCATGCTACATCGGGACACATCGCATAGACCAAGCTCTTCTTGACTTGGGGTCTAGCGTAAACTTGATGCCTTATGATCTGTTTGCTGAGCTCCAAATGGGGGAGTTGAGGCCAGCCCATTGCACTCTACAGTTGGCCGACCGATCTATGAAGATGCCTAGAGGGCGTGTGGATGATGTGTTGGTTCGTCTTGATGAGGATACTTCTGCCTTCTTCCCAGTCGATTTTATCATTCTTGATATGGAAAAAGAAGCTAGAAAGGTGCCAATCATCTTGGGGAGACCTTTCTTAGACACAACTGATGCCGTGATCCATGTGAGGACTGGGACCATGTATGTTACATTCATGCACATGAAGATCCAGTTGAACATCTTCAAGTCTTCGACTACAGCTGAAGTGATAGGGGCCACCGAAGAATATTGTTATTTGGTGGAATGCCTAGATGATATTGTTGAAGAGTTCCTACATGCGTGGATTGAGACTGCCACTCAAGGTAGAGGTCTTGAACCAATTGTTGAGTTCCCTGACGACGATGATGAAAATGATGAAGAGTGTGAGCTAGCCTTAATGGCTGCAAGTCAAGACCTTCCTTCTATTTCTGCACCATTGAAGAACTCCCTTGAAGCACCCCCCGTTCTTGAGTTGAAGAAACTTCCTGAAGGATTGAAGTACGCTTTCCTTGGATCAAATGACACCCTCCTGGTGATCATTTCCTCCATCCTCTCTCCTGAGCAAGAAGATGCCTTGATGGAAGTCTGGAGGAAGAACATCCAAGCCATTGAATGGTCTATTGCTGACTTGAGAGGGATTGACCCCTCCATTTGTGTGCATCAGATATACTTAGAAGAAGATGCGAGACCGACCCGACAAATGCAAAGAAGGCTAAATCCAAAGTTGAAGGACGTTGTAACTCAAGAGGTTGTTAAGTTGCTTGATGCAGGGATCATCTATCCCATTTCTGACAGTACGTGGGTAAGTCCCATCCAAGTTGTGCCCAAGAAGGGTGGGATTACGGTTGTAGAAAATGCCGATGGTGAGCTTATGCCGATGAGAGAGCAATCCAAGTGGCGAATGTGCGTGGATTACCGGAAGCTCAACAAAAAGACAAAGAAGGATCACTACCCACTCCCGTTTCTTGATCAGATTTTAGAGAGATTGGCTGGACAGAGCTTCTACTGTTTTCTTGATGGGTACTCGGGATATTTTCAGATTGCTGTGCATCCGGCGGACTAGGAAAAGATGACATTCACTTGTCCAAGTGGTACATTTGCCTACCGAAGAATGCCATTTGGACTGTGCAATGCACCTTCCACTTTCCAGAGATGTGTAACCTCAATCTTCGCTGACATGCTTGATTCGTCGCTTGAAGTTTTCATGGATGATTTTTCAGTCTTCAGGAAAACCTTTGATGAGTGCTTGCTACATCTAGCTGTTGTTATGGAAAGATGTGTTAAAGTTCGCTTAGTTTTATCTTGGGAAAAGAGCCATTTCATGGTACCTGAGGGTATAGTTCTGGGACACCGAGTTTCCAAAGATGGGATTGAAGTTGACAAGGCCAAGGTGGGCCTTATTTCTACACTCGACCTTCCTTCCACCGTAAGACATGTTCGATCTTTCTTAGGACATGCAAGTTTCTACTGTCGCTTTATCAAGGACTTTAGAAAAATCTCAAGACCACTCTGTCGATTACTAGAGAAAGATGTCAAATTTTAGTTTGATGACAAATGTGTTGAAGCCTTCAATCATTTGAAAGAAAGGCTTATTTCTGCTCCTATCATGCAGCCCCCGGATTTCTCTCTGCCATTCGAGATCATGACGGATGCATCCGATATGGCAGTGGGGGTTGTGTTGGGTCAACGCATTAACCGAATTCCTCATGCTATCTATTATGCAAGCAAAACATTAGACGATGCTCAAAGAAACTATACGACTATGGAGAAGGAGTTGCTTGCGGTGATCTTCGCTCTTGACAAGTTCCGGCCGTATCTCTTGCAAAACAAAGTGACAATCTACACGGACCATGTTGCATTGAAGTATCTCATGTCCAAGAAAGACTCAAAGCCAAGGTTGATCCGATGGATTTTGTTGCTCCAAGAATTTGACATAGAAATTGTGGATAAGAAAGGAATAGAAAATGGTGTTGCAGATCATCTCTCCCGCCTTGATGGACCTTTTGATATGACAAGTCCAATCAAAGAGACAATGCCACACGAACAACTCCTCTTAGTCTCATCTGTCCAAAAGCCATGGTACAAGCACATAGCAAATTTCCTAGCTAGTGGGAGGATACCGAGCATGTGGACAAGAGAGGAAAGCAATAGATTGTTTGCTATGGTAAAGAACTACATTTGGGATGACCCTCACCTCTTTAAGTATTTCCCGGACCAACTCATTAGGAGGTGCATTCCAGAGATGGAGCAGCAAGAAGTCTTATCTATGTGCCATTCCGGAGTGTGTGGAGGCCATTTTGGAGGGAAATGCACGGCCGCCAAAGTTCTTCAATGTGGATTCTACTGGCTGACATTGTTCAAAGATGCTCATGACTTTTGCAAGAGTTGCTTCAAGTGCCAAAAATTGGGCATCATTTCAAAGAGGGACATGATGCCTCTATCACTTATTCTTGTGGTAGAAGTGTTTGATGTTTGGGGGATTGACTTTATGGGTCCTTTCCCTTCTTCTTTCGGGTATGTCTACATCTTGGTCGCCGTAGACTATGTATCAAAATGGATTGAGGCTGTGGCAACAAGGACAAATGATCATAAGGTGGTGTGTGATTTTGTGAAATCCAACATCTTTAGCCGTTTTGGTGTTCCAAGGGCTATGATTAGTGATGGCGGGAGTCATTTCATCCACCGCACCTTCGAAGGGCTGCTAAAGAGACATGGAGTGAACCATCGTGTGGCTACTCCTTACCACCCTCAAATGAGTGGTCAAGTTGAGTTGGCAAATCGGGAGATAAAGCTCATCTTGGAGAAGACGGTGCGACCAGACCGCAAGGATTGGTCACTTCGCCTCAATGAAGCTTTATGGGCATATATGACTGCATACAAAGCCCCGATTGGCACTACACCGTTCAAGCTTGTCTATGGTAAGAGTTGCCATTTGCCGGTTGAGATGCAGCACAAGGCATTGTGGGCCTTGAAGACGATGGACTTCGATGAAGAGAAAGCCGGAATGAAAAGAAAGTTTCAATTGCATGAGTTAGAAGAAATGCGGCATGAGGCATATGAAATGTCAAAGAGCTACAAGGAAAGAACCAAATTTCTACATGACAAGATCATAAAGAAGAAAGAGTTTGAACCCGGCAAATGGGTATGGCTATACAATTCAAGGATGAAGTTCTTTCCCGGAAAGCTTCATTCTAGATGAGAAGGTCCTTATCTTGTCAAGAAGGTGTACCCATCCGGGGCAGTGATTATTTGTGCAAAAGAAGGAGCTAAGGAATTTACCGTCAATGGAAAAAGATTGAAATCTGTTGTGGAAGTTGGCCCAGACAAGGCCAATCAAGATTTTGATATTGTCATGCTTATAGAAGAAGAATCTAAGGAAGAAGAATGCTTGGACGAGGATGAGAAAGGGATTTACTACAAGGATCTCTTAAAGATTCTGAAAAAGTGAAAAAGTCCAACAATCAATAAGCCTGGCTGAAGGCGTTAAATTTAGCGCTAGTGGGAGGCAACCCACATGGTTTGAGATTCTCAAACCCTTCTTTTGATACTTTAGTTTTGTTTTACACAAATACACACACACACTTGTGCTTTACAGTTTTTGTTTGAGTTTTGATGATGGCAGGTGATAGACATTAGAGAGAGAGGATCTAGAAGTTAATCGTGGTCATTCAGTCATAGTTGTGGTAAAAAGAACAAATAAAATCGAAAGCTCAAGTTTTGAAGTTTGAAAACTGAAGAAACAACCCCAACACGGCCGTGGAGATAGACCACGACTGTGGTGTTCTTGTCCAAACACGTTCGTGGCCCTTCGCCACGGCCGTGGGAATTATTGCTGCAAATTGGCCAAAGTTACAGGTTGTTTTGAAGATCGGCCACGACCGTGGCGATCTGCCACAACCGTGGTGAAGGAGACTGCCCACGACCATGGTCCTCACCACGGTCGTGTTAAAGAAGGCGGGCCAAGACCGTGGGCTGCGGCCACGACCGTGGGAATTTATGCTCCAATTTGGCCGAAGTTACAGGTTGTTTTGAAGATCAGCCACGACCATGGCAAGTCGACCACGACCGTGGCGTGTGGACAAGGCCACGACCGTGGCGAGGTCAAACCAGGAGGTTCTTCATCGACAGCACGACCGTGGCACCCGCCACGGCCGTGCTACCCAACCCTGGCCACGACCGTGGCCGAACCCGGTTCGGGAAAAAAAATACTTTTAAGCATCCAAACACGACCCCCCTCATTCTTTCGTCTTCCACCTCCAGCAACACACCGTGGCGGCGGAAAACGGCCGTGGGCTCCCCCATTTGTCACCTCCAACCCCCAAAACTACCTCCTTTTGATCCCTAATCCATCCCAAATCGATCCCCAGCCATCCCTCTCCCATTCCCACCGTCCAATCTCTCCCAATCGCATCTCCATCTCCATTTCCATCTCCATTCCGCCCAACAACTCCCCTACACAAAACCTCCACAAAACCCTTCCATTCTCGCCCAAATCCACCACTAATCATTTAACCACCATCCCTACATCACTATCCTTCCATTCCACCCACAAAACCACATCCACACCACCTTCACCACCAAATCCGAAAATCTCCATCCTACACCACTTTCACCTCCATTTCCGCAATGAAGAAGATTAGGAAGGCTATCACAAAGGGGACAAACATCCTCACTGGAGGGAAACAACGTTCTAAAAATGCCTCCTCCGATGTGTCCGTTCCATCCCACACCCCATCACCTACCGCTTCTGCTCACCACTCCCTCTGCCAGTCGCAATCGGTGAGCGGATCACACTCCCGCTCATCCGATAGCCACCACATCACAGACGCTACCTACGAGGGGGAGGACGAAGAAGAGGAGTCCATGGGGGTCGACATGGACAACCTCATTGATGAGATCAAGCCAGCGGCCGAAAAAAGAAACCAGAGATCTAAAGCGGCTCTGTCCTCATCCAGGCTGCTTCCAAAGCCCGCACCACCTCGCCACTCGACATCCAGCGTGGCGGCGAGACGTGATGTGCAGCCGCAACCCTCGCGGCAAGTGCAGCAAGATGAGGAGCAGTCGGCCCACTGGTACAATTTTGACACCAGCTCGGGGTCGCAATCCTATGCGATGGAGGAAGAATAAGATAACGAGGAGGAAGAGGTGGAGCTGGAGCCGAAAGGAGAAGATGTTATGACATTTTTGGAGGCGGACAGAGAAAAGACCCTGGGCAAAACACCGACGGGGGTGTCCTATGGTAGAGGACACAAGAAAAAGAAGGTTGATCTTATCTACCCCGAGTGCATGACGAGGCGAGTCGTCGCCACCAAGTACGGGTCTCAGAAAGTGATCGATGATCTAGGGATCAAGGAGGCAGTGGAAAGGAACTTAAAGAGAATAGGGTTGTGGGATATCATTTTCACACAACAGCCAACCTACATCGCCTTGACCCAAGAATTCTTTGCTACTCTCGAAAGGACTAAAGTGAGGGGTTGTGACACAATCAAATTTTCCATAATGGGCAATGTGCACACCCTCACTTCCACTGAGTTGAATGAGATATTTGCTGCAAGTCCTGAAGAGGCCGTCAAGATGGATGATGGCTTGTTAGAGAAGGTGAAAGAACTGGATTATTCCTATTTCTGGGAGACAATCACAGGAAGCAGCGTGTACGATGCAGGAAGATCAAAAACAGCCGCCATAAGCAACCCAATGATGCACTATGTGCAGAAGGTCGTGGCAAACACAATTGTAGGGATGTATGATAATCAAGGCTCCATTTCACAAAAAGATATGTTTGTCTTGATATCGATGTACCTCAAGAAGCACCTCAACCTTGGTGTTCTATTGATTGATCATATGAAGTCCATACCCTACAAGAGCACAAAACCCTTTGTCATGGGTGGGTTTGTGACTTCGATTGCACTAGCGCTGTGATACGATCTCTCGGGGTTACAGGACGCACTTGAGGCAGAGTTTGTTGACCTCAACTACTTGGTGCGCTCGCACACTATAAAGATAAAGGAAAAGAAGATGATCTATCTTACTACTAGTGTGCCGGACTTCGAGCTCGAGCTGCCATACCACGCGGTGCCTCTTCTTTCCGTGTTGGGAATTAATTTCAATTTGAAAGAAAAACTTTTCAAATGGCAGCAAGAACACCCAAGAGAGACGTATACAAGGGAAGCCACTGCTGTACATGAAGACATCACTGAATCTAATGTACAAGGGTAGGAGCATGAAGCAGACGAAGAAAGGCATCCCCGTAGGGCAAGAAGGAGGGATGAGGGGACATCCCAGTTGCAGCCACCCTCAGGGAATGCCTACGACATGGCCACAATCCAGGCACACCTTGAGAACATTCAGAAGACCCAAGGTGACATGCAGCTTGTCCAGCAGTACATGTGGAAAGATCAACAGCAAATGCACTATCAGATCAACTACTTGTACCAGTACCAACATGCCCAGGCAGCAAGAAACCCCAAATGGGGTGCAGACTTTTGGGGTGGTATAGCTGGACATCCATAAGCTTACCCTCTTCTCTAGGACGGCTACTGGGGACACTACTATCAGCATCCTCCTTCCAGCTCAGCTCTAGCCTCAGATCCTCCTCCAGATCCTCCGTAGATGCCGGACCAGCCACCGCAGCCTTGATTCTTCCCCTATCTCCCCTAAACTATAGTTTCATGCTGAGGACAACATGATTCTAAAGTTTGGGGTGGGTAGGGTGGTATGCACCGCTCTTTCTCTCTTTTTGTCATTTTGATATCACCTCTGCCATCTAGTTAGTTTTACTGTTTTTTGTTCCTCTATCATCTAGTTAGTTTTACTGTTTTTGCATCTTTGCATGACATGTAGTTGATTTCTGCATTTTTGAGTAATTTTTCAAAATTTTTGCTTTTTCAGCCATGCATTGCATCTCATGTAGTTTTTTGCTAATTTTTGCATGTTTTAGCTAGGATTTACTTGCTTTTTACCTAAAATTGTGTTTGAATGTGATTTAGTGCAATTTGACACCTTTTTGGCTAATTTTGCCCAGATTTGATGTTTCTTGTCCAAAAAGCGTGTTTTGACTCAATCTTTACCATATTGAATGAAATTGCTTATCTTTGACAAATATAAGATGATATGCTATGATGAAGTGCTATGTGGTATCAACGAGTGACTTCTTACATGCTCGTCACCTCCCTTGGGAATGTGTTGGTTTGATTGAATTATGATCTGAGCAAGCATAGAACGTTTAATGTTTGTGGAGTTACTTGATTGATATATGGATTTCATTTGGTTCATTCATGTGATGTGATATCTATGGTGAAGTGTCGGACTAGTTTTCATGCAGGAGACCTTATGTGGAAGATTATGCCAAGTGACCCCTCTTTGACCCGACCACTCTTTCATCATCTTCATACCTCTCCGCCGCATAAAAAGATGCCAAAGTGCACATATTAGCCGTGGCCACCTCCAAAAGTTTGGGGTGGCCACATCTTTATCTCCCCACTTCACTCTATCCACCATATGCCCTATCTACACCAAGGGCAAGAAAAAGAAAAGAAAAGAAAAAGAAAAACAAAATAAAATAAAAGGATGCTCATGTTTAAGAGCATTCAAATAAAGAAAAGAAGAGTGTGTAAAAGCATTCCAAATCTTACCACAACCCTTTCTTCTTCTTTCATACCCATGGAGCTAGGAAACATTAAACCTAGCTCACTTTATCCCTTTCCGCAGCCATGTGGGTCATTTGTCATAACTTGAAGCATAAGGTCGAACGCATGAAGGTGAAACAACACTCCTAGTCATCATCGATTAACATCATCATGAAACGGTCTACCCGGAACCTTATGGATGAGATATTGATAACTTGTGCAATCCATGCATTATATGCGAAGTTCATGTGCTTTGTGCTCTCTTCATGGTTGGTTTGTGAAAGTAGAAGAGGAGGGAAGTGATTTGCATGTACCTAGTCACCATTGATCCCATTTAGCATTTGTCACCCATCATATTGCATTTGTCATTTCTTTTGATTGTGGAAAACGGAAAAGAGATTGAGTTGGAGCATACTTGAGGAAAAGTATGTTTCAAGTTTGGGGTGGTGATCCAACCCTATTCTAGGGCTGTATCTTGTGTTATTTTGTACTTTTATCACATTCAAATACATTAGAATTACATTTTATCCTCCCCAATATGATTATCATTGCAAATATGCTTATGGATGTTCTTTGCACTATTTTTCAGGTAATTGGACCATGCTTAGATGGAAGAGAGAGAAGGAGGGACCCAAAGAAGGCCCCAAAGTCTCCCTCAACCTACCTCCAATGGCCAAGAATCATCCCTGAGCAAAGACATCCAAAATTGACAAAGTAAGAAACAAAATCAAGAAGTCAAGCCTCACCATGGCCGTGGCCCCAATGCCACGGTCATGGGTTTATTGCCAAATTCCAACAGGTTGCAACAGGGAAATCCATAGAATCCCACGGCCGTGGCCACCTGCCACGACCGTGGCCATTGAAGACACCACGACCGTGGCCATCAGCATGGTCGTGGTCAGTAGAAGAGAACATGGCCGTGGCACCCTGCCACGGTCGTGGGAATTAAAGGCCAAAGGTTCAGTTTGCAACATGGTTTTTGCCCAGAACGCCACGACCGTGGCCAAGTTGCCACGACCGTGGCTGAAGATTATCAAGACGACCGTGGCCCCTCCCCACGGTCAGCTCCTCATGTTGGATCCTAGATGGGTGATTAGATGCTCTAGAGGGGGGGTGAATAGAGCTGAAAGCACTTAAACAAAATTCATTAAACCTTCAAGATATATGACAAGATAAGGTTGCTAAATAGGCAATTTGAGTGCAACTAAATCATGCATAGCAAGGATAAGAGAGATTGAACACGTACCAATTAGACAAGCTATTTAGAGTGTTCCACACTTCAAACTAGAAGTGTGTCAGTCCACTTGCCTAGAGAGGTCAACCTCTAGGACTTCCAACAATTGCACTCTTATATTCACTTATAAGACTTACAATACATGACCAACAAATGACTTACCTATCCAATACAAAGAGTCTTCAACCTTACCAAGGACTTACCCACTTTGCAAGAGTTTTCGGCCTTCTCCAAGGACTTACCCACTCTTGCACAAGTCTTCGACCTTGCAGGAATTACCCACTCTTCTTGGATCTTCCGCCTTTGACTTCACCTTCACTCGGAGAAGCTTCCACCAAGGTCTTACCTACTTGAGCTTGAGTCTTTTGCCTTCTCCAAGGGCTTACCCACTCTAGCTCAAAGTCTTCTGCCTTGATCTTCACCAAGGGACGCCTTCCCTTGTTCTTATTCACCTCTCTTGGACAAGAGAGAGAACCTTCATCTTCATGATTGCAAATGAGAGAAGTGGAGGTGGTGGAAGTGAGAGCCTCACAAGATATACAAGTAGTACTAGCTCTCTTACAGATTTCCTACTCACTCTAATGGATGTAGCAAGTGATTAAGCTTAGAGAGAGAGAGGAGGCTGTAGGAAGCACTCAACTATAGAATAGGAACCTCACAAAGAGTTTGCAATGAATGCTCAACCTTGGAATGAAGCCCGAGGGGTCCTATTTATAGCTGGGGATGCCTCTTAGCCTTTGGGAACACTTATGAACGAAAACTAGCCGTTTTGTGGCTTGCAACAGATCTATTTTCACTTGTTGCAACTCCACAACGGCTAGAAACACTTTTCTGCACTTTTCCGTACAGTGCAATCGGTCGAGTTCTGATGGGTGTAACTCGACCGATCAAGTAGGAGGCAAACCGATGTTCAAAGGATCGATCGAGTTTGTCCTGAGGAAACTCGACCGACCATTTCAACTGGAAATGGCCTACTACCCAATCGGTCGAGTTCTGTGAGTGCACAACTCGACCGATGCAATCTTCAGAAAATCGACCAAGGTGGGCCGGTCGAGTTTTAGGGTGGGAAACTCGACCAACCAAGTGCATGTAATTGATTTTCAAAGATGCATCTAAAGTGCTCTAATATTCGATCTAAGTGCTCCTGATATTTTTATAAGCTTAATTACAAGTCATACCATCATTACAAGTGATTTACAACATGATTCTAATGGATATACATCATATTACAAAAACGTCCACTTGTATTGACTTAGACTTGTCTTTTCTCCAATTTGATATGCGCAAGTTAGGGCATTTGGAGTGTGTCTATACCTAATCTGAAATCACTCAAGTAGAGACATTAGACACCAATATGTGGAATGGTTAGTCATCATCAAAACACGGGTTTAGTCAATTTAGACATGAGTCAACATTGACCTAATTGACCTTGAGTCAACACCTCCTCCTCCAGAACGGCCGTGTTAAGCCACACGACCGCGGTGCACCTGACCCACCACGACCGTGCCACTCCGCCACGGCTGTGGCCACTTCCCCACAGCTTTTTCACCTCCTCCTTCACACCACGACCATATTCACCCCCCACGGCCGTGCCCCACTACCCTCACCACGACCGTGGCACACCCACCACGACCGTGGTAACCGCCGACCCTACACAATTTTGCACTGCTTTTCCTAAACTACCCCTACTTACCCTAGTGCTTCTACCACCACATATATATACTTGGGTGGCAGCCATAGCACTAGGTTACACACTCCCTCACAACTGCTACACTACTCCACCCTCCATTCTTGAGTTCCTTGTGCAAATTCCTTGCATTTGGCTCTTAATCCACAATTTCCCACCTACTTTCCACCATGGAAATCTAATTCCCTAGGTTTCCATCCATAAACCCCCACCATTTCATGCACCCCTGCACCTTGGAGGAGGAAGGACGTCTACAGCTAGCTTGGAGGTGAAGAAGGAGGCTTCTACATCAAGATCCATGGAGTCCCCACTTCTTCTATCCCTTTCTTTTCTTGTTTTCTTGATCATGTCTAGCTAAGCCCCCTTGTGGTGGGCTGTTTGGGATTAAAATGTTACTTTGATACCACGTTGGGGGATAAATTCTTGTAATGAACTTAATTCATATCTATGATGATTGCTCCTTGCTTCTAGCTCATTTCCCATTTTTATTGCATGTGGTTTATGCTTTTTGTGTGGATTGCTTGCTTTGAGATGATTGATAACACTTAACTTCTAGAAGGAATTGGAATATATGTGGCTATCTTAGGTTTGGCTCCTAGGTCCAATTAGTGGATCCCTAGCTAGCCCCCTTGTCCCCACATACACACCCCTCCTTCTACAAGTGAGTGTGAGCTCTAAGTAGCTAGAGTAAGTGAGGGTGAAACAATTGCCTAGGGCTTTCTAAAGGCTAGAGTGGATAGTGGCATGAGGATAAATCCCCTCATCTCCACTCCCATCTCTACCCTCAACCCTCAATTGTTCACTATCACTTACCCTAGAAACCTAGATTTGGCCAATCCCATTAGAATTGCACCTAACCCTAGTCTTCTACTAGTAGTATAGGGTACGTTCTATTAGCATTGACTTTATTGTTTGGTTTGGTAATCTAGATATGAATTGAGCACCATGCATGTTTAATGAACTCCCCCAACTAAAATCAAAGTGACATTTCCCAAAAGAACAGGATATGAGTAGTTGTACAGGTTCACCTATTGTGTGTAGATCCTAGTTAGCATACATGTTCGTAGACTTGTAAAATTTCTTCAAATTATATAAATGTTTGTAAATTTAATTCATTTTGTAATATACATGTTGAATGTTGAGATTGTTATGGTGTATGCATTAAATTTGAATGAAACATATAAGTATAAAATCATGAGAATATTCTCTTTCACTCTATATCATACATGAAACATATAAATATGAAATCATGAGTTTCAAATAAAGATATCTTTAGATCATAAAGTACATGATCACAAAATATAGTGGTTAATATCGATCCTTCTGGATCTATGCTTCTTAGTGATAACTCACACTGTAGGGTGAAACCCTAATTTAACAACATGTGAGTAAGCCCTTTCCAAGAAATGAAATCCTATCATGAAATTGATCATATAAGTAATGATTTAAGTAATTTATGACATGAAAATATTGTATCACCTCAAATGGTTTAGTAGTGTGAAAGATGAAATTTTGAAAAATTCCTTCTAATGAGTATGAACAAACCCATATCCTTAAGGTACTAGGAGGGATGTAAATCCTAAAAATATAAGAGTGTCATGTTATGACTAGGACACTAAGTGATATTTAAATCTTTATATTATAAGGGTGGGTAC
Organism: Alisma plantago-aquatica; assembly: GCA_963693085.1. Taxonomy (NCBI): domain Eukaryota; kingdom Viridiplantae; phylum Streptophyta; class Magnoliopsida; order Alismatales; family Alismataceae; genus Alisma; species Alisma plantago-aquatica. Next base: position 27,374,103 of record OY856413.1, on the reverse strand, counting down.
ATCCTAGATGCTTAAAATCCTAAGATGACGACTTAGGGTGTATGCATAACTATGATAACCTTGGAATCTTAAAGTGGTGACATAGAGAATCTAGAAACTCCTTGAGATCACATTAAGTATGAAACTAGTTGAATTTTGAGGACGAAATTTCATATAAGGTGGGGTGAATGTGATGACCTGGAATTTGGATACTTAAAGAATTTAGTTATGTTGGACCTAACAAGAGTACTTTGATCTTATTTGAAGTTTTCTTACATGATAAGCTTAATCAAGGGAAGTTAGATGAAGCAAATTAATGTTTAGGTAAGTGATATTTGAACACTTATGAGGCCAAGGCCAATTTATCAGTCTCCACAAACTCAAGAGATAAATTCATGAGCATTGAGGTTTATGATGAATAGCTTGGTAATTGTATTGACCATAGTACTTTTATGAAATAATTGATTTGGAGGACATTAGTGATGTCATATGTGTTGGATCAATGGGCTCTAGAGGGGGGTTGAATAGAGCTACACACACTTCACAAAATCAATTAGACCACCAATTTAAACTTAGTGCAGAAACTAAATCAAGTAGCAATTTGATGTCCTAATATAGCATTCAAAGCAAGGATAAGAGACAATGAATGGCAAGCACTTGGATAGGTGGTTAGAGTGGTTCCACGTCCTAAACTTAGGAGCGATGTCAGTCCACTACCTAGAGTTGGTTAGACTCTAGGATTTGCAACTTGGTCCTCTTATATATCACAATAATATTACAAGATACATAAACCACACAACCAAGGACTTAAATTCTCAAGCTAAGATTTTCTACCTTTCCAAGGGCTTACCCACGAAGCAAGATTCTTCAGCCTTCTCCAAAGGACTTACCCAATCTTACCTTAGTCTTCAGCCTTGTAGGATTTACCTATCTTGCTTGAGCTTTGCCTTGCACCTCTCCTTCTCTTGGAGAGCTTCTCCACGTTTCACCTTCACCAAGGGATCTGGAGCAGCAAGCTATCTTCACTCTTGAAGATCAGCCGTCATCTTCACCTTCACTCGGAGAAGAACAGCAGCAACCTCTCTTTCACTTGGAGAAGCAGCTTCAATCAATCTTCAAAGAGAATAGGAGGTAGGAAGAGAGAAGAGAGAGTTGTACATCATACAAGGGATAGCTCTGATACATATGGACCTAACTCACTCATAACTCACGAATTTATCTTGAAGGTAGAGAGAGAAAGGGGCTCAAGGGCTTGGAACACTCTCAACTAGACTAGAACCAAGTTTGCAATGGAAGAGCAGCTTGGAATGAACTCCAAGGGGTTCTATTTATAGTTGAGGGTGCCCCTTTAAGTTGTGGGACACTTGGATACAAAAATAGCCATTTTTTGTTCAAGAAAATGACTCTATTTTTTCCCAAAACACTTCACCAACGGTCACATCACTTTTTCTGCAAATTCCATACAGTGCAATCGGTCGAGTTTCAATGGGGATAACTCAACCGACCAGGTAAAAGACAAAACCGATATTCAAATGATCGGTCGAGTTTGTCCTGACAAAACTCGACCGACCATTTAAACTGGAAATGGCCTGTTACCTGATCAGTCGAGTTCTGTGCAAGCACAACTCGACCGATGCAATCTTCAGAAAATCGACTAAGGACTGATCGGTCAAGTTTCAAGCCTGGGAAACTCGACCGACCAAGTGTCTGTAATCCATTTTCTAGTTTGCATTTAAAGTGATTAGCACTCGGTGAATTTTGTCCCAAACATTTTTCTCTTCTAAATTACAAGTCAATTCATCATTACAAGTGATTATATAGATGTTCTAAGGTCGTTTATATAGAAAACCCAAAATGCACACTTGTAGCCATTTTGACTTGAACTTGACCCATTCTAGGGTTTCGGATTTTAGATCCTTTTCATGTACCTAATGTCTGCAAACAATCTTAAACACACATATTAGATACATATGAGTGGAATGGTTAAGTAATTATCAAAATATAGGTAATGTATAACCTCTAGGTCAACATTCCCCCCCCCTTTTTGACAATGACAAACCATTCCTCAAACATATTGAAAAGGATGAGAAAGTTATACCTTTGCCTTGTGAATTTTGGGGGATTCATGATAAGAACAATTTTGAATTGCTCCCCCTCAAACTATGCTTCCTCTTACCTGTATGTTAGGTTCTCTACACATAGCAATACCAATATCCGTGTAATATGTAATCCTTTGCATGTCACATGATCAACAGTGAATTGACAATAAAAGGATCAACTGAGCAAGAAAGAAATAGTATAACAGCAAGAACCAATATTATTGAGTTTCCAAACATAAGATATATCTCCCCCTTTTGACATTATCAAAAAGGTAGGGGGGTAGAAGAGAAAAAAAACAAGTCTTCTCCAAAACTTAACCACACACAAAGCAAGTCATAATCAAAATATAGCTAAAAACACGCACCAAGCATAAGAGAAAACAGAAAAAGATAGCTAAAGTGCATATCGATGATCTTACAACTTAGAAAGATGTATTCATGAAAAACAACTACAACCATAAAGTGAGAAAACAAATATAAGAAAATAGTACAACTCAGAATAATGTGCCATGATGTTTTTTATACAAAAGAGTCTAGAAAGATGTATATGATGGACATGCTAGACTATAAGCTAAGAAACCACCTAGACATCTAAGCTATCTATATCGACTGTATCCTCATCGGTTCCAGGGTTGTAGTCCTCATCCCTGTCTGAAGGCAGAGCAGCAGTGCCAGCATCAGATCCAACACCATCACCATCATCTTCATCGGAAGCATCAACATCATCGTCCTCATTGGCCTGGTCAGGCATCTCCTCATCATCAGGAGGATCAAAGGAGAGACCGGGCCATCGGACATTCTGCTCAGCCCACGACATACCAAGAGCAAGAAGCTCCTTGGCCTGCGGGAAGGACGGAGCAGAGTCACCCAAGGAGGCGAGCAGAGTGGCCAGGGGGGCAGTAGGTAACGGCAGGAACGCAGGAGCGGAACTACCAGCAGCGAATGGCGGCGGAGCGGCAGCGGAAGGCTCGGGAGCAGTGAAGTAATGCTCGTATGCGTAAGAAGCATAGGCACTACCCGGGTATGGCTGGTAGGTGGGGTAGGGGGAAGCACATGATAGGTTCATGGTGGACATGATCGAACACAGATCCTGGTGCAGGTGTTCCTGAACCTGACGGTTGTACGCCTATTCATGCATCATATATCTTAGAAGGGTTTCATTGGATGCACGGAAGGACGCACGGCTAGGTCGGGGATGTGGCTGCGGAGGTGGAGCACGGGTGGAGGAGGGTGGGTCAGTAGGGGCAGAGGTAGAGGCAGAGGCAGAGGCACCAGCGATAGGAGAAAACAACAGTACAGACTTCTGAAGAGTGGTCTCACTAATACATACACATTTTCTAGCAACCGGGTAATGGAAGTCAGAAAAGAGTGATTTATCAGTGGCGAACTGGAAAAGACCACAAATCAGGGCTGGGTAGGGGGGTGGGTGCCTTTGGTGTTCTTGCCGGTATCAAAACAGGTCATGTGATGTAGGATATATCTAGCCCATTTGACACCGATATTGTTTAGCAAACAATACATAATGACCACGGTGTTTTCCGCAATGTCCATTTGATTTCGCTTTGGATGGACATTACAGTTAATCACCAGGGCCAATATGCGCCTCTGAAGGTCAAGAGAGGAAGAAGGCATGGTAGACTTCTTCTTGTAAGCCACGTCGGGTTTCTTTAAAAACCGATGAATGTCTGGTAGAATCAATTCATAGTGTTTATAAAAACCTTCCGGGTCAAGAAGATCGAAATACTCTCCATAGTCCTTATGCCAAGTGTTGTTTTCTTCGTCTCCGGTAAGAAAGAAATTGAAAGTTTCCTCAGAGATTTGAAAACGTCGACCGGCGATCATCGAGGTAAGAACTATTTCGGTATTCGGCGGGGGAACGAGTGTATCGTAGTTCCAACACAGGTTTGCGTAGAACATGCACCACCGTCCTTTCACGTATGTTTTAGGTTCAGAGCTAGCATGGGATAAAAGAACAGACAGTTGTATAAGTTTACCTATTGTGTGTAGATCCTAGTTAGCATACATGTTCGTAGACTTGTAAAATTTTCTTCAAATTATATAAATGTTTATAAATTTAATTCATTTTGTAATATGCATTTTGAATGTTGAGATTTTTATGGTGTATGCATTAAATTTGAATGTTCATGTATGCGTATTATGCTTCCACATCGCTCTCTGATATAATTGCTAATATTTTCAGATTTGTCCTCTCAAGCCTCCTAAGTCTCGAGATGGCAGAATCCATGGACGTTACAATCCACCTCCACCTCAAGTATATTCTAACTTGGATATTCCTATCTGTTACACAAAGGAACTCAGTTTTGCATTCAACATCCTATTGGGAATTTTTGCACTACTGCTAACGTGGAACTAATTTTGCAAAGTTCACTTCTACTCTATCTGTTGTTTCTATTCCTAAAAATGCTACCCAAACTCTTCAGCATCCAGCATGGCGTTAAGCCATCAAATTTGAAATACAGGCTCTCACTGATCAACATACTTGGGAGTTAGTTGATGCACATGTTGATTGTTCCCCAGTTGGTTGTCAATGGATTTGTACAACTAAATATAATCCTGATGGAACTATTGAGCGACTCAAAGCTTGTCTTATAGCCTAAGGCTACACTCAGACATATGGAGTAGATTACTTTGAGACCTTCTCCCTTGTCGCTCGCCTAAACTCGGTTCGTGTACTTTTCTGATTGGTCTTTATTTCAATTGGATACGAAAAATGCTTCCATATATGGCGATCTGCATGAGGCATACATGGAGAAGCCTCTTGGATTTGAGAAGGGGGAGTCATCCAAAGTATGTTGCCTTTGCAAAGCAATTTATGGCCTTAAGCAAAGTCACGGAGCCTGGTTTGACAAGCTGAGCTCCATTCTTCAAAAAATTTGAATTTCAACATTTTCAGTCTGATCATTATGTATTTATTAAGAAAACTACTTTCGGTCTTGTCATCTTGATTGTCTATGTTGATGACATCATTTTATTTGGTAGTGAATCCATAGGAATCAAGGCCACTAAAAACTACTTGGAAAAACACTTTGTTACCAACAATTTAGGCAAATTGAGATATTTTCTGGGCATTGAGGGTTCTCGATCTTCCTCTGGTCTATGCTTGTCTAAGCGGAAATATGTTTTGAATCGCCTCTCTGAAACGGGAATGCTTAGGGCCAAGCCTATTGTTACTCCCTTGGATCCAAATACTAACTAGGATGACAAAAATTCTCCTCCTTTCCCAGACCATCATCAATATCGACGAATGGTTGGGAAATTGATATATCATACTATCACTAGGGCTGATATCACTTATGTTGTTGGATTCCTTAGCAGATATCTAGATAAGCCCAGACAATGTCACTGGGAAGTTGTATGTCATATTCTGAAGTACCTAAAAAGTTCTCCTAGAAAGACCTACTTTACAAGAAACATGGGCAATGTAATCTTATTGGCTATTTTGATTCTGACTATGTTGGAAGCAAGATAGTTCACAGATATTGACAAAAAAAAGACAATTCGCAGATCTACACCTGGGTATTGCACTTTTATAGCATGTAACCTAGTCACATGGTGAAGCAAGAAGAAAACATTGTTGCTCGTTCTAGTGCTGAAGCCAAGTATTGAGCGATGGCTCATATTACATGTGAACTATTCTGGGTATGAGGACTTCTGGGAGATTTGGTGTCTCTAATTCGTAACAAATTCCCATGCACTGTGAAAATAAATCAGCCATCTCTATTTCCAGCAATCCCACATTCCATGAATGCACTAAATATATTGAGGTTGATTGCCACTTCATGTGGGAAACTGTCTTATCTGGTCAGATCTCTACACCTTATACACATACTTCAGATGAAGTTGCATACATATTTACCAAAACTATTCTGAGGACCAGATTCACTACTCTGATGGACAAGTTGGGCATGATTGATATCTATGCTCCAGCTTGAGGGGGAGTATTATTATATATATTTTACTGGGTTTATTTTTATTATTGTGTTATGGGTTGTAGACTTGTCTTGTCTATTAGCCTATTTCTTTTATCCGAGATTGCTTGTCTATGTTTTATGCTTTACTCTCTTGCACTATAAAAGCGAGGCCGCTGCAATTGTTTTACTTATCTAATAATAAGCCTTTTAATATTTTAGAGTGAGCATGGGTAGGGTTAGGGTGGGAGGGGCTTACGAAGGATCAGGTGGCTCTAATACCATCTAAAATACTAAAATGCTTCTTATTAGATGAGTAAAACAATTACGAAGGTCTCTCTTTTATAGTGCAAGAGAGTAAAGCATAAAGCAGATACAAGCAATATGGGATAAAAGAAAGAGGCTAATAGACAAGTCTAAAGCCCATAACACACTAATAAACCCAGTAAAATATATATACTAATACCATCAATCCAATGTTTCATGAGTGCACTAAACAAATTGAAGTGGATTGCCATTTTGCTCGAGAAGTTGTCTTATTTGGCATTATCTCTACTTAATACACTCATACTTCTAATCAAGTAGTAGATATCTCCAAAAAGCTTCTTCCCAAGGCCAGATTCACTATCATGGTGGACAAGTTGGGCGTGGTTGATATTTGTGCTCCAGCTTGATGGGGAGTATTAGTATATGTGTTTTATTGTGTTATGCTATGTTGTGTTTTGTTATATGCTTTTCTTTTATCCCATATTGCCTAGTTTAGTTTCTTACTCACTCTCTTATCCTATAAAAAAGAGAGCATTGTAACCTTTTTCTACGCATCAAATAAGACTTTTCTCGTCTATACACACACACACACACACACACACACACACATATATATATATATATATATATATATATATATATATATATATATATATATATATATAGAGAGAGAGAGAGAGAGAGAGAGAGAGAGAGAGAGAGAGAGAAAGGCTAGGATATACTTGAGTATACAGATGATGTCATACACTCAAGTTGTTTTTACATATTAGGCCTAGTTTATGGAGAATCCAAACCGTTAATTTTCTTCCTTATAACTTGTACTACTTGTTTATGAAATTTATGATCTCATTTGGATACATGTCATCTAAGGACTATAAAAGTATCATAGAGACAATTATTCAACTGCCTTATATGTGCATCCTTTAGAAAAATGGCCTACGAGTATCCAAATGAGCTCAAATCTGTTATGTTTACTTATTCATATGATATTTAAGGAGATCAGATTTATAGTATAATTGTACACACAAACGAACTTGCGTGAACAAACAACAGTACACTCAAGTGTAGATATTTGAATTGAAAGAAATATATAGATATGTTTATGTTTCACTGAGTGACATGTGCTTAGCATGTGCCTCACTTATGTTTTTACTTACGTAGTTGAGTCCCATATTGCTCATCTCTATTTTAGTTTTTCCTCTCTTATCCTATATAAGAGAATGCACTCTTAACCTTTTGAATCATCCAATACATTTCTATTCATTCTCTATATGGTATCAAGAGCAGGTTTTCTTTTTCCATGCGATTCCCCATCCTAACCCCCATGACCTAAGCCTTCCCCCCACTCCCGTCGCCCCCCCGGCCCGCTGCTGCAGCCCCTGCCCCTCTCCCTCTCTTCTGCCGCCAACCCACCTACCGCTACCACCTCCTCCTCCTTTCCCACCCGGGGGAAGGCTTGGTCATCCATTTGTAGCAAAGCTGATGATTATCAAGCACGGTAAACCTGCTTGGGTAAACCAAGCATCTACAAAAACTTCCACCGATACTGCATCTGAACAGCCATCTACTACGCCATCTACTGACTGGCTTCGCTCGGAGTTTGAGAATTTTTTTAAGAATGCATGACTCAGCTTCTCTCTACGTCTATTGATGGTTCCTCCACCTTGCTTGCATCTCCTTATGCTGGTAACAATAAATGGTGCATTGACTCTGGTGAGTCAATCCATTTGGCTGGCGACATCAACTTATTCTCTGCCCTTACTAAAATCACAAATATTCCGCCTGTGACTATCACTAATGGCTCTAAGACTTTTTTTCATGGCATCGACATTGTTCCCTTGTCTCAGAAGTTGCATCTAAAATATGTTGTATACATCCCACAATTTCCTATTAATTTATTTTGTCAGTAAGAATGTAAAAAATCTTAAGTGCCCCATTCAATTTGATCCTTCTGGTTGTGTTTTGAAGGATCTCCGCAAAAAGACGAGGATCGGTTCAGGCCATGAAGGACCAGACAGACTCTACTATCTGGATGGACCACCAACAATGTCTACTCTTCTGTCTGCATCAGTCACAAGACTCCAGTGGCATTATCGACTTAGTCATCCCTCTGCAACAAAGCTGAAACATTTATTTCTAGTATTATCACTTCCCTCTGAGAACCAAATTTTCTCCCTCATGGATGTTCCTTTTCATTCAAAGTCCTAATCCCCACTCATATCTGCCTTCCTTCCTGATCATAATCTTCTGATACGGTGAATCCCGTCTCGTGATCGTAATCTTCTCATACGGTTAATCATGTCCTTCATTCTATTAATGATTTTCTTCTGCAAGCGCCACATAATTTTGGGCGCATCAATTTCATCTAGCACTGTATATGGAATAAAAATGAGTATCTGGTGGAAGATCCAGCAGAAAACACATTTTGGCAACATGCACTTTTTACAGCGTAAAAAACTCTACAAGACTCGAAACTACATGCACTTTTCTATCTACCTTACACATTCCTTGACAGATTGTATCTTGATTATCTAGAGTTTTTTCTATTGATCTGTCACATATTACTTTACACAATATTACATTTTTTAGGAATAAAGAAATAGGTCCATTTTGTCATAATCATCCCAATATCAGTAGTTCAGTACTACCTTAACTATTAGCAGACAATCCAAATTCTATCTATAGATTAAGTTATATTCCTGGTGCATTCCATCCATCTCATGTGGTATAATATCAATGAGATGCTAGCCTGTTAGTACTAAAATCATTCATGTTCACTCCAGCACCCTAGCTACTACACACTAAAGTCCATGGATTTAGAGAAGCAAGTATGTACATAGTTGCAAGATCCACTTAGTCCTGTGGAAAAAGGGGAGACAAACTATGTGAGTGGATAAAGGAGTGAGGAATACATAAATATAGAATTTTTAGACAATCTTAGTAATGATAAAAACTTAACAAACATAGATGTTTCTTAGTAACAAATGTCATAGACTGACCCTGCACCCATCTCCCTCAACTCTACTGATGGTTCACCATCTTCCTTTCATACAGGAAGATATTTGTTGCTGCAAAAGGCACAATAATGCATGCACTATCCTAAAGTTGTTCTTTCTATTATTAAAGGAGAAATGAGAAGTTATCACTAGCATAGAGTTGAACAATTAACATGGTTGAGTAGAACAACTATTGTGTAGAGAGAATGTCTTGTGTCTTTCCTTCAAATCCTTACTAGAGTGTGTTTTCTGACAGTTGGGAACTTCTTTGCTAACTTAAGCATTTGAATCAAGAGGTCGTTAGACAACATTATGCTCCACTATAGTTCTAGTTGTAAGGTAGTGACAAGTTGTCTCTTTCTCATCATAGAAGTTATGATTAAAAAAGTTATATTATGTCTGATTTGAGTATTATATATTGTCTATAGGTTAAAACCCACTACCATGTGACTCAATGTGTGTACACCTTCTCTATCAGGTACATGCATCACACCTTCTCAACCACTTTTATTATATACGTATGATAAATGGATTATATTCTATATCAACAAATATCTATAGTTGTCAAATTATTGTTTTAGGATACTTACATGAAGTAGCAACAACTACTGTCCTGATTTTGATTGCAGGGCATTGTTATTAGTAGACATCATGGACTTTTACATAGTTTGCACAAAACTAGATAGAAAGTAAGCTAAAAAAAAAGTCCAGTAATCCACATGAAATGTGAAGAAGATGACATGCACGAGTATTGTTTGAAGTTTGGACACTATCTTGAAGTCTTATATCACTGACAAATATTGTTACAACATCCATTTAAGCAGACAAACACAATGATGAAGTGAGATGACAAAGTGAATGCCATCTCTATCTGGTATGTATAATGTATATGAACTCTTCTCACTAAGACGTTTGTTACTTACATGTATAACCTGATTGAAATGGATGTATCTTTATCTTTCTCTCAGAATATATGAACAACTTGTTGTAGGTGATAACAATAAGAAACAACTACACTACATTCCACACATAGAAATAATCCCATATCACCATGTGACATGCCCCTGATTATTAACTGCAGTAGGTGGTTTGGATGCCCAATCCATTTGATCAATAGTTAATCCCCACATGAGCTATGCACCCCCTAAATGTTCTTTATAATCACTATACTGTTGTTTTCATACTCGTAGTTGTATGTAATCTCCATATATCAAAAGGATATCCCTCTAGAGTAATATTGAGTAATTATGATAATGTCTTTTATGACTCTCACATATGTTAGTAAACAATTATTAGCTTGTATAAGCTTAAATTCTTCTTTTTTATAACAAGGAACCTTCTTGAAAAAATTCACTATTGGACCTGACCCAACCAATAGTAAACCCCGAGACCACCGTGTCACGTGCAGACACCACGACATGCCTAATTAATTCCCATCCCAATTGTACTATAGTGGGTGCCCAAAGTAAAACCCAGGTCACTTCATTGGATTTTCTTGAGCCTCACCGTTGGACTACCCACCACCCTCAGTGTAAACTTAAGTCCTAAACTAAAAAGTTGCGCACCACAATGTAATATTTGGACATACACATGTACATACATTATATATTCTTCAAAATTTATAATAGAATTTTATTTTTAAGTATGTTTTACTTTAGTGTAAGCTTAAATTATAAAAAAAATAGCTAAAAAACTTCTATTATAAAGTGATGAAAAATATTTAATGTATTGTTCATGTGCATGCCCAACTATTTATGTTGCCTAAGTACAATTCACGTGCATGTTGTAAATTATATAACAACTTTAATACGTTCTATTTAGGTGGCACAACATTATATGTATTTAAATAATTTCTCAATTGAAATGTTTTCCTATGTTTTATTTCAACAAAGTGCATGAGTTGGAGTGTATTTAAACATTATGATGAGTAGTTTCAAGCCTACAAACTGTTTACAAATAAATTATTTACATGTACCGTAATTGCAACATTGAAACTTATAAGAGACGTGTATATTTATGATATGAGTTTTCTAACTAAAGGGGGATGGATGTGTTGGTAGGATTCATGTCTTAGTGTCATACGATATTTTAATATATCATGTAATACAACATTCTCTTACCTCAAATAATTATTTTATCGAGTATGGCGTGGTGTAAAACATTCTATGAGTTGTATGAAACATTTATATAGCCTTGCATAGCCATCAATCCTTAGTGTAGACTGGAGTCCCTATGCAATATTTATGCAACCTTCCACATTTTCCATCATATCCCACTTTGACTTCTTGCAATTTTTCTTGGATAAGAAATTGCATTGAAAAGATTCCTTATGAGTAATAATATGTATCACTAAAGGAAACAATTACCAAATATAGTTGATCATTACATCTCAAGAATGACATTCAATTGGAGTAAACATTATATTCTCTACAGAATAATGCATTGAAAATTTAATTATCAACACACTACAATACCATCCTTTATTTATTTCAAGATTGACAACATATTTGGTTAATTGTATTATTTAGGAAATAATCAATGTTTCTCAAACACTTGGTCTAGATATAAACATAAAACTCTAACACCCCCTCTTCCGTTGACTACATTTGGTAATTGGAATGAATGATCAAAAAACTTAGAACATCCATGGAATACTAAAAGTTTACCATCTTTATCATCCCTCTTCCTCTATCATGGAACTTGCCAGTCAGCTACTCCCATTTGTGAGTTCACCATGAGACATCCTTTGCTAATTTCTTAGTTGTGTCTTATGTCACTGTCCAACCTTTAGATTCAAAATATGTCATTGATTGACACCAACTTTTCCTATTACCTTTCATTCTACAAGCATGCCATAATTATCCTTATGTAGATCTTGACTTTAATGCGTTATTTATCTTTATTCTCATCCTAGTTTTTCATTCATTGTGAAATGATTACTAACCCCTGAGTGAAGGCAATTGAACAACTGTTAGCTTCCACATGTACTTCCATATGTCTATTTGAGTTCATATTACTTCCATGGGCACCCTAGGTGTTGCTTGTTAGTCCAAGGTTCCCCTAGACACTTATCATTTATTTTCTCTTGAGCTTAACTACAAAGATAAATGCTTAACATGCTATTATATATACGTATGTGCATTAGTGGCACCTAGGATCTCACCTCAACAGTCATGGTTTTCCTTCTCTACAACCACCAACATGGTTATCCAACTATTGAGTACTCCCTTTATAGTTCGAAAGGATCTTGGTTAGAGCAAATTTATGCCTCGTCTTGTGAATGTAAATGCTGGCGCCTTGTGTTTAGGGGTGAGGTTTGGGATTTCTTTGGGTTTACTGACTCCATTTCATTGTCATAAAAATGATCTCATGTAGGTGGAAGTGATTGATTCCTACTGGTCTAACTAACATGTGTCGATTTACATGTCTAGCTAACAAGTAGCTCCAATTTTCTATGTTGATTTTCATGCCAATTTAACTAGGAAATCCACTTTCTTGTTCATCGTTAGTTGTATGCCTATACAAAATTCTTATTCGACTCACATACAAAGGCTAACTCTTTCTAAATTTAGTAGAGTATTGAAATCTTGTCACAAATATAATGTGCATTTTAGTAATGCAGATTTTCAAAGATTTTAAGGATTGTGTATTATTTATTGTTCCCGGATAGGGAAATGTTTTTTTTCTTCATTTTGAACTCAATATCTTGTGCTTTTTAATACTTGAAGTTAAATAAATTTTATAAGTCTCACTTCTTGATACTAGAATGATGGACCTTATATAATTCTATATCATAATTTGAAACACTTTCATCTAGTTTTAGATCTTAAAAATATGAAAATTCACATTATCATACAAGTATTGTTGTGATATTTATCGCCAAACTTATTATTTTTGCATCACTAGATGGATTTCCTCTTTTACGTGAATCCTATTTTCTCTTGACAAGAAGTCCCATGTGATGAGATTTCAGTGCTCAGAAATGAAAGTGTATGTATATCATTTTTTACCTAATTATTTTGTTTTGCAATATGTTAGCTTTCTATTTTTATAAATAATATGATTCTAGACAACACCATGAATGTATGTTGATACTTCATACAATGAGAACACTTTTGTATAATAATGGAAGCTCAAATACCCTTCTTATAAGTACTAATGTACATGCATTGTGTGTACACTTGGTTTGGAGAGACTAGCATGTTGATGGGTTACATTTTTCATCTTTTTAATGTAGAGAAGATTATTTTTATTGCAAACACTACTACGAAAATAAGAATCATTCCACAACGCTCTTAATTGATACATCTACATAACATGAGAGTCAACATGTAGAGGGAGGTGCCAGTGCAATAGATTAATGTGGTCAGTTTGCTATACTAGTTTCTATCCGACATCGAAGCTTCTACATGTCTAAATGAGGCTGTTGTAGCTTGTGGAAAAGTTATTTTCTACCATATATCATCCTCCTTTTTCATGAATTTGGTTTCTTCCTCTACTATCTTAAATTTTCATCATGAAATCCTTCTTCTAGCATGTAATATTTCTTGCTTTGTTATCTAAAGAACACTGTAGACATTCAAAACTATCTAGTTGCAACAACAATGGAAGAAAATGAAGTCTAGTTGCACCTATGGTATTGACTGTTCACTCCTTTTGGTCATGTTGTTGGTAGCATTGTGCATTTACACATATTGTGTAAGTCATATTGAATTTAAAAAATGTTGCACATGCTTTTGACTTTGAAATCCCATATATTGTAGAATATTCCAAGACTTCTTGTTAGAAAACACCTCTAATATCTCCCTGGAAGGCTAAAACTTTTGATCCTAGAGGATCTCCGTGGGAAGTCATTTTAGAGAACTTAATATATGAACTTGTATAGGTGTATACACGTGTTTCAAGTGGAAAAAGATGGTATCATGTTGATAACTACTTCCTTCATAATGTGGATGATCTTGGTATGGAATAGGAGGCCGTTCATGGTAATTCCTATGTAAATGATCTATGTACACTTAGTGATAGATTTATCCTTGCAGGATGTTGTTGCATGGCTGGAGTACTTTGAATCCAAGGTATTAGAATAATAGGACGCTGCTCGTAATGGAAATTCAAAGCCAGATGCTTCCACTGCCAGCAAAGGGCACCTCAGGTAACATATGTATGGAACAAAGATTTTCTAATTGCAATTCTACATCTTAGAGAATACAAACTCATTTTAGCACAACTGGTATTATCATTGCTTTTTATGGTAATTAGTTTCTTATACAAGTGATCACTCTTCTGGTTTGGTTTGTTGTTAAATAAATTATTAATTCACATTCTTTGCCTAGATTTTATGTTCTTATTGATGTCAATGTTCATTATGATATAATCACTTTTGATGCTAATAAATCAACATTTCTATTACAGGCACAATGCAATAGATTTCATAATTTTGCATAATGATCATTATACTTACAATTATTATTTATTAAGCTTGTTGTAACATTGTTTGCTAAGTAAGATATAATTGGTTACTTCCTTTTGCAGGCATTGACTATTGATATATGGTTATCAGTCTAGCATCATCACAATAGGAGCATCCAAAATAATCCTACAAGAAACTATATACTTGTGATTACTACGGTTTTTATCTCTCATTCAATTTATGTACACTTCACTCGTAAGATACCCTATTAGACTCAAAGCCTCCCTCACCCACACCTTAGTGACTTTAACTCACTTTATGATCAATTGATGAATTGATTTTGGTTAAGTATCACTTTGTGCATATATTTGACTCCAATTTAGATTTGAACTAAGTGTCATGCTTAGTATACATCATCGACTTGTGATCATAATTTAACCCTTTTATTAAACTACCATATCTTTGGAATTTATGTCATATTGTAGATGATTCAATTATGAATCTAATGGTACAAAAATCAGCTCAATCAGACACTCGTAGCCCATGTTATGGGCCTTCCAAGTTTACCTCTTTTTCCCTTGGTTTAAAATGATTTAAATCGAACTTACACCCCTTTTGGGACCAATTTGACCTGCGTGGCCCAATTTAGTGGGTAAACACTCATTCCCGGCCTGCTAATCCCTTCCTTCCTCTTGGTGATCCATTCTTGCCTTCTCTCACCAATCACAAGCCACCAAATTGTTAAAGATGCCTCCTTAGCCCTCAGATCCCTTGGCCTTGGATCCAGGCTCCCATCCAAAGGCCAGGGCTTCTTCCCCTTCACCTACTCCCATGACATAGGAGAAGAAGGCCAGCATAAGTGGCCCAACCACCCTGCACACCTTTTCTCCCCTTTAAAACATGCAACCAGTCCGCAACACCTCCCTCCTTTCCTTCCCCTCTCCTTTCTTGGCATCTCGACAACCCCAACACCCCGTTTTCTTTTCCCCTCTGTCCTCTGTCTGCGTCGGTGCCACCGACCATCATGAATGTGGCTTCCTCTGTTGATGATCCCCTGGCCTTTCTTTTCCCCCCCCTAGCCTCACGTTGTCATGGGTACTTCAGGAGGTGCCTTCACGTGCCGCTGCAGTGCACTAAGCACCATCTTCCCCAGCTCCAGTGAGGGGAAGTGCCACTAACCTTCACCTTGCTTTGCAAGGAAAGGCGTAAGAGAGAAGACATATAGTCACCATAAGATATTCACCCGATGCTCTAATGGGCTAGATCCTCCTCTACTACCTGTTTGTGGACCGGCCCAGGGCCCGCAAACCCCTAGTTGACTGGTCAAGTGACCTGTGCCTCGCTGGCACAAATGTGGCTCATCGCCAGCCAATGCTAGTGTGCCACATTGGCACTGCTAGGAGGTCAATCTCTCTCTCTCTTCAAGAAAATGACCAAATATTGTATAATTCATACAAATGATCCCTTGAGCCAAAATTGACATATTATATATGAAATTGCATCTAGAGAACATGATCTTTTCAGTGGTCCTAGTTTCAAAGGCTGATTTTATTTTTATTTTTTCTGCTAATATGCTAAGTATGATTCTTTTCTCCCCTACTACTTGTTTTATACCATCCAATGATCAAGCTTTCTTATTTGTGCCCCAAAACATAATGTTATCCCTATATCAATAACTTAAACAACTTGTTTTTGCCATGATTCAAACTTTGTTTATCCTTGAACTCTAAAATGATTTAATGTTTCCGAAATGAACTAATATGGACCTATATGAAAAAGGTCACTCGTTTTATGTTATGATTTATTCATATCTACTTCTAACCTCCAAACATGCTCAAATCAGTAGAGTTCACCTACAAATGCAATCTTTATCTTTTTGGGTTCCTACTGATGATCTTTTGACACTTTATGTACCTTCATATGACGTACTATGCACAATGGTGATGAATGATAAAGTTTATACTTTTTTTGACCAAAAGTTCCTCGTGACGATTATATGAACTCCAAATTAGTAACCTTAAATGTCTTATATCCCTATATATCTTATGGAACATCCTTGTACACTTATGCGGCTAAAGGCCTAAGTGTTGACTTGTTGTATGCTCTAGCATGAATGTTGATAAACAATATTCTAATCCCATGTAAACTTTACCCCTTTGGTCATCCATGTTATATAATGATCAAACCTTTAGGCTTACCTTCTAAATTTGTCCTTAAATGCCTTGTTGCTTGAAATTCCATGTAGCTTGCCCATGTAATCCTTTTGACATCATGTAACCCTTAGTATGATCTATATATTCTTTTTGCTTGTTTGGAATCTAACCTTACTAAGAACATGATCAATGTTTTCCATGCTATATTAATGACTGTAAATAAGATCTTAGCTTTATCTTATAACACTCATAATGTGGATAGTTCACCTAAACCTAGAACTTAATGTTGATCCTTGAACTATGTTGATTAATAATATGCATGATTGGAAGTTTAAAACTATGTTGAATTACTTGAAACCTAGGACTAGGAGAACATCAACATGACATGTTTCATGTTTATATTAAGTAAACCCTTATAATATATATATTTTCTTTGCACGGTTCCCTTGGTTTGGATCATGACTAGGAATCTTACTCATGGTTTATGAAATATTCTTTACTCTCAAGGTACGCTTACTCTCTTGACCCTATTATGGTATTGGCTTGTTTGTATGTATGCTCGTATGAATGCTTGGCTAGTTAGTTACTTGTTTGAGAAACTTGTTCCCTATGATTAGTACATTCGTTTTGCTTGAAATATGTTGAACAAATCTCAAACATAATTGAACTTATCCATTATACAAACCTCGTGTACCTACCTATTTTCTCGAGGTAAGGGCACAAGGTTGGGCGCCCTACTTGAGATGTCAAATAAGGCAGACCATGCCGATCAAAGGGTTGGCTAAACTTGAGCACCCTTACGGACCCTTTCAATGGGAAGTTGGTCAATGACCATGATATGTTGTTGAGTATAATGGAAAATACACTTAAAACACCCTTTGTATAAAAGATTGTTGTTAAATTTTCACACCTTGTTTCTACTTCCTTCTTATATGATGTTTCAACCAAGTACCTTTTATACTACTCTTAAACTCTTTACATGCCTTTTCATAGTGTACTTAATTCTTTAGCATTAATATATTTTGTTTATCACATTTGTAGTTGCCAAATGAAGATCCGCTGCACTCAAGACTATAAACTATAAAATTCAATACAAATGGGTATACTTGAATATAGATTTTGGTAAATGCTTCTCTATTCCTCCTTATATCTTGTTATGTCTTGTTGTTATTGCTCTACATATATGTTTCCTGTGGGAAATATTCGATCCATTCTAGGGACGGATGCCCAGGTCCATTCACCAATTGCTGTGTAGCCATTAGGAGTGTGGACTTAGGGTAATCAACGGACCCGTGACAAATGGTATTAGAGCGATACACATAGGCCTCTATATATGTTTGAGGAATAACACGTCTTAAGAACCCAGGGAGGATTAAAACCCTTTCCTTGATGTTTATAGAGTCTTAAAGCATCTCATCTCTTTTTTAAGGACCACCTAAGCCACCCAAGTAGATGATGATTAGTTAGAATTCTTATCTACTCATGTGATTCTTCTCTGAAGACTATTAATCACATGAGTTCTCAATTTGGGTAGCTTTTGTAGGGGAAAGGTTAAATTTCACTTGAAATCATGAAAGTTGGTCAAAATGATAATGACATGATCTGACTTAAAATTGAAAACCCTATTTGACGTATGAAAGTACTCTTAAAAGTATTGTACTCGTGTGTAAAGTTTATGAAAACTCAAGATCGCATATAAGTGCTTTGTGTTTGAGGTAAACTATTGATACAGTGAGATAAGGTGGAAATCATGTTTTACACCTCATGTTAGATGTGGTCCCCATTGACTATACTAATGTTGTCCCTATTTTGATCAAACCTCAAACAAAACTAAGCCCAAAATCACCCTATTAGTAGGTACTGTGCCACATACCTTGTTATGACTATGTCTTTGGACCCCTAGATCATGATGTGATGACTTGAATACAAGAGGCATTTCCCTATTGACTTCTATGCCTCTTTGTAAGCTCAATTTTGAACAAACATGATGGACATGGATATTACTCCAGCTCTAGCATTCTCAAACTCTTGAGTTCCTAAGTTTACTTATTGAAATCCAAATTTACCCTTACCTTGATCTTGAAAGGAAGGGAACTAAATTTGACCTTGATTTTACAAAATCTTGGAATATGGTTTCCCTATTAATGATCTAGATGTTCGACTCGAGATCTGGTGAAATATGGTTTGATAGTTGATACTCACCCTATTTGGATATGCTTGATGACTCATGATCAATATGGACTAGTATTCTAGATTAGGGTGGTAGTTGACTTGAGACTCCCGTAACCTAGGTCACATATCTATTTTGAATACCTCTAAATTCTCACTCTATGGATTATTTAGAGTTTGGGAAGGTAATCCCTTCCATATGATTATGATTACTTGATCTAAGACCCCAATAGGTCAAATATAGTATAATATTGAAACTCAATCTTGAATTTTGATTTTACGATGATCAAGAAATATGATGATGTTGACTATAGCTTGTGGTAAAGTTCCTAGAAAGACCTAGGTTTATATCATTCATCAATGACAAATACCATGACGATGAAATTGATGTCGATACCATGAAATGTTTCTTGATTGTTTCTCAATTGATGTTTATGGATGAATGATCACCCCTAAGGTCTAATCAGGAATCTAAACTGTAGCTTTGAAATTTTAGACCTATGACATTGGTGTCCAAACTTGACTCTTGATATTGAATAATGAAATATTGACTCATGATTAGTGATATTGATATTTGATTTGAATTCTATGATCGCCCTATTTGGGTCTTGAGATCACCCTTGATATATGACTGATGACTTTCATGTTCCCAAATCTTGAAATTTGAAATGATTATTATGTTAACTCACTTGATTTATGATTAGGGTTAAGCTCCATGTGGACTAGGGTGGGCCCTTCCATAAATTTGAGCATGAAATCATGATGTTGAAATATGAGCTTTGTCTCAAATTGTTGAAATATGAAATCTCAATCATGGATGTATAACCCCACCTAGACCAATGTAGAAGCTAGAAACCTAAATGTTGGGAAAGAAAGTCATGCCTTACTCATAAACTCAATCCGACTGACTTGAAATGTGATCTCTCCAAATTTGGTGATATGTAGGATAATCTCTCCAAAAACTTTGACTCATGAATCATACCTCCAATTTGATGATCTATGTGACTATATGTTGACCATGATGCTCAATTGCTCAATTTTTAAATATATTGATGTTGATGAGATACCTAGTTGTTTGTGATATGGAATATGGAGAGCCAATCATGATTGATGACTTATGCTAATTTTGGGGACAAAATTTCTTTTAAGGTGGGGAGGATGTGATGACCTTGGTTTTTCTCTCTCATTCAATTTATGTAAAATTCACTCATAAGATCCCCTATTAGACTCAACAACCTCCCTCACCCACACCTTGGTGACTTTAACTCACTTTATGATCAATTGATGAATTGATTTTGGTTAAGTATCACTTTGTGCATATATTTGACTCCAACTTGGATTTTGAAATAAGTGTCATGCTGAGTATGCATCATCAACTTGTAATCACATTTAACCCTTTCCATATTTTGGAATTTTCTCATATTGTAGGTGATTCAATTATGAATCTAAAGGTATAAAAATCACCACAATCAGACACTCATAGACCAAGTTACGAGCCTTCCAAGTTTACCTCCTTTTCCCTTGGTTTAAAATGATTTAAATTGAATTTACACCCCTTTTGGGCCCATTTGACCCGTGCGGCCCAATTGAGTGGGCACACCCTCTTTCCCGGCTTGCTAAGCCTTCCCTTCCTCTTAGCAATCCATTCTTGCCTTCTCACACCAATCGCAAGCCACCAAATTGTTAAAGATCCCTCCTTAGCTCCCATCCAACGACTAGGGCTTCTTCCCCTTCACCTACTCCCCTGAAATAGGAGCAGATGGTCGACACAAGTTTCCCGACCACCCTACACACCTTTTCGCCTCTTTAAAACATGCAACCAGTTTGCCAAACCTCCCTCCTTTCCTTCCCATATCTTTTCTTGGCATCTCGACAACCCTATCACCCCATTTTCTCTTTGTCTCCTTCCCCTATCCATGCTGGCGCCACTAACCATCATGAATGGGGCTTCCTCCATTGATGATCCCCTTCCCTTTCTTTCCACCCCCTAGCCTCGTGCGGTCGTGGGTACTTCAGGTGGCGCCTTCACATGTCATTGTAGTGCACCAAGAACCATCTTCCCTAGCTCCGGTGAGGGGAAGCGCCACCGGCCTCCACCTTGCTTCGTGAGGACAGACATAAGGGAACAGACATCCAACCACCGTTCGATCATCATCTGACACTCTAATGGGCTGGATCCCCCTCTACCAGCTGTTCGTGGACCAGTCCAGGGCCCACAATCCCCCAGTTGACTGGTCAAGAGACCTGCACCTCACTGGCGTAGACGTGGCTCATCGTGTGCCAATGATAGTGTGCCACCTTGGTGCTGCTAGGAGGTCTCTCTCTCTCTCTCTCTTCAAGAAAATGACCAATTCTTATAAAATTCATATAAAATGATCCCTTGAGCCAAAATTGACATATTATATATGAAATTGCATCTAGAGAACATGGTCTTTTCAATGGTCCTAGTTTCAAAAGGTGATTCTATTTTTAAGTTTTCTACTAATATGTTAAGGATGAAATCTTTGCTTTCCTAGTACATGTTTTATACCATCTAATGATCAAACTTGCTTCTTTATTCCCCAAAACTTAATGTTATACCTATATCATTAACTTGAACAACTTGTTTTTCCATGATTCGAACTTTGTTTATCCTTGAACTCTAAAATGATCTAATGTTTCTAATATGAACTATTATGGACCTATATGCTAAAGGTCACTTGTTTTATGTTATGATTTGTTCATCTATGCTTCTAACCACAATACATGCTCAAATAAGTAGAGTTCACCTACAAATGCAATCTTTATCTTTCTGGGATCCTAATGATGATCTTTTGACACTTTATGTACCTTAATATGACCTACTATGCGCAATGGTGATGAATGATAAACTTTATAATTTTGTTGACCTAAAGTTCCTTGTGATGATTATAT
This sequence comes from Alisma plantago-aquatica, assembly GCA_963693085.1. Lineage (NCBI taxonomy): Eukaryota > Viridiplantae > Streptophyta > Magnoliopsida > Alismatales > Alismataceae > Alisma > Alisma plantago-aquatica. The sequence continues at coordinate 27,352,188 of OY856413.1, read as the reverse complement.
GAACTCCAAATTAGTAACATTAAATGCCTTGTATCCCTGTATATCTTGTAGAACTTCCTTGGGAACTTATGCGGCTAAAGGCCTAAGTGTTGACTTGATGTATGATCTTGAATGAATGTTTATAAACAAGATTCTAATCCCATGTAAACTTTTCCCCTTTGGTCATCCATTTTATATAATGATCAAACCTTTAGGCTTACCTTCTAAATCTGTACTTAAACGGCTTGTTGCTTGAAATGCCATGTAGCATGCCCATGTACTCCTTTTGACATCATGTAACCCTTAGTATGATCTATATATTCTTTTTGCTTGTTTGGAATCTAACTTTACTAAGAGCATGATCAATGTTGTCCATGCTATATTATTGACTGTAAATCAGATCTGAGCTTTATCTTATAACACTCATAATTTGGATAGTTCACCTAGACCTAGAACTTATTGTTGGTCCTTGAACTATGTTGATCAATAATATGCATTATTGGAAGTTTGGAACTATGTTGAATTACTTGAAACCTAGGACTAGAAGAACATGCACTTGACATGTTTCATGTTTATATTAAGTAAACCCTAGTGATCTATATATTTTCTTTGCAAGGTTCCCTTGGTTTGGATCATGACTAGGAATCTTACTCATGGTTAATGAAATTCTCTTTACTCTCAAGGTACACTTACTCTTTTGACCCTACTATGGTATTGGCTTGTTTGTATATATGCTCATACAAATGCTTGGCTAGTTAGTTACTTGTTTGAGATACTTGTTCCCTATTATTAGTGTGTTCATTTTTCTTGAAATATGTTGAAAAAACCTCAAACATAATTCAACTTGTCCATTATACAAACCTTGTGTACCTGCCTGTATTCTCAGGGTAAGGGCATAAGGCTGGGTGCCCTACTTGAGATGTCAAGATAAGGCAGACCATGTTGATAAAAGAGTTGGCTAATATTGAGCACCCTTATGGACCCTTCCAATGGGAATTTGGTCAATGGCCATGATATGTTGTTTAGTATAATGGAAAATACACTTAAAACACACTTTGTATAAAAGATTGTTGTTAAATGTTCATGCCTTGTTTCTACTTCTCGCTTATATGATGTTTCTAGCCAAGAAAATTTTATAATACTCTTAAATTGTTTACATGCCTTTTCATAGCATACTTAATGCTTTAGCATTAATATATTTTGTTTATCAAATTTGTAGTTTTCAAATAAAGATCCTCTGCACTCAAGACTCTAAGCTCTGAAATGTGATACAATGGGTATTCTTGAATATAGAATTTGGTACATACTTCTCTATTCCTCCTTATATCTTTTTATGTCTTGTTGTTATTGCTTTACATATATATATTTCTTGTGGTAGATACTCAATCCATTCTAGGTACGAACACCCTCCAAATTAACCAATATAAGAGTCAAAATACAATACGATCCAGTAGGATATAAGGATCATCTATTATCATAAATTTCTTATACGATATCATGGAGTGATATTTCGGTGACATAAAAGTGATAGTCCAGAAAAACATAGATATTTGTGGTGCTAGATTGAAATAATGGGTAGGAGATACCTTTGCGGATGTGAAAAAAAGACAAATGAAGAAGACATTTTGTTGGTTGAATTTTAGAAGTTAGCACAAGATAATGGAAATTTGTAGAGATGGGAAGAGAAGGCAACCAAATTACAATTGTTTCACAATAAAATGAGTCATATTGGTGTGCAAGCACAAGAATCAAGAAAAAATGAAGGGGACATAAATACCACTTATTTTCACGACAAAACTTATATAAGAAAACAAAGGAACTATATTGAAGGTCTAAAGGAAACAAATGTAGTTTGGAAGATAGAAGAAAAAGAAGATGTGTTATAACCCCAAATTTTGGGTTCAATTGGTGAGAAATGAAATTTCTCATATCAAAGATAATTGAACAAATAATGATATGATTTGTTTTGAAGACATGAATTTAGTTTAAAATAGCCTTGTTGTTTGATTTGTGGGCTTTATTGACTATTGGGCCCAATAACAAGGAAATAACAAAGAAAATTCAATTAGTGAATGAATAATTGAATATTCGAGAAAAGAAATATGTAGAAACCTCTAGAAGACAAATCCAAAGAGGATTTCGTGCCTCTTGGGTTCCTTGGGTACCAAGGAGACCAAGGTTGCAAAGAGAAGGTAATTAGAAAAGAAAAGGGTGATTAAGTATTTCTTTATTAAGAAAGAAATTGAAAATGATGATAAAAAGTGGAAAATGAGTGGAAAGAGGCATAAATGAGATTTCTTGGGGAATTTTTGTATCCATGAGGTTTCTAATATTAAAAGGAATGCCAATGAGGAAAATAAGAGAGAAATAAAGGGAAATACTCAAAAAGAAAATATTTTAATGAGAAATAAACAAGATAATGAGAAATAATACATTTAAATGCATCTAGAAGGATAATGAGTGTCCCATAAAAAGGATTTCGAAATAATGGAGTGTCTTGGGATCCAAGGAGTCCCAATAAAGAGTAAAGAAAGAGAAAATACCAACACTTGCAAAATAAAAGATAATGTGATACATTAATAATGAATTTTGTGTTGTTTTTCAAAAGATGGTATTTTCTATTAAAAGAAAATAGGATTTCGGGACAAATAACTAAAAGGGAAGAGAGTAAGGATTTTCGTATTCCAACATATTCAAAAAATAAGGTATATTAAAGAGATAATTAGTAGAGAGAGAAAAAAAGAGGAACTTGCTTGGTAATGAAGAAATCTATTCCTTTTTAGAATAGAGCTGCGTTTCTTCGTGGGAAAGCCATTCCGAGGGTTCCTTTACTCTCCCTATATAAGGGGAAGGCCGTGGACAGAGCTCAGAAGATCCCAAACCTAGTTTTATCATCTTCTTCCACGACTTTGTACAACAACCCTAACCTTGGGGATAGTTCTATCTTTGGAGCAACGACGAGTTGTGGAACCATCTTCTTGGAGGAGAGAAGTTTCTGCATCGAGCCTGGATCGATCGGCTACACACTCTTGTGCCCACAACCTTCACGCCGCATCACCGGAGTCTGCAGTAGGGCTGCGTTGTGCAGGCCCTAGCGGCCGCACGTCCGGCCATCCTGGCCGACGGTCAGGGCCTGGTTGGGGCCGTCGGAGGCAAGGGAGTCCACCCCGGTGGCTGACAAGGGTCGAGAGAGGAAAGGGAAGCCACTCCCGCACGCCTAGGGCAGCCGCGGCTGGGCTGTGCTCGCGCTGTAGCGCGTCGGGAGGAAGAAGAAGAAGGAAAGTGTCATTGGACACTTTTGCCCCTCCGCAGGCTGTAGAAGCTGCTAACTTAACGAAGGGAATTAGCGTCATTTCGTTATAACTGAAGTAAAGCGATCCGCGTTGCATGGCTATGCTGACGTGTCAGCATGCTATTGGCCAAGTAAGTGTTTTTCTTACAAAATTCGTAACTTAAGATTCGTAGTTTGGATGACAAAAAGTTATATATGAAAGTTGATCCTCAGAACGAGAGGAATCCAAATAAATTATGTTTGAAGTCTGATTCTATTTGCAATCCGAAAATTAATGGAAGTAATCATCTTTAATACTTTAAAGATTAAGGAACCCTAATCTGATATGATTAATGTGTTTAATAGGGTTTAATGGACCTTTAGGGTTGATGTTAACCTGTTAAATGTAAAAACGTACATTATGTTAAAAAAGGAATAACTTTGCACGTGATTAGTCCAATTTAGAGTTGTTAGGCATAAATATACTTGAAATGTGAAAAGTACATAAAGTTATCATCTTTAATGAGTTAATTAAGGAAAAACCCTTAGATTTGATGATAAATGGACTTCATGATGTTATTTGGATAATTCAATCCAATGGTTAATAAAAGTGAAAATAGGATTTAAAAAGATTATCTTTTTATATAGTTGGTTTAATTTAGGGTTTTATGTACATGAATATGCCTTAATGGGATTAGAAAACCTAATTTATGTTGATATGAATTCTAATGGTTTTAATTGTACAAATCGAAGAATAAAATAGAGATATGATGATTCAAAGATAAATTGAGTACCAAAGATCATTAATGTGGATATTTTGGGGTTCCTAGTGTATAAAGTGGAATTAATGATACATTAGGGTTTACTTACATAAATAATGAGAATTGTAGTAATTAGGGTTCTCAGAGAATCAAACTATAATTCTTTGTTGAGTTGTCAATTTGAAAGAAACCGAAGATGATAATTAGCCTTAATGTTTTGGATATGACCAAAAAGGATAAAGATAATAGTTTTAGTGTAAAAGGAAATATATTAGACTTAATTGACTTTTAATGGTGTCTATGATGTTGAAATTAGGGTGGTGGACTAAACGAATATTAAAAGTGATAAATATATAATGGAAACTAAAATCCTAAAAGGATGCTCTAGAAGTCCTAAAGTGGAATCCAAGTAGATCTTGAGGAGGTTTGGAATAAAACAATGACACTTGGATGTTATGCATTAATTTCAGGATATTGATGATTGCTTGATTGATTGTTCCTGAATATTATTACTTGGACTTCAAGTTGCTCTGAATAGGTATGTGGTTACTTATGAATAACCGCTTAGTTTTCCGATGGTTTCTCAGACGTTTAATCGCATTGAATGCAACTAAACTGCTTGGATGTTCATATTGCAATTATAAAGTGACTATGACTATCACTTAATGTATTTGCCTATAAACTCAGATCCTGCTCTGTGGCATAATAGCTAACCTAGTACATGGCTGCCTATGGGTAGGTCCATCAGGTTAGAGAAAGGCCTAGTACATGGTACCTATTGGGTAGGTCCATCAGGTCTATGGATGACCTAGTACATGGCTACCTATTGGGTAGGTCCATCAGGTCTATGGATGACTTAGTACATGGCTACCATGGAGGTAGGACCATCAAGTCACATTGAGTTAGATATTGGGCTACCTTCAGGTAGTGCCATGCGACTCTATTACCTAAAAGAGAGGTGAAATCTATGTCCACTGTAGGGACAACCCAGAGTTTGAGAATATGTATGGATTGAGTTGTATGGCTTAAAATGTAATCTTGATTGTTAAATGATTAATTGAATGATTATATTGTTATCATAGTTGAACATTATCTGTTTCCTCCACATACCAGCTTCGGCTGACCGACGTTTTGTTTGTCGGCGTTTTAGGTACAATGAAAAGTACAAATAGTAAAGCGACACCTTGTGAATTCCAGAATTAAAGAACAAGGAGGAATTAGATAGAATAGTTCAACTGAGGTTAGAAGTTAGTTTGTTCCTAACTTTTCAAGGTATGCAAAGAAAAAAATTTATTACCATTTTTTTAGTATAGTCTGTTAGAATTTAATAATTGTTTATGGTTATATGTCGAACCTTTGATCCGAGATTAATGGGTGCGACTTCAACCTCTTGGTCTCCCTTAATTGGGGGTTATCGGGAGGTGGGGTCATAACATTTGGTATCAGAGCGTAGGTTCCTCAGTTAACCATTAATAATTATTAAATTTTACAAACTCCATAGATCCCAAGGGAGTTATTAGAGGAGTATCCGAAAGACGGAGGTGTCTAGAAAGGGATCACGACCGGGGGATGGCAAGATTTTCCTCCGCACCGCTAGTCAGAATACGAGGACTCCCGGACCCGTGTGACCGCCTGGCCAAAGTCTTAGGGTATGAATCGAAATAAGATACCTTTAGGACTTCTCATCTTATTCATCCCTTCTCATCACAAAATTCTGATAAGGACCTAAAGGATTAGGGTTTTCTTTCTTCTCTTCACCCTCTGGAGGTATGGGTAAGGTTAATAAGGTTTAAGGAATCCTCCACTAAATTAATGAAAGGCATGCAAATAAGATGTCATGGACATAAGCTTAATAGATTAAGTGCAAAATAAATAATAGATACATGCTTAGGACGTATGACATAAGATGTCATGTCCTCAGAAGAGACCTAAGGCTAGACCTTCTTGTCAGGAGGATAAGTTAGTCTTGGAGATAGAGATCTCCATTGCAAGTAGAAACCTATCACATCCTCTGAGGATGATGCTAACCCTAACCCTAAGTAAAGGTTAGAGAGAGATGAGTTTGACTAGGTGTTTGAAAGGACATGCCATTGGGATGCCATAGGATTCATGGGTGACCTAGTACCTTTGGAAAACCAACCCTGGGAAGGGTCTTGCATGTTAGGGTAAAGGATAGCTCCTTAGATGATGACATTAGTGAAGGACCTTAGAAATCCTATGGGCTGGTGCAAGTAGGGTATAGCTGGCACCTAGGACACGTCATAGTGCTGATGATAGGATGAAACCCTGGATAAGAAATCATGAGGGAACACAGAGGGTTATGGATGATCTTGAACAAACATAAGTTCGAACTTTGGCTTCACCCACGTAGGGCATGCTTTTGAGGTTGATCCTTCCTGAAGTGAGGACCTCTAATGGTGAGGTTGGTTGTAGGGTTAGCTCTAGGGAGAGAAGGAAACCCGGCAAGAAGGTTGGAAGCCTAAAACCCTGAACAATGGATGATAGCGGTTGCCTCGTGATCGATCCCTGAAAGTTGATGCTATCTTAGTTGCCTTTAGAGGGACCAAACCCTAAAGATAGAAGATGAAGCTTGTGGTACATATGGGCCTACGACATAGGTGTTTACCTTCTGAGGTAGGAAGAAGAGTTCCTTAGAATTAGAAAAGTTTTGTAGCAGGTTATGAGGCCTTATACCTTGATGGTTGTCCTTAAGGAGGACTCAACCTTAAAGTGTTGTTCGAGTTGAAGGATGACAGGAAGTGCACGTTATGCCTTTTGCAAGCTTGATTCACGATTAAGAGATAAAGCGTGCAGTTGGACACCTAAAAGTGAACCTAGGGTTCCTAGGCCTAAGGGGGGAAGTGGTATACCTAATGCTCATGATGAGAATTAAGTTGCTATAGTTTCGAGCAGGGTACACCTCATGAATAGAGGGAAAGAGAAGCCCCTTAAGTTTAAGGTGTGTTTGCTGAACCCCTCATAACTAGGTTGATGATAAAAGAAAGTATGATCTTGATCCAGCAAAGAGAACAAGTATGACCTAACTTGGTTTAGTGGTTTGCTTGTGCCTTAATAGCATACTAGGGTTAAGCAGAAGGATGTAAACCCTATACCTAAGGATGTTTGTGACATTGAGGCAAGAGTTGTAGTTTCCTCCCATCCTGGGAGAGGGACCCTTGTGTAGGGTGTATATCAGCTTTGTTGGTTCAATGTAACCTAAATAGGTCTCATAGGATCTTGAGAAGCTAAGTGAAAGGTACATAATATGAGATTGAATCTACAGACCCATAGATATCCATCTCCATTGCATATGAATGTGTTACCATGGAGGTAACCAGTATGGGGCTTGACCAAGGTAGGCAGGTTGCCATGATGCCTATGAAAGGATGAGATCCAGCCCATGAATACAGAAAGAGAGATGATGAAGACTGGGGTAAGGTTCTAAGTGAACATGTACTATAATGGAGAATCCTAAGTCTATCCTAGGGTCAGGTAGGGATAAGACCGATGAAAGTAGGAGTTGCCTAATTCCCCAGTTGCACATGACCATAGGGTCGGGAGGTAACAGCTATCATTGTCTGAGGGCCATGGGTTAGGAGATTGATCACCTTCATGAACTCATGGGACCCAAAGGGCAGATGAGTAGGGCACTCTCTTGATGCATGAGGGAAGAGGGATGACCCCAAAAGAGTCGGCGCCCTATAGACCTAGAGGAGATGACCAAGGATATAAAGCTCAGTAGGTTCAAGACTAGTTTGATATCATGATGTTTGTGATGAAGATACATATGTGGCACGTTGCAACTTAGATTTAAAGGTGTACTGGCAAGGTGGGATGTACCATCTCTACTCTGGGAACAGGAAGAACTCTGTACTTGGACTGCAGCCAAATGCTTATTTCCTCTTATTATGGGGGTGAGAGATAGTACATTATGCATGTCATACACCAAGGATGAGAGATGATGTAGGTTGGAACGTTGCCACGAGAAATGGGGATAGAGAAGATAACCTATCCCGGTAAAGTGAATGATACATGGATGGCTTACTAGCACTAAGAGGAATGAGATAGTCACCTTATGAGGATGTGGAGCTTACAAGTTATACCAGGTTGAGTTTGGTCACCATGATGATGAAATCAGAGAGTGTTCTTAATGGAGATAGACAGGGAGTTTGAGGTAATATGATAAGTGAAATACATGGAAGTGTATGTCTTCAATGTTACCTAATACCTAAGGATGTGAGGTGGAAATGGATGCTCTGGTTGAGATACATCTGACTTGAAGCTAGAAGAGGTTGTTTGGCTAACCCTAAGTTTGAAAAGGAGAGGTGTTTGGATAACACTTAGAGGTAACAAGATGCGTTGAAAAGTTAAGGGTTGTGTGGTTAGCTAGCCTAGTTCTTGATACAATGAAAGGATGGTGGTAGAACCTCAAATGCACTTCTTTGGAAAAGAAGGTGATGAAACCCTGATAAGAGTGGTTTAGGGTTTCGGAGGAATCGATCTTGAGGAATCATGACATATAGGAAATCATGATTGAAGATCACCATACACCATGGAAAATGGCAATAGCACTTTGGATGCTTAAGATGAAGTTGCATGTGGTTTATGACCATGCAAGCCAGGAGGTAAAGGACGAACCCCAGTAACCCAGTGTATCGATATAAAGGACAAAAGAGTCCTTGAGAGGGAATGGGAGCTCAACACTATGGATGTTGTGATAAGTCTTCCCTGGATCGAGGAAGATTGAGATGCAATATGGGTTATGGTAGATCACCTTACCTAGATGACATAAGAAATAAAGAGTTCTATCAAGGGACAGATCCAGTTGAACTACCCATGAGAAAGATGGTTCAATTACACCATGAAGCAAGTTCAAAGGATTCTTGAGTTTGACCTAAAGGTTCGCTTCCATAAAGTGGAAGTAGGTACATGAAAAACTCAATGTTAGTATAGTTTATCACCCCTAACTATGGTTAGTATGATCCAGACTAAAGGGTCTGATGAGGGCATGTGTGCTCGTTCAGGGTGATATCTAGAGACAGTTCTTGTCCTATAAAAGATGTGACAATGACCACCATAGCCAGTATCAGGTTTTATATGAAGCTCTGTAAGGGAGGTTGTGTCGGTCACCACTTCAGTAAGGTGATGTTGGTGAAAGGACCACATGATGGTTAGAAAAGGACCACATGATGGTTAGAAAAGGGACCCCAGTGTGTGTGGAAGAAGTCACTTTGATTGTGCAAGGGCTGAAAGGAGCCTAGAGACGATGAGAGTCGTGAGCAGATGCAAAGTAGACTGACATGTAGTACACTGTGGGAGTTTATCTGATATGAAAATCTGACCCCTCTAAGTTATAGCTAAGAGAGCTGAGTCCCCGATGCATGGGTTCTTTTGATATGGTTTGGTGGAGAAGGTTAAGTTTGACCTTGCCCCTCAGGATAAAGTAATGTGTGATGAGTTCCATGTGTCCAATTTAGAGCACTATGTGAGGTACCCAACCATGTGCTGAACAATGAACCTAGTGAGCCCCAAGGGAGGCTGAAATGGCCTGAGTCACCTGTGTAGTTTATAGACGCCAGGATGAAAGAACTCAGAGAAAAGAATGTGTGATGATAAAGGTTCTTTGGAAGTGCCATGGGTAGGGCAAAGCCACATAGGGGCCAATGATGGACATGGAAAAGTCTTATCCTGAATTGTTTGTTTGCTTGTTTGAATTTTGAGGACAAAATTCCTATAAGAGGGGAAGGATGTTATAACCCCAAATTTTGGGTTCAATTGGTGAGAAATGAAATTTCTCATATCAAAGATAATTGAACAAATAATGATATGATTTGTTTTGAAGACATGAATTTAGTTTAAAATAGCCTTGTTGTTTGATTTGTGGTCTTTATTGACTATTGGGCCCAATAACAAGGAAATAACAAAGAAAATTCAATTAGTGAATGAATAATTGAATATTCGAGAAAAGAAATATGTAGAAACCTCTAGAAGACAAATCCAAAGAGGATTTCGTGCCTCTTGGGTTCCTTGGGTACCAAGGAGACCAAGGTTGCAAAGAGAAGGTAATTAGAAAAGAAAAGGGTGATTAAGTATTTCTTTATTAAGAAAGAAATTGAAAATGATGATAAAAAGTGGAAAATGAGTGGAAAGAGGCATAAATGAGATTTCTTGGGGAATTTTTGTATCCATGAGGTTGCTAATATTAAAAGGAATGCCAATGAGGAAAATAAGAGAGAAATAAAGGGAAATACTCAAAAAGAAAATATTTTAATGAGAAATAAACAAGATAATGAGAAATAATACATTTAAATGCATCTAGAAGGATAATGAGTGTCCCATAAAAAGGATTTCGAAATAATGGAGTGTCTTGGGATCCAAGGAGTCCCAATAAAGAGTAAAGAAAGTGAAAATACCAACACTTGCAAAATAAAAGATAATGTGATACATTAATAATGAATTTTGTGTTGTTTTTCAAAAGATGGTATTTTCTATTAAAAGAAAATAAGATTTCGGGACAAATAACTAAAAGGGAAGAGAGTAAGGATTTTTGTATTCCAACATATTCACAAAATAAGGTATATCAAAGAGATAATTAGTAGAGAGAGAAAAAAAGAGGAACTTTCTTGGTAATGAAGAAATCTATTCCTTTTTAGAATAGAGCTGCGTTTCTTCATGGGCAAGCCATCCCGAGGGTTCCTTTACTCTCCCTATATAAGGGGAAGGCCGTGGACAGAGCCCAGAAGATCCCAAACCTAGTTTTATCATCTTCTTCCACGACTTTGTACAACAACCCTAACCTTGGGGATAGTTCTATCTTTGGAGCAACGACGAGTTGTGGAACCATCTTGTTGGAGGAGAGAAGTTTCTGCATCGAGCCTGGATCGATCGGCTACACACTCTCGTGCCCACGACCTTCACGCCGCATCACCGGAGTCTGCAGCAGGGCTGCGTTGTGCGGGACCTAGCGGCCGCACGTCCGGCCATCCTGGCCGATGGTCAGGGCCTGGTTGGGGCCGTCGGAGGCAAGGGAGTCCATCCCGATGGCCGATAAGGGTCGAGAGAGGAAAGGGAAGCCACTCCCGCACGCCTAGGGCAGCCGCGGCTGGGCTGCGCTCGCGCTGTAGCGCGTCGGGAGGAAGAAGAAGAAGGAAAGTGTCATTGGACACTTTTGCCCCTCCACGGGCTGTAGAAGCTGCTAACTTAACGAAGGGCATTAGCGTCATTTCGTTATAACTGAAGTAAAGCGATCCGCGTTGCATGGCTATGCTGACGTGTCAGCATGCTATTGGCCAAGTAAGTGTTTTTCCTGCAAAATTCGTAACTTCAGATTCGTAGTTCGGATGACAAAAAGTTATATATGAAAGTTGATCCTCAGAATGAGAGGAATCCAAATAAATTATGTTTGAAGTCTGATTCTATTTGCAATCCGAAAATTAATGGAAGTAATCATCTTTAATACTTTAAAGATTAAGGAACCCTAATCTGATATGATTAATGTGTTTAATAGGGTTTAATGGACCTTTAGGGTTGATGTTAACCTGTTAAATGTAAAAACGTACATTATGTTAAAAAAGGAATAACTTTGCACGTGATTAGTCCAATTTAGAGTTGTTATGCATAAATATACTTGAAATGTGAAAAGTACATAAAGTTATCATCTTTAATGAGTTAATTAAGGAAAAACCCTTAGATTTGATGATAAATGGACTTCATGACGTTATTTGGATAATTCAAGCCAATGGTTAATAAAAGTGAAAATAGGATTTAAAAAGATGATCTTTTTATATAGTTGGTTTAATTTAGGGTTTTATGTACATGAATATGCCTTAATGGGATTAGAAACCCTAATTTATGTTGATATGAATTCTAATGGTTTTAATTGTACAAATCGAAGAATAAAATAGAGATATGATGATTCGAAGATAAATTGAGTACCAAAGATCATTAATGTGGATATTTTGGGGTTCCTAGTGTATAAAGTGGAATTAATGATACATTAGGGTTTACTGACATAAATAATGAGAATTGTAGTAATTAGGGTTCTCGGAGAATCAAACTATAATTCTTTGTTGAGTTTTCAATTTGAAAGAAACCGAAGATGATAATTAGCCTTAATGTTTTGGATATGACCAAAAAGGATAAAGATAATAGTTTTAGTGTAAAAGGAAATATATTAGAATTAATTGACTTTTAATGGTGTCTATGATGTTGAAATTAGGGTGGTGGACTAAACGAATATTAAAAGTGATAAATATATAATGGAAACTAAAATCCTAAAAGGATGGCCTAGAAGTCCTAAAGTGGAATCCAAGTAGATCTTGAGGAGGTTTGGAATAAAACAATGACACTTGGATGTTATGCATTAATTTCAGGATATTGATGATTGCTTGATTGATTGTTCCTGAATATTATTACTTGGACTTCAAGTTGCTCTGAATAGGTATGTGGTTACTTATGAATAACCGCTTAGTTTTCCGATGGTTTCTCGGACGTTTAATCGCATTGAATGCAACTAAACTGCTTGGATGTTCATATTGCAATTATAAAGTGACTATGACTATCACTTAATGTATTTGCCTATAAACTCAGATCCTGGTTCTCTCTATGGCATAATAGCTAACCTAGTACATGGCTGCCTATGGGTAGGTCCATCAGGTTAGAGAAAGGCCTAGTACATGGCTACCTATTGGGTAGGTCCATCAGGTCTATGGATGCCCTAGTACATGGCTACCTATTGGGTAGGTCCATCAGGTCTATGGATGACTTAGTACATGGCTACCATGGAGGTAGGACCATCAAGTCACATTGAGTTAGATATTGGGCTACCTTTAGGTAGTGCCATGCAACTCTATTACCTAAAAGAGAGGTGAAATCTATGTCCACTGCAGGGACAGCCCAGAGTTTGAGAATATGTATGGATTGAGTTGTATGGCTTAAAATGTAATCTTGATTGTTAAATGATTAATTGAATGATTATATTGTTATCATAGTTGAACATTATCTGTTTCCTCCACATACCAGCTTCGGCTGACCGACGTTTTGTTTGTCGGCATTTTAGGTACAATGAAAAGTACAAACAGTAAAGCGACACCTTGTGAATTCCAAAATTAAAGAACAAGGAGGAATTAGATAGAATAGTTCAGCTGAGGTTAGAAGTTAGTTTGTTCCTAACTTTTCAAGGTATGCAAAGAAAAAATTTTATTACCATTTTTTTAGTATAGTATGTTAGAATTTAATAATTGTTTATGGTTATATGTCGAACCTTTGATCTGGGATTAATGGGTGCGGCTTCAACCTCTTGGTCTCCCTTAATTGGGGGTTATCGGGAGGTGGGGTCGTAACAAGATGAAAATGTGGTTATTGATTTTTTTAGAAGTTACTTGTTACTAGCACCCCTTGAGGTTTTAAGGATGCTGCAATAAGTGTTCATAGAAAAATTGATTCTCATAGGCAAAAATTGCTTGAGACAGATTTTATAGATGTAGAAATTAGGGAAGCTATAAAACAAATGCATCCAAACAAAGCACCTGGGCCAGATGGAATGAAGGTGATGTTTTTCCAAAGATACCGACATATAATTGGAGAGGATGTACCGAATTGTATCAAGGGTTGGTAGAAAGCAGACATGATCTTAGAAGAGGTAAGTTCTATGTTGGTAGTGTTGATACCAAAGATGGAAAAACCTATGGAGGTGTTTGACTTCTGCCCCATTAGCCTCTGAAATGTCATTTACAAAATTCTATCAAAACTTGTAGCAAATAGATTGAAACTCAATATGAATGAGCTACTCTCAGAAAACCAAAGTGGCTTTATCCTAAGAAAAATGATAATGACAATTTCCTCATTGCCTATGAACTTTTTTGTACAATGAAAGGAGACAAAGGAAAGAAATATGATAGTATTTCACTTAAGCATGATATGTATAGAGATTATGATATGGTTGAATGGATTTTTCTTGATTATGTCATGGAAAAAATGGGTTCCATGATGAAATAGAGAAGGAAGATTCATGATTTCATATCATCAGTTACACACACCTATGACACCAACGGAGAGAGGACCATGAAGACAAAGTCAAATCAAGGACTATGACACTGAGACCCCCCTCTCACCCTATCTTTTCATTATTTGTGTTGATGCTTTTTGAACTTGCTTACAACTGGAAGCACTAAATAGCGAAATCCATGGAATATGTGTGAGTAGGAATGTGCCATGTATTTCCCATCTTTTTTCACAGATGATACTATCCTTTTTTCTAGAGCTAACTATGTGGAATGTATGGAAGTAGCTCAGATCGTTAGCCAATAAGAATAGGCATAAGGACTAAAAATCTATATGTGTAAGATAGAGGTAGTTCTTAGCAAGGGGACAAACTATCAAAGATGGGAAGTGGTGAAAGGACTCCTAAAATTGGGAGAGGTGGATATAAATTCAAGGTACCTGGGACAACAAACAACGATTAGAAGATCGAAGAAGCTAGTTTTTAGGTTCATTAAAGATAGGCACAAGTTACGAGGATGGAAGGAAAATATTCTCTCAAAGCCTGGATAAGAATCTCTCATCAAAGTATCAACACATGCGATCCCTACCTATGTCAGCAACCTCCAGGCCTACTTCATGACAATTATAGTTGTATATCTAAGTTTCGGTAGGGAGCAAAGGAAATAGAGAGAAAAATGGCATGGATGAATTATTACAATCTCTTTAAACAAAAATGATAAGGAGGGTTGGGATTTCATGATTTTCATGCTATCAATCAAGCATTTCTAGCAAAGCAAATCTGAAGATTGCATACAAGGCCATATACATTAGTATTCAGGGTTCTAAAAGATCATTATATTCCACATTTTTCTATTCTAGAGGTGACATAAGGGCCCAATACTAGCTTTATATGGAGGATCAAATGGAATGAAAGGGAACTTTTTCAATATGACATTAAATGGAAGGTGGGGAATGGAGATAGTATCAAGCTTTAGAAGGACAAGTGGATGGATTTTGCTTGTACTGATATTACACTTTTTAAAAATTAAGATAATATACATATTGAAAGTGTGGGACAACTAATTCATAAGGACATAGAAGGATGTAAAAGGGAAGACAAAATGCGGTGTTTACCACTATAAGACCCATGACCTGTGTTTTGGGTTAACCTATTTTTTTTGCTTAAGTAAGTTCTTAAGAACCTTTCTATAATCTTTTGATATTATCTTAGAGCTTGTGGAGAGCTTAAGTTTCTTGTTTGATCTTGTTTGGATGATGTTTGTACTTTCTGTGCTTGTTTTGGGTTAAATTTCATATTACCCATTTGTGAGGGTTATCTTGCAATTTTCCACCTATAGAGTGTACTTTCTCTCTCTTGCCTTCATGAAAGAGAGTGTGCTTCTTTGAGGTGCCATGGTTGAAGTTTGGTTGAGTGGTGTCCCCCATAGTGGTGATTAGGGTTTTCTAAGTTTAAGGGTGCCTCAACCTATGTGTACCTTATGGGTTGTCTCGACCTAGGTCGTGACCTAGGGCATGTTTTGTGGGTGTCGTGGTTGAGACACCTTCCCTAGGTGTCATGGTTGCAACCAAGATGGTCTTGGGTCGAGACAAGTTTCTTTTGTAGAAGTGTCTCAACCTAGGGGTGAATGTGGTGATCCTTTGTCTCGACCGAGTGATGTTTGGTGTTGTTGTCACGTCCATGGATGAAGATCCTTGGTGGGTTGTGAATGCGACCATATTGGGTGACCTAGGTGGTCAAGACCCAACATAGAGTGTATCACCATATCATGCATGTGTGTTTTAAGTGGTTGCATGCTATTTTCTTGGGTGGACAAATGTCCTTTTGGATCCCTATCTTGCTGACACCTCATCCTCCACCCTACTTCTCTCCTCCTTTTCTTTATAAACCCCCTCCCTCCATGTGAGCAACTCTATTTGGCTATATTCTACCTCCCTTATTTCTTGGTCGTCCTTGGATCCTTGAGGAGCAGCAAGATCTATTTTGAAGCTCTTGGTGGCCAGACTTCCCTTGCATGTGGTGCTTGTAGTATTCCTTAGTAATCTTCAACCTTGGTAAGTGTATGCCTTTTCTTAATGGTGTTTCTTTTGATCTTATACCTTCTTCTCCTTTTTTCTTCTCAGCCTTAGACCATGGATCTTCCATGGTGGTCGTTTTGGAGAGGAACTCCTCATCACAAGGGTCATAGGACATATTTTGACAAGGTGGACCCAAGTGTGAGGAAGTTTCCTTATCGCTTTCACCCTCCTTGTTTTAGTTCAGCCTAGAGATCTTTGCCCTCTTTTCTTGAGCAATCTTTGACCTTGGTATCTTATTCTTCTTCTTAAGTTAATCATGTGACCAAAAGTGGACCCTTTGGTGGAGCTTCAACATCCTTGGTGATCATGTGCTTGGAGCTATCATCCTTGGAGTGATCTTCCATAAGGCATGTTATATAACTCTTGACCTTCTATATTAATGCACCTTTTCCATATGCATGTTGACGTTTTCTCTTTCTAAAACGTTCCCTTAGTATTCTAGTGGATGTTGCTAAGCACTAGGACTTGTTTGATGTTAAAACCATGCTTTGTTTGAAAGTAATCTGGAACCCTAGTTTTGATATTCTATGTTGGTGATTATGGTGTAATGGTGGTTTTCCCCTATCTCTTGATCTTGATTTTGATCACATGCATGATGTATGAGTGTCTTGATTTTCTATGAAGTTTAGGTTCTATTTTAGTACTTTCAAATGTGATTCACTCTCTTGTTTGACGTCTATTTCATGATGGTTTCATGGTGCAAGTTTTAGGGTTTTTGGTGACTGGCTTTGCATGGGATTTTCTCCTCCATGTTGATGATGGATTCTCCTCATTTTACCGTCTATTTTGTCTATGGAGATATTCTCTTTAAATATATTTAATCCTTATTGGATGTTGGTCTAATGCTTTGGAAGTAGCTTGTGTGGTGGTCACTACACCTTGTTTTGTCTTGGGTCGCGACACTTTGATATGTTTGTTCTAGGTCAAGACAAGATGACCTTGTAGAGGTCACAACATTCTACTCTTTGATGGTTGTGACACCTACTCCCTATTGGGTCGAGACACCATGTAGCTTGGTGGTTGCGACACCCCATATGATCATGGTCACGATAGTCCTACATAGTAAATGGCATATGAGCATGAACACTAAGTAATGAACTGTGTATGACATTGTTTGGTTGGATGCCTAATCAACCCTAATGATGATCATTAACCCTACAAGTGTTCCAAGGATATGGGAGATGTCATACTTGGAGTTTAGTGATTGAAAATATCTATAAGACCCTAATTGGCTAAGTATAGAGCCTTAACCCTAATCTAGGGATAATTAATGTGTTTTCCTTGCTCTCTTGAAATGGCTATAAACGATATGATGTTTCTCTTTTCTACATATAAACCCCTCACCTTGTAGGTGAGATGAATACCATGGATTGTATATGTTGTGGTGATGAGTAAATGATACAAGGTGGCATTATGCACATTAATGAGGCATATTGTGGTGATGTACACGCATGGTTTATGTGTTTGGATCATGTGATCTAGTGGTGGCTTAATGCCTATTGTGAGGTAATAGCCTCCAATGATGTCAATGAGGGATTTATGTCCCACAATGATATTCCAATGGTGATTGGCCTCAGGAATGGCTTTAAAACAAGTACCATGTGGTGATTGTGTGACAAGCTCACATCCTGTATGTTTTATATCTTCTGGAGTTGTCCTATACCCTTATTTTTGTAGAGTTTGTTATGGCTTTATACATTGTAACTAGATTGATGCTAAAAGTCACTCAATTGGCTAACTAATCAAGTAGAACCATAATCATGTAGGTGCCCTATGCCATAGATCCTTTCCAGGGTCATCTCTAATTGTTGGATTGGTGAAAATAGTATAACTCAGAGCACATATTTTAGAATATGTGGGGGTGCAAGTTAAGTATTTCCTTGTATACATAATTACAAGTTGTGTGAGACATCCATGCATGAGCCGGTCTCCTTTTGATATGGATGGCAATGAATGAGCCACTCCTTTTAAGAACGGACATGCATAAGAAAATTCTTCTAGTGTCGTTACCTATATTAAGGTGGTATAGGTGTTTATATTTGGACAACCATGTGTGATTCGATCCTTCTGTTAACTATATATTAGTTTCTTTTGTAGTTGATTGATATATCTCTGTGGTGTTTTCTCTTATGTTGACCAAGAGGTCTTGGGTTCGTGCTCTTCCATTTGATCTTGTATGGCACCGATTTTGACTTAGAAATGGTCGGTGGGATTTGGGTGGTACAACTCAAATCCTCAGGGCAATAATATAATATGTAACACAACCATGTAGTGTTTCTTGATTAGGGTCAAATATGAATAACTTTGATTGAGCTATAGCCTTATCTTTTTATAGGTTTCTTGAACTATAAGACAGGAAGAGAAGTCAGCTGTTATACATGTTCTTCATATTCCTTTTTAGAATATAACTTGATATATTATTCAGTGGTAGCTGCCTAGTTTTATTTAATCTGCTTCATCGATTGAGTACATATCATTTAGCTGAATCTGCTCAACCTAGTTAGCATGTTGTTTTACCTGCTTAGCTTATACGTGCTTTAGTAGACATTGGTAGAGAGTTATATCTCTCGCTGGAACATTTGGTCTCACCCCGTGGGTTTCCACATCTTTTAAGCGGTCGAGCATGAGGAAGTAGAGATCGTGCCGCTAGTGATGAGTAGTAAGAGGGCTAGTAGTTGTTGAAAGATTCGACTTGCTACTTGTGTATAGAAGTATAGTCCTATGTGTCATACCTATACACTCAAGTCCTTGGGGAGGTTTTTTTATATGTATCGATACGAGGTTTTGGTTTTATGCTCGTTGTTGTATAGAGTCATATATATATATATAGGTTATCATATGTGACATGATGTGTCTTGAGAGCCAGTGAATAATATCTTGTATAATGTTTTGGGTAGGTGATATGCAATGCAGGTGGTTTTTGTGGACTCATGTGCAATATGTTGCAACTCTTATGGTTATATGAAATCTATTTTAATTTCATGTGTTTTATAGTAACATGGATGTTTAATTTTAAATTCCTCAGTTTGGTGTTTGAGTTATCTCGTTTGTGGTTTGTCGGGGTGTCACAACCACCACACATTGTGAGTGAGATCTTTGTGATTGTACTGGAGTTTACTTTACCATAAGATGATGTTCTTTGGAGGCCTCATCATAATGGTACTTTTGCAGTGATATTTGCAAATTGGAGGGATTTCCTGGACACTAAGGAATTTGCTAATTTATATGGGAGGGAGATAGATCCTACATGACAACTTATATGGAGAAGAGATGGCCACCTAAAGTGACACATTTTCTTTGGAGGGTGTTGATGGAGTTTTGCAACGCCACTAAAAATCCTAGAGATGAATGAATCCCTAAGTTTAGCCTTGCTAGTACTATGGTAAGATCTCCACCCACGTATGCTAAGACACGCGGAAGTCTTATCGTAGTATAGTTAAGGGTCGAATCCTCGGGACAACGGTCTTGATGTAATCAAGATGGAAAACGTTTTAGTCGTACTTAACTACTTAACAATTGATATTTAGATCGAAGGTTTGATTTGGTTTTAAGCTAAGTGCGAGAAAGTAAAGAAAGAAAGTAGAAATTAAGGTTGTAAACAATGATTAAAAACCACTAGGATGTTGCCGGGTTTCACACCACTACACATGGATCATAAACATGCAACATAATAAAAAGGCTTGCAAAGAGAAACTAATCAGCTAGTATCTTTGTAGATTTAGCTTCCTTTCGGATAACCAACTACGAGGAGTGTGGAGTATTGCAATGCCAGCCATCCCCTAACGAATGGTCACTTACTTTACATTACTCCTTCATGAAGTGTGTTCCTCGACTTTACCAAGGTTGCACTTTCAGACGTCAACTGATTCCATTTCATAGTATGAAAGTGCAACGATGGGAGTGAGTTTACTCCACTCGTGAAAGCATTCCTAGATACCAAAACAGACATATGGTGACTACATATATCTAGAACCAACATTCAATTGATATTCAGGTCTAAGAGTATAAACGTAGACAATTCATACCAAAAGACAATAAGTAACACAAGTTGGTGATCAAGCAACAAGCATTCATTAAACGATTGATGTTGAGCCAAAAAGGAGAGTATCTCTATTGCAAATGATTGATTTACATTGCATGAAATGAAAACATGGGTAGCGGGGCTACTCCCCGCACCCTAGTGAAAAGGACTACTCGCTCATCTCAAGAGCAAAGGAGGAGGTGAGAAGAGAGAGAAAGAACGACATCTCCACGGAGGAGGGAAGGTTGAACCCTTGGTGGAGAGAGCAACGATCTTCACACTTTGTGGTTGCTTGATGATGGATCTTCTCCTCCCACCTTCTTTGTTGATGAGAGAGAAGGTAGCTTGATGATGAGATGTGGACCTCAAACCGGCAGCCTTAGGGCGATGGATGAAGGATGGAATTGCTCTGGAACTGGAGAGGCAGCCTTTGGGCGTCTGAGATCCCCCTTTTGGAGGACCCTTGGGGTCTTATTTATAGGCTTTGAGTGAAGTCCAAACGGTTTGGAGACCGTTTGGACCTCAAGACCGTTTGGGGCCTCGAGACCGTTTGGACTGTGAGACCGTTTGGCTTCAAACGGTCTTGAGACCGTATGAACTCCATGCGGTCTCGGGACCATTTGGCTTCATGCGGTCTTGAGACCGTTTGAACTCCATACGGTCTCAGGACCGGTTAGCTTCATGTGGTCTTGAGACCGTTTGAACTTCATGCGGTCTCGGGACCGGTTGGCTTCATGCGGTCTCGGGACCGGTTGGCTTCATGCGGTCTTGAGACCGTTTGACTCCATGCGGTCTCGGGACCGGTTGGCTTCATGCGGTCTTGGGACCGTTTGACTCCATGCGGTCTCGGGACCGGTTGGCTTCATGCGGTCTTGAGACCATTTGACTCCATGCGGTCTCTGGACTGGTTGGCTTCATGCGGTCTTGGGACCGTTTGACTCCATGCGGTCTTGAGGCTGGGTTATTCTTTTATGATTTTTTTTTGTGCTTTTTCTGCATATATAAAAGGAAAAAGTTAGTCTGATGGTGTAATTACAAAAAAAGGGTAAAATTAGGATTATGTTGTAGTTTAAACGTAAAAAGAGTATGGAAAACTAAAGAAAAAGACTAAGATAATCGACTAAAATAGGAGGTTATCACCCCCTAACTTAGAGTCTAGCTTGTCCTCAAGTTAGATAGAGCTGAGACATGTAATGGCGAGGCGATTTTATTTAGGATTTCCATACTCTTTCTTCAATTCTTGACCTGAGTTCCCCTGGGGTCATATCAAGTCTTATTGCATGCCTTGATTCTTTCGGATTTCGAGAGTTGCTTGGATCTCAGGTTCTTTCTGTATCTCAAAGTTTGCATTGGGACCACTTTATTTTGTGCATGTTGTTGACTCTAATCAGCTTTATACCTCTCTGAAAAACCTACTGGAAGCTAGAGAGGGTATGAGGGTTGGCTAAAGGCTTTGAAGTGTAGCTCCCCCTTCAAGTGGGGGAGGGGCTGTCTATGCTTTTTAGAATCTCACTACCGGGCACGACACATCTGCCTTTATGAGGGCAGCTGAATGTACCAGCCGGGCGAGTCCTTTATGAGCCTTTCATATACTTGGAAACTTTAGGGTTTCACTACCGGGCACGACACATCTGCCTTTGTGAGGGCAGCGGAATGTGCCGGCCGGGTGAGACCTTCGTCAGTTCTTCGTATAGATCCTTATGTGTGGAACAACTCTCATAATTTTATTCGTCTCTCTGGCTTTTATTCAATAACTCACATGCTTGGGTTTTGGGATTTTTGAGAATTTATTTTGGGCGGCCAAGCCTCTTTTATTTTGAAGAGAGGAAAGCTGTTCTTAAAGTTTTTCAACGTGCACTTATTTGGTTTGTGGTCCACTTGCAGAACTTTTTGATTTGGAAGTTGCCTGATTTCCCTCTCATCCTCGAGATCTTGGCTTATTTCTGCCTTGATTTTGACCTGTGGAGAGTCAGATGAAGAATTGAGGCAAAAATATGAAATCACTAGTGGGTGGAAATTGATAAATCGCCATTCGATGTCTAAGTGCTATTTACTTATAGGGACTAACATGATTCTAGAGTTAGTTGAGGTGACTATTTTTGAAAAAAAAATTAAGTAAAAAGGATTTTAAGAATAAGGAATTGTATGGAAAGTGTTAGATAGAAAGAGGAGTGTAGAAATTGATACCTCGCCCTTGTCTAATGTACCCCCCCTAACTTATCACGCACTCTGTCCGCAGAGTGGCAAAGTGATAGGGTGAGAAGTCATTAGGACAAGGGCCGCGGGTTAAGGTAAATCTTCATTTTCCCCCGGAGAACGAAGTAGATTGGATGTGAACTGTCCTCGTAAAGCGTGGTAGTCCACGTCAGTCATTTCCTCTATTGGTCTTTGAAGAACATTGATGGTGTACATCCAGTAGAGGACGTGGAAGCCGCAATCGTTCGATTGTCGTATTTGCTGGGGGCATTTGTGGCAGAAGGCGGGGCGATGGAAATGTTCTTTGTCGTACACCTTTGTATGCTGACTCAGAAAATCGATTAATTTCTCGGCGAACTCCTTTGCCACTACTTCTGTTAGCGTCTTTGGCGTCACGACGTAGTGTCGCTGTCGAGCATTGAACTGGCTGTCGGAACTGTTGTATATTGTGGTTGTTCCGTCTGGGAGGTTTGTTGCCAGGAGAATCCAATACTCATGATACAGGATGGGTAACATGATGAACTTCGGCGTTGTGTGTTGGAGATATGAGATCAGTGCGTCGGTTGTGCCGAAGTTATTGAGCTTTAGGAGATCATCTTTCATATATGGAGACGCCATGTATGTGTTTGGGTTGGTTTGGCCAAGTAGAAACGGGTAGGCGGCCATGAGGCTGACAGAAAGGGATCCCTTATCCTGTAGAGTCTCTCGCAGTGAATCTGCCATTACGAGTATGTCTCGAGACATGAATACCAGGTCATCTTTTTCTGCGGAGAGTCGCGCCATAATGATACGCAACTCAAGA
The DNA here is from genome assembly GCA_963693085.1 of Alisma plantago-aquatica. NCBI lineage: Eukaryota > Viridiplantae > Streptophyta > Magnoliopsida > Alismatales > Alismataceae > Alisma > Alisma plantago-aquatica. The sequence goes on along the minus strand of OY856413.1, from coordinate 27,329,080 downwards.
TCGTTCAGACCCTTACAAGCATCGCGATCAAAATCAGGAAATGTTGGGTTGATGGTGTAAGCAGGATCGCTCTTGATTTTATCTTGCTCAGGCGACTTGGTCTGCTCTGACTCTTTCAAAACTTGTCGGAAAGGTCGCCGTTGTCATCGCTGGACAACTGAGAAAAGGTACCGAGGAACATCATCTGGTGACATAGTTGGGTCGTTGAAGAATCGTCTATCACAGATGAGTTCCATGGCATAGCGTCCTCGTAGGGAATGAAAATCTTCAGCTACCAGGTCGTTGAATGGGATTTCCTGGTTCAGCACTTGGATGTGTCAGATGGTGCAGAAAGCACTATCCCCAGATCCCTCGGTGGCTTGGACTGGAGGGTTTATGATTTTGAACCATGGTTGGCTCCAGTCTTGGCGAAGAGATGGGCGTGCAACCCAGATTAATTTAAGCAGCCGGAAGGGTATACACCTGGCTTCTCCTGCTGCTTCTCCTGCTGCTTCTCCTACGAAATTTATTGTGCCGGATGGTAGCTCGATGCTACAGAAGTTGTATACTTTGGCATCCTGAGCCTCGGTATCCACGATCATAAAAAGCCAGTGGTCCGAGACTTGGAAGGGCAGTGTAAGATAACGTGCCCTTCTTGCCAAACCGACACGCAGCCGCTCAACCGATTTTTCACGTATGTCTTTGTATAAAAGGCCAAAAGACAAAGCGGGCGAAGCATTAAAAACCGGTTGTTGCCGCTTGTGACTTCTATATGTTTCTATACAATTGGCGAGGAGGACACGGAAGATCGCCATTGGCACTATGGACCGAGGTCGTAGGATGCAACGGAAATCTTCGCGTGTCAACTTACGCCTGGTTTTGGTGTTATGATAGATTATGTCTTCCCCCGCTTTTGCATCGTCCACTATTGTGTTCAGTATAAAAATGTCCTGAGCATCTAAAGTAGAGATGGCTGCCATGTCTAGGTCGTGCATTTTGTGCGGCAGAGGAGGTGGAGGGGGAAGCTCTTGTGGTGGAGGAGAAGCAAGTTGTTCGAAGGCCTCTAAATGGCCCTCTAGATTATCATCCAAGTCAGAGGCAGAGTCAAGATCCTCGTCCGTGTCTAGACTTACTCGGTCTGCCTCGTCTTGGTAAGGGGGAGAAGGTGCTGAGAAGAGGGTAGAGGTTTTTGGCGGGCTGGCGCTGGTTCCTAATATGCATTGTTGTAACTCAGCGTAGGCCGCGTCCTTGGCAGCTTCCCCGATGGACCCCATAGCTGAATAGTCAAAGAATTGGTCCCCATATGACATGTTGACATTGTCGTTGTGCGGAGACTTGGGGTGGTGGTCACTGTCCTGGTGACCTTTGTCGGACCCTTTTTGGGAAGGTCCTGCTGCATGCTCGGGGTCTTCTCTGTCATCATGCTTATCGTCTGAAGATGTATCTTTGTTAGAGTCAGCAGATGAGTCGGAGTCGTCTTCTTCTTCATAATCGTCATCTTTGTCATCCGCAGCTTCGTATGTTTGCTTTTTGTTGGCAGACTTTTTATACCGCCGATGAGTGGCTTGTAGCTCGTCGAAAGCCACTTGCAGATGCTCGTGTTTTTCGAGCAATGCATCGTGGGCTTCTTTGAGGTCTGTGAATCTGCCCTCGGCGGAGAGGAGACGTGCTGTCAGTTCTGTGACTTGGGCACGTAGCTGTTGGGTTTCATCGTTATTTGCCTCCTCTTGGTGATGATGTAGCTGTGTAAGTGTTTCATCAATGGTAGCCAAGCGCATGCTCAGGGCTTCTTGATGTTGCTCAAGCTTGCGGAGATTCTCTGGCAGAGGTTGAGTCTGTTTGGGGATCTCATCGACTTTTTGTGCTGTAGCTTCTTGCTGACGCGTTGCTCCAAGGACCAGGTCCGGCAGGTTGTTGGTGTGGCTGTTGATGTGCTCAACTTGCTTAGCCACTTCGTCCTGTCGTTGCTGGATGCCTTGGAGGAAGGTAGGCAAGGCTCGGTGTTGTTCGTCGATCTTGGTTACCTGTCGTGATAAATCCTGTACACAAGAAAAAAAATAGAATTTAATATGTTAGAAGGACCGGTGAGGAGGTTTCGGACAGCGTCAAATTGACGGTCGAATTCCTCACCGATGTTAGTAAAAGGGACCCCAGGAGCGGAAGGGTGAGGTGACTGGGGTTTGTGTGGGACGGTGTTAGTGTCTTACGGAAGAGACACTGATGATGCCCCGAGCTGCGTAGTGACTGTGGATGTAGTCACCAGCGGTGTTGGGGTGGTGGCGGATGTGAAAAGTGGTGGTATTTGAGGCGAAAGTGGTGGTAGCGACAATGATGGGGTGGAAACTGCGGGAGTAAATGGAAGGGTGGTGAAGTCGGGCATAGGGATGGAGAAAGGGAAGTCCGACGTAAAAATGGGTGAAGAAGTGGATGTGAATGGTTGCGTGGATGTGGGGAGGCAGGGAGCGGTAGATGTTGGAATGGTGGAAGGCGGAGTGGTGGTGGCAGTGGTTAGCTGCTCGTGGAGACTCTGGATAAAAGAGTCGATGGAGGATGTTGTTAGGACTTCTTCGTGGAACTGCTCAACTTCCAGATTTGGCCGAGATGTTGGTGTCCCCGACAGCTGTTGGGCCCGCAGCTGCCTCCTGGAAGGTCGTTTGACAGGCATCTTAGTTGGTCGAGCTGTCGGGGCAGTGATGCTCATCTCCGTTTGTCCCGCTGTTGCTTTCCTTTCAAGTATTTTGACCGAAGCTAGCAGTTGAGTAAGCTCTTCGTTAGAGAAGAGGAGCTGTGTTGTGTCATAGTTTGCTAACTCCGGAAGCGGGAGGAGAGTCCTTGATGATTTGACCATAGGGCAGAATACATAATGTAATTTCCCATCCTTTTCCTTAATTATGAACAAGTTCTTCAGAGTTTGCTCGTTGGTAAGGATGTCGCCCTTTAGTTGCGTGCAGCGGGGTAAAGGTTTGTCCATCTTAAGATATTTGATGATAGATGTGACATGACCCCCCATGCAAATCTCTTTCCCCAGGATGGAGATTGAGAATTTTTGGATCAGATGACGGCCGATATTAACTGGCCGTTCGGTAAGAATAGACCAGAGAATAAAAAGATCGGAGGTTATAATGTTCCCCCCTTCTGTCCTGGGGAAGAGTGCGCCAGCGATGATTTTGTGTACAGTGCGCACAAAACCAGAGTGTATGTTTGACGCCTTGCATGTCTTTGCATCGTAAGTGGGGATCCCGGTTAAGGATTTCTAGAATGTATGTCTGTTGAATTCTGGATGATCGGTTCCCACTGTTTTAGCCTTTCGCAGTTGTTCCTGGTCGTCGATAAAGATGGAATTCAGCATATTCTCTGTTATGACAACTTTGCTGCCAAAAATTTGGGTGACAAGCCTTCTGTCACCCCCGTCCCGAGACTTATCCGTGCTGTCAATGGGCTCCTTGGTCAGAAAGGAGAAGAATTCTGCGGTGGGTTCGTAGTAAGATATTTCAGGTACTAGACACAACCTGGTGAGGTTGACTTTGTCTAGCACGTTGAAGATACGATCATATATCCCCATCTTGATTAGTATGCTGGAGCAGACATACTTGGTAGGTTTTAGGGTTTTATCGGTGGAGATGGTGGTTTGGATGAAGAGGTTCTCTGGTGGTGGTATCGTGGTGGTGATGGGAATGAAAGTGGTGGTAGTGGCGGGAATAGTTGTAGGAATGGTGGTGGTGGGAATGGTGGTGGTAGGAATGGTGGTGATAGTGGTGGTAGCTGCAGGGATGGTGGTGGAAGGTTTGGCGAGAGGTTGGTCCATGGCAGATCGGGTCGGACTTGTTTCCTTGCCCGCTTTTTAGAGGGCTGCCCAGATGCAGTCTCCGGGACCTTGCGCTTTCCCTTTTTCTCTTTGGCAGGTGACTCCTCTTCAGAGTTAGGATTGTACTCCGAATCTTCATCAGAAGAGGAGATGACAGTTTCCTCCTCAGGGGGCTCAGAGAAGATCCTCTCTAGGCGATCAAGTTCGTACAGGACTTCCATCATCTTGACGTTTGGGGGTGCCTTCCCAGTCCTGTTGAAGTCTGTTCTTATCTTTTGAAGCTTGGCTTGTTTTTCCAACATTTCCTCTTTTATCCAGATTTCAGGACCTTCGAACCTGATGGCTTTTCTTGGTGGTGATGCCATATCTGAAAAATAGGAATTTTAGAGCGAAAAGTTTGAGAAACAAATTAGATTTTATTTGTAGTTTATGTCATTTTTTTTGTATTTTTGTGAAAGGTTAAAGGGTGTGGGAGACCAAACGGTTTCAAGACCGTTTGGTTCCAAACGGTTTGAGGACCGTTTGGTCCCAAACGGTTTCAAGACCGTTTGGTCCCAAACGGTTTGAGGACCGTTTGGTCCCAAACGGTTTCAAGACCGTTTGGTTCCAAACGGTTTGAGGACCGTTTAGTTCCAAACGGTTTCAAGACCGTTTGGTCCCAAATGGTTTCAGGACCGTTTGGTTCCAAACGGTTTGAGGACCATTTGGAAAACAAAAAGCCACAGGGTCGCCGACGCAGGTGAAGATGAAGATGAACCGGCGCGGAGGCCGAGGTTGCGCCGGTGACCACGGCGGTGGTGATAACGACGGTGAAAACGAAGGAGAAAACGACGGCGAAAAAGACGGTGAAACCAGCGATAAAAACGGCAATGGTGAAGACGGAGGCGATGAAGATGGTGATGACGACGATAGCGAAGATGAAGTCGGCGATGGAGGACAGAGTTGATGGTTGTGGTCGGAAGAGAAACTTGCGGGCGACGACGGAAACTTGCGGGTGGTCATTCGAGCCGTCAGCAGAGGAGGCAGCGATGGTGGAACAGACGGTGAATAGCGCAAGAACGACGACGGTAGGGAAGAGGAGCGGCGTGTGCTGTGCTCGCCGGACTACCTTGCAGGTGGTCGGTGAACTGGAGTGCGATCGCGCGGGAGCAAAGGAGAGCAATAGCACAGTTCTTCTTACAAGCGCTCAAGAGAGTTTGAGAGTCGAAGAGGGAAAGACGAAGGAGTAGGGTTTATATTTATAGGGAACGGTTAGCGACCCTTTGTATTCCAAACGGTTTCAAGACCGTTTGGCTCCAAACGGTTTGAAGACCGCTTGGAGTCCAAACGGTTTGAAGACCGTTTGTCTCCAAACGGTTTCAAGACCGTTTGGCTCCAAACGGTTTGAAGACCGCTTGGAGTCCAAACGGTTTCAAGACCGTTTGGCTCCAAACGATTTGAAGACCGTTTGGCTCCAAACGGTTTGGAGACCGTTTGGAGTCCAAAAGGTTTCAGGACCGTTTGGAGGGGCAAAGGTAGAAAAGATTTTATATTTTTATGTTGGTTTTTGATTTGTAAATTTTTATGTTGTTTGTTGTTTTGATTATTTTTTTTTTGATAGTTTTGGTTATGTAGATTTTTTTGTATTTTCATAAGATAAAACTAAGAAAAATAAAAGAGCAGAACATAAAGGAAAAAGTAGAAATCTTGGGTTGCCTCCCAAGTAGCGCCTTGGTTTAACGTCGCTGGCTCGACAAAATTTTGCTCTAGCTATGCTGTTGTTATAGGATCATGGATCCCTATAGTTTGTCTTGATAATTTGTCTGCCGGAGTGTGGTATTTCTTTAATTTGTGACCATTAACAGTCCTTTCTCCTCCATTATCATCGAGAATAATGACAGCTCCTGTCAGGTATATATGTTTGATTGTGAAAGGCCCCGACCATTTAGTACGCAGTTTTCCTGGAAACATTTTTAGTCTGGAATTGAATAGGAGGACTTTGTATCCGATGATTATATCCTTTCTTTTTATGTGGCCATCGTGCCACATCTTGGTTTGTTCTTTGTAGATTCTTACATTGTGGTAGGCTGTCATTCGTAATTCTTCTAGTTCTTGGAGTTGAAGTTGTCTGAATTCACCAGCGCCTTTGATATCGAAGTTTAGTTGCTTAATGGCCCACCAGGCCTTATGCTCTAATTCAAATGGCAAATGGCAAGACTTCCCATACACTAATCGAAACGGTGTTGTACCGATTGGTGTTTTGAAAGCTGTGCGGTAGGCCCATAGAGCGTCAGATAGTTTGGTGGACCAATCGGTGTGGTGCCGATTGACAGTTTTTTCCAGGATAGCTTTAATTTGCCTATTGGAGACTTCAACCTGTCCACATGTCTGTGGATGATACGGTGTAGAAACTTTATGGTTGACTCCATATTTTCTTAATAAGGCTTCAAAGCTTCATTCCAAGAAATGTGATCCACCGTCAGATATTATTGTTCTTGGAACGCAAAATCTGGGGAATATTATCTCTTTAAACATCTTGATTACCGGTTTTGAATCACAAGAAATGGTTGGTAGAGCTTCTACCCATTTCGAAACGTAATCCACAGCAACCAAGATGTACATGAATCCGTAAGATGGGGGGAAAGGACCCATGTAATCTATTCCCCATACATCGAAGAGTTCGATTTCTTGCCATATATTCAATGGCATTTCATTTCTTTTGGTTATTCCACCGGATAGTTGGCACTTGTCGCATGATCGCACGTATTCATGTGCATCTTTTGCGACGGTTGGCCAGTAAAGACCAGATTGCAGGACTTTGAGGGCTGTCTTCTTAGAACTCATGTGGCCCCCAATGGGGCCTGAGTGACAATGCTCTAGAACCGAGGTGATTTTTGTCTCTGGAATGCATCGACGAAAAAGTCCATCTGCGCATAAGTGGAATAGATAGGGCTCGTCCCAGAAATACTGCTTAGCGTCATGAATGAACTTCTTTTTGTCGTGATAGGATGCAGACGGATGAATGATTCCTGTTGCCAAATAATTAACAATGTCGGAATACCAGGGGAATCCATTAGCGACTTTCATTAGTTGGTCATCCGGGAGGGAGTCTCGAATAGGTACTTTGTCTTCATCCTCTACTTCAATACGGCTGAGATGATCATCGACGACGTTTTCCACTCCGCTTTTGTCTTTGATTTCCAAATCGAATTCTTGAAGCATCAATACCCAGCGGATAAGTCTAGGTTTTGCATCTTGCTTCTGAATTAGATACCGTATAGCGGAGTGGTCAGTGTAGACAATGACCTTAGCTCCAATCAGGTATGAGCGGAATTTCTCGAACGTGTAGATGACAGCTAAGAATTCCTTTTCTGTAATGGTGTAATTTTTCTGTGCTTCATCAAGCGTTTTGGATGCGTAGTATATAACATAGGGTTTCTTGTCGATTCTTTGCCCCAATACGGCCCCTATGGCATAATCGCTCGCGTCACACATGATTTCAAAAGGTTGTGACCAATCTGGAGCTCGTAGTATGGGTGCGGAAATCAAGGCATTTTTCAGAGTTGTGAAACTTTGCAAACATTCTTGGTTAAAGTTAAACTCTGTGCCCTTGGTCAGCAGTTGTGTCATGGTTTTTGCTATTTTAGAGAAGTCTTTAATAAGTCTTATGTAAAACCCAGCATGACCTAAGAAAGAACGTACCCCTTTTACATCTTTTGGTGGCAACAATTTCGAGATAACGTCAACTTTTGCTTGATCCACCTCGATCCCTCTGTCGCTCACTCTGTGTCCGAGAATGACACCTTCAGTTACCATAAAATGGCATTTTTCCCAATTTAAGATGAGGTTTGTTTCCTCGCATCTTTGTAAAACTTGAACCAGGTTGAGCAGACAGTTGTCGAAAGAGTCTCCATAAACTGAGAAATCGTCCATGAATACCTCCATTATAGATTCTGTTAATCCTGCGAAGATAGCAGACATGCATCTTTGGAAAGTGGCTGGTGCGTTACAAAGCCCGAATGACATTCTTTTGAAAGCATATGTCCCAAAAGGACAGGTAAAAGTAGTTTTCTCTTGATCTTTCGGGTGTATAGGGATTTGGTAAAACCCGGAATAACCATCTAGGTAACAGAAGAACTTCTGATGAGCCAAGCGCTCGAGAACCTCATCTAGGAAGGGTAAGGGGAAATGATCTTTCCTTGTAGCTTTATTAAGTTTTCTATAATCTATGCACATTCTCCACCCAGTTACTGTTCTAGTAGGTACCAGTTCATTCTTATCATTAAGAACAACAGTGGTCCCCCCTTTTTTAGGGACCACCTGCACGGGGCTTACCCATTGAGAATCCGAGATTGGGTAGATGATACCTGCCTTCAGAAGTTTGAGAACCTCGATGCGAACTACCTCCTTGAGATTAGGGTTCAAATTTCTTTGATGTTCCCTTGATGGTTTGAATTCTTCCACCATAGGCAACCTGTGCATGCATAAAGCTGGATTTATACCAGTTAAGTCAGTCATTTTATATCCGATGGCTTTCTTGTGTCTCTTTAGCTCATCAAGAAGTCTGTTTTCTTGGTCTTCTTCTAGAGTAGAGCTGATAATCACTAGACAAAGTTTCTCGCTGTCAAGGAAGACATGTTTGAGTCCTTCAGGTAAAGCCTTCAATTCAGGGGCCTTAGGTGGCTCGGTTGCTTCTATAACAGTGACAGCCTTGAGTTCTTCAAAGGTGGCTGTTGGGGCTTCTTCAGCTTTTTCTAAATATTGAAGGCATTGTTGCACTAGTTCATTTGCTGAAAATTCTACTTTCGGGTTTGTCAAGGCACTTTCCAACTCATCGGAGGGTTCAGACATTTCTAACTGGGACATTTGATATATAGCATCTAGGAGAAAAACTTCCTCTTGAATGTTTGGTCCTTTCATGCTGTTAAGGACTCTGAATTGGAAAGCTTCCTTCCCAAGTCTTAGTATAATCGTTCCTGCTTCTACATCGATGAGTGCTCGGGCGGTAGCTAGGAAAGGTCTTTCGAAGATTATCGGGTATCTTAGATCTTCTTGTATGTCCATAATAACGAAATCGCACGGGACATAAGAATTTGTTCCTATTCTGACGGGTATATCTTCAATAATTCCAAGGGGAGCAGTTATGGTAGAGTCGGCTAACTGAATTGTCATTGATGTAGGTAACAAATCAGTGAAGCCTAATCTTTTACACATAGAATAGGGCATAATGGATATACTTGCTCCTAGATCTGCTAATCCCTTTTTGCTAGAGCCATTTCCAATCGAACACTGAATACCGAAGGAACCTGGGTCCTTCTTTTTCTTTGGCATTTTATTAAGCAGAATATCTGAAGTGGTCTGAGCTAGTTTCACTGTTTCATGCTTTTCTGTCATATATTTTCTCGATAGCAGGGTTTTCAGGTATTTGGCCCACGCGGGTACTTCAGAAAGGGCATCTAGAAATGGGATATCGATATACAGTTTCTTCATAGCTTCTTTGAATTTCTGGAACCTAGTATCCATTTTGGTTCCTTTCAGCCTATCCGGGTAAGGAATTCTGAGCGGAGCTTCTGGCGTAGGTCCCTTTTCGTTTTCCCTTTCAGTAGTTTTAGTGGATTTTTCCTTTTCATGAGTTGAGCTTTCTGTTGGTGAGAGAATAGCTACATCATCATCATCATGGATGATTCTAATGTTATCAGGAAGGACACGACCAGACCTTGTGGTGACAACATTCAGTTGCTCAGGTCTATTTTGGTCATGCCTTGGGTTTGCCTCTGGTTGCCCAGCGAAGGTACCTGCTGGTGGTTTCAACTGAGCAGCAATATGTGCTAATTGGGCCTCCACAGCCTTTTGTTGAGCTTGTTGATTCGCAAGCATGGTCTGCTGAGATTGCAGCATCTGCCTAATCAAATATATTTCATCAGATGGTTGGGAAGGAGCACTCCTTTGTTGATATTGAGTGACTTGTTTCCCCTGGGGTTGCTGTGGAGGTGCTGTCAACTGCGGTTGTTGTGGCTGCTGCAACTGAGGTTGTTGCAGCTGTGGGTGCAGTCATGGGTATTGATAGGAGGGATTCCTAGGATAATTGGATCGTTGGAACCCATTTCTATAATTCCCTTGATTTTGGGCGAAGTTATTCTGAAATCCTGGTGGTTGTTTGCTGAAAGATCCACCTTGTATCTGTTGTTGAGGATTGGCAGTTCCTGCAGGATTTCCATATTGGAAACCTGGGTGATTTCTTGGTTTATCAGGATTGTAATACACCTAGCCAGGTATAGAATGGATGGAATTGACTTTCTATGGCATTTGGTCCTCGGGATGCTCAATAATGGGCTCATATTGCGGCACGGGTGGTTGTAAATCCATCATGACATTGTACAACAGACCACATGATAATGTGGGATGATCAGATGCATGACATGCTTCACAAGTTCCAGTAGCTGCTTTTACTTGTTGAACTTGAGAGCTTTTCTTCTTGTCATATTCCCCGAAAGAAGTTTCGAGGGCTTGTTGCTTGCTAGCAATAGTCTTCAGGGCCTCTGCAATGGCCTTGAGTTCCATAGATTCTTCAGCTTTGTAGACTTTAAGAACTCCCTTGGGTTGGTTAGACGACCTTCCCCAATTGGATTGGTTCTCGGCCCCTAGCGTAACTATATTCCAAGAATCTTCATAGTTCTTTCTCATAAAATTTCCTCCAGATGAGGAATCTAGAAATTGCTTGATATCATCACTTACTCCTCTGTAGAATGTTTCTATTAGTTGATTTTGAGATATGCCATGGTGAGGACACTTTCTCAGGAGTTCCTTGAATCTTTCCCAAGCTTCCGCAAGTGTTTCTCCAGGTAGTTGGGTGAAGTGATTAATTTGTTCCCTAATCTCATAGGTTAGTGAAGGTGGAAAGAATTTCTCAAGAAACTTTTCTTCTAAAGGAGTCCAAGTGGTGATGATGGGGTGTCTATCTAAAGCATTGTACCAGCTTAGCGCTCTTCCAGATAAGGTGAAGTGGAAAAGATGTAACATTATTGCTTCCAGGGCGATTCCTGCTTGAGGTACAAGTCGACAGAGTGACTTGAATCTCTTAAGGTGATCCATGCAATCGTCTCCGGGTGCTCCAGAGAAAGAGATGCCTTGCATGATCTGGATCCATTGCGTCCAGATTTCAAAGTTTGGTATGTTAATAATCGGTGGTCAGACTGGGTGATCATCTTCATAATTCTTCGGGACTGCGTAGTCCCGAAGTTGCTTGTTTCTTAGCGCAAGTTGAGCAGCAACATTCTCGGCTTGGATGCGGGCTTGTTCCTCAGCTCGAATCTCAGCTTGCACTTGAGCACGAGTGTCTGCAATAAGTTGTGCTCGTTGTGCTGCTATGGCGGCATTAACTCTTTCTGCAACAAGGCGTTGCTCTTCAGCCATCTGTCTGGCTATTTGGCGGTTAAGTCTAATCCTTCGGTGGAAACTTCTTTCTACCTCAGAGTCGTACTCTGGTTCAGGGGAGAATCCGATGCTATGTGGGGTTTGCATACACGTTTTCTACCTGAGTAGAAGGAAAATCACACGTTAAGATAATGAACGGAAACAAGAAGTCAAGAAGATTTGGAGTAGTTATCAAAGAAAAGTGTAAAATCCTAACCAACCAAGAAGTTGTTAAGTGAAAACTAAAACGTTCCGTTGTCCCCGACAACGGCGCCAATTTTTGATGGAGTTTTGCAACGCCACTAAAAATCCTAGAGATGAATGAATCCCTAAGTTTAGCCTTGCTAGTACTATGGTAAGATCTCCACCCACGTATGCTAAGACACGCGGAAGTCTTATCGTAGTATAGTTAAGGGTCGAATCCTCGGGACAACGGTCTTGATGTAATCAAGATGGAAAACGTTTTAGTCGTACTTAACTACTTAACAGTTGATACTTAGATCGAAGGTTTGATTTGGTTTTAAGCTAAGTGCGGGAAAAGTAAAGCAAGAAAGTAGAAATTAAGGTTGTAAACAATGATTAAAAACCACTAGGATGTTGCTGGGTTTCACACCACTACACATGGATCATAAACATGCAACATAATAAAAAGGCTTGCAAAGAGAAACTAATCAGCTAGTATCTTTGTAGACTTAGCTTCCTTTCGGATAACCAACTACGAGGAGTGTGGAGTATTGCAATGCCATCCATCCCCTAACGAATGGTCACTTACTTTACATTACTCCTTCATGAAGTGTGTTCCTCAACTTTACCAAGGTTGCACTTTCATACGTCAACTGATTCCATTTCATAGTATGAAAGTGCAACGATGGGAGTGAGTTTACTCCACTCGTGAAAGCACTCCTAGATACCGAAACAGACATATGGTGACTACATATATCTAGAACCAACATTCAATCGATATTCAGATCTAAGGGTATAAACGTAGACAATTCATACCAAAAGACAATAAGTAACACAAGTTGGTGATCAAGCAACAAGCATTCATTAAACGATTGATGTTGAGCCAAAAAGGAGAGTATCTCTATTGCAAACGATTGATTTACATTGCATGAAATGAAAACATGGGTAGCGGGGCTACTCCCCGCACCCTAGTGAAAAGGATTACTCGCTCATCTCAAGAGCAAAGGAGGAGGTGAGAAGAGAGAGAAAGAACGACATCTCCACGGAGGAGGGAAGGTTGAACCCTTGGTGGAGAGAGCAACAATCTTCACACTTCGTGGTTGCTTGATGATGGATCTTCTCCTCCCACCTTCTTTGTTGATGAGAGAGAAGGTAGCTTGATGATGAGATGTGGACCTCAAACCGACAGCCTTAGGGCGATGGATGAAGGATGGAATTGCTCTGGAACTGGAGAGGCAGCCTTTGGGCGTCTGAGATCCCCCTTTTGGAGGACCCTTGGGGTCTTATTTATAGGCTTTGAGTGAAGTCCAAACGGTTTGGAGACCGTTTGGACCTCAAGACCGTTTGGGGCCTCGAGACCGTTTGGACTGTGAGACCGTTTGGCTTCAAACGGTCTTGAGACCGTATGAACTCCATGCGGTCTCAGGACCGTTTGGCTTCATGCGGTCTTGAGACCGTTTGAACTCCATGCGGTCTCGGGACCAGTTAGCTTCATGTGGTCTTGAGACCGTTTGAACTTCATGCAGTCTTGGGACCGGTTGGCTTCATGCGGTCTCGGGACCGGTTGGCTTCATGCGGTCTTGAGACCGTTTGACTCCATGCGGTCTCGGGACCGGTTGGCTTCATGCGGTCTTGGGACCGTTTGACTCCATGCGGTGTCGGGACCGGTTGGCTTCATGCGGTCTTGAGACCGTTTGACTCCATGCAGTCTTGGGACCGGTTGGCTTCATGCGGTCTTGGGACCGTTTGACTCCATGCGGTCTTGAGGCTGGGTTATTCTTTTATGATTTTTTTTTATGCTTTTTCTGCATATATAAAAGGAAAAAGTTAGTCTGATGGTGTAATTACAAAAAAAAGGGTAAAATTAGGATTATGTTGTAGTTTAAATGTAAAAAGAGTATGGAAAACTAAAGAAAAAGACTAAGATAATCGACTAAAATAGGAGGTTATCAGGTGTGCACTAGGAAGGTAGCTACTATGGGAAGACTCTTTGACATGAATTATAACATGGATGTGCTTTGTCCTTTATGTGGAAGGAGAAAGGAGATGACAAATCATATAATTTGGTAGTGTGAGAAAGTTAAAAGGATTTGAGATTGTATTTCTCAAAATGTAAGGGATATTGTTTAAAATGAGGATGGGTTGATTCCAACGGAGATCATCACAAAACATTTAGATGGATGTGCAAGTGACGAAGTTGAGGGGATGGTGGCATCCATGTGGGCAATATGGAGTAGAAGAACTAAAAGGTGTTCCCAAAGGATAAAAAGGAGATTATGTACATTCAACAAAATTTTCTTACATACATATAGGAATATCAAAGAGCAAGGGAGGTTACGAGCACTGCAGGGGGGAGTACGGGGAGTTTTTATTGATAGTATGAAGTGGACTACTCCTGAAGAGGGGGTGTATAAGGTTAAATGTGATGCCTTAGTAAAAAAAGACTTTCCAACCATTGGGGTTATATTTTGGGATCATGAGGGGAATGTAATCATGGAGATGAATGAATGGAGGATGAAGGTCGGAGATATCACATTGGTAGATGCTTTAGCAGATAGGGAAGCGGTCAACAAATCAATGGAGATGAATTTATGAAAGCTAAATGTAGATATGGATTCACAACTTCTTGTGTAAGCCCTGGAAGACAAAGATAGTTGAAGAGATCAATTGGGAGTATTATTTAAAACACTCAAAAGATAAGGCATTTGTTTAGTAGTTCTATATTAGCTTTTCTGGTAGGTTATCAAATAAAGCAGCCCATGTAGTAGCCATGCATGCAAAAAGTAGTAGGTTATCAAATAATGCAGCCCATATAGTAGCCATGAATGCACATAATAGTGGAAGTTCTCTCTGTTTCAATGTTTTTTTTCCTTCTTACATTGTTGATATATCTTCGGCCGATTTGGAAACTTTAGTAATAGAGGAAGTGGTTAAATAAATCATGGAGTGGTCTTCTGAACACTATAAGTGGCTGCAAATTATTCACTTAACATGATTGATATGTTAGTTGTGCTGCCATAGTAGACAGATATGACATGTCTTACTTCATAGTAAAGTTTTCAAGTTGTCAATTAATGAAAAATAGCACTTGAATATTCTAATTTGCATTAGCTCTCTTAATATTCTTCTATCACATCTTTATCTATTATGGTGGGAGTTATCCTAACACAAGGACTTTTAAGAATTTTATGTGGTTTATCGACGTAATTGTAGGTGTATTGGAAGAATCTAAAAGGGCGTGACGATAAAGACTCAACAAAGAATAACATAGATAAGTCTATTGTCTCCACGTACAATCACTGTTTTTAGTGTAGAATGGGTGTTTGGTAAAAGAAGTATGATATTTTTCATATTGTTTATTGTAATTGTAATGCATGAATAAATTCACATTATAAATAATGGTTTACCTTCTTGTATATGGATATCCTTGTAATCTCTTATAATCAACAAAGGTTGCTTCATTTTTCTTATATAAGATATGATGTTGGATATTTTATATCATGTTATACTTTGGATCATCAATTGCTCAAAAGAGTTGTTTGTGTGTTTCATGTTCTGACTTGGTTGTTGAGACATCCAAGTGTGTGTAACATGTTAAGGATATAGTTTGACTCATAGATTTGAAATGAGAATTTATTTTAGAAGAGATACATTATATTTGGGTTTTTTTTAACTCTCTCCCTCTTCTCTATCATGCTTTTTTATGATAGTCTGAGATGGGTTTTAGTATGGGATTTTCTCCTAATAATTGATAGTCTGAGATGGGTTTTAGTATGGGATTTTCTCCTAATAATTGCTTGGAGTTACAATAGGATGGATCCACTTCACATGAAAAGTGTTTTCACCTAGATAAGTGATCTTAATCATGCAATTATCATGTTTAGTGAGGTCACTAAGAAAACTCCATGGGCTTGTTGAACGTGTAGACAAAAGGGTGATAAAATTCACTAATAGAGAAATTTGTGTTGTATATGAAATTATTATATCTAGACTATGTCAAGATCTTCTTATTCAAGATAATATTGTATTTAAGAAAAATGCCCTTACGAATTTTTCTTTTAGACTTGTGCTAATTAGGTTGAATAGTGTCAAAACTATTCCACGCATTCGTCGTGCTTAAGGTTGGACATGGCGTGTGATGCTTCGGTCAACCTAGTGATTTGGAGACCAACTAAAGAACTAAAAACATCAATAATATGACCAGTAAAGTGGCAATCTAACTTTAGATCATTCTTATATTATTCATTTTATATAGTTGAGATTCATCGTACCAAGTTTAGCTAAAATGAACCCACATTGGAATATATATTGTCAATTACGATAGAAAACCAAACAATCCGTCAAGACTGTATCCACATTTTATATGATGCTTCTCTGACTAGATATACTTTTTACTATCTGCCGTTTATGCTCATCATTTGTCTAAACCCGCTTAAATTTCACCGAAATCCGCAACAATGCCAAATCAGCTTTATTTTACTTGATTCCTTTGATAAAAGATCATTTGACCTATTCCGTAATAAATATAGGGCATGCTATTTCGTAATAAGAAACAAAAAAAGGAACCGTGGCAGCTTCCTTTGTAAAAGAGGATGCCGCTGTCCAGTGGCGGAGCCAGCCTCTTTACAAAGGGGGGGCACACATAAAGTAAAATTATAATATCATATGAAATGTATATTTTTTTATTTACATAAGAAAAGGTCTTTAACTATTGTCATTAGATAATTAGAGTGACTAGCATGTCTTAAAGACATTATTATCCTGGTTATTACGATATGTATAGAAAAATCAATGGATCTTACTGTGACAAAAAATATTGACAACATAGCTCGCCACTTTGTGGACTGCCTAATTCCCATGTACAGTTAAAACACTCATTTATCTATAGAAATTATTAAATAAAATTATGTATTTTATAACTATCCACACACCATTAAATGCATGCTAAACCATAATTTCTAACATTCAAAAGATATAATTTTTGTATGAAATGAACTATTTTAAATTAGATCTGCATAAATGTAGGTCACTCAGGAAAAACCACATGCATTTTATGTCCAACATCATGGATTATTATTAATGTTTTAAGATTGTCATATAATTTCTTATATAATGATTTTTAAAATTCTAATAATTATAAAGTAACTTTGATTTTAATAAATAGGTTTGTATATTCGATACCATGTAACAATTATATCATATAAGTTGAGAGAAAATAATGTAATAAATTTAAGTCAAAAAATACATGCATCGTGATATTAATCCATCACCAATTTTATCTAAATATTAAACAAATTATAAGGTAAATAATTAATTACTGAATTACAAATATACTCATATCTACTCGATGTTGAAAATAAAGAAAATATCAAATACATTATGTTTGACATTATAGCAAATATAAAATATAAAATTTTGAGAAAAAACATTTGGATTACATACATATAGAAGTATGACTATATAGGTGATCCATTAGAAAAGTTAAACTATTTAAACAAATGAGACTTTAATGATTTAACATTTAAGATGTGTTTTGTAATTTAGATAATCTAACATAATGAAAGAATCTAAAACGTCATTTTTAGTAATATCATAAATAAAAAGTAATATACAATGATTATCTAAACTTTTTTATATTATTTACATAAATGTTATTTTAAGGGTTTATCTTATATTAGTACATGGTGCATCCTTATTTTACCAAATATATATATGAATTTTATAAATAATAAAAATGTGTTTTATCATCATTAATTAACAAATATATTATGAAACTATAAACTAAAAAAAACAATTAATATTGAGTAATTTTTAATATGTTTTTTCATTATATACACCTGCATTAGATAAACAATTATCCTATATTATTAGCACATACAAATTATACAACATATAACTAAGTACTAACTATATTTGTTATATATTGAATTATATATAGGTGATATAAAATAATTAACATTATAATAAAGTATACAACTAACTATTAATTTACGTTATTTGTTTCAACATTATTTATGTTAATATTAATAATTAGTAAGTTGACATTAATGTCTGTGTTTGTAATATAATTATCAATTTATTTAAATAAATACAAATTCACAAAAATCAAGATCTGTTTCTAAAAGTAATAAAGTATTGCAGTTTTATATAAAATTGATGTTATTTTTATGTGTTTCTATTGTGTTTTGTTGCTTAAAACACACAAACAATGACATTATTTGTTGAAAATTTTCTGTAATTTATAAAATTCGATGTACCAACCTCTTTTGTAGAGAATATTTAAAAATACTTATCATTATGATACCATGTTGCGTATATAATATATATATATATGTATTTTTAAAAAATCCAAAATTTGAGGGGGGGCACTTGCCCCTGCTTGCCCCCCCCTGAGATTCATCGTACCAAGTTTAGCTAAAATGAACCCACATTGGAATATATATTGTCAATTACGATAGAAAACCAAACAATCCGTCAAGACTGTATCCACATTTTATTTGATGCTTCTCTGACTAGATATACTTTTTACTATCTGCCGTTTATGCTCATCATTTGTCTAAACCCGCTTAAATTTCACCGAAATCCGCAACAATGCCAAATCAGCTTTATTTTACTTGATTCCTTTGATAAAAGATCATTTGACCTATTCCGTAATAAATATAGGGCATGCTATTTCGTAATAAGAAACAAAAAAAGGAACCGTGGCAGCTTCCTTTGTAAAAGAGGATGCCGCTGTGACGCTGTCACATCTTCTACCTTGAATAGAATTACTTGTCGCTCCGCATTACAACCATGCATAGTGTACGACAAAGAAACTGGTCCCTTTCGTACCTGTATATTGCTTCATGCATGCTCCTACGAATCGTTCCTTTTGCTGGGATTTGTTCCTTGCCCCCGTAAGAATGTATCGTTATATAGAGCCGAACTACATATCTCAAGAGCTGAAGTAGATCTGCTTAAACAAATAACAGTAGCTGAGGAAAAATGTTAGCCACCAATGCAAACAATACCCCGACTACCACTGGAGATACTCATCGTCCTGATGGTGTAGAACCGGAGACTGATAACACACCATTGCCGCCGACGCCTGCTGGTGACCTGCTAATGTCTGTCAGGTTGCTCGAGGCTGCCAGATCGGGAAACGTTGCATCGCTCGCAGGAATGACGAAAGAAGATATCATTCCCGGGACCCTTCTTGGAAACACGATCCTTCATATTGCGGCGACGCTTGGACACCGAGAATTTACACTGCAGGCGGCCCTCGTGGCCCCTGCCCTGCTTCTGCAAAGGAACTCAGATGGGGACAGTCCTCTTCACGTAGCCATTACTGCTCGCCAGCCAGCGGTGGCCTCCATTCTTATCAGCCTTGTCACTCAGTTTGAGCAGCCAGGAGGAGGTTTGTTGTCAACTGTATTTACAACGGCCAATCGGAAAGGCAATACCCCCTTGCACGAAGCAGTGCGGAGTGGACAGGTCGATATATCAGAACAGCTAATCCGAGCTGATGCGCAGCCGTTGAGTATGACGAACTCGCACGGGAATTCAGTTGTTTTCTTGGCCGCGAATGGAGGTCACCAAAGCATTGTCCGGCTTGCGCTGGAAGTAAAGCCAGACTCTTCTCTGAATGGACCTCAAGGGCACACCGCTCTGCATGCATCTGTTCAAGCTAGGCATCTTGGTAAGCTTTATTAGGGCCTTAAGTGTTAGAGGCATGATTAATAAAGTCTGTATTTAGTAGCAAAATATAGTCCTCAGTTTTTAATAATGATTACTTATCAATTCAAAAGTTATAGGGAAAACACATAATTTTATTAGTCATAAATTGAAATGACTGTGTTCTATTTTCAGTCAAAATTATGTTATAATACAACTGCATACCTGTAATGAAACTTACATCACATTAACGTGCCCATAATTGATAAATTACTTTTAAAGCTATTTTCTTAGAAATAGTGTAAGACATTCAAAATTGTTAGACCAGCGGTTTGTAATAGATATGATAAGCAATGTTGAGCAACGTATTCTTAATCTTAAAGGAAGTAACATTTTCACAATCACACCACTCAAGTACATCCTCACTGCTACGCCAACCAATATTAATAGTAAACGTTTTTGGCCAAAAAACTGAAATAGTATTTTTTTGTAATTTTATAACTAACTTGTCATGTTCTGGAAAACATCGCCCAAAATATCTTGTTTGGGGAAATGCACCCATCGAGGAGATGTATTTTCCCAAAGTGGGTCAATGCATCACCGGAGGAGATGCATTGCTCTCTCTAAGAGAAATGCATCCTAGACAGGACGAATTGGTCGGATTTGAGGTAATGCATCCTTACTAACAATGCATTGCCTATATTTATTTATGATATCATATCACTATTCTGCATATTGAACTTATTGAGTTTTTTCACCAAATTTTTTATATTTTAAAATAAATAATTTCAATAAAAAGTAATATTCATTGGTACATAGTCAATAGTACCTAAAAACTATGACAAAAATGAATAGGTAATACGGAAAATAAATGCCCCAAGATATACATATAAAATAATATATAAAAGGACAATAGTAATTCGTAATTGATTGTTTTGATATTAATGTCTTCACTCTTCTCAATAACATAAAAACAGTGATTATTATAATTTACATATAAAAGCACAACTATATATATATGTATATATATATATATATATATATATATATATATATATATATATATATATATATATATATATATATATATATATATATAGAGAGAGAGAGAGAGAGAGAGAGAGAGAGAGAGAGAGAGTTAGAATACACTCGAGTGTATTCGGAGCATAATACACTCAAGTAGTTTTTCATGATGTAATATTTTTTTTCAAAAATCTAATCCATTGATCTTCTTAATCATCTTGTGAATAACTCATATAAATTTTTTTAGTACATTTGGATATTTATAGGTCATGTTATAAAGACCGCAAAAATTATACATTTCAAATTAGTTTCGTGCGTAGATTTTGTTGCCCTCGGATGAGTGACTTACACTCATCCAAATGGATTCAAAATTTGTATGTAGCCTAATTATAGTATGACAATCAAGATCAATAGTTTACATCTTGCAAAAAATAGTGTTGATATGCAAACACACTTGAGTGTATCCATGCGATCTGTACACTCGAGTGTATTCTAGCCTGACTCTATCTCTCTCTATCTCTCTCTCTCTCTCTCTATATATATATATATATATATATATATATATATAATGTAGAAACTTAAGACAAAATATTTGATGACACTCATAATCGATATTAAGTACAACGATTTGAATATATGATCATCAAGACCACAAATTCTCACTCAGCTGTGAGTGCAAGAGGTGACGTTGTAATTTTCCATGAACTAGTTACTGATGACCATATCAGTGAGTGAGTGCAAGAGGTGACATTGTAATTTTCCATGAACTAGTTATTGATGACCATATCAGTGACAACCTCGGTGTAAATGATTATATTGACGAATAAGTTAAAAATATGAGGCCACTTGATAATACAAATCCATATGCCCACACACAATAAAGGAAAATCAGTCGTGTAGTTAGACACACATGTGCTAAAATAAAGGAAACACCCTACCATACTCTAAGTAACATTAGGAAATTTGTTGAAGACGGTTTGATAGTAGATAATATGGTCACTTGAGATATTGGTTGTTCTTCAGCCCAAATTCTATTGCTTTGACAATGAATACCAACAACATCTACATTAGAACAAGGCAAGTTGAGGAAACATGCAGATTCCCACATTGAACTAGTGGTAATGGAAGACTATGGTCTATATTGGGGATAGTGTACTCAGTGCACTTTTCAATGGTGGTGAGATGTGATTGTTATTCTTTGTTTCAACAATATCCCTAGCACAAAAGATATTTAAATGTATACTACTATTTTCTACGGTACTGTTGTCAATTTAGTTACGATGAAGCATGTAATGATGTTCTCATTGACAAAGTCATGTAATTACTTTGACAGTCATATAATTTCTTTCATCACTACTCTATTTGAGTAGGTTTAGTACATAAGGACAATAAATGATCTAGTCTCCTTTATACAATCCATATAATAAAAATTATTATCATATTAGATTTTTACATGTATGTTGGAGTTAGTCATATTTATCTTTTTCTATGTATTTATTTATGTATACTATTTTATTTATATATGTATTTGTATATATAAAATTTAATAATTAATATACTTTTTTTTGTGGGTGGATGCAATAATTATTTAAGCCTTCAATTATTTATTAAAAGTGTCCTTTTTGTGAATTATTTTACATGTATATTTTAGTGTAATGTATTGTTTATTTATAATTTTATCTATGTTATATTTTTATATATATTGTGTAATGATTAGATATTTATAATGTATTGTATTAATGAAATATTATATTTTATTTTTATGTTTGTATTAGCTATTATAACAAGTATATACTTCTTATTAAGATTTTTTAAGAAACTCATATAATTCAATATAAAATATAGTGACATGGCATGATAAGAAAAAAATAATTTAAGTGCAATACATTTCCAACATGCACAACTTGCCCCTTTTGGAACCGATGTGTTGTGGTCGGGGAAGGCTTACTCACAAATCATGAGTTTTTGAGCAACATTACAAGTTGATAATAAAAATTGTTAAATACAATAGTTCTAGTTCTTTCCTTTATTTTAGAAAGAACATAGTGAAATGGGATCGATGATGTTCCTCTGTGTAGTTCTGAAGGCAAGAGGACCCTCTCAAGAAACAGTTATCATCTTCCACTGATTCATGAAATAAAGACAATAGTTTTAGCTACAAATTTGATGCAATGTGTTTGTTTGTTTGTTTATCATTTGTATAACAAACCATTATTTGCCATAATTGGACAATAAAGCTGACTAGTGTGTCAAAACATAGAAGACAAAAAAAATTTCGGATGATATAAACAACCATTTTGGTTGAATTCATTTTAAAATCCCAATAGTTTGATATGTTAAATGGCGATAAGATTAATCAGTTATGTATGCATTGATATAGTCTATAGATTGATGTTATCATTATATAATGGTTTCAAATAACCTGAAATTTGAAAATATCAATGAGTCATCCTATTCAATCATGTCATGCTTTTTTTATTTAGTCCCAATCTGTTTGACAACCCAATGGCGTGTTTCTCAAAATCTACCAAGAAAACTGGCAAAAGATGATGCTTAAGGGGAGAGTCACACCACAACTACTAGGGATCTATCACACTTTCTATCCCCGAAAATGACGCTCAAAAGTTTGGTGTGCTTTTCCTTTCCCTTGAGGTATATACTCCTAAATCAATTAAATCTTGACTAGATTTGCACACCTCAAGGGCTCATACACACTTAGGATCTTTCAAAATTTATAAAGCCCTAATGGGCTCGCTCACATAGACTAACACACTTCACCCACAAGCGCACAAGGTCATTTTATATATGAGGGTGGCAAGTTAGGGGTCAAACCCAAGAGAGAAAGGGGGCAATAGATCTAGGTTAGTTTTGGCTAGGTTCCTACTACACAGTCCAGGGTTGAAGGTTCTCAAGGTTGATTTTGAGTTAATTACACTTAGGTTGAATAAGAAACAATTAAAGGAGAACAACAATCAAAACCTAATCTAACCCTAGACAACTTAGTTCTAATGGGCATGAAAAGAAACTAAGAAAGGAAGGAACAAGTTACACTAACCAGTAAAGGAAAGAACTAACACTAGGACTAGACTAGGAAACTTTACACATGAGAAATTAAAGACCTAAACTAGAAAGAACAAGGAAAAAATAAGGCAATGAGCCAATTAAGCAAGTAAAGAGCTAAAAGTTAAATACTAGCTAAGCAAGGAGGCAATTAGGGTTAAAAGAAATTATTAGAAGTGTTGTTTGTTTGGGGGAATGCACTTATCAATTGGTTTGGGGGTGATAATATGTAAACATTATTCTTTCATTTAGTTTAGCAAACCAAACAAATAGCTAGATGCTAATATATTGCCCTAAACTACTAATTGGCCATGAGTAGGGTAGGTTGTGTATAGGGGAACTAGTCCCTATCACCTCCTATCCACCCTTGCGAGGCTCTCCTAGACTAGGGTTTAGGTGGAATTAAATTAAGATCTTAGAAACCCTAGGTTTCTAGGATAGAAACCCTTATGACAATCAGGCATCGAGGGTAGTAATGGGGGGTGGAAAGGAGGTTTTGGACCTCACATCACCTACATTCTAGCCTTGAGAAGGCTCCAAGATAATTACACTATATGCGTCTATACTAGCTACTTAGATCTCTCACTGAGGTGTAGGAGAATTGATTAGTATGTAGAAAGCTAAATAACTATGTAAGAATCAGTTAATTGGACTTAGGAGGAATTCCCAAATTAGCCACACATGAGGAATTTTCCTAGAACCCTAGGTTATTTCAAGAATACACCAAAAAGCAATTAATGGGAAATGAGAAACAAATAGAACATAATCATTAGCAAATGAAATAAATTTTTTAACATATCACTTTCTACAAACATGGTAGCAAAGTAACATTTTTGACGACAAACAACCCACCTAATGGGCCCAACTACTCATAGAAAAAGAATACATAAAAATGGAGAAAGAAGAATGAATAGAGGAGTCACTACAACAAACATACTCATTAGTGGCATTTAGCAAATGGTGCTAAAAATAAATAAATGCCACTAAATGTGTTTGGTGGCATTTGTTGACACTTAAATAAATGCCTCTAGTACCAATTCCACTAGAGAGATAGTGGCATAAGTTGTAAATTCCACTAAATGTTTAGTTTTAATGGCCTTCAATAAATGCCAAATAAACACCACTAAAACATCATTTGGCTTTTATAAAAATGCCACTACCACATCAATTGGATTTTATACAAATGCCACTATTGTGTATTAGGATGTTGAAGGAAAGTTTCTTATTGAGTATAATGGTGTATAAAAAATGCCATTAATGGCATACTGCTTGTATATAATGTCATTCTGAATGCTTTTAATCATTCATTTTTAGTTCATTATGAAGATTTCTAAATGAATGCCAATTACAATTTGATCTCAAAATTTTAAAAGTATAGAATCTAAATATCAATTTTTTTATTCATAGTCAAATGAAAAGTACATGGGAGGACATTTTACCTTACCCCATTTATAAGATACAACACCCACGAGACACTCTTTTTTAAAATATTCCCCAATTAATACAGTAGTTTCTACATCCTTTGATCATCTCTTCATGATAATGAAAATGCATACATGTGAATGGATGTTCTCAAATTTTCTTATCGTATATTGTTGACTTGACATCAAGAACTTGTTCTTGGTTGAAATAATCTTCATTAACATGACATCATCATTCTTCAAGAACTTGGGCTCCTTCTTGAGAAAATGGGAAAAGACCAAGCTGTGCTCTATTTCTTCAGAGCATCCAACCTACTCATCAATTGATAGTTGACATGTATTCTAGTCTGTAAAGAAATAGAATGAAATGTTCAATTAAAATGTAATCACCATAGAACAAAGTGTAAGTTTTTTATATGCTATGAGAAACACATCCTAATCTAATTTAATCTGACATACTATTTTCTTGGCAACTAATGAGTTGAGAAAATTCAGCCTCAACAACTTTAGGTCCTATCATTGGGGGGGGGGGCTCATGTCTTAGATATGCACACAACATCATAAATGCATTTGTAAATTAAGATACAATGAACACAAATTGTATCAATTTCAATTCAGAAACTATGTATAAGAAAGTTACTAGGATATATGGTAAGTACAATAAAATATATCAAATATATTATGGACAACTATGTATGAGATGGTTTTATTAGGAAACATGGAGTAGTACATACTAAATCTCCAACAACAAGAATGTAAAAATTCTATAGGAGCTTCATTTTTCAAGACAACATCTTCTTTTGGAGGATAATAGTGATCTATCATCACTGAAGCGTAGTAATCGGGTGAGGCATAAAGGAACAACATGTGAATAGTAAAACTTAAGAAAAATAAGACTACAATCTACTTATTGCATACAACTCCCATACCTACTCCCTCATCACCCTATCTGGCGGTTGATAGTCTATTAAGGCTCTACTCACCAAGATGACCAGCCATTTTTATGCTAGCGCTACCTAGTGGGAGGGTTGGAAGCTTCCATGATGGAAGATGCAATAATAAGCGGATGTCAAGATCTTCATATTTAGTCATATGATCACATCTAGACATTGATACAAGAGAAGAAAACTTGATATTTCATCATGTAAGACATACCATAAGTGAATTTCCTTACACTAGAAAGACATCAAGGTAATCAATACAATCAAGTTAATATATTGAATTAGAGAGCATCATGATATTAATAAAGATTATAACCCCTTGTGTAAGACAAAAAGGAGGTTCATATCATGGAATAAAGTAGAAACTACCTCTAAATCATCAAATGGAGGTAGGACCACCACTAGGATCATCCCCTCTACTTCCTTTGATTTTCTCAAGCAACATTCTCTCTTGTATGTAACCAATACATATTGTTAGCTAAAGATCAAGACATGTCAAATCAATTCAACACAAGTTCATGTACCTTCCTCATGGTGCCTTAAATGGATGCAGTAGTAGGGGAGGGGGTGGGGGTCTGTGATGGCCTGCTCTCTTTCACTGCTCCATGGTATTTGAAGCTAGACAGCTAGGGAACAGTTCCTATATTGGGTTAGTGCACTTGGTGAGGTTTTCGAGGTTGATGAGGTATCCCCCTATTTTATGCACTAGAATACATCTAGGACTCCCTCTATTTTATATGGCATGGGATTGCATTTGGGAGGACACAACCAACACATGCAAGTTGTGATAGAGTACCTATGGAAATTTAAGCTGTGAACATTTGATCATATCAATTAGCTAAATAAGTATAGGTTCAAAGAAAAAAAAAGAATTGATGAAAGGTCAAAAATGATCTAAGCAGTGAATAGTATATAGTTACTTGTAGGATTATTTTGGATGCTCATGTTGTGATGATGCTATATTGATAACCATATATTGATAGTCAATACCTATAAAAGGAAGTAACAAATTACGTCTTACATAGGGAACAATATTGAAACAAGCTTAATAAATAATAATTGTAAGTATAATGATCATTATGCAAAATTATGAAATATTTTGCATTGTGCACATAATAGGAATATTGATTTATTAGCATCAAAAGTGATTATATCATAATAAACATTGACATCAATAAGATCACAGAAACTAGGCAAATAATGTGAATCAAGCATTTATTTAACAACAAACAAAACTAGAAGAGTGATCACTTGTATAAGAAACTAATTACCATAAAAAGCAACTATGATGCCAGTTCTTCCAAAATGAGTTTATCTTATCTAAGACGTATAATTGCAATTAGCAAATGTTTGTTCCATACATATGTTACTTGAGGTGCCCATTGCTAGAAGGGGAATCATCTGGCTTTGTCACAGATCCATTTATTACCCTAAGTCCACACTCCTAATGGTTACACAGGCAAAGGCTCCGTAACACATATTCTCCCATAGTGAACTGCATGTCAGTCTTCTTTTCATCAACTCATGACTCATGTCGCCCCTGGGCTTCTCAGCCATCACACGATCAAAGTGACTTCATCTGCACACACTGTGGTCTATCTGACCTTCACATGGTCCTTTCACCGACATCATCCTAATGAAGTGGTGACCGGAATAGACTCCCATATAGAGTTTCTTACATCCCGATACTGGATATGGTGGCTATCATCACAAGCAAACACTCTTAGGGCAGGAACTACTCCCATGTATCACCCTGAACAAGCACACATGCTCTCATCAAACCCTTTAGTTTGGATCATACTCTCTTGATTGTCTATCAGCAAGGGGTGATACACGATACTAAACTTCAATCT
This sequence comes from Alisma plantago-aquatica, assembly GCA_963693085.1. NCBI lineage: Eukaryota > Viridiplantae > Streptophyta > Magnoliopsida > Alismatales > Alismataceae > Alisma > Alisma plantago-aquatica. Next base: position 27,301,770 of record OY856413.1, on the reverse strand, counting down.
AGCATCGAATGAACTTGAGGTCATGCTCCAAAAGTTAAACTCGGATCACGCTATAGTTGAACTAACTCTCTCTCATGCATACAGTTCAACTGGATCTATCCCATTGACAGCACTCTCTCCTAGGCTAGGGGTTAGGCCAACTTGGTAAGGTAATTTACCATAACCCATATTACATCCTGACCTCTCTTGGTCCAAGGGAGACTCACCACAATGTCCATGGTGATCCACTCCCATTCTCTCTCAGGGACTCTTCATTCTCCATAGCAACTCACTGGGTTACTGGTGTTCGGCCTTCACCTCCTGACATGCAAGGCAGCAAGCCACATTTGCAACTCTTTGTACTCTTCACCTTAGGTATGCAAAGTACTATTGTAACTTTTACCATCTTGGTAGTACTATAGTGTACTTAAAATCATGAGCCTCTACTAGTCATGATTCCTCAAGGTGACTTCTCGAAACCCTAAAACACTCTACTCATGGTTTCCATCACCTTCCTTTCCCGAGAAGTGTAGCAGAGGTTCTTACAACCATCTTTGTATATCATCATGCTCTAGGCTGGCTAACTAAGCAACCACCAACTTGACCAACGGATCTTGTTGTATCTGAGTGTTAGCCAAACATATCTCACAAACTTAGGATTCATCTAACTATCTCTTCTAGCCTCTCTACTGGATAAACTAGATAGCTGTGTCTCAACAAAGAGTATCCATTACCACCTTACATCCTTATGTGCTAGGTAACGGTGAAGACATAAACCTTCATATATTCCACTTATCATCCTCATCTTGGATTTAGGTCTAACCGAGCCAAGAAAACTCCAAGCTCATCATATTGGTTATCAAACTCAAACTTATATGACTCATAAATTCCATACTACCCTTGATGAGAACGTCCTCATGATGACTATCATAGTTCTTCTCATGTTTGTAAACCATCCATTCCAGGTACTTTCTAAAAGGTATGATAATTTCTCTATCCTCAAACATCATAGCAATGTCTCAACTCAAATCGTCTTTATCCTTAGTGTATGGCATGCGTATTGCCCTATCTCTCACCCCCATAATGAGAGGAAATAACCATTTGGTTGCAATCCAAATACAAAGTTCATCCTGTTCCAAGAGTAGAGATGGTGCATCACACATCGCCAATACACTTTTCCAAAGTTGAAACGTACAACACATGTCTCCACATCATAAATAACTCGATCATGGTTCTATACCCATGGGAAGACTCTTCCCATCACCTTTTTGATCTTAACATATCTCTTTTATGTAAAATCCTTAGTCGTTACCTCAAGATCTCTAGGGTGCTGACACTTTTGGGGTGATCTGACCCTTATGCATCTAAGATGTGCCTCTCACCTTTACCCCTTAGGTCCCATGAACTCATGAAGGTGGCCAACCTCCTAACCCATGGTCCTTGGGTAAAGTTAGCTATTACCTCCTGACCCTATGGTCTCGTGCATCTAGGGAAAAGACAACTCTTACTTCCATCAGTCTCATCCCTTCTTGACCTTATTATTGACTTAGGAATTCATCATAGCACATATCATTCTTGAATCTCTACCCAAACTCTATCATCTCTATGGGCACTCATGGTCAAACTTACATACTTTCATAGGGATCATTGTGACCTACCTAACTTGGTCAGGCCCCATAAGGTTACCTCCATGGCAACATATCCTCATGCCCTTTAGAGATGGTCAAACTTGGGTCTATAGATTCATGCTCATACTTATCCACTTAGCTCATAAAAATCCTATGAGAGACCTCCTTAGGTTACCTCGAACATACCCAAAAGCTGATACTCACCCTACAGAAGGGTCCCTCCCCAGGATGGGTGAAAACTATCTCTTAATAGTAGAAAAGGTCACAAACATCCCTTATTCCAAGGTTTACATCATCATGTGCATAGCCCTATTATGCTACCTATACATGTAGCTAGCAGGAAGGCAACCTATAAGCCACTCTAGGTTCCTTGGCAGGTCCTACTTGTTCCTTATTCCTCGAAGTTGGCCAAACTCATACATATGTCACCAACATGTGTTAGGGTTTCATCAAATATGTACCTTAGTCCAAGGGGTTTCCTTTTCCTCTAGACCTGAGGGGGTTCCATGCTTGAAATCACATGAACTCAAACATCTTCATGAGCATCATGTGCACCTGGTACTACTACTTCCCCTCTTAGGTCTAGGAACCCTTGGTTCACTTCTTATACCTTAACTGTCTATCTGCATACTCAACTTTTCAACCATGACCCAATCATGTACAAGTGAATAAATGCACTTCCTACTATCCTTCCACATGAAAAACACCTCATAGCCCTACACCAGGATGACCAACTAGATACGAGGCCTCACAACCTGATATCATACCTCCTCGATCTAAGGAATTCTCCTTTCTACACCTATAATGTAAGGTAGACACCTACATCTTCTGTAAATTGGTTCAGGAAGCCTCTTCTCATTCTAGGGCTTGGTTCCTCTAAAGGCATCCAAGGTACTATGAGTCTCCAAGGATCATGCGTGAAGCAACCACAACCATCCACTTAGGTCGTCCATTCTAGGTCAAAACATACTCGACTTCTCATGGTTTGTTATATCCCAGAGTCTAAGCTTCCAACCTTCTTACTCAGATCTTTCTCTCTCTCTAGAGCTAACCCTACAGCTGACCTTACCACTAGAGGTTTTCTCTATAAGAAGGTAAATAAAGCTCTTATGCATACACCTACATGGGTGAAACCTATGATCGATCAAAGATCATTCAAAGCTCTAGATTCCTATCTCACAAGCTATCCGACATGCCCCTCTAGCCTAGGTCTCAACCTGCTACCAACATTGCTGCCATACTATCCTACATAGGTGCATGCTCTTCCATGCTCATATAAGCCCATAGGGTTTCTATATGGTCATCACTAACCTCATCAATGAAGGAGTTATCCTTCACCCTAACATGTGCAACCCTTCCCAGGTTGGGTTGCCCAAAAGGTACTAGGTCAAACAACCTCACATAGCTCATACTTCTCATAGGTATTCAAAACCAAAAAGCATGTCAACCCACTTATATGGTCGACCATGATATCTACCTCATCATGTCATATCTCTCTAACAACCACTTAGGGTCTAAGGTTAGCATCATCCTTAGAGGATGCGTCAGGTCTCTACCTCTTCCTAGAGGCCTCTGCCTCCAAGGCTAACTTGCTACTCATCATCTTGACAAGAAGGTCTAACCTTAGGTCTCACCTGAGGGCATGACAACACATGTCATACAGCCTAAGCAGGTAACTATCATTAGTTTACGCATAAACTATTATCTTATGTCCATGACATCTTGTTTACATGCTTTTTCATTGATTTGGTGGATGATTCCTTAATCTTATCATATATACCCTGACCTTAAGAGGGTGAGTAAGAGAGAGAAAAACCCTAAACCTTAGAATCTTAATTGAATTAGGGTTGACAAGGGACAAAATTAGATGAGAGAGTCCTAAAGGTATCTTATTTCAAGTCAGAACCTCAAACATTGGCCAGGCAGTCACACTGCATCGGGAGTCCTCATGACCAACTAGCGGGGCAGAGGAAAATATTGCTAGCCCCCAGACCGTGATCCTTTTCTAGACACCTCCGTCTTTGGAAAATACTCTAATAACTCCCTTGGGATCTAAAGAGTATGTAAAATTTAATAATTATTAGAGATTAAGTGGAAAACCATTGCTCTGATACCAAATGTAATGACCCCACCTCCCAATAACCCCCAATCAAGGGAGACCAAAAGGTCAGAGCTGCTATCCCAATAACTCTGGATCCATGGTTTAACATTTAATAAAAAATAACTATTAAATTCTACCAAAACTATACTGAAAAACTGGAATAAAATAAAACTTTGTATACCTCTTTGAAATTTTGGATTTCTAGACTTCTATCCACAGATGGAGTCTATTCTAACTAATCCTCCTTACACTTTAATTCATATCTTCACAATGTGTCAATTTTCGGTTTGTCCTTTTTAAGTTTGTACCTAAAACACCGAAAAACAAAACGTCGGTCAGCATAAATGAATATGGAGGTATGCGGGGACATCCAAAATTTCACAAATAATTTCTAACAACCTAATTATCACAAATAAGTTATTAACAATCCAAGTTACATTTTCAATGTGACATTCTCTACCGCTTTTTCCCTCAACTATGGATTACCCTCTCTTAGGTTTTTGTTCTTGTAAGAGACATAAGGCCACCTTCTCCATCCTAAGCTTGGTGCCTGGGGTCACGCCTCATGGTGCCCTGGTCATAAGGCCACCACCTCCATCCTGAGCTTGGTGCTTGGGGTCACCTCTCATGGTGCCCAATGGTCTTCCTTCCGGGGCTTGACCAATTAGACATTTCCTCCGGGGCTTGGTCATGCATCATACATTAGGGTGGCATGTAGGTTTGAGATAGCACATATATACTTAATTGTGATAGTCATAGTGACTTTAAAGGATTGCATAAATAAACATTCAACAGTTTTGGTTGCATCCAGTTCAATCAAACGTTCGAGAAAACTCCGTGAAACTAGATCGATTACTCATAAATAACCACATACCTGTGATGCTGATTTGAGATAGAAATATTCCAACCAAGTAGGGAAATCCAAGCAAGCAAGCAAGCAAGCACACAACAAGATCTTGAAATACACATACAATTTCCTTTTACTACTCATGTTATCCAGATCTATCCAATCTAACTTGCTCCTTAGGGTTTCCACTTCTTTTTAGGGTTTCACTTGCAATTAGGATTTTGCCATCACTTTTATTGTTACAAACCCTAATTAAGAAAAACTACTTATAAACCTTAATTATCATGTCCTATCTCTCCTAATAGGCTTAGGATAAGCAATTATCCACATATTTCTATGTATTTTGATTTAGACATAAACATCTCTTCTTTTACCCTAAATTAGGGTTTCTAGATTCATTATCATATATTCTTGGTTTATAACCCTAAAACATGCAATTTCTCATCAAAATCAGATTGAAATCTATCATTATCATTCAACATGTTAGTATTACTCAAATTAACCAATTAAGCATCATAGATTTAATCATTAATCTCAATTAGGGGTTTTAACCCAATTTTAATGCACTTTTCATCAACTTAACATACTTTTGCAATTAGGAATGAAATCAGGTTCTCAAACTTTTTTAATCATGTTCCTTGTATTCTTTTGATAAATTTTTGTATATAAAGTTTATTCATCGGAGCTTCCTAGCAATAGTTATGATTTTTGACAAAGAAAGTCATTTTTCTGGATTTTCTAACATATTATGAAATTATTAAAATCCTTTAGCCGTTCGATCCGTGGTCCGCTGGACCACACGGGATCCAACGTCCCATGATCATGTGCCCTAACTCGCGATCAAAAGAAACAAAAGGCCACTTTTCCCTTACCTCTTCACTGCCCATACAAGGGCAAAGGTGTAATTGCCCGTCGAGGTTGTCTTCAACCTCATGATCTTTGTCTTCTACGTGAGCAAAGCCCAGCCTGGTCAACCTGACCGTTGACTTCAGGCTCTCATCCTCCAAACCTCAAGGTGACAGTGTGTCCACCTTCTCCAGACACCGTTGGATTAGCCCGCACACCCAATTCCTCCGGGGGTGCGTCAGAATGTCAGGATGAGGAAGGTGTTTTCTGGAGAGCTGCTAGGCTAGGGCGGCGGTGAAGATCATCGTATGAGGCAAAATTGGTTTGGAGAAAATGATCATAGGAGCCGGCCGAAGCTTTGGGATTAATCGGTGGTCTCGCAGGGAGTCTAGGACCCCATATATATACCCTCCCATGGCAGTAGGATTAGCTCTAGGTTGGGAACTTGGGCGAATCTTCTGGAGATCCCCAAACTAGGTAAAACCTAGGGTAGGTGGGTGCTCCCTGGTCTCCCGAATATAAAGGAAAGGTTTTTGAGTTTGTCTATGCATTAAATCGTGAGAAAATCCCCTTGGAAATCTTTACTACTTTCCTTAGATGGCCCGAAGTGGGTGACGATGCAGACATCATCAGATCATAGATCAATGTATGTCGTGCCATGTGCATTAGCAAATAATAATCCCAATAGAAATAAAAAATTGTGACATTTAATACTTTCCTCTTGTATTGTCCACACTTTATGGATTTTTGTAAAATCCATATCTCCCAAACCACTCATCCAATTAACCCCAAATTTTAAGGGAAAGTCTATAAAGACTTAATATACTTATATTCCAAGTTTGTAGCCAAAACTCAAAAGGAACAACTCCTTTTCTTCATTTTCAAGTTATTCTTTTACAAAAAGAATTTAAGTGGTATTTCCTCTTTCTTTTGCCATTATCTTGGTATCTTGGACTCCTTGGTCCTCAGGAAATCCTAAGGCACGAAATTTGCTTTTTGGGAGGCTACCTCTTAGCCTTCTAGAGGCTTCTACCTCTATCTTTTCTCTTTTCCTTACTTATTCCTTTTATTAAATAATTCCTTTTTCTTTTTCTTTTCTTTTTCTTATTATTGGGTTCAATAGCCAATAAAGCCCACAAAGAAACCAACAAGGCTATTGTAAACGAAATTCATATATTCCAATCAAATCAAATCATTATTTGTTCATATATCTTTAATAAGAAAAATTACATTTCTCACCAAAAGAACATGAAAATTGGGGTTGTAACATAAGCCATCCAGCCCATGGCATTTATAAATATTAAGGTCATCAATGACAACTTAAATCTCTTCTTCAGAAACAAATTTGTCCATTAAGTTTTTATGATTAACAGAAATAGAAGAAAAGTCCAACTTTTCAATATCATTCACATTCACAACAAATTTCTGGTTGAAAAGGTCACTATAAAAGTCATATATGTAGTTCCTAATATCATCATAATTACTATTAAGAACTCCACCAATTTCCATAGATTTAATGTGATTCTTGTGCCTTAGAGTTTTGATAGAGGAATGAAAGAATCTTGAGTTCAAATCACCTTCATGAAGCCATTAAATCCTTGATGTCTAAAAAAATAAAGACTCTTCATTGATACGAGCTTCAATAGTAGCCTTCCTATTTTCATTAAGTTGGGATTTCAAGTTAGCATTAAGTGGGTCTTTGTCAAGAAGACAATGGAGATCAATAGAAACCTTTTTCTAGTAGCTTATCTCACTCAGACAGGCCACCACCAACAATCTTGTTCCATTCTGATAAATCCTTCCTAAATTTTCTAAACTTAGAATACAACACAAACATAGGATAACCGATAGCATCACTTTTCTAGGATGTATGATTAACAATTTGTTGTTCAAATTGGCATCTTTTCTTTTTCAGTACACTCCTATTAAATAATTTGGGGTATGGAAGAAGTGGAACACAAGTGTGAGCGAGTGTCCCACCCCGATCTTAGATTTTGACACATTTTGTGGCTATAAACTTTATTTTTTGTGGATGTATGGTAAGAAGATGACAAAACTATGCATAGAGGAGGGGTCAGATCAGCGTGCAACTTCATTAAAATCCAAGTCACCCGGGAGTTCTCCTAGTCCTACTATGCTCAAATAATGACATGATATGCGAAAAAAGCATTGACTCCATTATTTTGAATCACTAGTTCGTTGGCAAAATTATGCATTTGATCCATCTCAATTCCTCATATTATTGTCATATTTTGTAGGGAAACGTGATATTTAGGTTCTTAGGCCACATGGGGTGTTTTCTAGTCATTTCTTTGTATCAGAAATTAGTCACTAAAAAGTGTTACTTTGAAAAAGGGGAGTTAAATGATGATAACATGCATTGATTCAAACAAACTATATGAATATGAGTCGTTTAAATATTGTCTTTGATTACTCTATATTATAAAATATTGAAAAAACAAATAATCTAATTTTCATAGAGAAATGGATTGGTGAGATCATAAGTTAGAAACAGATTGGTGTGGGAGGAAAGTAGAATACATACCACCCAACCTCCTCCCTGAACATAGATATTTGTTGATCCTCAAGAAAACACTAAATCTAAGATAGAGGAGAAGAACTATGTTGGTTGGAGCATGAGCTATGACTACTCTTTGTTCAACAAAAGTCATTCACCTACAACAAAATTTGTTAGAACTAGTGTTCTTATCATGGGATGTGCTATCTAATTGATACACAGAGAAAAAAAATGAAAGTAACAGTCGGTTCCCCCCCGAATTGCCTTTATTTAACATTGAAGGCTCAATGCTTGAAGCTCAATCATGATATGTTGGGGAAAGGAGTGTGAGTGGTTGGTTGGCATGCATATCATCCATTTTGAAATATAGTTTGATACACTAGTCATTGAATTTGAATCCACCAGTCTTATTACTTCAAATTATAACAACTCAATGAGGGAAGAAGTGGTTGATGTCAAATGTAGTTCACCATCAGGTCTTGAGATTTTCTAGAAAGAGTCACAAATGATATTTGTGTAGTAATACATTATCTCTTAAATGCATATATTTCCTCTTCAAGTGCTTGTCATACCACATCTTGGTGCCCTGATAACACCCAAATTTAGGCATCTATGCTAAGCATTTATTTATGGTTTTGTGTCATTATAGAAAGCATTTATTTATGGTTTTGTGTCATTATAGCCTCAATATGCCCAATATAACCCTAGATTTTTATCTTTTAGTAATTTATATCTTTTCATAGATAAAGTTGCTCAACTAGCCAATTTTAGAACTTGTAGACACTGAACTTAAAAAGACATCTATTCTCCAAGATTTCTCCCCAACATGGTTTTTGCAGTAGCTAGACTTCCATCTGTCACAATTGTGGTGGACTAAGCATCACACTATGTGCACCATCTTAAGAAACTTTGATTTTTGGGAACCTATTTTTGATGGCCAATCCTTTATCAGGATGCATCCTCGCCAATCAGAAGGCTCATCGACATGGGCCCATCGACCACCAACAATAGCCCCCTTGTCCGTAGTCCTAGACTAGTTCTAGCTCCATACTTTTATAGACTATTTGATTGGCTTAAATGACTTAAGAGTGAGATCTTAAGCGTCCTAAATGTCCCCACGTCCCTGTGTTCGATCGTGTATATCTACTTCGATCTCGTAATAAAGTTGCGGGGGTCCTTGAAGGTTTTGGGTTATAAATTTAAAGTCTGACCCTCCTTTGGAGCCGATCATGCGCTCCTTATAAATGTATACATTCTTATACAATGTCACACGTAGCTCTTCCAGCACCAACAGTTGAAGAATTCATTTTTCTTTTGATGCACAAAGATATAATTTGAGTTGTTTTATGGCCCAGGAATTTTTTTGTTCATGCTCCATTAGAAAGTCATAAGACTTCCCATAAATCACAAGGAAAAGGTGTAGTGTCAAGGGGAGTGTTGTAAGCATATTGATAAGCGTAAAGTGTGTCATTCAGCTTATGAGCCTAACCTCACCTTGTCCAACCAATTATATCTTTTTAATGGTTTTGATCTGATGATTTGAAACCTACACTTGACCACTCATTTAATGGTGGTATGGAATAGTGACACAATGAGAGATATTTTAACTGTGAAGGAGTTATTCAAAGATAGGCTCAAGAAAGTGTGATCCTCCATCAAAAATGAAAGTGCATAAAACTCTAAAGAGTAGGAAGAAAATGTTCTAGAATAGTTTTATGACTGGCTTGGTGTCGTGGGAAACTGGGGAGATGGCTTCGACCCACTTGTAAATATAATTCACAACAATAAGCATGTACAAGAAGCCATAAGAGGAGGGGAATAAACCTGATCTGAACTCCCTACACTGATTATTTTCTCTCTATATGGGAGTTGGTTCCATCTCTAGGATGGTGTTCTTGGTCTAGGCTATGGCAGGCGTTCACCTTATCGATCAAGGTTAATCTGGTTGCCCCCTTGTCCCACCTTCCCCCAATACCACTACCACCACCCCCTACCATCAACCAGCATTTTCTCCACTTCCATCACCTTACCTTCTTCTACTGGTTCCCCCTAGAAGGTAGTTGACCTCCTTCTTTAACTGTGAGCCACCTTCCTTAGACTATCCCTCAAGTGTTATAATTGCGGGTAAGCTTGGCCAGACACGATTTCCAAGCCATTGACAATCTAATAGAATTGCCATCAAATGGTTATTCTTGATGATTCAAAGAAGCTTTTCTTCAGAAAGGAGGATAGATGATCATTCACCAAGTTTTGTGCACATGTTGTGAGTGATATGGATGCGTTCATTGTTGCTCGATCAGTTTAAATTCTAGGCAAAAAGCACTTCATCAACAGGTAAATGGGTGGATGCTATGGACATGGAGACTAAAGGGTGAACTCCAATATCTCCCATCATAGATGGACTTTCTATGACAAGGTTTGCTACTGAAGAAGACATGAATATTTCCTTATACCAAGTCCCTTGGTTTTTTGACAACCAACTGGTTTGATAAGGAAGTGGACACCAGAGGCAGATGTGTGACATGCCTCACTCACTTAATGTCTATTTGGGTCACCTTCCCCAACCTGGGTTGCCATTGGACAAGAAGACCGTGTATGCACTAGGAACACTGAATGTCGTTGGGATGACATTTTCTCCATGGAGCCACACCTATGCATTGAAATTGTTATGGACATGAAACCTTTCCCAATTGTCATTATTGAGATGTCTGACGGTGAAGAGTTGGAAATATGATTTGAGTATATTCCTAAACAGTGCCTTTCTTACAAGGTGTTTGGACATATGCCTAGGAAATGTCCTAGAGCATAAAAAAGCTACATGGAACTACTAATTGTGTGTGGTAAGTCCAAAAGTCATAGGGTTAACCAAAGAAACTAGAGGAAGGATAAGAGTTAGACACAGACAGATAAACCAGAGAAATGAGTATAATAGCTCAAAAATGTTTTGAATATGAGTATTGTTGATATAATGGTTAACAAGGCTAATTTTGGTAGAACCAGTGGCATAAATAGTGACTTTGTGCATGGAGATTTTATTGGTTCCACTGATGTAGTCAAGAATCTATCCTGACATGGGACAAACCATGGTTATGATCGACCCCTTGTAGGACACTTCCCTATCTATGTTGGAGGATGGGGAATAACTTGAAGGCTTGGATAATCCTTTTCAGATCCTTGAAGACTAGGCATTTGAGGAGGTGGTGATTCAAAGTACTATACAGATTGCAACAAAAAGTAGTGTCAGCAATAAGAAGTCCTACTGGGGCATAGGTAGGTGGAAAGCAGGGAGCTTCCCTAGAGGGGGGGACTACCAAATAAATTTAATGAAGATCGTGGTGTGAAACATTAGAGGGGCTTCACTTCATAAAAAGCAAAGGATCCGCATACAAATCATCATAGGAGTGGATGCCAATCTCATTTTTTGTCTTGAAACTAGGATTCTAAGTGACGTTTGGCATAGGGTGAGGGGAATATTCCTCAATGGGTGGAGTTTTTTATAACCTAGATAGTAAAGAAGGTGGTAAAATTATTATGGGCTGGAATCCCTTGATCTAGGAAATTCAAATGTTTCATGAAAGAGACCAACTAGTGACAGTTAGTTGCAACAACACTAGGGGATTCAACTTAGTGATCTCGACGATGTATGGTTGCAATTTTAAGATGGGTAGAAGGAAATTGTGTAATGATGTGGTCAACACTACACAATATGAATTACCTCACTTTTTGGTAAGTAATTTCAACCATGATAGAAAGGTCAAGGGAAAGTGGGGAGGGCTGCCTATTCATGATTCAATGCTTAGGTGCTTCATTCATGTCATGGATTTTGTGGGGATAATGCAATTGAACATGAAAGGCGGGCTCATCATTTGTCACAATAAACGAACACCTAACAAGAGGAATTCCAACAACTTATATTGTGGTCTCACAATTAATGAATGGCTTGATGTCTTCCTAGAGGTAGTTGTTAAGCTCGGTGTACATCCAAATAGAAACAATTCATTAATGGAAGTTGATTTGATCTCTTATCAAAAATCCAATCGACCCTTTCAGTTCCTTAACCACTAGATCTCTTGGCCTTCTTTTTAGGGTGTGGTAAACAAGTCTTGGGTCCAAGATATTGAAGGTAACCCCCTCTTTGTGGTAATCTAGAAACTTAAGATGACAAAATTGACTTTGAAAAGATGGTCTAGAGACCTTATGGACTTGCCCAATCTTAACAAGGATACTCGAGCTGCCATTGAGATTTTTCTTAGAGATCGCAGTCTAGCTCCTACCTCGGTTGATCGCATGCAACTGGAGAAAGTACTAGTAAAAGAGTAGTACAAGTGGAGAAGGTTTATTAGGTGAATGTTTGAAAAAGGAGAATACTTAAATAGATTAAAGACAATACTTAAATATATTAAATATAGAGTTAAGAACTCAAAGATATACCACTCCTCTTTGAAGAGAAGTAACATGGTGGATTATAATCATAATTTTATTGATGTACAAGGTGGCTTAGTGGATGAGGAAACTAAGATAGGGGAGATAGTTGTAAAATTCTTCTCTTAGTTGTAAAACCATGATAGAAGCATCCATGATATAGAGGAACATTCTATGCTGGAGATAAGAGTGAGTGATGTTATGAACATAGACCTTACAAAGATGGATACTGATGCATAAATTAGGATTGTTGCCTTCTCTGTAGGGGTGTCCAATGCCAAGGGACTAGATAGGTTTAATGTGAAATTCCTTCATTCTTGTTGGCCTTTTATAGATGGTTATAATTGTAGGTGGTGAGATGGTTCCTTGTAGGTGGAAGGATGGTTCTCCAAGCTAGCCACTCTTTTATTAAACTGATTCTAAAAAATAAAGCATTTTCATTGATGAACGAATTTTGCCCCATTGATTGTTGCTCGATCATTTATAAGAACATCTCTAAGGTGATATTGAGAAGGTTGAAGAGCATTCTACCCAAGGTCATATCCATCAACCAATCAGCCTTTATTCTGGTAAGAGAAATCTCAAATAATGCTTTATGTGCAGCTGAATGTTTGGTGGATTTTCAAGTCCAAAACAAGTCCAAAAGAATTTCTTGAAGTTGGACATTTCTAATACCTATGATCATGTTATTTTTAGTGGTCTATGGAGTTCAATGTAGGCTTTGCGCTTCTCAACCAGATTCATAGTCCAGAAGAAGTGTGTTGAAATGACTTTTTTTTTTTGGTGTTGATCAATGGATTTCTAAAAGCTATTTTTAGAGATTCTAATGGATTGAGGAAGGAAGATCCCCTCTCCCCCCTTCTCTTCACCCTGATCACAAAGTGTCTCCCAAGTCTGACTAAAAAAGCTACAGTTGAAGCAATGGTCAAACTGTATAAGGTTCTAGGCACCAAGGTCTATGCACACATGATATATTTTGATGATGTGTTATTCTTCATTGCATGACACATAAAATTTCTAAAAGGGGCAAGATATATTCCCAAAGAGTTTTCTAACTTTTCTTTCCTTCATGTCCGTGACATCAAATCTTATGTTTTCTTATTTGAGTCGTGTAACTCAAGAAGGCATATTCAAAAGTGTGATTGGCTTGGAAGAGAGATAATTTTCTACAAGGTATTGGGCATCCCTATATATGGGGGAGTTTGTAGAAGTTCAAATTTCCATGACTGTGTGGACAATCTTCATGCTATATGGATAAATTGAGTGGTATCAACATGTCTATGGCTGGGAGGATAGTTCTTATCAAGACATTCCTAAATAGTAAAGTCAAGTATTGGTGCGGGCTGGATGAGATCCTTGATTAAATGCTTGAAAAATTCAAGCTCATCATGGATGGATTCCTTTGGGGTGGTCGACATCAAACCATTTCTTGTTCTATGTTGGCTCGGCTAAGACATGGTGGAGGACTTGGCCTCATAGACACAAATGACATGGTGCAGATGGCAACAACCAAAATAATGAGGGATTTCTTGTTGAATCCAGATTCCTTGTGGGTGAGGTGGATGTAGGACAGATGTGGTCCTAACCTTGATGATACCATATCTATATAGAGAGCCTCTAAATTATGGAGAAGAATGGTGATGGTTTGAGCTAAGATTAGATGCTCCTATCTATGTAATAGCCTCAATGACAATTGGAGGATGGTTATGGGTAGAAAACCTCTACTCATTAACCACAACTTGCCTCAACTTCTCTAGGACCAACTGTTATGGAGAAACTTCTACTACCCCAAATATAGTTATTGGTCCTATAGATCTATTATGAAGAGACTTACTACTCGTGATAACCTCTTTAAGTGGGGCTTACCCTCATGTATTTCTTGTCCACTATGCATGAAAGAGCCAGAGTCTCATTCACACACCTTTCTTGAGTGTGAGTTTTCTATGTACTTGTAGAGGAGATGTTCTCTCAAATGGAAGTGGGGTGGATGTCCCCCTTGTAGTCTTTATGAGTGAATGTAGTAAATAATAGATCAGACTTGATGCAACATGTCTATGAGAAGGTTGGTTGGGCTAATATTTACGGGTATCATAGTTCATATTTTGGGTGAGAGAAATTATAGGATTCATGGAAAGAAGGTCAATGATACACTTAAGGTTTTTGAAAGCCTTGTAAATTTTTTTGTTTAGTTTTCAAAAGTTAACCTAAGCATCTAAAAGGTGTGGAACTTGAGGTTCTTGTAATGTAGGGTCTTCAATAGACCTTTGTATAGTATATGAGGATTTTGTTGTGCCTCTATACACCTTTTTTGAGTAATATCAATATTTTAACTTATATAAAAAAATAAAAGGAGGGGAATGGTGCCATGTATTCCACACCCCAAAATTCAACGATTTCCATTTATTTTCAAAGATTGAGTGGCATCACATGCCTCATTCATGTATTGCTAGATCAAATTTGTAACAAAGTTTGACATAGATGAGAGCATCCTTAAATATAGAGGGACATAAGAACTTGAACTGAAGGACCTTGATCGCAATATTTTTGAGCTCTAGTTTTTCAAGAATGACATTTTTCTAGAATGGGAGGAGTTTCGTCTTATGAGATGCATCAACAATAAAGCCCATATACTAATATTTGGATTTCGTACTGCTCAGCCTAGTATTAGTAGAAGATTTTTGGCATGAGCTTCTTTCTTTCATATTTTGTGCATTCTCAATGGAGGACTCCAACACCTAGGTTGTTCAAAAATTCACCTTACCTCGGGGAAAATGTGGTTACATTCAACACGTGGCCATCAGAAAATAGTCATTAATAGGGACCGGGTTACTATCTGGATGTGTTGTGGACTGAGATTATCAAAATCAACATTATTAGTCCCTTTGCTATCCTTGATTTCTATATCAAAATATTGCAATAATAAAATCCATCTAATTAGCCTGGGCTTCATGTCCTTCTTTGACATCAAGTACTTGATAGCAACGTGATTAGTTTAGACAATCACTCATGAGACCATTAGATAGGAGTGAAACTTTTTAATAATATAAAGATTGGAAAAAATATCCTTCTTAGTCATTCCATAAATCATGTATGCATCATTTAACATCTTGTTGGCATAGTAAATGACATGATGTTTCTTGTCAACATGATGCCCCAAAACTACACCTAAAACATAGTCACTTCATCACACGTGATCTCTATAGTAAGAGATTGATTGGGATATAGAGGTTGGGAGTGGAAATGGCAGGATCCTTTAGGGTGGTGAAGCTTTTCATGCAGTTAAAGTCAAAGGTGGAGTCTACATTTGTATAGAGATGATTTGTAAGAGGTTTATTGATCTTTCTAAAGTAAGAAATGAACTTCATGTAGAAGTCAGTGTTCAATAAATGTTCAATCTTCTTTGACATTAGTGGGAGGATATAATTTGGCAATCACTTATATATTCTCCTTGTCAACTTCAATGACTCTAGGGGTGACATAATCTCTTAGAACAATTTTCATCCTTCACAATAAATTGACATTTTTTCCAATTAAGAAAAACATGTGATTTCTCATATTATTCTAGGACCTAGAGAGATGATGAAGGAATGAGTTAAAAGAATCTTCATAGGTGGAGAAATAATCCATGTATATTTCTATTATAATTTCACTAAGGACATCATAAAGGGAAGATGTACAATGCTAAAAGGTGGTGGGTGCATTGAATAAACTGAGGGCCTCCAACAGAAAGCATACATGCCAACAGGGCATGTGCAAGTAGTCTTTTCATGATTGCTAGTGTGGATAGAAATATAATAGAAGCCAAAGTATCCATATGGGTAACAAAAAAAATTCCTAATGTGCAAGTCTCTCCAGGACATGATGATAAATGGGAGTAGGAAGTGGTCATTTCAATTAGAATTGTTGATCTTGCAATAGTCGATGCACATGTTCCACTTGGTTACAAGGCGGGTTGGGATAAGCTCATTCTTTAGTAAGAAAAATTTATACCTCCCTTCCTTGGCACCACTTGCAAAAGACTCACCCACTTTGAATCAAATATGGGATTGATGATCCTACAAAGTAGTATGTTTATCACATCCTTGTGTACAAACTCCTTCATAATTGGGTTCAACTTACATTGAGGCTGGATAGATTACCTGTATTTTTTAACCATTGATTTTTTACTTGCAGAGGGCTTGGGATCACTCCAATTAAGTTAATGATTATATACTAATGACGTTTTCATCTTATTTTGTCATGTTAACAACATATCTTCTTGCTCATTAGTGAGATATGTGTTTATGATGAGTAGGCAAATGTTTTTATCATAGAAGAATATATATTTTAGCCCCTTTGGTAATAGAATCATTTCTAGTGCAGTGGGATCCTTGTATTCTTCTTCTATAAAGAAGATAGACTTGATTTCTTTAAATACAACTTCAGGGTCTTCCTCAACATTCTCTAAATGGAAACTTCTCCACTTATTCACCATTCAGATCATGAACATTGGGGTCAATGAGTGTTTTATCCACATGATCTTCATAAATATAAGTCTCTTATAGTAGCTAAGCTATCTTATAAATGTCGTATATGGGAAGCATTTTCTTAGAAAGAGGGACCCTTGAGACTTTCATAAACACTAAAGTCAAGCGTGTCAAGCCCAATCATTAACATTAAGATTTAAACTTCAAAATCTTTCAAGGGACATGCACTTGAAGATGAGAGTATATAGAAGATCTTCCTTGATGTCCAAGATGAAAAAATCATAGGGGAAACAAGACTTGGGACCCACCCTCACATGGACGTCTTCTACAAACCCCATAGGGTGGTCATAGAAGAGTCAACAAGTTAAATCATGATGCTGGTGGAAAGGATGCCAGTTGTGAATACTAGACTTTTGCACAGACTATAAGAAATGATATAAATGCTTTCTCCAAGGTCAGTTAGACCTTTCTGGAACTTAGAGTCCCCAATGAAGCATGAGATACAAAAGTATATGTGGTCCTTGGGTTTCTTCAACATCACTCTTTGGATAATGTTCAATGTTGTCTTTTCCAGTTTCATAGTCTCAGAATCCTCCTTTATGTACTTACAAGTGAGGAGATGTTTGAATTTTTATGTCCATGGGGGTATTTCATCTAGATCATCAAGGAAGGGAATGCAGACATGTTGCTTCTTCATTGATTCCTAGAACTTCATGAATCTCTAGTCTTGCTGTGTTTGAGAGACACAACTCTGGTGAACGATATGTGGTTTGTAGATAGTTACCAATGGGATAACAAGAGTGGTTGGTGTAGCTTCTGATGCCTTCTTAGAATGGAATGCGTTGAATGCCCCTGGAGATGTTGTATCATTTTTCTTTGGGGTTTCAATCACTAGATCAGTAGTTGAAGCCACCAGGTTGACTTCATCATCTTCAAAAACCAACCTATATTTTGTGTGTGGGGATGGTGGTTTTGGTAGAGCAAACCTAGAAGATGAGTTTACAACCTTTACTTGATCCTCTTGGTCCTTTGAGTTGTCTTTGGGATGATTAGAAATAAACTTTTTTGAGGATGAATGGCTACAGAAATTTTCACTAATAGAGCCTTCATGGTTTTGGTTAGACAATATCTTCTCAATGGTATCCAGTTGACACTAGTCATTGGAGACAAGCATGTTCTATTGGCTTACTTTCCCTAGGAGAAGCTATCCTTCATTTTTATAGAGTTTTTATTTTGGATTTTATTGTTTCCATTGATGAAGTTGTTGTGGTATGGTCTAGCATTGAATTTTTGTTGGCAGTAGGTTTGATTTTGATGAAAACTATGAGGACTCCAAACTTGGTGTTGGATGGGTTCCTGCTTAAGTTGATGTGCATTCACTACTCTGTATATATTTCTTATAATGGAAACCTGATTGGTTTCTCTATCGGTTGGGGTCATGGTATCCTTGTCCTAAAATGAATTTGACAGCATTTCCTACTTCTCTGAGGGGGATATGATTACATTGAGATGGATGCATGTTTAGTGTTGCTTGGTAGAGTTGGTTTCACTCTAGAGTTGCCTTAACCTCTTCACTATGGACTTGTTCGACCTCTTGGGTTTTATTGGCATAGAAAAAGGACTAACCTCTATACCCATTCCTCAAGGATGATCCTTCAATGTTGTATTGTTTGAGAGTGAGCGTCTATAGAGATTTAGTATAGAATTCCAACTCATATTTGTCTTCTTCCATGGCCACAGTGAGAACACCTCTCTTGCATGATGAAACTTAATTAGGTTGGTTCTCTACTCCCTACACACAACCTTCCATGCATCATCAAATCTCTATCGCATGAGTCTCCACTATAGGAGATGTTAAGGAAATTCTTGATGTTATCTTCACTCCATATGCTGATGGAATTCCACGATGAGGACATTTATGCGGTAGCACCTTGAATGGTTCCCAGTCTTTAATGAGGGTTTTAGTTGGAAGTTTCTTAAACTAGGTGATTTTCCCTTGTTCATGGTAGGTGATTCAGGGTGGGAAGAACTTCTCTAGGAAATCATATTAAAGTTTCTCCCACGTGGCAATGTGGTTGTCATCTGGTTAGTTGTACCACACCCTACTCAATGAAGGAGTATTAGAAAAGTTGAATCTTGATGGATTCATCAGACATACCATCTTGTTTGCTCGGTTCTTAAATATCTATGAAGTTCAAAAAATGATCATGCACTTTCTCATAGGTTCTACCTATAAGACTTTTTAACTCCATAAACATCATCCATTACATCATGAAATCAACATTTTATGCTTTGATGGTAGGTTGGATGATAAGATTGTGATTGGATGTAGCATTAAGAATAAGAAGTCTCATAGATCTATATGACATTCTACTTCTTCAGCTTTTTGTAACTTTTCTTGCAATGTTGCTCTGGATTCAGCCACAAGTCTATTTCTTTGTGTTGCAAACACTACTTACACTCTTTGATTGATCTTCTCATCATCATGTCTAGGAATTCATGGAGTAGTGCACACTGGGTTCTTCTGGTATTATGGTCCATTTCTAGTCTAAAATTGGTTCTAGAAGAGTGTTACATGAACTAGGGATGATTACTAAGAAACTACCAAGATTAAGATGATAGATGTGGAGTTGAATTCAAGAAGATATGAAATAATATTAGTTGTAAAACAAAAAAAATCAAACTACTCCAAGCTATTTAAATTGACTTTAAAATTCCATTGTTCCCCAAAAAAGGTGAAAAAATTTGATGTGTTGATTAATGCACATGAAAACTCACCTATGAAACATTTCTTACATTTTTACCTAGGCCTCGTAGAATTTTCACCATCCATAACATGTATTAGGATAGAACCCAAAGAAAAATGTTTTTAAGAAAATTCTGATCAAGATGGCCACACAATAGCCAATATTTATCACAAAAGTTTGTTTTTGTGTAGTCATTCTATGATTGCGAATAAAAAAAGGCTAGATTGAGGTTTTGATTGACAGACAATGTAAGCATGAGGGTTAATGGGTTTCACCATCACTACCTATATTTGTCTCCCTCACAATATCACAACACATATGAACATATTACGTTGAGGCTGCATAAATCCATGCTTTCAACAATAGGACTAAACTAAACAACTCTTACTCTAAGCTTGCTATTATGTTTCGTGGAGAACATGTATTTATCACCTTAGGAAAATCCTTACAAAACTTTCATAAAAGGGTTAATATTGAATCTAATTGATACCCTTAGTATTTGGTTCAGAGTTATTTACTTTCACGTCTAGATAAACATGCATAAATGTCATCCAAATACATAAAAACAAAGAATATAAATTAAAAATGTGACAAAGTTAACACAAGTGTAGATGCATATAGTAGAGAAAAAATTGGTAGCGGGGATACTCATTGTACCCTAGCGAGGGAACTTCTTGCTCCTCATCGTAGACACAAGATGAACAATGTAGTAGAAAAAAATCATAATCACAAAAGCAAATGGATGAGCTGTCGTGATGTTCAAATGCTTGTCTTCTCACTTAGGGTCATCTTGACTGGAGTTCAATAGCACTATAAATTGATGAGCTTACAAATGGATGAGTTGTTGGGATGCCATTCTATTGAACACTTTATCAAGATCGATCAATTGAAGTGGCCAAAAGGTGCATGCCAATCAAGATGGAGTAGAGGTCAATTGATCAATCTCATTCAAGGGTGATCGATCGAGATGGGGACAGTGGTCGATATGTTTATATGTCGATTGTTTGTGGTGGAACACATGTATATTTGTTGATCTCTATTGAGGTTGATTGAACTATAAGGATCAAAAGTCGATCGATCAGCCTCTTCTAAGGTTGATCTATTGAGTTTTTTGTGCATGGATGAAAAGGGGAGTGAGTTAAATTCTACACTCTCTTCATGTCTCTAGATCTTTTCAAATAGAGGAAATGGCCTTTGATTTATATGAACTAAGAGAAACATCAATAATACACATGGAATGTGATGATGCATGAACAATGAATGCATTAGCGACAATAAGATGAAATGTCATGGGTTTTTGATGGTTCATTGAGGTCAATATCTTCATTTTGAGCAATGGATCTTGATTGGTTTGGCTGATCTCCAGATGGTAGATCTCTATCCAGTCAACTAATTGTGCCAAATGGACGGTCGATCATTCAATTGTGAGTTGTTAGAGCTCGAGCATACAATTCAGTCCGACGGTCAGTCAATGGCATGATATGAATACATCTCCTGGTGGATCATGATTGGGTGATCAATCATATGGTTCTCAATAGAAGGTCGATTGTAGGTTGATCCACAAACCTCAATGAATGGATCTTGATCAAAATGTATGGATTTGTGGAGCTCGATTAATAAACTCAATCAGAATGTTGATCATAATGTCAATTTCTTGAAGGTCGATCTTAATGTATTAACTAGTAGCTTAATTAAGTGGTTTCTTGGGAGGTCAATTGACAAGGCCGGTCACAAAGACAAATTTTTTGGTCAAAATACCTTCTGAACATGCTTAAAATGTGTTTTGGGTTGAGGCACTACCTCACATGTTGTAGAAAGCGTCCCCCTCTTGAGTCTCTCTTGTTGAAGGGTAGTGGGACGCCCCTAAGCCACACCACTATGGTGATTAAGAAGAAATAAAAATTTAGACTTGCAATGCGATTCAATGAGGAGTTAAGAAAAGTGTCAAAATCATTACAAGTTGACATAAAAGCTAAATTTAACTAATGAAGCTACTTCTTGGACAAACTAAGAGATCTAAATGAAAAATGATACTAAAAATTCAACGAAAACTATGAACTTTTGTCAACATTCAGTGGTGAATCACAAGAAAGTACCCCTTACTTCTGATCTATAAAAAATAGCATTTTACACTACAAAATCATGCAACTTGTGTATGAACCCAAAACATATCTCTTACATACAAAAATAATGCAAAAATCTACGATTGTGAGTCTATGATGAAGACCCTCGAAGGAGCGTATGTATCCAAAGTAGTAAAGTCTAAAACACTGACGACCACTATTGGTTTCATCACTATGTAAAATTTCATATCATTCTTTGAAGATTATATGGTTGTAGGAGAAGACGGAAACCAACCATTTCTCATCACAGATATACCTAGAGGCCTCTAGATCTTGTCATGCTGCATCAATAATGGGGCAAGCCTCAATGTATGACCCCTCAAGTCATTCACTATCCCGGAGAGTGATGGACGATATATACATAAAACTACAAAGAAAGCCTCCTCTATTGATATTGAAACCCAAAGATTCTATCGTGAAGATCACAATCAATCTCTAGAGTAGACCACAAACATTCTCAGTACCATTTCTCCTCATGATCTCAATCATACATTCAATGTTCTTCTTGGGAGACTTTAGATACATCTTGAAAACAATGTGTTGTCATCATTTCTCCATTATAATCTCAAATATACCATGGGTAAAACCACTTTTTACTATACATAAAGATGACCTGAGTGAAAGCATGTCATGCACAGAAGAAGATGTCCCCAAAATTGATCAGACAAGCTAAACATTGAAACTGACAACAAAGACCACAACACTTGCCAAATGGTCTGGTGTTATTTACTTGAAGACTATGAGACATGGACATCCACTCAGATCAAGGTCTAGGGCATCAAAGACAAGGACATGTATTGAATATACAAATCCATCAATAGATAAAATTGATGGGTATGAGGTTCAAGGACCTCTATAGAGTCGACCACACTCTACAAGTTGGAACTACAAGTGGAGACGAACTCATCCTTGTCATACATCTAGATTATTTGCCAAATAAACATTATCATAGGAAGAAACTTACCTTTAAATATAGGAGTAGGGAGGCTCAATGGATACCACATGATGAAGAGAGTCAATTACATCGTTGTAACAAGTTGGTGGGTCACCCTGACTACAAGGGGCCCAACCCTGCTTTCATTAAAATTTAGATTCTTCCATATCTATCACTCCTATGGTGATATCCTATCTCATTCAAGAGCTCAAAAAATGTATGGGAAAAGTACCTCTGAATTGGAAAAATTACCCTCCTCAATGAAATTCCAAATGACTCCCAAAACACCTAATAAAACCTCCAGTCTGAGGACATGACCATCTCATCATATGAGAATCAAATCAATTACAAGGAGAAAATCATCGATCATATTGCATACAAATTTCTAGATATTATGAAATTTAGAAATATTCATGGAACCATGACGCATCTCAAATCAATGCACTCATTGTCTACATTCTAAGTGGAATAGTGAGTATCAAAAGGAGTTTGGGGCCTAGTTTGATGGGCATGATAACACATAAGAGATTTTTTGAGGGATGGTTCATCATTTCCATTCATAGCATATACCATGCGGGAAATTCACAACAACTCAACCATCTTGTTAAAATCGGGATGAAATATGCAACTACAGGAGAAATTGGTTTTATCAAAGAAAAACCACCATGTTTCACCATAATAAATAATCTGAGGAATGACACCCAAACTCATGAATATGTCATAGTGGCTATTTTTCCATGTTCCACGACACCTCCACCTTTCACTAATATTTGCAACATGAAAATACAAAAAGAGAATGAAAGTTCTTCTTGTCATATGTGAGCTTGATGACTACTTTTTAGTAGTAACATAGTCCAACAAGAAATGCCATAGAGTTCAAGGACTTTCAAATCCCACTCTACATGTTGACGTATAAGTACTCCTTTCACATTACAAAAATATAGAGACTAAAAACATTAGAACATGCCTCAAGCTATGAATAGTCAAAGTCAGAGGCAAGTCTACATCAACTTATCAATGATAAACTTAAGGAACTCATATGCAACTACATCAATGTATACATTTGGTGCTACTAACAAATGTCAAGATTCAATGAGCTGATAATAGCAGATCTCATCCCAATAATCCTCAACTACTACCTAGTCAAGAAGAATGCTAGAAAATTGTGGCCATAATGGTGCCTCAGGATCAAAGAACAAGTTAAAAAATAGTAGAGTTCTAGTTTTTTGGAGCCAATAAACTACCTTACTTGGCTCACCAGTATTACAAAAATATTAAAAAAGGATGCCAAGGTGTGTATACAACATTTTTTAGAGGCATCTGTCTAAATATAGTGTCTTTCTCATTCTAGATTATCTTTGTGCAAATGACTAATGGACAAAGAACATGTAGTTAGCATATTTATTAGTGGAACCATGAACAAGGGGCCATTAAGGAATAAGAAAATGATCCATGAAAGGTTCTACATTTTTCGAGGTAGAGGAGAAGACTCCATTACAAGTACTTACTAAGGAAATGGAGGTGAAGCTGGCTCTTAGAGTACAAAGACATCAACATTGGGGATCTACAAAAAATGACTAAAACCCCAAGTCCCCATTATCACATCATGAAATGAAATACATAATGGGAATATATATTTTGTAATGAATGTATACACATAATTTGATATATATAATAATAAAACCTCTAACTAAACTTGTTATATGTGATATATTAGGAACAAAAATTGCCACATAAATAGCTTCACATCAGTGAGCCCTTAGTATCATTCTATTCAATCTTTTTTTATTTTAAACCCATCATTTTAGCATATGTAAATCATTTTTCAAATTTAGGAATAAAAGGTTGCATCAGAGATAATTTCTTTTGTAGTGTCATTGTGTAATGACTACCATTGCTAACGAGTGGAATCATCTCTTCTTCTATTTTTTGTTGTCTGGTTTCGGGACAACAACTTTTGTCTTTATTCATTAACTTGGTTCTATGTGAATAAGGAATAATCAATGTTTTTACTTGAAAAGGTCAATATTTTGAATGTATTCTATCATGAAGAAAACAAAAGAACCTTCTATATTTGTATCAGGGTGCTATTTTTCAAAAGGAAATAACTAAAGACTAGTTTTTCAAGATAAATTTCTAATTTTATCTATCATTTGATTGCTCTACCATTTTTTCATGTTTCCTAATAGATCCTTTTTGTTTAAAACCATTGCCTTAACTGTTGTTGTTACAAAAATTGTATTTGTTTATATTACATGATTTCTATTCCAAACAATATTCTTAGCCATTGCTCCTAGTATTAAATGTAATTCTAATATTTTTTTGGAAAAGTGTACTCATAAAAAATGACTTACTGAGTTAAGATTGGCATGTGTCTTATTTATTACTTATATAAAGATATATGGTGTCAATTTTGATAAGATACACTAATAAAGCCTCCATCTGAGAATTATTTGTTGTATAATAGTTTTATAAAACATTATGTACATTGAAATTGGATGTATGTCATTAATCATTATTACATGGTAAAATTAGAAAATCCTATTTCACAAAAAAATTATGTTATACTTAGAGCATACCACTTTTTATGTACACGATGTTATTTTTTCTAATTCTTCCTATCTGTGAATAGAAATGTCAAAATTCATCTTATGGTTTTTTCTATATTTGTATACAACAACAGAAACGACAAGGATGTTGCTAGAGAGCAACCCAATTCTTGGGAGACAAGGGCAGGCACATGGCCATACTCCCCTCCACTTTGCATCAAACATGGGAGAGGTAGAAATGGTGAAGCTATTGCTAGATTTTGATTCATTCACAGCATATATTAAGGAGAACACTCATGGTGACACTCCTCTACACCGAGCAGCTTATGCCGGTCATGTGAACGTCATTCATACAATACTTCATCACTGCCCAGACTCTTGTAGGGTTCTCAGCAAATTGGGGTGGAATATCTTACATGAGGCAATACAATGTGGGAACATAAATGTGGTGAAATATATTATCAATAATCGTGCTCTTGTCCCTCTATTGAATGAACAAGATGTCGCGGGAAACACACCATTACATGTTGCTGCAATATTGGGAAATAGTGATATAATTCGCATTCTCTTGGAGGATGAGAGGGTTGATAAGGCTACCAAAAATGGTGTTGATGCAAGTGCTCTTAGCATTTTTACATCTGTTGTAGAGCCAAGTCCTACATTAGAATGGGTATGTATGCAAACTACAATGGTTATTTTAGTTTCGATCACTTTTTTAATGTTAAAGTTGTTTCATATACATTTTATATTCAACTCAATAAATTTTAGACTATTAGATTAGTAGATATGATAATCTTGTTATATAATGCCCAAATGCCAGCACTTAAGACTATTCTTGTTTTGATTTCTAATACACATTTCTTGCATTACAAAAATGCAAATAGTTATCATTTTTATAGGTAAAATGTATGTTTTACTCAAGAGGACATTAGTCGATTCACTATACTCTTTCTAACAAAGAAATTGTTAAACTCTAACATTGTTCATCAATAATCTTTATGTTCTCCACTTACTACCAAATAAACTATGGTTACCATACCATCATTTAATGGATACCTCCCAAAAGAAGTGGTAAATATGGACCGTATCATTTTATACTTTACAAAAGCATTTTAAAAGATATGTTTCTGCCACCTAGAACTATTTCCTATGTTGTAACTAACTTGTCGACTTTCCCATATAGTTATAACTAAAATATTAATTCAAATATAAAGGTAGAATTCAGTCATTAGAGAAGAATGAGATGCCTCATGTTTTAACTAGAGACTCCTATACATTGATGACTCCTATTGTTTAGAGAATAATTCAAATATGATTTTATTTTATACCTTTGAGTATGGGCATTTATATTTATGACTTGACTATTGATGAATAGAAAAGGAAATGGTTTAATTAACCAAAATGAGAACTAAGAAAATTTGATATTGCATATATGTTTGGCTATATTAGTCATGTAGACTTTGGCAATATCATTGATATGCATACTAAGACAAATTTCATCTATGACTTGAATAGAGTGAGAAAACACTACTAATTGATGATAACCAAAGAAATTGATGCTCAAAGAATACTTGGGAAAGGTGTTCCAAATCACGATAAAAATAGATTAAAAATGTACCATATTTTATAAGTAAAACCTTATTGAACAAAATAATTGGATTCAATTCATGGAAAAAACAATGACTGATAATTCATAATAATAGATAGGTAGGAGAAGAAATGGCCAAGAGGTCTAAAAAATTATCATCAATGTATACTAGACAATATCCTCAATAGTTATCTATTAAATTTCTGACTAGTACATGATAACATGGCTAACATTAAATTATAGCCCAATAAAATACTTACTACTTTGTTCATGGAACCCATAATTAACTATTTCATATTTGATAGATTAAAAACTTATAAAATGATCAATTTAGTAAGATGCTATTTAAGAAGAAATATTAGTTACAATCCATAATCTATTTAGAAATCACATGAATGAATTTTATATGATGTAGGACTTTCCTCTTGCTATATATATATATATATATATATATATATATATAAAAGAATTTGGTTAGTTATTGTATGATTTTATAATATATTACTCACTTTCAAAATCTTTTTTATGTCAAAATTCTCCCTCTCTTATATTTTGAAAACAAAATAATATCATATTAGACTTCAGCCCAAGTATTGAATGTTGACTAGTGATAAGAGAAACTAGTTTCTTGAAAGATAAACATAAATCTCAGTACATTATCACTTTATCAAAAATGGTATATGACTAAATAGTTACTGGCCTAAAACTTGTTTACTAACACTGACATAAGTAAATTCAAAGTTTATATCATTTTAATGATATAAAATTACATATCCAACTATTCATGCATTGAAAAAGTATTACAATGATTCCAATTCTAATAGTACATGTTTCAATAAAATTTAGGTTTGATTTTTTAGTAAGTCTCGAAGCCTTCTTATTCATCTTTCCAACCTCTTGAAATAAATTTTAAATTCAAATTACACTACCTAATTTCATTTTTAGAAAAAAAATGTGGTACTACTACCATTACATTTTTCTTGCAATAGAAGACCCCTAATTTCATTTGGGTGGTTAACATAATTATTTTAACTATAATTATTTTTGAGGTAATTCTTAGATAAGGAATCTAAAACCATATTCCTTTCTTTAAAACATTATTAGTTCTCCTCGCATTACTTATCAAGGCCTAGGTCTTCATTGTACAATAAGAATATTAGAAATACACCCCACCCTTATTGCACAAAAAAAAAAGAATATTAGAAATAAGATCATCCTCGATCACGTGAATGACAGTTAGGAAATCCATTTCAACCTCCACATATTCAAACCCCTTAGAATTGTCAATCTCCAAATCCTTGTGGATCCTGACTAGTTCAACTTCAATTACACTTTTTGTCTTGTTCCTCATTCCAACTTTATCACACGAAACATAATAAAAATTCAATGACACCACCATGCAAGTCGAATCAGTTTTCCCCATGGTTGCATCCGTGTTCAATTTAATACGTCAAGCCCTAGGTGTCATCCACATACCTCCTCTATCTCTTCATGAAAAGCTATGCTTTCTATCAGTGATGTGACATTTAGCCTAATTCGTGGTCCAATCTTAGAAGATGTATGCGCATTGATGTTCTGTAGGTCAACTTATTCTCAAAGATGTATAGAGTTCTTTAGGGACAAATATAGCAACATGCTATCCAGAAGTCATCTTCCCAATCCACTGAAACAAAGCCATATTCTTTACACTAATGGATCATAGTAACATTATCACAGAACATGTCGAAATCACCCAACTCCATAATACTCTTCCACACCTCCCTAACATAATTACAATCTCAAAGATCATGTATTGTGGTTTCATCGACCTCCTTACATCTGCCACAATAATTATGGGTTGTCAGATGGCAAATGTGTTGTCTCTCATTGATAGGTAGTGCCCTAGGACACACAACCCATGTGAAGAGCTTACCTTCAATGCCACTTCAAATCTCTAAAGATCTGACCAACTTATTGGTGTCACTGTGTGATTCTACTATCTAGTATTAGTGTAAGAAGATTTCATGGAAAAGTTTGCACTGTGTATTTATGCATACAAGTCCTTACAATTATTATCAGTGATCTTCTCAATTTCATTGATAACCTCCTTCTCCAGCCATTCATCAAGGAACTTCCTATCCCACATGTCATTCTCATCAATAAGACTTGTAGATTTACAAGCTCGTCAGGCCCTAGTTTAGTAGTATGAGTCTTGAAATTTATGCCAAATTTGACCCAAAAATCTTTCCAAAAATTGATGTTAGTCCTAGTGATAGGTAGAAGCATTGAGTTGTGATTGATAAACTAGTTTCTCTCAAAAGAAATGTTTCCCACCCTAGATAAAGAATTCATGTTGGACCCTTTATATCTCTCATACCTTTGTTGAAGCTTGTTACACCAAATGGTGTTTCTTTGTGACACCAAATTCCAAGCATTCCTTATTAGCAATGATTGATTCCATTGACTCATTGATTTTGCACCAGCCCCTCCATTTTCGTTTGGGTTGGTAACCTTATCCCACATGACTAGGAATATAGGGTGAGACTTATGATTCAATACCCACTCATATGTGCAAACAACATTGTCCAAACTATCACATAACTTTAGAGGAAGAACAACCATTTTCATCACAAAAGTGGGGATCATAGCAACAACATATTACTCTAGCATCTAAGGACAAGCTTCTAGCCAAACACACTTTCACTCCTTTCATTATTTTGTCCAATATCCCAAAATATGTATCCATGCTAATTCTAAAATGGATAATAGGGACTCCCAGGTAGGTACCTAAATCTTTAGTCACTTAACATTTGTTGATATTCTTGTTACATTGAGACACTACCTATGGGTGGCACCTGGAGAAGAAAATCTTGGTCTTAGGTATAGAAATAACTTCACCCGAAACATACTCAAAATTCCTGAAGATCTTCATAATATTTTTAGTAGGAACCTTGATACTCGGGCAAAAAGGATTAAATTTTCAAAAAAAAAACTTGAGAAATCGAAGGACCTGATCTTCCAGGTTTCACAGGCTTCCAAACATATGTGTATACCTTTTAATGCATCATCTGGCTCAATATTTTCAAGCATAACACAAATAGGTAAGAATATAGGGGGTACCCTTGTTATGGGCCTCTTAGGGCCTTAGACTTCTTTGAAGTTTTACAATTCCATAAATAGCAGTCATTCCACCTAAAATTTTAGCATTATATATCTACATATGTTTTTAGGATACATGCAAGAGATTACATTTCATGAATAATGTTATGATTGTAGAATTAGGTTAAATCCACCTTGGTATCCATAGTTTTGTCTTCTTTCTTCATCTTAATAGTATTCACAATTTTGTGGAGCAAGACTACGTTGTATGTGATCATTCTACCTGGCATAAAGCATCTTAAGGAAGATCCAATATGGGAGATACAATTTTAGTCTTTCAACCACCACATTCAATACAAGCTTAAGAATGATACTATTAAGGGATAAAGGTCTTAATTGCGTGCATTTTCAAATCTTGCTACCTTTAGGATCAAAACAATGGTATAACGGCACATCTCATCTATGAGGGTTGAATGTCAACAACCTTGAAATAGTGCTACACACTGACTTACTCACCATCTCCCAATTTTATTGTAGAAATATAGAATTAGCTCCATCAACTCAACTTCCTTATATGAATTCATGCTCATTAGCACCTTCCAAATTTCTGCCTTTGAAGGAGACATAATCATTACATGCACCTGCTCTTGGGCTAACCATTTGAATACTCTAAAGATAATGTTGTTATTACCTCTTCATCTGAGATCTTTGTTTATGAACACCTTCTATAAGTGGCTTACAACCAAATACATCAGCCCATTTTCATCAGCGAACCATTCCCCCAAAGCATTTTTAAAGTAGAAATAGTCTTCCCCCTTTTTCTCTTATTGACCCAAGCATGATAAAATTTCAAATTATTTTTGTTACTTTTGAGCCAATTGATGTTAGCCTTTTGCTCCCAATACATCCCTTCATTTTTTAAAATCTTCTCCATCTCAACCTACATATCAAACACACATGTTATAAGATATATAATCATACTATCTAATATACTAGTTTGTAACATGGTAATGTTTCTTATAAGATGATACTTGTGATAATAAATATCTTATTGATGATTTTTATCTATGGTAGATATGTGTATTTTACTTGTGTTGAGCACTTAACTGAAATCATTGATATTGCTTCAATAGGAGTCCAAGATTCCCTTGAAATTATTCTCATCATACTAGGAAACATTTGTTATGAACTTGCCTTTAGGCATTGTTCCCTTCTTCTTCCTCAGGAGAAGGGGGTATGGTCCAAGTAAATATGAGGTAAATGGTCTACTACCATGTCAGGGAAAGATTGAATAAACACATCATTTTCAATAGCTCTATCGAGCCTTTCCTTAAGATCTCCATGTTTGTAGGTGAATTACATTCCTAACCTAGACCAGTTAAGTCTGCTTCCATGAGTCTATTTTTAAACATCTTAGCCTCAATGTGGTTGTATAATAACTTCTGAGTTGTTCTCTAGGTTTAGTGGTGGTGTAAGCCACCCACCACTACCCTAGATCCTCAAACCTCCATCCCATTTCCACCAAATGCTTCCATATCTACTTTCTAACACTAATGTGAGGAATGGTGTACACAAAGGTCTCCATCTAAGAGTTTTTTTACACTACATGAAATAAAGTGCCAATGACTATGTATAATTTCAACATTACATTGATCTACATTCCAACAAACCTAAATACCATGGAGAACCCTCTTACTTCCACCTTGTGAGGGTTCTTGAATGCTAGCCTTATGATGGTGAAATTTGAAGCTTTAGTATTGTTACGAGGATTCAAGAGTACTACTATCTTTAGAAGTCGAGTTTTCATAATATCATTCAAGATATTGCAAGTTTCTTCATTCTTTTGTTCCTCTCACATTCCATAATAACATATCAAACATCATAATTAGATATAAAAAGGTTGCAAGTTATAGTAACTTCTGAGATTTTTTTACTGAATATTTAGTTTTTTGTCCATGCCCCCTTATTCCTTCACATACCTAACTTTATTATTGTCTTCACCATTGTTTTTGCCAACTTGATCAACAATGATTGGCATTGTTGCAACTCGTCAAGGTCTCTGCCTATTCTATTCAGGAGGTATGATCGAACTTGACTTTCCTTTGTTCTTCGTCTTGGTGTCACTTCCCTTTAATCTTCTAACAATCAAGTTATCCACAAATTTATCCTAGCTTCCTCTATTAATAAAGGTTCTGAGTTTTATACAGTTGTAGCTTTTGAGGTTGATGTGTCAAGATGCATATCTGCTTCTTTTGTAACTTGGATGACGTCAACCACTTCATCAACATCTGGTCTTTCTATGGTGTGCTTATCTATTTTGCACCTATTCACCTTTATTTTGTTCTATTATGTTATTTGAGATATCTCTAAAACCTTTTTCTTTGCCCTTGTTCCACCTACAAATCATGAATTCTTCTTTTTCTTTCATATTATTGCAGGCCACTTGTTGTTTCCCTTAGGCTCTTTTTTATATTTCTATTTTCCATTTCCTTTTACTTTGTTGTTCTATCGTCTACCTCATCTGGTCTTGCAAACCTATTTGTGTTTCTTGGGTCATTTGGTTTATCAGTATATACTGGATGCCTTTGATGGTGACCACTTTTATGTTTATGTGTGTTCCATCCCCCTATATCTCTTCATCACTCACTCCCCTCATCTTTTAGTTGTGATTCCTTAGTGTTCCAACTATCTGAATTGTCATTGTTGTTGCCCCCCCAGTCCTTTGATGATTGTCCTTTCATAGTACAATTAGCACATGCCCACAAGAAGCCTTCATATTCCACATCATTCACTAGGATATACGGTATTTGTGGCCATGTGGTGTTTAACTCCAGCTCCATCCTGAAAAACTTTCTACAACATCTACTTATAGTATGTGTATCAACTTTGATGAGCATCCCCAATGCAAGCCTATATAATTGAACATGGTGGGCACGTACATGAGTAAATGAAAATTTATGATTTGTATCCACGATACAATTAGATCAAAGAATTCCTCCTTTAGATGAAAAGTAGGTACCATTCCATATAATCAAATTGTAGCCAATGAGCTTCTAGGTCTCATTTTTAGGTCCAACTCGTAATCTCTTTTACAATAGATTTGGGCTACAAAGTTCCCTAGTTCTAGTTCAAACATGTTATATCTACCTGTTATACTCCATAACTATTAAATGCAATCTCACAATGTCATGTAGCCAATCTCGGTCCTAGAAGTCTAATGACAACATCATATCTCCAAGGCTTTATTAGTCTTTCATCTGCTCCCAAATTAATAGTAAATTTAGGCTAACCATTGATTTCCCTCAAAGAAACATCCACATCTGATAGATGATTCTTGAATAACTTTTGAAAGAAGTACTCAATGTTGTTGTTAGCCCCTTGATATTCAGAGATCACCCAACTGAATGATGCAGGTGCATCTTTACCAATCTATGTATGTCCCTAGGCCATGAAATCATTAGGGTTTGTTAGACCGTGTTGTTTCCCTTACACATCCTTCACTTTTGTTCTTTCTACAATTGAGTGTCTGCTATCCTTCATCAAATCTCCTTGATTAATTATCAACGAAGACGATTCTATTGTTCCCCTCATCCCATTGAACCTGAATTTGAATCCTATCTCTGGGACAGAATTCCCCACTCCTTGTAGCTTTTTGATGTTAGTCTCTCAGCTACTCACTTTGGAATTCATTGTCCCCTTATCATCCCTTCTCTCTGATCTAAAACCTTGATATATCATGGATCATGAACCCTAGGATCGCCCACACCACCTCTTCTCCATCCCCCCTCCCCGGTTTCCCCATATTTGGACTCTTTTTAACATTTGTGATTTTGATTTTGGAGGAATCGAGTAAATCTATTGTAACAAAAAAAAGTTGATTTTTATTAGACATTTTGATCAGTATGATTGGGATTCACTGGTCAAACAAGCCCAACTAGCAAAATCCGGTTCCATTTCTAAATAACTGGTTTGTACGATTCTTAATTTACTTTTATGGCTGCCCAAAGACTACAAATTTGGTGCCAAACACCCATTAGGAAAACAAACTTTGTGTAACCACATATAATTTTACTATATGCTGTAATTTGTATGATAAGTAAAATAGTAAATGCTACTTAATAAGATCATTATTTGGTTCATTAAAGTCCGCAATAATACATTAACAAAGAATCCATGACTAACATGTTCTTGAACAACATTGACGTAAAATTTGCTAATGTATATACATACATATATTTACCGCGTTAGCTCTGAAAACATGTTTTGTATCCTGATTTATTATGCAGTGCCTATCAAATGTTATATTAATAAAATATACGAGATTTGTTCAATTCTCTGAAATTGTTTGTTCCAAAATAATACATGTTCTATTATTAATTGTACATTAGTGTGAAGATGCATTAGAGAGAATGGATACTACTTTCGATCTGCTATTATATTTATATGATCCTACACACAATATTAATATTCCCGAATAAAAGTTGAACTTAATTGTAAAGTAATCTTTGTAATTCTTTTTTGTAGAATGAAGCTCGAGTACTATTATCTGATTATATTCACAATGACAACTCTTACGTTACACTAAAGAAAGGCCTGAACAAGTTCAAGAAGGAAAGAATCACAGAGATCAAAACCTTAACTGCCACCTATGTACAAAACACAACCGTGGTGGCGATGCTCATGACGACAATAACATTTGCAGCTGCTTTCACCGTGCCAGGCGGATATACCAATAATGACAGCATAGACGATGGCCTTCCGGTCTTGCTGAGGGTAGCAGCTTTTAAGATATTTATTGCGTCTGATGCCATAGCTATGTGTGGTTCCCTTGCGGTGTCTTTCGTCTGCATTTACATGGAGTGGCAAGATGTCAAGTATCTCTTATATTACAAATCAACAACTAGAAACATATTGTGGGTCTCATTTCTGGCTCTGACAGTAGCTTTTGCATCAGGAATGTACACCATCCTTGCACCCAAATGCATGTGGCTCGCCATTTATATTTGTTGTATTAGCTCTTTCCTTCCGGTGTATACCTACTTGACAGCCAAAGCCCCATTCTTGGCTTTGAGGATGCGTCTCGGCAAAGTATGCTCACCGATGATATATAACTACTAGATAGGTATATCATTCTTTTTTTATCAATGTACCAACTCCCAGCTCTATCTTCACCTTTTGTTTAAGGGCTCTCTTGGGATTTTCCGATATTGGTTAATGGTGTGTTTATGAAAATCGTTATATCAAATTAAACAATGTCGATCTTGTGATTGTCATTCCCATCCTTCCATTTGTAGATTCAAGATGTTAAGTTAGTCCTAACACACGTAATTTCTATTTAAATTTTGAGATATAAATAATATAGTTTGTCATGCAGTAGTTTATGATGCAAGTACGTATTGTTTTTCTCTTTTGTTACTTAACAGAAGCAGCTTTTATTGTGGATTACGTGATTGACTATGGAAATAAAGTATCATGATTGCATTTATCTAGTTATTTATTTTGAAATTTTCAGGCTTTGAGATTAAATACGCTGACTACTTATAGGAATGGTGGAAGTACTTCATATAAATGCATTACATGACAACTATAAATTTTATAGTCCATTTCTACTATTCATTTATTTGGTTACAGAAGACATCAGCTTCATGTTGGATCAGTGGATGCCTATATTCATAGAAATGATATAGTTTCTTAAGGTTATATATATATATATATATATATATATATATATATATATATATATATATATATAGAGAGAGAGAGAGAGAGAGAGAGAGAGAGAGAGAGAGAGAGAGAGAGGCTAGAATACACTCGAGTGTACAGATCGCACGAATACACTCAAGTGAGTTTGCATAGAAAGAATATTTTTTACAAAATGTAAACCATTGATCTTCACCGTCATACTATAACTAGGCTACATACAAATTTTGAGCCCATTTGGATGAGTGTAAGTCACTCATCCAAGGGCAACAAAATCGACGTACGAAACTAATTTGAAATGTATAATTTTTGCGGTCTTCATAACATGAGCTATACATATCCAAATGTGCTCAAATTTTGCATATGAGTTGTTCACGAGATGTTTAATAAGATCAACAGATTAGATTTTTTAAAAAAATATTACATCATGAAAAACTACTTGAGTGCATTCCGCTCCGGATACACTCGAGTGTATTCTAGCCTGACTCTCTCTCTCTCTCTATCTCTCTCTCTCTCTCTCTCTCTCTCTATATATATATATATATATATATATATATATATATATATATGGGATTTATTCACTGCCCACGCGGGTAGCCTGATATTTGCTACCCGCACATCTAAAAGTGTAACTATATGGTACACAAAAGTAACTCTAAGATCAAAAGAGTAACTATATTGATAAAAAAGTAACAATATGACTAAAAAAGTAATTACGCAGAAAATATACAGTCTGTAAATATATGGACGTATTTTTTTTATTTTGGTGGGGCAAATGATATTATTTTTGGATGAATTTTTTTGGGGAGCTAGATAAAATGCTCATCTACAATTGTGATTTTTTTTCCAAAAAAGTGACAGGAAGGGTGTGCGGGTATTAAAGATGAGCCCATATAGGGGATTTATTCGTTTCCCGCGCGGGTAGCCTAATTTTTCACTACCCGCACATCCAAAAGTGTAACTACATAGTACACAAAAGTAACTCTCAGATCAAAAGAGTAACTATATTGATAAAAAAGTAATAATATGACTAAAAAAGTAAATGCACAGAAAATATATAGATAGTAAATATATGGACGTATTTTTTTATTTTAGTGGGGCAAATGATATTATTTTTGGATGAAATTTTTTGGAGAGCTAGATAAAATGATCCTCTACAATTAACATTTTTTAAAAATAAAAGTCACAGGAAGGGTGCGTGGGTAGCTACCCACGTAGGTATTAAAGATGAGCCCATATAGGGGATTTATTCGTTGCCCACGCGGGTAGCCTGATTTTTCGCTACCCGCACATCCAAAAGTATAACTATATGGTACACAAAAGTAACTCTAAGATAAAAAGAGTAACTATATTGATAAAAAAGTAACAATATGACTAAAAAGTAATTGTGCAGAAAATATACATTCAGTAAATATATGGACGTATTTTTTATTTTGGTGGGGCAAATGATATTATTTTTAGATGAAATTTTTTGAGAAGCTAGATAAAATGCTCCCCTACAATTGCAATCTTTTTTTTTCAAAAAAAGTGACAGGAAGGGTGTGCGGGTAGCTATCTGCACGGGTATTAAAGTTGAGCCCATATATATATATATATATATATATATATATATATATATATATTGATCTTAGATCTACTTTTGTGTACCACATAGTTACACTTTTGGATGTGCGGGTAATAAAAAATCAGGCTACCTGCACGGGCAGTGAATAAATCCCCATATAGAGCTCATCTTTAATACCCGCGTGGGTAGTTACCCGCACAACCTTCCTGTCACTTTTTTAAAAAAAAATGCTATTGTAGAGTAGTATTTTATCTAGCTCTCTAAAATTTTTTATCCAAAAATAATATCATTTGCCCCATCAAAATAAAAAAAATACGTCCATATATTTACTAACTGTATATTTTCTGCGTAGTTACTTTTTTAGTCATATTGTTATTTTTTTATCAATATAGTTACTCTTTTAATCTTAGAGTTACTTTTGTGAACCATATAGTTATACTTTTGGATGTGCGGGTAGAGAAAAATCAAGCTATCCACGCGGGCAGTGAATAAATCCCCTATATGGGCTCATCTTTAATACCCGCACGGGTAGCTACCCGCACACCCTTCCTGTCACTTTTTAAAAACAAATTGCAATTGTAGAGGAGCATTTTGTCTAGCTCCCCCAAAAATTACATCCAAAAATAATATCATTTGCCCCACCAAAATCAAAGAATACATCCATATATTTATGACTATATATTTTCTGGGCTGTTACTTTTTTCGTCATATTGTACCTTTTTATCAATATAGTTACTATTTTGATCTTAGAGTTGCTTTTGTGTATCATACAGTTACGCTTTTAGATGTGCGGGTAGCGAAAAATCAGGCTACCCGCGCGGGCAGCGAAAAATCAGGCTACCCGCGCGGGCAGCGAATGATTCCCCTATACGGGCTCATCTTTAATACTCACACGGGTAGCTACCCGCACCCCCTTCCTGTCACTTTTTTTTTAATTCACAATTGTAGAGGAGCATTTTATCTAGCTCTCCAAAAAATTACATCTAAAAATAATATCATTTACCCCACCAAAATAAAAAAATACGTCCATATATTTACTGACTGTATATTTTCTGTGCAATTACTTTTTAGTCATATTGTTACTTTTTTATCAATATAGTTACTCTTTTGATCTTAGAGTTACTTTTGTGTACCATATAGTTACACTTTTGGATGTGCAGTTAGTGAAAAATCAGGCTACCCGCGCGGGCAGTGAATAAATCTCCTATATGGGCTCATCTTTAATACCTGTGTGGGTAGCTACCCGCACACCCTTCCTATTACTTTTTTTTTTAAATTAAAAATTGTAGAGGATCATTTATCTAGCTCCCCAAAAAATTACATCCAAAAATAATATCATTTGCCTCACCAAAATAAAAAAATACGACTATATATTTACTGATTGTATATTTTCTGCGCATTTACTTTTTAATCATATTGTTACTATTTTATCAATATAGTTACTCTTTTGATCTTAGAGTTACTTTTGTGTACCATATAGTTACACTTTTGGAAGTGTGGGTAGCAAAAAATTAGGCTACCCGCGCGGGCAGTGAATAAATCTCCTATATATGTTCATCTTTAATACCCACGCGGGTAGCTACCCACACACCCTTCCTGTCACTTTTTTTTACAAAAATTGCAATTGTAGAGAATCATTTTATCTAGCTCCTCAAAAAATTACATCCAAAAATAATATCATTTGCCCACCAAAAATAAAAAATATGTCCATATATTTACTGACTGTATATTTTCTGCGCAATTACTTTTTTAGTCATATTATTACTTTTTTATCAATATAGTTACTCTTTTGATCTTAGAGTTACTTTTGTGTACCATATAGTTACACTTTTGAATGTGCGGGTAGTGAAAAATCAGGCTACCCATGCGGGTAGCGAATAAATCCCGTATATATATATATATATATATATATATATATATATATATATATATATATATAAATCCCATATATAAAATGCTCCTCTACAATTACAAATTACAAATTTTTGGATGGGGTAAATGATATATATTATTTTGGTGGGGTAAATGATATTATTTTTAGATGAAATTTTTTGAGAAGCTAGATAAAATGCTCCTCTACAATTACAAATTAAAAAAAAGTGACAGGAACGGTGTGTGGGTAGCTACCCGCACGGGTATTAAATATGAGCCCATATATATATATCTCCCCACCAAAATAAAAAAATATGTCATTTTATCTATCTCCCCAAAAAATTTATCCAAAAATAATATCGTTTGCCCCACCAAAATCAAAAAATATGTCTATAAATTTACTGACTGTATATTTTCTGCATAGTTACTTTTGTAGTCATATTGTTATTTTTTTTCAACATAGTTACTCTTTTAATCTTAGAGTTACTTTTGTGTGCCATATACTTATACTTTTGGATGTACGGGTAGAGAAAAATTAGGCTACCCGCGCGGGTAGAAAATAAATCCCCTATATGGGCTCATCTTTAATACCCGCACGGGTAGCTACCCGCATACCCTTCCTATCACTTTAAAAAAATGGAAATTGTAGAGGAACATTTTGTTTAGCTCCCCAAAAAATTACATCCAAAAATAATATCATTTGCCCCACCAAAATCAAAAAATACGTCCATATATTTATGACTGTTATTTTCTGCGCAGTTACTTTTTTAGTCATATTGTTACATTTTTATCAATATAGTTACTCTTTTGATCTTAGAATTACTTTTGTGTATCATATAGTTACACTTTTGGATGTGCGGGTAGTGAAAAATTATGCTACCCACGTGGGCAGCGAATGATTCCCCTATATGGGCTCATCTTTAATACTCACGCGGGTAGCTACCCGCACACCCTTCCTGTGGCTTTTTTTTTTAAATTCACAATTGTAGAGGAGCATTTTATCAAGCTCCCCAAACAATTACATCCAAATATAATATCATTTGCCCCACCAAAATAAAAAAATACGTCCATATATTTACTGACTGTATATTTTCTGTGCAGTTACTTTTTAGTCATATTGTTACTTTTTTATCAACATAGTTACTCTTTTGATCTTAGAGTTACTTTTGTGTACCATATAGTTACACTTTTGGATGTGCAGGTAGTGAAAAATCAGGCTACCCGCGCGGGCAGTGAATAAATCTCCTATATGGGCTCATCTTTAATACCCGCACGAGTAGCTACCCGCGCGGGTAGCTACCCGCACACCCTTCCTATCACTTTTTTTTAATTTACAATTGTATAGGAGCATTTTATCTAGCTCCCCAAAAAATTACATCCAAAAATAATATCATTTGCCTCACTAAAATAAAAAAATACGTCTATATATTTAGTGACTGTATATTTTCTGGGCATTTACTTTTTTAGTCATATTGTTGCTATTTTATCAATACAGTTACTCTTTTGATCTTAGAGTTACTTTTGTGTACCATATAGTTATACTTTTGGAAGTACAGGTAGTGAAAAATTAGGCTACCCGCACGGGCAGTAAATAAATCCCCTATATGTGCTCACCTTTAATACTTATGCGGGTAGCTACCCACACACCCTTCCTGTCACTTTTTTTTAAATCACAATTTTAGAGGAGCATTTTATCTAGCTCTCCAAAAAATTACATCCAAAAATAATATCATTTGCCCCACCGAAAATAAAAAATACGTCCATATATGTACTAACTGTATATTTTCGGCACAATTACTTTTTTAGTCATATTGCTACTTTTTAATCAATATAGTTACTCTTTTGATCTTAGAGTTACTTTTTTATATCATATAGTTACACTTTTGGATGTAGAGGTAGCGAAAAATCAGGCTACCCGCGCGGGCAACGAATAAATCCCCTATATGGGCTCATCTTTAATACCCACGTGGTTAGCTATCCGCACACACTTCCTGTCAATTTTTTTCAAAAAATCACAATTGTAGAGGAGTATTTCATCTAGCTCCCCAAAAACTTACATCAAAAAATAATATCATTTGCCCCACCAAAATAAAAAAATACGTCCATATATTTACTGGATGTATATTTTCTGCACAGTAACTTTTTTAGTCATATTGTTATTTTTTTATCAATATAGTTACTCTTTTGATCTTAGAGTTACTTTTGTGTACCATATAGTTACATTTTTGGATGTGTGGGTAGCGAAAAATTAGGATACCTGTGCGGGCAGCGAATAAATCCCCTATATGGGCTCATCTTAATACCCGCGCGGGTAGCTACCCGCACACCCTTCCTGTCAATTTTATAATAAAAAAATTCCCAATTGTAGAGGAGTATTTTATCTAGATCTCCAAAATATTACATCCAAAAATAATATCATTTGCCCCACCAAAATAAAAAAATACGTCCATATATTTACTGAATGTATATTTTCTGTGCAGTTAATTTTTTAGTCATATTGTTACTTATTTATCAATATAGTTACTCTTTTGATCTTAGAGTTACTTTTGTGTACCATATAGTTACACTTTTGGATGTACGGGTAGCAAAAAATCAGGCTACCCACGCGGGCAGCGAATAAATCCCCTATATGGGCTCATCTTTAATACCCGCGCGGGTAGCTACCCGCACACCCTTTCTGTCACTTTTTTTCTAAAAAAAATTTGCAATTTTAGAGGAGAATTTTATCTAACTACCCATAAATTACATCCAAAAATAATATCATTTGCCCCACCAAAATAAAAAAATACGTCCACATATTTACTGACTATATATTTTCTGTATAGTTACTTTTTTAGTCATATTGTTACTTTTTTATCAATATAGTTACTCTTTTGATCTTAGATTTACTTTTGTGTACCATATAGTTACACTTTTGGATGTGCGGGTAGCGAAAAATCAGGCTACCCACGTGGGAAGCGAATAAATCCCATATAGTTACACTATTATTCGTTGTCCACGTGGGTAGCCTGATTTTTTCGCTACCCGCACATCCAAAAGTATAACTATATGGTACACAAAAGTAACTCTAAGATCAAAAGAGTAACTATATTGATAAAAAAGTAACAATATGACTAAAAAAGTAACTGTGCAGAAAATATATAGTCACTAAATATATGCACGTATTTTTTTTATTTTGGTCAGGCAAATGATATTATTTTTGGATGAAATTTTTTGAAAAACTAGATAAAATGCTCCTCTACAATTGCAATTTTTTTTTTAAAAAAGTGACAAGAAGGGTGTGCGGGTAGCTACCTGCATGGGTATTAAAGATGAGCCCATATATATATATAAATAGAATGTTTTGATTTAGTCAACTAAAGCAAGAGTTGACAAGAAAAATTCAAATTGAAAATCCAAACATTGCGGATAATCAACTACAATTGATAGTTTTTGAAGAAATGACAAAAGTTATGGATGAAAATAGTCCAAAGGATTCAAATAAACCTGAAATTAAAGAAGATGGAAAAAAGGAAGAAAGTGAAAATCATTTTATCATCGATAAAGAAAAGCTAAGAGAAGAATTTTTATCTGATAGAAACCAGTTCAAGACAAAACAATTTTATGAAAACTTTGATAAAAAGGAAAGAGATTACATTAGAGAAAAATGATACTCACAAATGCAATACCATAGAAAAAATATACATTTCTTTGAATGGTATAAAAATTATTATATCAAAGAACTTAAAGAAAAAATATATAGGCTTGTTCCACCGTGGTATGAGCCTAATAAGTCTGACAGTAATCCCAGACCATTCCACCATGAAAACCTATCAGTTCAAAATATAACAAATAAGAGTAATCTACAATTAAAAGAAGAAAGTTATCATTCTTCCAATAAACACATGATTGATAAAGTAAATAACCTATCTAAAACTAAAAGTAAAGAAAGCGAAGAGTACTCTGTAAAGGTATTAAGTACAGAACAATACTTCATTCTTGAAACTATTAATAATGTTAAAAGTGATCAAGAAAAATTAAAATTATTTTCAAAATATATGAAAATGAATAAAAAGGAAATCAACTCTAAAGGTAGCCCAAACCAAAATATTTCATATGATACTAAAAGGGCAACTAAAAAACAACCAACTCTAAAAGACTTCAAAAGAGAACAAACAATTATTAAAAAAGAAATAAAAGATTTAAAAGAAACGAAAAATACATATGAAAATTTAGAAAGTCAAAATAAATCCAAAAACAAATCCCTAATTTTTCTGATTTACAATCTACTCTTAATAAAAATTTATTATTTAAAAGATCACCTTGAAATTTTGTAATAGAGAAAACTATGGCTAATATCTCTTTTTTTATAGTTGAATAATTTTTTCTGGTTTCATTCCACACTCCTGAGGTGTATCGAACCAAATGTTCTTTATTATCAATTTTTTGCTTAAGAATTCCTCCGTATCCTATTTCTGATGCATATGTTTCTACTATTTTATAGGCTTCTGGGTCAACAATATTTAAACATGGTAACCGTTGAACCTTTAATTTTATTCTTTGAATGGCCTTGGTGTGATCTATGGTCCAACTTGGTGGAATCTTTTTTAATCTATCTGTAAGGAGTTTTCTATCTAGTGCCAGATTTTCATAGAAATCAGATATATAGTTTAAGCATCCTAAAAATCTTTGGAGTTGTTTTTTCTCTAGGATTTCATCTGGGA
The DNA here is from genome assembly GCA_963693085.1 of Alisma plantago-aquatica. NCBI lineage: Eukaryota > Viridiplantae > Streptophyta > Magnoliopsida > Alismatales > Alismataceae > Alisma > Alisma plantago-aquatica. The sequence goes on along the minus strand of OY856413.1, from coordinate 27,258,105 downwards.
ATTTTTTAGCAAAGTCTATGGCTCTTACTATAGGTGATACCGTTCCCTTTTCTATTTTGTAACCTAGAAATTGAATACTTGTTTGAAATAATTTCATTTTTTTAGCAGAGACTACTAGTCCATTATGTTTTATTATTTGAAGGAATGTGTTTAGGTGTTTCCAATGTTGGTCACAATCTTTAGAGAAAATAAGTACATCATCAATATAGACTATACTAAAAGAAGTATATGGATTAAATATCTTATTTATTATTTTTTGGAATTCTGATGGAGCATTTTTTAGCCCAAAAGGCATAACATTCCATTCATAGTGACCAAAAGGTACTGTGAAGGCAGTTTTATATCTATCTTCTTCACTTATTTGTATTTGCCAGAATCCAGATTTCATATCAAATTTTGAGAAGATATTAGCACCATGTATTCTTTTTATTAAGTCATGTTTATTAGGAATTGGATATCTGATCCATTGAAGTACTTTATTTAGAGGTTTGTAATTAATTACAAGCCTAGGAGCCCCTCTTTCTATTTTGGATGCATTTTCTACATAGAAAGCAGCACAACTCCATGGAGAGGAGCTAGGTCTAATAAATTTCTTTGTCTCAAGTTCTTTTATTTAATTTTTACATATTTCTAAAAGTCTTTGATTCATTTGGATGGGTCTGGCTTTTGTTGGAATTTTAGTTTCATCAAAATTGTTAATGTATAGTAAAGTAACTTCATGTTTCTTTCTATGCGAGAATGCTGAGGGTAGTGTGGAGCAGATTTCTTTTTCAACTTTTTCTTGAAATTTATTCTTAGTTTTTGAAAATTACTACTTTTGATTTTATTATGAATTCTTTCAGTTTCTATTTTTGTGTTAGGGGAGCTCTTTAGGTGGAAGAGTGTTGTGTCTCTTACAACTCTTGTTGTTGCCTTTTATAGACCTTTCTGATGGTATGGACGAATGTGCTTCTCTTTCCACTTGTTTGCTCCAATTTGTGTCTTTGACAAGTGTTTTTGTTACATGAGTGGCGATATCTGCCACGTATCAGAATAATTGGTGGAGTAGGAAGGGCTAATTTGCGTTTGGATAAATGATAGAAGTGAGTGATTAGAGGTGAATTAGGGTTTGTGATTAAGGTGATTATATGTGGATTATGGTTTGTGATTAAAGGATAATATGTATTTAATTTATTTACGAATATGGGGGAATACTTGTGTAAAATCAATTAAATAACGCCAGGGAACTTACAGTTGGCACTGAGCACGTTGCTGATCTCACCGAGTGACCGTCGAGAACGTCACTGGAGCTTCGGGAACCTCCTTGATCTTGCTTTTAATCAAAGAAAGGATCTTTGATTATAATTCAAAGAGCCAAGAACATGCACACACAAGTTGAACTTAACAAAACACAGATGGAAATTTTATTGGCAACTGGAGGGTTTACACTCGGAAAATATATGGAAACTAAGAACACATGACTATATAGATGAAATTACAATATAAGTGAAGTGGAGGAAGGATTACAAGACTTATAAATTCTCTAGGGAGGATAATTTCGAGCTAAGGCACTTCCTACTACAAAAACTAAGCTCAATAAGCAATGGGAGCTCTTTGGGTGGAAGAGTGTTGTAAGTCTTACAACTCTTTTTCTAACTAATATAAAAAACAAAGCCATTATTCCTAAGGCCTTGCGATGGGGGGAAGTTAAGCTTCCAGAAAACTGGACCATGCCACAAGCAAATGCACCTTTACCTAGAGAAAATACCAGAATACAAAACATTATCGAGCACATTAATGGTGATGTAGAAATCAATTTCTGTCCTTCGGAAAGAAGAAATTCTACTTCATCTCAGTCTAGGGAAAACACCTTAGAAGTTGGTTCTTCTTCATATTTACATATAGATCACAATAAACCTGAACAATCCAACACTATGAATAGAAGGCCTACAGGAATATCCTATCCAGTATAAGAACACAGTGAATATGAACCCTCTAAATCTGATTTCAAAGTCACATGTCTACTTGAAGACAACTATAACAACTTTGAAATTAATAAAGAATTATTAAAGAAAGACTTTTTATCTGATAATAATAAACCAAAAGTAAAATGGTTCTTTACACATTTTGATAAATATGAAAGGTCGGCTATAAGAGATCTATGGTATTCTCAAATGAAACAGTTAAATGAGAATATATATTTCTTTGATTGGTATGAATCTAATTATCTTAATACACTTAAAGAAATGTTACCTACTCTCCCAAGTGAGGATCGTACTATGGTAATAGAAAAACTATCCTTAACATGAAAACATGCTTCAAAAGATGAAGAAGTTGAATCAATTCATCAACCCTTTCAAGCTATAAAATTTGAAGAAAATGACATCAAGGCCAGTCCATTAAAACTAATGGAATATAGTCAAGAACCAGCTAAAACACACCATATAGCTCATATAATTGAACAAAATAACTATACAAATATAAATCTTCAAACCCTTAGCAATAAAACTGAAAGGATAGAGACAATGCTTATTGATATTAGCAAAGTACCAATATATCAAAAGAAAGTAGAAACAAAAAATTTTCCACTAATTGTTCCTCAAACTATAAATGGAAATATTATATTAGGAAAAAAGGCACCCATTAAGTTCGATAAACAATTTGATGAATTAACACATGAAATCACAAGTCGTCTAGACCAATTAAATCTTCAAAAACCAACTTTTAATACAATATATGGAGACTCATCATATTCAGATGAAGAAGAGATACCTAAACTAAATACAGTTAGCTTTGGTAAAACTGCTCGATTTTCAAAAACAAAAAATTATTACTCTAGACCAACACCGGTTGACCTACAATTTGAAGAAACTCCTGATCTTACTTTATGTAAATTTGATGGCCAATCTCTTATAGAATGGAACTTAGATGGATTTTTAGAATACCAAATATTACAAATTTGCCATCAAATGCTGATATATGCCAATGCTTGTCGAGCTCATGGTAGTCTTGAAGCCACTATTGCCCAAATGATAACTTCATCATTCACGGGTCAGTTAAGAGGATGGTGGATTAATTATCTTAGTGAAACACACAGACAAGAAATACTTCAAGCTACAAAAAGAAATGAGCATGGTGCTCAAATTAAGTTAGAAAATGGTCAACCCCAATCAGACGCAGTATATACTCTAATTGTAAACATAATTCAACATTTTATAGGCCATGATGGCACTATATTGGAAAAACTTAGGGAACAACTAATGAACTTAAGATGTAAGAGTCTGAGTGATTTTCGTTGGTATAAAGATGTTTTTCTTTATAAAGTTTTCCAATTCACAGATTGTAATTCTGTTGTTTGGAAAGAAAAGTTTTTATCTGGATTACCTGTTTTATTCGCTGAAAAGGTAAGAGAACATAATAACGTTGTCCCTCTAGAACATATATCCTATGGAGAAATAATACAAAGAATAAACCAAATAGGACTATCTCTTTGTAATGACTATAAATTAAAAAATCAACTAAAAAGACATATGAAAATTTAGAAAGTCAAAATAAATCCAAAAACAAATCCCTAAATAGCTTCCACCCTAGATGGTATCAGAGCCAAGTTAGGGGCGGTTGGGATATACTTGCGTCTCTTTCTCTTTCTCTTTCTCTGAAGGGGTGAGAGTTTGGGGTCTTCCTTCTTGGGGTTCTAGGGTCCGAGGCCTCCTTGTCGTAGTGGTAGCCCGTTGCACCCGCTTTAGCCGTGGTAGGCGTTTAGGGTTTTGTAGGGCTAGGTTTAGCTATTGACAGGCCACCTATTATCTCCATAGAAATCAACATCCCAACTCTTCTATATTAAAATTCATCCCTAAAGACCAATGGAAAGAATACTCTCCAGAATTTCTACCAATTCCCATACAAACCCTTCCATAGTTCGAACAATGTCAATAAAAAAATGTGAACAAATTAATTTTGAAAATATAGAACAAACCTTTCTGAGTGTATCATATTCAATTTTCTTTAAGAAATACCTAGGTCCGAGGCCTCCTTGTCGCAGTAGTTCAACTGTTGACAGGCCACTAGGAATCAACTTATTGAAAAGAGAATAAGATTGCTCAACAAAATCATTATTTATAGCAAGCTCCTTTGGTTTTAAAATTTTTAAGATTTAAGCCTCAGATCTCTTTATTTTTTACAACTGTATCTTCAGCTAAAAAAATGCTGAATAAAATGCTTAACTCGCTATCAGGTGTCAATAATATAGTAAATACCCTTCAAACCATAAATGAAAGATATTCAATGGAAAATAAAAATAATTTTATCATCGATAAAGAAAAGCTAAGAGAAGAATTTTTATCTGATAGAAACCAGTTCAAGACAAAACAATTTTATGAAAACTTTGATAAAAAGGAAAGAGATTACATTAGAGAAAAATGGTACTCACAAATGCAATACCATAGAAAAAATATACATTTCTTTGAATGGTATAAAAATTATTATATCAAAGAACTTAAAGAAAAAATCTATAGGCTTGTTCCACCCTGATATGAGCCTAATAAGTCTGACAGTAATCCCAGACCATTGCACCATGAAAACCTATCAGTTTAAAATATAACAAATAAGAGTAATCTACAATTAAAAGAAGAAAGTTATCATTCTTCCAATAAACACATGATTGATAAAGTAAATAACCTATCTAAAATTAAAAGTAAAGAAAGCGAAGAGTACTCTGTAAAGGTATTAAGCACAGAACAATACTTCATTCTTGAAACTATTAATAATATTAAAAGTGATCAAGAAAAATTAAAATTATTTTCAAAATATATGAAAATGAATAAAAAAAATCAACTCTAAAGGTAGCCCAAACCAAAATATTTCATATGATACTAAAAGGGAAACTGAAAAACAACCAACTCTAAAAGACTTCAAAAGAGAACAAAAATTTATTAAAAAAGAAATACAAGATTTAAAAGAAACTAAAAAGACATATGAAAATTAAGAAAGTCAAAATAAATCCAAAAACAAATCCCTAAATATCTTCCACCCTAGATGGTATCAGAGCCAAGTTAGGGGCGGTTGGGATATACTTGCGTCTCTTTCTGTTTCTCTGAAGGGGTGAGAGTTCGGGGTCTTCCTTCTTGGGGTTCTAGGGTCTGAGGCCTCCTTGTTGTAGTGGTAGCCCGTTGCACCCGCTTTAGCCGTGGTAGGCATTTAGGGTTTTGTAGGGCTAGGTTTAGCTATTGACAGGCCACTTAGTAATCCCTTGATTGATGATTTCAATCTCTCACCCACAAACCTTTCTGAGTGTATCATATTCAATTTTCTTTAAGAAATACCTAGGTCCGAGGCCTCCTTGTCGCAGTAGTTCAACTGTTGACAGGCCACTAGGAATCAACTTATTGAAAAGAGAATAAGATTGCTCAACAAAATCATTATTTATAGCAAGCTCCTTTGGTTTTAAATTTTTTAAGATTTAAGCCTCAGATCTCTTTATTTTTTACAACTGTATCTTCAGCTAAAAAAATGCTGAATAAAATGCTTAACTCGCTATCAGATGTCAATAAAATAGTAAATACCCTTCAAACCATAAATGAAAGATATTTAATGGAAAATAAAAATAATTTTATCATCGATAAAGAAAAGCTAAGAGAAGAATTTTTATCTGATAGAAACCAGTTCAAGACAAAACAATTTTATGAAAACTTTGATAAAAAGGAAAGAGATTACATTAGAGAAAAATGGTACTCACAAATGCAATACCATAGAAAAAATATACATTTCTTTGAATGGTATAAAAATTATTATATCAAAGAACTTAAAGAAAAAATCTATAGGCTTGTTCCACCGTGGTATGAGCCTAATAAGTCTGACAGTAATCCCAGACCATTGCACCATGAAAACCTATCAGTTAAAAATATAACAAATAAGAGTAATCTACAATTAAAAGAAGAAAGTTATCATTCTTCCAATAAACACATGATTGATAAAGTAAATAACCTATCTAAAACTAAAAGTAAAGAAAGCGAAGAGTACTCTGTAAAGGTATTAAGCACAGAACAATACTTCATTCTTGAAACTATTAATAATGTTAAAAGTGATCAAGAAAAATTAAAATTATTTTCAAAATATATGAAAATGAATAAAAAAGAAATCAACTCTAAAGGTAGCCCAAACAAAAATATTTCATATGATACTAAAAGGGCAACTGAAAAACAACCAACTCTAAAAGACTTCAAAAGAGAACAAAAAATTATTAAAAAAGAAATAAAAGATTTAAGAGAAACTAAAAAGACATATGAAAATTTAGAAAGTCAAAATAAATCCAAAAACAAATCCCTAAATAGCATCCAACAATATATAAAAAGGAAATGGAAGGGAGATGTTATAATTAAAATTAACCCATATTTCACTATTAAGAAACTAGCTTTATTTGATTCTGGAGCAGACATAAACTGCATTAGAGAAGGTCTAATACCAACCAAATATTTTGAAAAAACCACACACAATGTCAATTCATGCACCAGTGACAAATTACAAATCAATTATAAAATCCCTAATGTCCATGTTTGTATAAAACATACATGTATTAAAACTACTTTCATGCTAGCCAAAAATATAACTGAGGATATAATAATAGGGACACCGTTCCTGAATAAAATACTACCTATTATAGTAGATACGAAAGGAGTACATGCTAATATAAATGGAAAAATTATTACCTTTAAGTTCAAAAATGAACCCAAAGTATCATTTATACAACAAATAAACACTTCAATCAAATACAAAGAAAACTTTATTAACAAACTTAACACAGAAATAGAAACTGAAAGAATTCATAATAAAATCAAAAGTAGTAATTTTCAAAAACTAATAATTGAATTTCAAGAAAAAGTTGAAAAACAAATCTGCTCCACACTACCCTCAGCATTCGGGCATAGAAAGAAACATGAAGTTACTTTACCATACATTAACAATTTTGATGAAACTAAAATTCCAACAAAAGCCAGACCCATCCAAATGAATCAAAGACTTTTAGAAATATGTAAAAATGAAATAAAAGAACTTGAGACAAAGAAATTAATTAGACCTAGCTCCTCTCCATGGAGTTGTGCTGTTTTCTATGTAGAAAATGCATCCGAAATAGAAAGAGGGGCTCCTAGGCTTGTAATTAATTACAAACCTCTAAATAAAGTACTTCAATGGATCAGATATCCAATTCCTAATAAACATGACTTAATAAAAAGAATACATGGTGCTAATATCTTCTCAAAATTTGATATGAAATCTGGATTCTGGCAAATACAAATAAGTGAAGAAGATAGATATAAAACTGCCTTCACAGTACCTTTTGATCACTATGAATGGAATGTTATGCCTTTTGGGTTCCAAAACATAATGAATGAGATATTTAATCCATATACTTCTTTTAGTATAGTCTATATTGATGATGTACTTATTTTCTCTAAAGATTGTGACCAACATTGGAAACACCTAAACACATTCCTTCAAATAATAAAACATAATGGACTAGTAGTCTCTGCTAAAAAAATGAAATTATTTCAAACAAGTATTCAATTTCTAGGTTACAAAATAGAAAAGGGAATGATATCACCTATAGTAAGAGCCATATACTTTGCTAACAAATTCCCAGATGAAATTCTAGAGAAAAAACAACTCCAAAGATTTTTAGGATGCTTAAACTATATATCTGATTTCTATGAAAATCTGGCACTAGATAGAAAACTCCTTACAGATAGATTAAAAAAGATTCCACTAAGTTGGACCATAGATCACACCAAGGCCATTCAAAGAATAAAATTAAAGGTTCAACAATTACCATGTTTAAATATTGTTGACCCAGAAGCCTATAAAATAGTAGAAACAGATGCATCAGATATAGGATACAGAGGAATTCTTAAGAAAAAAATTGATAATAAAGAACATTTGGTTCGATACACCTCAGGAGTGTGGAATGAAACCAGAAAAAATTATTCAACTATAAAAAAGAGATATTAGCCATAGTTCTCTCTATTACAAAATTTCAAGGTGATCTTTTAAATAATAAATTTTTATTAAGAGTAGATTGTAAATCAACAAAATTTGTTTTAGAAAAGGATGTTAAAAATCTTGCCTCAAAACAAATATATGCGAGATGGCAAGCAATATTAGCTATATTTGATTTTGATATAGAATTCATAAAAGGAGAAAATAATTTTTTACCTGATTTCTTATCGAGAGAATTTTTGCAGGGAAATTGTCTTAAAAAAGACTAGCATAATGACATCAATTCTGGCTACTAAACAAAGTCCTCCCGCAATGACACAGACAAGGAGGGAGAAAGAAAATATACAAAACATGGAAGTTGATTCGTCAACTAAAACATCCTCTGAATTTATTCTAAAATCATCTGCAGAGGTACTTATTCTTGAGAATGAGGATCTCTCAAAAGAAATTGAATATATAATAAACAAATATGTTCCCGAAGGATACAATCATATTCCCACCCTACCTGGGAAAAACCAAATTTACTACGAAAAAATACTTTTAGAAACAGGAAGTGTAAAAGTTTTTCATAATTATAGAGATAAATCTACAAAAAGAAACCTACAGTTCTCTCAACTAAAAATTCAAAAAATAATCACGTTATCTGAATAGAATAAAGAAGGAAACCCTAATATTCCAAGAAGATTCAAAACATTCTGTCAACCCCAATATTACAATTATTGGGATTATCAAAATGCATGGGAAAAAGTTTTATATGTTCAGAACACACAAATGAGTCACACATGGTCAATGAAATGGTCTTTACAAACCAAATTACCGAATTGGTTTTTCTATAAATTCTGGAAAAATTTTGGGGCAATAAGAGAAATACTCCCCACAATATTAAAGAAAAATATTATGGGAAATGATCTTATTGAAGAAGACTTAAACATGATGAAATATATATCATCTCATGGAATACCATGGATTATACAATGGAAGTGGGAAAAAGAAACAATCGAATTACCACCAATTCTGGAAAGACATATATGTCAAATGGTGGGAAAAATTCAATATTGATCCCATTTTAAAGGGGAAATTAATTCCAATACTAGTTTCTAGATCCCAACACCAAGAAACTAAAACAAATAGAATGTTTTCATTTAGTCAACTAAAGCAAGAGTTGACAAGAAAAATTCAAATTGAAAATCCAAACATTGCGGATAATCAACTACAATTGATGGTTTTTGAAGAAATGACAAAAGTTATGGATGAAAATAGTCCAAAGGACTCAAATAAACCTGAAATTAAAGAAGATGGAAAAAAGGAAGAAAGTGAAAAATTAGTTACCGGACAGTAAAAAAGTTTGGGTAAAAAAGTAATCGATAAAAGTCAAAAGTAAATAAAAAAAGCAACAGTTTGGTAAAAGGTAAAGGTGAATAAAAACAATGATGTGGTAAACTAAAAGCAAAATATTTTAAACATTTTACTTAAGATTCCATCTATAAAAAACGAAGTCACTCAAACATGGAAGTGACATCTCCATAAAAAACAAATGGAGAAGAAGACAAGAATATTTTATTGCATGAAATGCATCAAACACTTGTCTAGGGCACAAGGATGAATAAACAAGTGGTAAATACATCAAACTTAGCCACTACAACACTTGTAAAAGACACAAATGAAGGAGAGAAAATGGAAATACAAAGAATTTCGTCCACTCCATCCAAAGTGCCTATAAAAAGGCAAAGAAGTTGAAGAAGAGAGGAAGAGATGTAAGAGATACAACACTCTTCCACCCAAAGAGCTCCCCTTGCTTATTGAGCTTAGTTTTTGTAGTAGGAAGTGCCTTAGCTCAAAATTCTCCTCCCTAGAGAATTTCTAAGTCTTGTAATCCTTCTGCCACTTCACTTATATTGTAATTTCATCTATATAGTCATGTGTTCTTAGTTTCCATATATTTTCTGAGTGTAAACCCTCCAGTTGCCAATAAAATTTCCATCTGTGTTTTGTTAAGTTCAACTTGTGTGTGCATGTTCTTGGCTGTTTGAATCATAATCAAAGATCCTTTCTTTGATTAAAAGCAAGATCAAGGAGGTTCCCGAAGCTCCAGTGACGTTCCCGATGGTCACTCGGTGAGATCAGCAACGTGCTCAGCGCCAACTGTAAGTTCCCTGGCGTTATTTAATTAATTTTACACAAGTATTCCCCCATATTCGTAAAAAAATTAAATACCTATTATCCTTTAATCACAAACCATAATACACATATAATCACCCTTAATCACAAACCCTAATCAACCTCTAATCACTCACTTCTATCATTTATCCAAACACAAATCAGCCCTTCCTACTCCACCAATTATTCTGAAACTCCACCAATACTCCAACACTGCATTGCACCAATACTCCAACACCGCATTCCACCAAATCTCTACCGACCAACCACCAAAATCATAGCTTCCACCCTAGATGGTATCAGAGCCAAGTTAGGGGTGGTTGGGATATACTTGCGTCTCTTTCTCTTTCTTTGAAGGGGTGAGAGTTCGGGGTCTTCCTTCTTGGGGTTCTAGGGTCCGAGGCCTCCTTATCGTAGTGGTAGCCCGTTGCACCCACTTTAGCCGTGGTAGGCGTTTAGGGTTTAGTAGGGCTAGGTTTAGCTATTGACAGACCACCTATTATCTCCATAGAAATCAACATCCCAACTCTTCTATATTAAAATTCATCCCTAAAGACCAATGGAAAGAATACTCTCCAAAATTTCTACCAATTCCCATACAAACCCTTCCATAGTTCGAACAATGTCAATAAAAAATTGTAAACAAATTAATTTTGAAAATATAGAACAATCCATTCAAAATTGGGAAATGCCTAAGGTTCCCATAAAAGACATTTACTCTAAAGGTGGCTTTCGATTGATGTCCAACTATTACATCAAAACTATTGAAAAAACTATATCAGTTACATCTTCACAAGAATGCATACAACTTCTATCTAAAAGAGATATAAACATGATAAAAAATAACTCAAAATACAACTTCATTCATTTAGGATTAGTCCAAGTATCTGCCAAATCCTTAACAAGAAAAGGTATAAATTGTTCTGTACTCTTGTGCCTTAGAGACTGTAGGCATCTAAAATTTCCAGATTCCCTTCTTGGACTCGTTGAATCCACATTAGACGATGGACCTTTTTACTTTAATGCATTTCCTAATTTCTCAGTTTCCCTTACCGACCCATGCCTTTTGAAGGTCTTAACCTTGAATGTGCAAACATCAGGATTTGACATGGATCCAAATTCTGAAAATATTGTACTATGTTATAGAGTTTGCTTCAAGGCCATGAACACAGTAACTCCTCAATCTTTGATTTGCCCAGAAAAGGGGCTTACAACTCTTTTTCTAACTAATATAAAAAACAAAGCCATTATTCCTAAGGCCTTGCGATGGGAGGAAGTTAAGCTTCCAGAAAACTGGACCATGCCACAAGCAAATGCACCTATACCTAGAGAAAATACCAGAATACAAAACATTATCGAGCACATTAATGGTGATGTAGAAATCAGTTTCTTTCCTTCAGAAAGAAGAAATTCTACTTCATCTCAGTCTAGGGAAAACACCTTAGAAGTTGGTTCTTCTTCATATTTACATATAGATCACAATAAACCTAAACAATCCAACACTATGAATAGAAGACCTACAGGAATATCCTACCCAGTATATGAACACAGTGAATATGAACCCTCTGAATCTGATTTCAAAGTCGCATGTCTACTTGAAGACAACTATAAGAACTTTGAAATTAATAAAAAATTATTAAAGAAAGACTTTTTATCTGATAATAATAAACCAAAAGTAAAATGGTTCTTTACACATTTTGATAAATATGAAAGGTCGGCTATAAGAGATCTATGGTATTATCAAATGAAATAGTTAAATGAGAATATATATTTCTTTGATTGGTATGAATCTAATTATCTTAATACACTTAAAGAAATGTTACCTACTCTCCCAAGTGAGGATCGTACTATGGTAATAGAAAAACTATCCTTAACATGGAAACATGCTTCAAAAGATGAAGAAGTTGAATCAATTCATCCACCCTTTCAAGCTATAAAATTTGAAGAAAATGACATCAAGGCCAGTCCATTAAAACTAATGGAATATAGTCAAGAACCAGCTAAAACACACCTTATAGCTCATATAATTGAACAAAATAACTATACAAATATAAATCTTCAAACCCTTAGCAAACAAACTGAAAGGATAGAGACAATGCTTATTGATATTAGCAAAGTACCAATATATCAAAAGAAAGTAGAAACAAAAAATTTGCCACTAATTGTTCCTCAAACTATAAATGGAAATATTATATTAGGAAAAAAGGCACCCATTAAGTTCGATAAACAACTTGATGAATTAACACATGAAATCACAAGTCGTCTATACCAATTAAATCTTCAAAAACCAACTGTTAATACAATATATGGAGGCTCATCATATTCAGATGAAGAAGAGATACCTAAACTAAATACAGTCAGCTTTGGTAAAACTGCTCGATTTTTAAAAACAAAAATTATTACTCTAGACCAACACCAGTTGACCTACAATTTGAAGAAACTCCTGATCTTACTTTATGTCAATTTGATGGCCAATCTCTTATAGAGTGGAACTTAGATGGATTTTCAGAATACCAAATATTACAAATTTGCCATCAAATGCTGATATATGCCAATGCTTGTCGAGCTCATGGTAGTCTTGAAACCACTATTGCCCAAATGATAAATTCATCATTCACGGGTCAGTTAAGAGGATGGTGGATTAATTATCTTAGTGAAACACACAGACAAGAAATACTTCAAGCTACAAAAAGAAATGAGCATGGTGCTCAAATTAAGTTAGAAAATGGTCAACCCCAATCAGACGCAGTATATACTCTAATTGTAAACATAATTCAACATTTTATAGGCCATAATGATACTATATTGGAAAAACTTAGGGAACAACTAATGAACTTAATATGTAAGAGTCTGAGTAATTTTCGTTGGTATAAAGATGTTTTTCTTTCTAAAGTTTTCCAATTCACAGATTGTAATTCTGTTGTTTGGAAAGAAAAGTTTTTATCTGGATTACCTGTTTTATTCGCTGAAAAGGTAAGAGAACATATTAGACAAGCATATAATAACGTTGTCCCTCTAGAACATATATCCTATGGAGAAATAATACAAAGAATAAACCAAATAGGACTATCTCTTTATAATGACTATAAATTAAAAAATCAATTAAAAAGACAACAAACAATAGATAAAAAGGAACTAGGAGAATTTTGTTATCAATTTGGATGGGACATAGATTTACCAAAAGAAAAGAAAAGACACAAAATCTACAAAAGGTTTAGTGAAGATAGTAACAAATCAAAGAAGAATTATACAAAAAGAAAACAAATCAGAAAAGCAGATAATAAGAAAAACATAACATGTTACAATTGTAACGAAAAGGGGCACTATGCAAACAAATGTTTTAAACGAGATTTTAAGAAAAAAGTTAACGAACTGTTACTAGAATCAAAAAGTATTATGCCAGAAGAACTTGATACTTTTGTTAGTAAATTAAATCTAAATGAATCCTCGGGATCAGAAAATGAAGAAGGATGTCATTGTAATTACTACAGCAATGAAACATCATCAGATGAAATTCATGTCTTAACTAGTGAACAACAATTTATACTTGAAACCATAGATTCCATTCAAGATAAACAAGAAAGAAGCATTAAACTTGCAAAATATTTCAATATGATTATAGACAAAAAATCAGATAATAAAATAGAATAAAAAAATGAATTCTACTCATTTGATCATGTAATGAAAAGAATTGAACATGAAAAGACTAATGATAAACATATTTCTATAGAAGATTTGAGAAAAGAACAAAACAAAATCAGAATAGAAATCATTGAACTAAAAGATAAGGTTGAAAATCTTCAAAAATATATATATGAAAGGTATAATGATGATGATGAGGATGAAAATATATTTAATACAATGCTCGGAGAATGCTCAAATAAAAACCAAGACGATGAAACAAGGGAAGATAATGAAGATTCCTTTGTTAATAATCTTCAAGAATTTGTTAAGAGAAAATGGAAAGGTGAAGTAACTATAAAAATTAACGACTTCACCCTAGAAGGGATAGCTTTATTTGATTCTGGAGCTGATGTTAATTGTATAAGAGAAAATCTTATACCAACAAAATATTATGAAACAACTAATCATCATGTTAATTCTGCTACAAAAGATAAACTCAAAGTAAAACATAAAATTTCTGAAGCACACATATGCATCAACAATAATAAAATTAAAACATCTTTTATCCTTCCTCAAAATATAACTGAGGATATTATCATTGGGACACCCTTTCTTAATAAAATTCTCCCTATATTAGTTAGTGAAAAAGGGGTTCATACTCGAGTTAACAATAACTTTGTAACTTTTGAGTTTAGAAAGAAACCTGAACTTATGTTCTTAAAGAAAATAAGTGTTTCATTAGATTATAAAGATAATTTCATTCATGCACTTACTATTTCATAAGAGACACATCAAAAGGATGTTCTAAATATTTATTGTAGTTTATATGACTTCTTCACAGAAATCTCAAAATATGTCGGCATCAACATCTAAAGCTTGTATCCCAGAGGTATGTTCAGAATCAAGTATTTCTACTAAGGAAGGTAACGATGAAATGGAAGTAGATTTTCCAGCAAAAAACATAACAAAATTCATATTCAAAACATCAATACATACAATAACTTTAGAAAATGAAGACTTATCCAAATAAACAAAAACTTTACTACAAAATTACCTTCCTGATAAATATAATTTTATTCCGACAATGCTTGGAAAGAATCACTACTATTATGAGAAAATTCTCATGGAAACTGGTAGTGTAAAAATATTTCATAATTTTAGAGACAAATCAACAAATAAGATGATATCCTTTTCTCAATTAAAAATCCAAAAAATTATCACCATTTCAGAATGGAACAATGATGGAAATCCTAATATTTCAAGAAGATTCAAAGACAAACATCAACCCCAGTACTACAATTACTGGGACTATCAAGATGCCTGGAAAAATGTCTTATGTATTCAAAATAGTCAAATGACTCATTCGTGGTTCATAAAATGTTCTTATAGGACTATCATACCAAATTGGTTCTTCTATATTTTTTGGAAAAATTATGGAGCTACTCGGGAAATATTCCCGCAAAAGCTTAATAATTATATTCCATTATTTGAAAATATAGATCAAGAAGATCTTAATATACTAAGATGTTGTTGTGCTTATGGAATCCCATGGATTATGCAATGGAAATGGGAAAAAGAAACTAACGCCTTTTTACCCTACCTAGGAAGGCAAGTATTGATCGAATGGTGGGACAAATTCAACATAGACCCTATTTTAAAGGGAAAGTTAATATCTACCCCAGTTTCTGATTATCGTATCGATCAAGAAACTAAATGGGGGCCTCCATATAAGAAAATAAAATTATCAGGAAAATCTCTTATGAGAGACCCTAACATGGACAATTCTCAATTAATTATATTTGATGAAATCCTAGATCCAGAAAATATTCCAATCTTGGACATTTCTCAAGGAGAAAGTTACTTTGAAAATGGAGATGATTGTTACGGATTACTCGAATAAAAAAAAAATGTAAAAATACCTTGGTGAAAAAGTGACAAAAGAAGAAAAGACAAGTAGCTCTTCCCTATACATAAAAACAAAAGACAGTTGTCAAGACTCACAACAGAAAAGAACAAGTGGCATATGAAAAGGAAGATGAAGGAAATCTGTCAAAAGTCACAGAGACAACAAAAGTACGTGGCAGATATCGCCACTCATGTAACAAAAACACTTTTCAAAGACACAAATTGGAACAAACAAGTGGAAAGATAAGCACATTCATCCATACCATCAGAAAGGTCTATAAAAGGCAACAACAAGAGTTGTAAGAGACACAACACTCTTCCATCCAAAGAGCTCCCTTTGCTTATTGAGCTTAGTTTTTGTAGTAGGAAGTGCCTTAGCTCGAAATTCTCCTCCCTAGAGAATTTCTAAGTCTTGTAATCCTTCCTCCACTTCACTTATATTGTAATTTCATCTATATAGTCATGTGTTCTTAGTTTCCATATATTTTCCGAGTGTAAACCCTCCAGTTGCCAATAAAATTTCCATTTGTGTTTTGTTAAGTTCAACTTGTGTGTGCATGTTCTTGGCTGTTTGAATCATAATCAAAGATCCTTTCTTTGATTAAAAGCAAGATCAAGGAGGTTCCCGAAGCTCCAGTGACGTTCCCGACGGTCACTCGGTGAGATCAGCAACGTGCTCAGCGCCAACTGTAAGTTCCCTGGCGTTATTTAATTAATTTTACACAAGTATTCCCCCATATTTGTAAACAAATTAAATACCTATTATCCTTTAATCACAAACCATAATCCACATATAATCACCTTAATCACAAACCCTAATCCACCTCTAATCACTCACTTCTATCATTTATCCAAACGCAAATCAGCCCTTCCTACTCCACCAATTATTCTGAAACTCCACCAATACTCCAACACTGCATTGCACCAATACTCCAACACCGCATTCCACCAAATCTCTACCGACCAACCACCAAAATCCTTATATATATGTATATTTATATATGGGCTCATCTTTAATACCCACGCGGGAAGCTAACCGCACACCCATCCTATCACTTTTTTTTTTTAAATTCACAATTACAAAGAAGCATTTTATCTAGTTCCCCAAAAATAATTATCCAAAAATGATATCATTTGCCCCACCTAAATAAAAAAATACGTCAATTTATTTACTGACTATATATTTTCTATGTAATTAATTTTTTAGTCATATTGTTACTTTTTTTTATCAATATAGTTACTCTTTTGATCTTAAAGTTACTTTTGTGTACCATATAGTTACACTTTTGGATACGCGGGTAATGAAAAATCAAGCTACCTGCGCGGGCAGCGAATGAATCCCCATATAGAGCTCATCTTTAATACCCACGTGGGTAGTTACCCGCATAACCTTCCTGTCACTTTTTTAAAAAAAAATTGCAATTGTAGAGTAGCATTTTATCCAAAAAAATTTATCCAAAAATAATATCATTTGCCCCACCAAAATAAAAAAAATACGTCCATATATTTACTGACTGTATATTTTCTGCGCAGTTACTTTTTTAGTCATATTGTTATTTTTTTACAATATAGTTACTGTTTTGATCTTAGAGTTACTTTTGTGTACCATATAGTTATACTTTTGGATGTGTGGGTAGAGAACAATTAGGCTACCTGCGCGGGCAGCGAATAAATCCCCTATATGGGCTCATCTTTTATACCTGCACGGGTAGCTACCCGCACAACCTTCCTGTCACTTTTTTTAAATCGTAATTGTAGATGATCTTTTTGTCTAGCTCCCCAAAAAATTACATCCAAAAATAATATCATTTGACCCACTAAAATAAAAAAAAATACGTCCATATATTTATGATTGTATATTTTCTAAGCAGTTAGTTTTTTAGTCATATTGTTACTTTTTTATCAATATAGTTACTCTTTTTTATCTTAGAATTACTTTTGTGTATCATATAGTTACACTTTTGGATGTGCAGGTAGCAAAAAATCAGGCTACCTGCGCGGGCAGTGAATGATTCCCCTATATGGGCTCATCTTCAATGCTCGCGCGGGTAGCTACCCGCACACCCTTCCTGTCACTTTTTTTAAGAAAAAAATCACAATTGTAGAGGAGCATTTTATCTAGCTCCCCAAAAAATTACATCCAAAAATAATATCATTTGCCCCACTAAAATAAAAAAATACGTCAATATATTTACTGACAGTATATTTTCTGTGTAGTTACTTTTTAGTCATATTGTTACTTTTTTATCAATATAGTTACTCTTTTGATCTTAGAGTTACTTTTGTGTACCATATAGTTACACTTTTGGATGTGCGGGTAGTGAAAAATCAAGCTACCCGCGCGAGCAATGAATAAATCCCCTATATGGGCTCATCTTTAATACCCGTATGGGTAGCTACCCGCACACCCATCCTATCACCTTTTTTTTTAAATTCTACAGAGGAGCATTTTATCTAGCTTCCCAAAAAATTATATCCAAAAATAATATCATTTGCCTCACCAAAATCAAAAAATACGTCTATATATTTACTGACTGTATATTTTCTACGCATTTACTTTTTTTAGTCATATTGTTACTATTTTATCAATATAGTTACTATTTTGATCTTAGAGTTACTTTTGTATACCATATAGTTACACTTTTAGAAGTGGATGTAGTGAAAAATTAGGCTACCCGCGCGTGCAGTGAATAAATCCCCTATATGTGCTCATCTTTAATACCAGTGCGGGTAGCTACCCACACACCCTTCCTGTCACTTTTTTTAAAAAATTGCAATTGTAGAGGAGAATTTTATCTAGCTCCCCAAAAAATTACATCAAAAAATAATATCATTTGCCCCACCAAAAACAAAAAATACGTCCATATATTTACTGACTGTATATTTTCTGTGCAGTTACTTTTTTCGTCATATTGTTATTTTTTTATCAATATAGTTACTCTTTTGATCTTAGAGTTACTTTTGTGTACCATATAGTTACACTTTTGGATGTGTGGGTAGCGAAAAATTAGGATACCTGTGCGGGTAGTGAATAAATCTACTATATGGGCTCATCTTTAATACCCAAGCGGGTAGGTACCGGCACACCCTTCCTGTAAATTTTTTAATAAAAAAATTTGCAATTTTAGAGGAGCATTTTATCTAGCTCCCCAAAAAATTATATCCAAAAATAATATCATTTGCCCCACCAAAATCAAAAATACCTCCATATATTTACTGAATGTATATTTTCTGCGCAATTACTTTTTTAGTCATATTGTTACTTATTTATCAATATAGTTACTCTTTTTATCTTAGAGTTACTTTTGTTTACCATATAGTTACACTTTTAGATGTGCGGGTAGCGAAAAATCAGGCTACCCACGTGGGCAGCGAATAAATCCCCTATATGGGCTCATCTTTAAGACCCGCCCGGGTAGCTAGCCGCACACCCTTCTTGTCACTTTTTTTATAAAAAAATTTACAATTGTAGAGGAGCATTTTATCTAATTTCCCAAAAAATTACATCCAAAAATAATATCAGTTGACCCACCAAAATAAAAAAAATACGTCCATATATTTACTGACTATATATTTCCTCCACAGTTTTTTTTAGTCATATTGTTACTTTTTTATCAATATAGTTACTCTTTTAATCTTAGAGTTACTTTTGTGTACTATATAGTTACATTTTTGGATGTGCGAGTAGAAAAAAATAGGCTACCCGTGCGGGCAGCGAATAAATCCCCTACATGGGCTCATCTTTAATACCTGCACGGTTACCTACCCGCACACCCTTCCTGTCACTTTTTTTTAATCATAATTGTAGCGGAGTATTTTATCTAGCTCCCCAAAACATTACATTAAAAAATAATATCATTTGCCCCACCAAAATAAAAATACATCCATATATTTACTGTATATTTTCTGCGCAGTTACTTTTTTAGTCATATTGTTACTTTTTTATCAATATAGTTACTCTTTTGATATTAGAGTTACTTTCGTGTACCATATATTTACTCTTTTAGATGTGCGGGTAGCGAACAATCATGCTACCCACGTGGGCAGTGAATAAATCCCCTATATGGGCTCATCTTTAATACTCGCACGGGTAGCTACCTACACACCCTTCCTGTCTCTTTTTTTTTAAATCACAATTGTAGATGAGCATTTTATCTAGCTCCCCCAAAAAATTTGATCCAAAAATAATATCATTTGCCCCACCATAATAAAAAAATATGTCCATATATTTACCGACTGTATATTTTTCTGTGCAGTTACTTTTTTAGTCATATTGTTACTTTTTTATCAATATAGTTACTTTTGTGTACCATATAGTCATACTTTTGGATGTGTGAGTAGCAAAAAATTAGGCTACCCGCACGGGCAATGAATAAATCCCCTATATGGGCTCATCTTTAATACCCGCGCAGGTAGCTACCCGCACACCCTTCTTCTCACTTTTTATTAAAAACAAATTCACAATTGTATAAGAGCATTTTATCTAGCTCCTTAAAAATTTTGATCCAAAAAGAATATCATTTGCCCCACTAAAATAAAAAAAATACGTCCATATATTTACTAACTGTATATTTTCTACGCAGTTACTTTTTTAGTCATATTGTTACTTTTTTATCAATATAGTTACTCTTTTGATCTTAGAGTTACTTTTGTGTACCATATAGTTACACTTTTGGATGTGCGGGTAGTGAAAAATCAGGCTACCCGCGTAGGCAGTGATTAAATCCCCTATATGGGTTCATCTTGAATACTCGCGCTGGTAGCTACCCGCACACCATTCCTGTCACTTTTTTTAAAATTAAAATTCACAATTGTTGTATCTAGCTCGCTAATAAATTTGATCCAAAAATAATATTAGTTGCCCCACCAAAATCAAAAAATACGTCCATATATTTACTGACTGTTATTTTCTGCGCAGTTACTTTTTTAGTCATATTGTTACTTTTTTCTCAATATAGTTACTCTTTTGATCTTAGAGTTGCTTTTATGTACCATATAGTTATACTTTTGGATGTGCAGATAGAAAAAAATCAGGCTACCCGCACGGGCAATGAATAAATCCCCATATATATATATATATATATATATATTAATATATGTATCTATCTCGGCAAGTTTTTAGTTACTGACCGTTTTGTTACTTACATGGCTCATCCTACGTGAATTGATTTGGTGTATTCTTTAGTTTGATATATATATATATATATATATATATATATATATATATATATATATATATATATATATATATATATATATATATATATATATATATATATATATATATATATATATGGAGATTTATTCATAACCCGCGTGGGTAGTCTTATTTTTCGCTACCCGTACATCCAAAAGTGTAACTATATGGTACACAAAAGTAATTCTAAGATCAAAAGAGTAACTATATTGATAAAAAAGTAACAATATGACTAAAAAAGTAACTGTGAAAAAAATATACAGTCAGTAAATATATGGACGTGTTTTTTATTTTAGTGGGGCAAATGATATTATTTTTGGATCAATTTTTTTGTGGAGCTAGATAAAATGCTCCTCTACAATTGTAAATTCTTTTTTATAAAAAAGTGACAGGAAGGGTGTGCGAGTAGCTACCCGTGAGGGTATTAAAGATGAGCCATATATATATACATACCTTTCTTACTCATCACATTTTTTTTGCCCTCTTAGGGTTTTGTTCCGGGCGATCGTCTTGATGGCGTACGAGTTTTTTCCTCCTTGATTTACCACAATGAGATATATATTTTGTGTTTAGTTGCCCTCCCTTACTCAATGACAGATGATTTGAGTCGAAGATGCAATGCACTTCGGGTCGAGGACGACGACGAAGACATTGTGGACTTTGGCAAAGAGAGAGTTGAGATAGAGAGATAACATCTGGAGTTACATGGACATTAAAGAGAAGAGGGAGATTATATTTTATCATACAAACATTCAACATCCTATAATCAATGCACATTTGCAACCCTATTGCCATTCATGCCTCTAGTTCTTGATCATTAATTTCTCTAAAGATAATCATTCCACCTATCTTCAATGCATGGGTCAGGCTAACCCAATTAGTATCACTTGTAGCATACATAATTGAAAAATGTATGAAGTCTTAAATTCCTTATACACTACTTTGGTCATCTTGGGTCAATGAGTCAAGACTTTTCCTCTAAAGAAGTGGATAGCACCATTAAGGGAGGGCATGTTTGGAAACAATCACACACAAAAGCATCTCATTTTTACCAAGAAGCCCTCATTGAAACCTGAAGAGAATCATGGGCAAACAGGGAGCATGGGTGAACTAGTAGAAGCAAGGAAGCACAAGTTAAAAGTAATGCAACTGGAGGGAATAGAAGCTGAAAAGGATATGATCGGAGGAGTGTCTGGTTCCAAACAAGTCTCCACACAGATAGATGCCATATCTCTTTTGAGAGAACAACAAGAAGGTGGGATGAATGTGGTGAGAAGGAAAGACCATAATTTCTAAAGCTACTCATAGGAGTATCTAATCTAGCTAGTCGAGTAAAAAAGGCACATCCTAGCTGAGGGCACAATAAAGAAGAGGATAGTATTTCCTGAATTCCCACTGGTGAGTAGAGAGTCACTGGAGAACCAGGGTGAAGGGTCCTCTATAGAGGAAATCGAGAGACCAAATGCAGAAAGGGAATGCATACAAGAGGTTGGGGTGTTGTAGAGAAGACCTTTAAAAATTTAAAGGGTGGTTTCCTTTCCCCTAATCCAAATAAGGAGTATAGCTCGGGCACTGGAAACATGATGGATCTCTAAGAGGAAGTACACAGAGAGGTATTGATATTATCTAATGGTTTGGGAAGTGGCAACAGGAAAAGAAAGAAGAGGTCTTTTAAGAAGAAATATTCTGAGATACTGAGGAACATAGACATAAATGGCAATGCAATAGTAACAAAGGTGAGTGCCACTGGAAGCTCTGGAGGGAAGAAGGACATACAAACATGGGTCTTTTTTTATGATATGGATACTTAGGAAATCAAGTCTGGGAAAAGGAACACAAACACCAGATCTTTAGTCTTCATTGAAGAGACCTTACAAGTAGCAGGTACAGAGAAAATCCCCACCCGTGAAGGTCAATGAAAATATTATTTTGGATCATCCAGGTAATGGGAACCCTTGGACTAGCACCTTCCCTCAAGTCAAGATGTTGGAGGAAAATACCCAAGTTGGTTTTCGTTATAAAAACCATGTCACGGAGTATGGAGCAAGAATCTCTCAAATGTAGTTGTAATTTTGATAGGGATTTTGGTATAGATATGAGAGGCAGATCGGAAGGACCTGGTCTATGGTGGAGGGGTGACGATGTTACAATTATCTCATACTCAGATCATCATATATATATATATATATTGAGGTGGACGACAACCTTTCGACATCATGGGTATTTATGATAGGCTTGCAGTGGCCGAGAGATATAAGACGTGGGATCTCATGTAGGCTATTTGTATGTCTTCTACTATTCCAAAGGTGCTAGGAAGGGATTCTAAAGGAAATTCTGCAACATACGAGAAAGAGTGGTGGACAGGCAAGGGCTGAATGGAAGATGTGTAAATTTAGAGAGGTAATGGATAGATGCCAATTGGGAGAATTGGGACAAAAAAACTTGGGATTCACTTGGAGAGGAGGGAAGAGCAAAGACAACAAAGTGAGGGAAATGCTTGTAAGATTCTTGGTGAACCAGATATGGCATGGCATGTTTCCTATAAGAAAGGGGTGTATTTTCCTATTCTCTACTCAAATCACACACCCATCTTATTGCATGTGATTATTCACAACAAAGAGAACCAAATGACTACTATTTCAAATTTGAACCTCTTTAGTTATCCTCACCTAAATGCAGAAAGATGGTAGATGATGCTTGGAAAGGCTATGGGAGGGGAAATCTACAGGACATGATAGAGCTTGAGGTGAGAAGCTTACCTTATGGGCATAAAAAAAATTGGTAGTATAAGAAAGAAAATCAAGATAGAGGATGTGAAGTGAAAGGAGCCATAGGCATTGCCACTCGATGATTTCATGCCCGGTCAGTGCATTATCCTCTCATGGGAACTATAAGAACAATAAATAATGGAGGAAAGCTATTGGCACACTAGGGCAAGTGATAATTAAATGAGAGATGGGGACAAGAATATAAAATATTTTCACCATAAGGCGAGCCAAAGGAGAAAGAAGAATAATATAACTAGGTTTATTGCTTATGAGAACCAGTGGATTGGATCCCTAGAGGAAGTCCAAGAAACCATTATTTCATACTTCAATGAATTGTTTACTACTGGGTTATGGGCCGAGATAGAGAAGGCAAAAGAAATAAAAAAAATTCTCTCCCCATAACCCAGAACGAAGGAAACACGTCAACGTCTATACAATAGGAAGGATGGTTTGTAGGAGCATACCTTATCCCGAGGCTTGCTCAGCGATGATACCTCGCGGCTTGCGCGGTCTTCACCTCTGGTCTTGGACGGTGTCTGTGCAGCTCCTGGTCTCACCGGGACTGTCGGGATTAACAACTGCCCTCCAAGCGGTAGAAGTCTCCCGTCTCTAAAGTAGTCCACACGGACCACCTAGAACTCTGATCTCCTTGTCCCACAAGGAATCATAAGGAGTCTCGCCCTCCTATCAGCGTACTAGTCACCAATACACTCTCCTGCAACCAGTTGCTATTCTGCAGTTGTCTTTCCCTTGCTATGCCTCCCTTATCGGGTAGCACTTGCTCGGGATCTCTCTCGATTACCAAAACCAGAGAGAACGACAACTTTGCAGAGCAACTGGTATTATGAGTTGTTGTCTTTGAGAAGCCCCCACTACCCCTATATATAGGAGGGTCATGGGACAGGGTTCTCTACCCCAGGCAATGCGGGATTAAATAGGAGTAGAAGGGTTCGAGATTTTCCACAAAACAACCAACTGTACCACCTGAACCGATCATTTCAAGCATGAAACAGTCAGTTGGGGAGGTGAGCCGATCGGTTCACACCTCAACCGATTGGTTGGGACACCTGAGCCGATCGGTTCACTTCTGAACCGATCAGTTTGTGGTCCTGATCCAACTCAATTTGACTTTCAAACTTGTTTCTGATTAATCCAATATTAATCCTTGTCCAAATCAAATTTTTACAAGTGAAACAATTGTATTTGGAAAATAGTCTTCTGACTTTCCAAATGATCTCGGTTGGACCAGTTGATCTGATCGGTTCAACCCTTAAACCTCTCGGTTCACCCTGTACTGAGCTGATCAGTTCATCACATGAGCCGATCGGTTGGGGCAGCAGACTTGTGCAAATCTGTCAATCACAGTTTCAATCAATCTGATACTCTAATCAATCGGTCCAACACCTTGAACACTATGATACTGAGCTATCAATTGATTGAGTGTTTAATTGAACTACTAAACTCCTTTAGTAATCAATCTAAACATCATTTGTGGATAAACTCCTCTTCCAGGTTAAATCCTATGTGTGTGACCCTGCAGGTCCATTTCACGTTGGCAGTGAAAGTCCATAACACTTATGACTTTACAAGAAAAGAGCGGTGCCTAGTCACACATCACTGCTACCCAAGTGCAAAGGAAAGTTGGAGAAAAACTTTCAATCTTACAATCTGTGAATGGTGTTACAACGAATGTATAATTCCTTTGTCACTGATATCCTGAATGAACTCAAGGCATGGAACAGTCATCATGTCAACATTCATTCACTTTCTTGATCTCAAAGTAGATTGGAGGAGATATGTATGACATCAATATCACATACTAATTCACACATGCGTGCATGCCTATCTCAATCCTACTCATCAAGTGGCCATGGATATCAAACTCCCTCAGGAGGGACAAATCCCATATCTATCACTCACCCCTCAAAAAGCCCCATGTGTCAAAGCCACCACTACTACAGAAATGGCTTATCACGTCACTTTTAATGGTGTCAGTTGTATTAATAAACCGGAACCTAACATATACAACGTCGGTGTATAAAATAAGCCGACATCAATCTGTAAAGGGCGACAGACACGGGTATCGCTTTTATTCAGTGCCGGTTCCTTAATAAGAAACTGACGCCTAAAAGTAACCGCCAAAACCAAAAATTTCCAGCGAAAAAAATTACCTCCAAAAATTAACATACATCGTCGGTTTTTAAAACCGTAACCGACAATTAAAGGCTTTCTGTGAGACAAAAATTTGCTCGCTTTTTATCGTCGGTTTTGTGTCAATAACTGACGCCATTGTGTTTTCGCGCGAATAACCGCGAAAATTTTCACCTCCCTTTAGTGTCGGTGTTTTGTTGCAAACCGACACTTAAAGTTTTTATTGTCGGTTTGTGTTAGCAACCGACACTTATAGTTAACTTAACATCGCGAGGCAGAGACTCTTCCCCCTTCTGTTTCATTCATTTCCGCTGATCAGGGTTTTTGCTCCGACGATTCCTATGCTCTGACGATTCCGGCCACTGCTGCTCTGCCTCCGCCTCCGCCGCCGTTTGCTGGCCGCGCTTTGGTCACCGACACCGCCGCTCACCGCCGGTGATCTGCCGCTGCACCTCTTCTGCCTCCGCCGCCTCTGCTTCCGTCAGTCCCTACCGGCGACCACAACTCTCCACCTAACCACAACTAGCTCTCCGCCCGGCGACCTTCTGCCCGATGCCGGTGACCAGCTCTCTGCCTGAAGCCCTTCTTCTCAACGACCAGCCCTCCGCCCACTGCCTGCAGTTGTCCCTCTTCTCACAGGCACGCCCATTATCAGGTTTTCCCCTGACCTTCCCCCCTATTCTTGCTTTTCCTGTATCACAGACACACCCATTAATCCTGTGGCTCTCCAGTTTGCAAACCTGTCTCTGATTCACATTAATATTACCATGTTGTATATGGTTTTGATCAGAAAAATGCATAGGTGTTCAAGAATGGGATCGGTGGTACACATTTATTATAAGAATGACAGCACATGGGATGTCCATTCGCAATCGTTGCACCCCTGTGAATGAGTACTTTACAATGTGAACTTTAAAATTAGTGTTACTTTATAATGTGAAATTTATAATTTGAAGGTGAACTTTCAAATGGCTGATCAGGACCGTGTTGATGATCGCCGTGAGGGTGGGGACGTGCTTCTACCGCATGACAATGTAAGTTTTAATAATATATCCCTAAGGTTTCTATCTATATGTTCATTTATAATTATATTATGTAAGTGTGTTTTTTTTATCAAATTTTAGGTTGGTGATGTACCCCCTGAAGAAATTACAGCACTTGATGAGCAGCAAAAGAAAATTGAGAAAGTGAGGGGCATCACAATGATGAACAAGTTAATACAGCAAGGGGGCAATGGACCCAAATTGGCTGTAGATTTCGATCAGGCAGGAAATCCATATGGAGTGAACCGCAACTTATTTGTTTCATATCTTGGGGTTCTTACTCGCAGCCATTGTAGTCTTATCCTAGAATCATGGCATAGAGTTCCTAAGGAGAAGAAAGACCACATATGGAAGGAACTATGCGTGAGTTATTATCATTTGTAATTCTATTTGTGTAGATTACTAATTTTTAGGATACTAGTTAATGGAAATTCTATTTAATTTGCAGAGCATATTTGATCTAGATGAAAAGCTGCATCGTAAATGTGTGATGCAACGTTGTGGGAGGGTCCTAAGGAACTATAGGACCAATCTCACCTGAGATTACATACGCGATGCTGAGAATAGGTTCTTGATAGATTCCAATTCTAGACATTGATCAGTATTTCACTAACTTTATACTAATAATTTTTGTTTTTGTTCTCTTTAAAAAATAATTATAGGAAGAAGGAAGCCACACGGTAATGGAACTACTTGGACCCCAGAGAATGGGAGGAGTTTGTTACCCAAAGAAAAACAGATGAATTCAAGGTATTAAGCATCGCCACTCCTAATTTAATTAATATATGTTTTTATGTATTCACCTATTCAAGATTAACCTTTAGTGTTACTAACCAAATCAATGTGCTAACTAACTAGGCTAAGAGCGATGCTCAACGAGCAAGGCGTGCACTGAATGTGCACGACCACACAATGGGTCCAAGAGGATATGCAGGCGTTTGCCAAAGACTACAGGCTGAGTCTACTCAGCCTACTGCTACTCAGGATACTGCAGAGTCCTCTACTGTTGCTCCCGCACCTCTGCCTCATCATGTTATGTGGATAGCTGGGAGGCAAAACAAGAAGGGAGAGATACTGAAGCCCGCAACCATTGAGGCGGCTGCAAAAATGGTAAAAATCAAACTCTTAGAGAAATCTATCGATATTGATTATTGTTATGTTTACTTATGAATTTTTGCTGATGGTGCTTAGCGGGAGCTGCACAAGCAGAGGAAGGAAGACAAGTTCATCCCTCAGGGCACAAGGGATGAACTAACAGTTGTTCTGGGTAACCCAGAGCATCCTGGACGTGTAAGGGGTGCAGGCGCTGGTGTGGGCATCAAAGCGTTCTTCGGGCCATCCCAGCGTAAACCTGTCCCAAAAGTGGGACTTTCACAAGTTGAGGTAACTTATTCTTATTTTAGAATGTTATTGCGAAAGGGAATTCAATAATCAGAAACTAGCATTTCTTTTATCCATGTATAGGTAGATTCCTTAATTGAAAAAAGACTCCAAGAAGCATTTCACAAGTGGCAGGCATCTCAGACTGCCACTCAGACAGTACCTGTGGTGAACCTCTCTTCTCCTACTCCTCGTACTGCAGAGATTGGGAGTAATCCTATAGACCCACCTAGCACGTCCTCTGTAAGTATTTTTATGGCATGTATAATATCTAGTCTGTTCAAGATGATATGTTTGTGTAAATATGCATATAACATTCTTTACATAAATTTGTAGGGGTTGAAACCATGTCGGCTACAAAGTGAAGGATATATCGTTGCAGACGCATCGGCTTACCCACCCCTTAAAGGGTGTACGTTTCATGGGAGTCCAGTACCAGATGACATGGTACGTGTGAGCCCCATATGTATACTCACTGGCTGGACGACTCTTGCACTGCCTCATGCACACCCAGATGCTGAAACACTTGGTGAGGCAGTAGGCAGAGTGATACTGTGTCCCGAAGTGGATGTCCTCTATACTGATATTGTATGATAAATTTTCATTACTTTACTTTGTTAGTGTGTATATATATATGAGTCAATTGATATGGAAATTATATATACATGTCAAAAAGACAAGACCCGCTACATCTCGGCCTCCACCTCCTCGACTACCAAGTTGGCTTCCAGGGGACCTACACGCCTCGATAGGTCCTAATTGTAGGAGTGTGGCAGTATGGATCGACGAACATAATCCAAATTTCCCTATAAATGTTACTATTCTGGAGAATGATGCACGTAAATCATACGATAACAATCTATTTATACAAGTTTAGCATACGTATTAATGCATACGTAATAGAAGTTCTGGATGCATATTAATGCAGGTCAAACATTTAGAAACAATATATTTATACAAGATATTTTGGAGTTGTTTAAGTATGCATGGCTGAACACATCTATGATAGAGTTGTGGATATGGTGAGATTAATGCATACAGAAATCTAGTTTATACATCCATATACCTTGTTTTATATACGGCAATCTGGTTTCTTATATATTAATGCATACGTAATACATGTTTTGCAGCCACTTATATAAGACATGTAAAGATTTTGGGTTTTTCCATGTGGGATTTTTGGTTCCATCTTTGATTAGTCTTGTAGATACAGACTCTGGTTCAATTACTTCATACTGCTGTGATGCTTTTGAATATTTTGGTAAATATAATAAGATGGTGATAATAGCTCCATTCAATGTCGAGTAAGTTTACTTTGCTTGTAATTTGGACTTAAGAAAATTACATTTTTATTGCAGATATTGAGTTATTAATTTTTTACTTTCTTACCTATAGTTCTAAGCATTGAGAGTTATTAGTTATTGTCCCCAAGACATTCACCGTCTATTATCTAGATCCTGCGGGGAGTGAGTTGGATGTATATGGACATGCAATTAAAAGGCCATTATTCTCGTGAGAAATATTTTATGTTTTTATATCTATTAACATCTGTTACTGCATTACTATTTAATTATGCAATTTAATGTGTTACATTAACATATATAGGGCTTTACAAGAGTACAAAAAAGCTGGAGGAAAGGTCCCCAGGAAAAAAAATCTGACACTCATTTGGAAGAATGTGAAAGTAATTTCCTGACTCCAATGTATATATTATTTATGTGAAGTGTGCTTATTTGTATTTTTGAATATTTTGTATGTTTCAATTTATAGTGTGCTACACAAGACAACGGCTGGGCATGTGCCTACTATGTGATGCGATTTATGGACCTAATCATCAAACATGCTATATTGGAAATCGATAACATACAACATGTATTATACATAGTCTCGTTAGATAATATGAAATATATGAATCTTATTATATATTAATATAATTATGTATGTACGTCATTCTCTTTGTAGGTCTTTAAAACTGACTTCAACACAGGTGCAAAGCATTTCGATGTACATGCTCCCTATACGAGAGATGAATTAGATGCTGTAAGAGAAGATTGGGCAAACGCCCTGCAAAGAGTGGGAATTTTTCAATATGATTTTGATGACGATGATGACAATGATGATGATGAATAAAGAATAACTTTGTTCTCATAATTAATTTTGTGTGAATGTGAATGAATTTTTATGAATTGTCATATGTGTGTGAAAATCATCAATACATGAATGTTTCTACATGTGTCTGAATGTGAAAAGAGATGAAATAAATGGAACTGCAGGTTGCTGCTGGTTTCTACATGCGTGTGATGAAAAAATAATATGAATTAAATTTTCTTATACATGAGTGTGAATCACATATATAATAATTTGTCCATAATGTTAATTTTGCAGGTTTGTGGTCTGCTGTTGGCTGATATCAATGGATGTTGTAAAACCTACAGTTCATAACTGAACTGTATGTTTCTCATCCTACGACCAGCCACAGTAGGTCTGCAGACAGACAGCAAAAAAAATCAAATCATAGGCGTCGGTTATTTGTATAAAACCGACGACATAAGGTTACACTGTCGGTTACCATACTAGTACCGACGTCGATTTCCCTAATGACGCCAGACACCACGGCCGTGCTGGCCAGCACGGTCATGGCAATACGTGTCGGATATTTGTATAAAACTGACAATATAGCCGTTTAAGCAGGTGATTCAGTGTCGGTTACGAAGAGGATAACCGACGCCTATACCCCCTGCTGGCGCGTTTTCAGTGGCGTGCGAAGGGTTGTGGCGTCAATTTGAGAACCGACGCGTAAAGGTTGGGGTTTTAGCGGCGCCCACATAGGTGTCGCTTAGAAACTGACACTAAAGGGCCTTAAATAACCGACACTAAAGGTCAGTTATGTACTAGTGCACCCAATCATCACCTTTATAACAACCCATGTTTCAGGACTGCGTTTGATGATGTCAAAGTGTACCCAACGACATGTGTTGAGTGTAGTGATTTCAGGTCACAGAATCACACTCACCACCATCATTGTGAGAACTGACTATGACTACCATGTGATGGTTCCATGTGTCAAACTCACGGTGGGTCTGTCCGGTACACTTGTTCTCTAACAAGTACCTATGTGTTTGGTTTGATATCTCCATATCATGACTAATGAGATTCTATCATCAACCAACACCACAATCTAGTCTTGTGTGTCATCGTTGTCTATCTACCTTCCACAATGACATCTGACTAGGGACATGATAAGAATGTACAAACTCTTAGCATCTGTATGATCTCATCGTTCATGTCCTTAACCTGAAAGCATACATCATTGAGTATTGTCATTCTCTAGACATTCAATATGTTCAATCATTATCTCATATGACTGAACCAGAAAGAATTGGAAGCTTGCCTTTGATCTTTATCAAATCAATCTTAATGTATCCCACCAATCATCCCATGATTGGCTCTCAGGGCATACATACCAACAGACTCCCACTTGCACTACGAGTCAATCACCCTTGAATCATATTCATAGTGATCTTCAAACATGTCCCACATGTTACTGTGCTCTAGTGCTAACATAGTGAGTTATGGCAACACCTTGCCAAAGTCACTATTAACTACATGTCTCTCATCTCTTTGCTGTACGTCACATGTATGAGATGGAGTTGTCGTAATATGTGATCTAGTATTCCTTTGCTAACCTTTAGCCACATTGCATGACCAAGCGCTCCTAACTTGTCATCAATGACTGGAATATCTATAAGTTCATCTCTATGAACTCCTAGATCCATATAGTATCCACTGATGTTCTCTAACACACGGATACTTAGCATTTCCTTTTAAAAACAACTTTATTGGAACGTTTCTATTTATCAACAAACATTCACTTTTCTATATCTCATATATATTGCGATTACAGTGAACCATTCCTTCTTTCCATAGAACTAGTACTTCTCAAGTACTTATCAGGTCCTTATGGTATTCCAGTAACCCGTACCAGAACTAGACAGACATCCACTTGTCATGTCCCACATACGAGTTATCAGGATGAGCATATCATATTGTCATGTCCTACATATAAGATGATGAATGCATTTTATTCTTGCTATGTCCATACATGCAAGATAATGGGATAATCACATACATGATATATCCATATCTATTCTTAGTGTTTCCATTCTTCATAAGAATTGGACACTTGGCCTTGGGATACTAACTCCATGCAACATGGATAAGTTTTCTCCCACTAAATCTGTGCACACTGAACCCTTCAGTATAGATTGCCAATGTATGCTTTCTCTTTTCAGGTTAAGAGATTTT
The DNA here is from genome assembly GCA_963693085.1 of Alisma plantago-aquatica. Taxonomy (NCBI): domain Eukaryota; kingdom Viridiplantae; phylum Streptophyta; class Magnoliopsida; order Alismatales; family Alismataceae; genus Alisma; species Alisma plantago-aquatica. The sequence continues at coordinate 27,225,607 of OY856413.1, read as the reverse complement.
TGAGAACTATCTCTATAGATCTCTATTCCTATCATATAGGAAACATTTCTATCTTCCCTAAAGATAATTTCCACTTTTAGATTTCCATTCTAGAACATCTCATTCCTCATCAACATGTGGAATGTGAATATGCTTCCACTAAATCATAGATCCCTTCTTTATCTTTGACATATCAGCCAAAACCTTTGACTATATTATCAAAGTAAAGATCATAGTTCTGAGTTGCTTGTACTTAATCAATCATATTGATTAATCCACTATAACTTATAGACTTCATTTGTATTAATAGATTCATAAACCTTATAAGTTGTGTCACATATACATCCTTGTTTTATTCCTCATAGGAATGCAGTTTTAGTATCCATATACCAAATCTCTTAGTTATTAAGTTGCAAACAACAAACATCATCCATCTCAAAATGTTATCCATGTGTCTTAATGCTTAAGACTCATTTGCACTTATGGATTTCATCCCAATGGGTGCTACCATCAAGGTCATACCTTATGGTTCACATGGAAGTCATTTAGGATGTAATGGTCATAAACCATAACTCAAAATCTGGTTCCTCATATTCATCTAGATAGTTGATTCATCACATGACCAACTCATCATATAGATAATCGAGGTGTATCTATCAAGGATATAAGAATTCACAACTCCTTGTGATTCTTAATGTCCTTTATTAGTGTGGGGTATTCTGTATTTAAGAATAAATTAGTCATTTGATAATCATCCTCTAACTCCTTAGAGTATGACTCCTATTGATTTAGACATCATCATGCCTTAATCACGAACTCACTATGATACACTATCATAATCACTCACAAGGGTATCAAACATTTGGTCTAAGTATTTCATTCATTGATCTTATCAAAAATTAATACTTTACCAAATTCGTACTTCATCTATGATATTCTTGAACACTTCAAGATATTCATATTGGTATTTCTCTAAACACCGTTTGAAGTATTAGCATTTGCTCCAATAGATATGTAAATAGATCATATGTATTATACCTAATAGGATAATCATTCTCCCACTACCACTAGTGAAGATCGATTAATCATGTCTAAGAGATTCATGTCTCTTACTGGTTCTCTAACCAAAAGAGTCTAGATTTATCCATCATATGGAAACTAGAAATGAATTTCTCATGATTTATGCTAATTTAATTGTTTGGGTTATCAATAACTTATAGGTATCATTTTATCTTATGCATACCAAGTACCACAAGATAAACAAGGCATTGCCATAAAGATCATATCTTTTGAGATTGAAACATCAACTTTATTAATTGCCATCATTGTCATACAATATGCAAAAAATAATGTGTTTCTATCCATTGGCAAATATGAAATAGTAGTTCATAACTCTATTACATACCTTTAAGGCTGAAAATAAACTAAAGTACTCCTATCTATGGCGGCAACACTTGCCCCATTTATTGAGTGCTTTACACTTTATATCTTGGTATCATATACCTCAAAAAGTGTTACAAGTTTATTTCATGACACCTTTAGGTGGAGACGTCTGTCACATCCTTCTTCTTTAGTTCTTCCAGATAGAGTAGACAATTCCTTTTCCAATGTCCTGGCTTTTGACAATGGTGGCAATTGCCTCTCTTGGTCATGCCTCCCTTGGCCTTGAGAGCTGAAGATGACTTGGGCTATTGGCTAGCATCAGAACCCTTCTTAGCTTTTCCCTTGCCCTTGCCCTTGCGCTTGGACTTGCCTTTCTTGCTACTGATCATCATCATAGACTTAGGCTTGTCCTTCTTCATCTATGTCTCGGCTGTCCTCAACATGCCCAACAACTCTGTCAACGGCTTGTCAAAGTTGTTCATGTTGTAGTTCATCACAAACTGACTGTAGGATTCTGGCAACGATTGCAGTATCACGTAAGTAGCCAACTCTTGGCTCAGGGGAAATCCTAGTCTCGTCAGGTTCTCCACATACCCAATCATCTTGAGTGTGCGAGGACCAACTAGATCTCCTTCTATTATGACACACTTGAACAGCGCCCTGGAGACATCATATCTCTCTTGCCATGCTTGATCTTCATACATGTTCTTGAGATGTTGAATTATCTCAATGACACCCATGGTCTCATGTTATCTCTGCAACTCATGGTTCATGGAGCACAACATCAAGCACTTTGCATCAATGGCATCATCAGAATGCTTCTTATAAGCATCCCTTTTTGCCTTTGGTGCGGTAGGAGCATGTTCCTCTGGAATTGGAGTATCCAAGACATAGAGCTTTCACTCCTGAGTGAGAACAATTCTCAATGTCCTAAAACAGTCGTGGAAGTTTTTCCCATTCAGCTTGTCCTTTTCAAGGACCGATCGTAATGAAAAGTGATTGTTGTTTGTTGTCATTTGTACTACAAAAGGAAATATATGCAGTTTAGTCCAAAACTCAATTTTGACTTATTTGATTGATTTGAAAAGTTGACGATATAATTAGGACTTTAATTAATTATCGCTCCCACTATTTTTGTTCAAATTGATAACCCTCACCATCAATTTAGAAGATCACAGTGTACAATCTTCTAGTGGGTTAAGATCCATATTTCATCAAGTCATGAGTTAGCTTTGGCTGATCGCCCACAATCTTGACTATTTAGGTAGGCCATCATGCAAATTGCATCATATGCAACTCTTGATGAATGAACACGTGCAACACCTTGCCATGAACATTCCGTGCCTCTGGGCTTAGACTCTCTAAGAATCACCAGTTAAGTCTAACCCAAAAGCCGACACGGTAAACATGCACCCTGCTTTGGCAGAACCTACATGTTTACCCTTCACACTTCTATGAGATAGACGGCGCACCACGCTTTGGCATAACCTATGCTTGGTCGATCAAGTTTTTCATGTGCATCTCTAATGGAAGGCGTAAAAGACTTAATATTTAGATGAGGGATTTGGTTTTATAGGTACATATACATATCCAATCACCACAATATATATTACGTATCATATACATGCTATATCCCACATAAAACATGCAAAATGATAAAAGCGATGATTATGGCCATCCTAATGTGATTCCTCAAGCCAAGAGGAATCACAGTCATCTAGGTCCACATCTCATGCAACCTGTACAAGATGAAGTGCTACAGCCGTCCAAGTTGATCAACTCATCATATGAATGACCTACTCACCCTAGCCGGTCGTCTGGGTGCCACCAGCCAATCGATTGGCTCCTCCAACTGATCGGTTCACCTGGTCATCGTGCATCTCTTCATGGCCACCACCCGATCGTCTCGCTCCTCGAACCGGTTGTCTAGATTGCCAACCGATCGGTTCACGCCTTGAATCGATCGTCTCAGTTGTCGTCAGATGTCCTCCGTTCTTTGACATAATAGGAAATATAAAAAGATCTATCCTATTTACATTTGTATTGGGAAACCCTGAGTTACATTCGGGGGGAGCAAAGGTAGGAAAGAAATCTCGAGTTATCTCGAGTTACATCAGGAATAGGAGATAGGGGATCGGTGCGCAGACCGAGATGCAAGCAACCACATACAACCAAACACACATACATAGGATTTATTGGCCATAACCACGCTATACATCCACCACAAAACTCATTTAAGGGTGACGTGTATTGAGTGCATTCATATTACATATCATATATGTATATTGGGATTTGTGGATTTTAGGATTGGACATGCATAAAGCTAATTTTATTCACATCGTATGCAATAAATAAAGGCAACAAACCAAAATCGATCATATCGAAAATCCTAAAGTATAGAGTAGTTGATGTGGCTTTGATACCACTCCTGGGTTATGGGCCGAGATAGAGAAGGCAGCAGAAACAAAAAAAATTCTCTCCCCATAACCCATAACGAAGGAAATGCGTCAACGTCTATACAATATGAAGGATGGTTTGTAGGAGCATACCTTGTCCTGAGGCTTGCTCGGTGATGATACCTCGCGGATTGTGCGGTCTTCACCTCCGGTCTTGGACGATGTCTGTGCAGCTCCTGGTCTCACCGGGACTGTCGGGATTGACAACTATTCTCCAAGTGGCATAAGTCTCCCGCCTCTAAAGTAGTCCACACGGACCACCTAGAACTCCGATCTCCTTGTCCCACAAGGAATCGAAAGGAGTTGCACCCTCTTGTCGGCGTACTAGTCACCAACACACTCTCCTACAACCAGTTGTTGTTCTGTAGTTGTCTTTCCCTTGTTGTGCCTCCCTTATCGGGTAGCACTTGCTCGTGCTCTCTCTCGGTTACCAAAACTAGAGAGAATGACAACTTTGCAGAGCAACTGGTGTTCTGAGTTGTTGTCTTTGAGAAGCCTTCACTAACCCTATATATATAGGAGGGTCATGGGATAGGGTTCTCTACCCTGGGCAATGCGGGATTAAACATGAGTAGAAGGGTTCAAGATTTTCCACAAAATAACCAACTGCACCACCTGAACCGATCGTTTCAAGCATGAAACAGTCGGTTGGGGAGGTGAGCCGATCGGTTCACACCTCAACCGATCAGTTGGGGAACCTGAGCCGATCGGTTCACTTTTGAACCGATCGGTTTGTGGTCCTAATCCAACTCAAATTGACTTTCAAACTTGTTTCTGATTAATCCAATATTAATCCTTGTCCAAATCGAATTTGTACAAGTGAAACAATTGTATTTGCAAAATAGTCTTCTGACTTTCCAAACGATCTTGGTTGGACCAGTTGAGCCGATCGGTTCAACCCTTGAACCGCTCGGTTCACCCTGTCCTGAGTCGATCGGTTCATCACATTAGCCGATCGGTTGGGGCAGCAGACTTGTGAAAATTAGTCAATCGTAGTTTCAATCAATCCGATACTCTAATCAATCGGTCCAACACCTTGAACACTATGATACTGAGCTATCAATTAATTGAGTGTTTAATTGAACTACTAAACTCCTTTAGTAATCAATCTAAACATCATTTGTGGATAAAGTCCTCTTCCAGGTTAAATCCTATGTGTGTGACCCTGCAGGTCCATTTCACGTTGGCAGTGAAAGTCCATAACACTTATGACTTCACAAGCAAAGAGTGGTGCCTAGTCACACATCAGTACTACCCAAGTGAAAAGGAAAGTTGGAGAACAACTTTCAATCCTACAATCAGTGAATGGTGTTACAGCAAATGTATAATTCATTTGTCACTGATATCCCGAATGAACTCAAGGCATGGAACAATCATCCTGTCAACGTTCATTCACTTTCTTGATCTCAGAGTAGATTGGAGGAGATTTGTATGACATCAATATCACATATTGATTCACACATGCGTGCACGCCTATCTCAATCCTACTCATCAAGTGGCCATGGATATCAAACTCCCTCAGGAGGGAGAAATCCCATATCTATCACTCACCACTCAAAAAGCCCCATGTGTCAAAGCCACCCAATCATCACCTTTATAACAAACCATGTTTCAGGACTGTGTTTGATGATGTCAAAGTGTACCCAACGACACGTGTTGAGTGTAGTGATTTTAGGTCAAAGAATTACACTCACCACCATCACTGTGAGAACTGACTATGACTACCATGCCATGGTTCCATGTGTCAAACTCACGGTGGGTCTATCTGGTACACTTGTTCTCTAACCAGTACCTATGTGTTTGGTTTGATATCTCCATATCATGACTAATGAGATTCTATCATCAACCAACACCACAATCTAGTCTTGTGTGTCATTGTTGTCTATCTACCTTCCACAATGACATCCGACTAGGGACATGAAAAGAATGTACAAACTCTTAGCATCCGTATGATCTCATCATTCAGGTCCTTAACCTGAAAGCATACGTCATTGAGTATTGTCATTCTCTAGACATTCAATATGTTCTATCATTATCTCATATGACTGAACCAGAAAGAATTGGAAGCTTGCCTTTGATCTTTATCAAATCAATCTTAATGTATCCCACCAATCATCCCATGATTGGCTCTCAGGGCATACATACCAACATTTACTACTTCAAATCTAGGCGATATTGACATGGCTTTGTCATACATACCAAGAGTTTTCTTAGTAGATGATGGAACATGCCTTGAAGAACCACAGAGAGAAGAGGAAGTGAAGGAAACATTAGACTAGATGCACCCAAGCAATGCAAAGGGTCCAGATGGAATGAAAACCATGTTTTACCAGACCTTCTGGGACATACTAAAAGGAGAAGTTATGCATTTTATCTTTGATTGGTGGAGCAGCAAGGTATCTTTGGAGGAGATAAATAAGAGTGACATAGTTCTCATCCCAAAAATTTAAACTCCAACTAGAGTTACTGACTTCCTCCCCATGACCCTCTATAAAGTGTCCTACAAGATCATTAAAGAAGTCACGGCTAACAAGATCAAGAATTTTTCTGGGCAAGATGATATCTAATAATCTAATTTACTTCATAAAAAGTAGGTTCATCACTGACTACATCCTTGTGGAATATGGGCTTTTCCATATGATGAAGAAAAGGAAAAAGGGGAAAGAATGTTCCTTGGTTGGAAACTGGACATGAGTAAAGCATATGATAGAATTGAATGGTGCTTTCTAGACACTGCAATGACAAGAATGGGGTTACTAGCCCATTGGAGGAACAACACCAGAGAGTGCTTCTCTAGAATCTCACACTCAGTCATCATTAATGGGGCAAGGAGATGGACTATAACACTGACTAGTGGTTTACGCCAAGGTGATCCTATTTCTCCATATCTTTTCCTATTTTGCACATAAGTGCTTTCTGCTTCACTTCTATATGCATCTCAAAATGGGTTAGTCCATGGGACCATGGCTAGTCATCGTGGACCTAGAGTTTATCACATGTTTTTTTGCAGATGATAGCATTCTTTTTTCTAGGGCAAACCCTAAAGAGATCTCATGTTTAGCTTCTGAGAGAGCCTTGGGTTAGATAATCAATTATGAAAAACCATAGGTGGCCTTTAGAAACAATGTGAAGCAAGAAAGATAGGAGGAAATTAGGACTATACTCAATGTTGATGAGGTGTACAGACATGCCAAGTATTTGGGACTACAGATAACATTGGGGAGGTCTAAAAAGTTGGTGTTTGCCACAATTAAAGAAAGAGTGTGGAAGAAACTTCAAGTATGAAAGGAGAAGTTGTAGTCAAGACCGAGGAAGGAAGCTCTAATCAAAGAAGTCATTCAAGCAATCCCTACCTATTATATGATTATTTTTAAGTTGATGGATGGTTGTATTAATGAGATCCACAATATGATTGTGCACTTCCGATGGGGATCCAAGGAGTGTGAGAGAAAAATGCACTTCCTAAGCTGGGACAAATTCTGCATTCATAAATCCAATGGAGGGATGGGATTCCGGGACCTAAAAGCTTTAAATTGGGTTATTTTAGCCAAACAAGGGTGGAGATTACAAACAAATGTCGACTTGTTGGAAATCAAGGTTTTAGGAGATAAATAAAATAGAGGGGACCATATGTTACAGGAGCTCGTTGGGAATGGAACAAGTTATATGTGGTGAAGCATATGGGGCGGCGTTCAGAAAATCTAAGGAGGACTCCTATAATTGTAATAGTAGTATCTGTGATGATTGATGGGTACCAAGCCTTAAAGATGCTCTAGCTAGCTACATGGAGATGGGTGAATTGGAAGGCAGACCACTGAGCGATCTAATCAACTACAATAGCCTCTAATGGGACCTTGAAGGCCTTCTTAATAAGTGTCCATACTATATATAGGATCAGATCTGTACCATTCCACTAGGATCTAGCAAAGAGGGAGATCAAATTACATGGGAGCCAGATGAAAAAGGAATCTTCTCTGCACGGTCAACGTATAACTCTCTAGCTATGGATGTAGGTGGCGAGGATGGGGATGAGGAGATAACTTGGAAGAGGCTTTGGAAGAGGAAGTGGCCACCTAAACTTGCCCACTTTCTATGGAGGGTACATAACGATATCCTCCCAATGATATACAAGCTTCATTGAAGACATGTTCCGGAAGATGTTACATGTCAATGATATGGGGATGATCTTGAGAACCTTATGCATGCCATTCTGAATTGTAAAGAGGTCGGGAGGGTATGGGAAATGAGCATGCCCTTCTTAATTGTAAAGAGGCAAGGAGGGTATGGGCAATGGGCAATGTGGACATTGATAGATGGTGTGATAATAGATCATCTAGAGCCAATATATGAAGTGAACTGATGGACCGAAGCAACGAGGATGAAGTGGACGAAGCAGTTGTTATTTTATAAATAGCATGGACTGCGAGGAATAGCTAGGTCTTTGAGGAAGGTAATGTTTTTGTACCAGGATTAGTGATGAACTTCTAAAGGATCATTGCATATTATAGGAGATATCATATTAGCCAAAATAATGAACATCCTGAGAAAGATAGAAGGGAAATAGCTGCTTGGCTTCCTTTGATGTCAGGGTTGATAAAGATGAATGTAGATGCCGCATTGAAGACAAATGAATTTGGAGGGGTGATACGAGACCACAGAAGTAGATTGTGAGTGCCCATTCAATAGAAATTCATCTGCTCATCTGCATATCTAACAGAGGGTGTGGTGCTTCTTGAAGGTATGAAGGTCTGCATACAACTGGGATACACAGATGTCCAGTTGGAGTTTGGTTGAGATACATTGATACAAGATATCAAGAGAAGGGGGTCATAGGATGGTCAGGATGACGCAACTATATTGAACATCCTCCAAGGGATGTAAGGTTTTGATGCAATTGACTTATGCTATATACCACGAGCATGTAATAACCTAGCACACCAGTTCACGTACATGATAAGTAGCTTGCATGTACCTTTTGTATCACAAGGCTCATTTGATAGGGACTTGATTGTATTGTCTTAGACAGATATTAAGTAATGAATGATAATCATTTTAACTTCAAAAAAGGAAAAAAAATATATACATACATAATGTATATATATGTATGTATTTATATATATTGATTTTATATGGATAAATTTGATTATACTAATGTATACTAGAACCAAATTGAATAAAACTAAACTATTCTTAATTGTTTGAAATTTTAGAGACTGAACCAAACCATTCACTATCGCAAATCCTATTTGAATGGTTACTTTAATTTGGTTTGATTAGGCATATGGTCCTACTTTGATTATTCCAAAATCTAGCAAATATTGTCATGTTTGATATCATTGATCAATGAAGAAATAGTAACAAGGACCAGAATTAAGTATAACAATGACGCTCATCAATATCTTTAATGATGAAATCTTACTTCACATAAGGGAAATAAACAAAGTAGTCACCAGATCTTTTAAGTTGATGTTGCAAAGTTATCTCCTTGCATAAAGAGATAATTGTGTTTATCATAGTGAGGATAAAAAAGAAAGAAGTTTGAAATAGTAGGTAGCCCTATAAAAAGTATGAAATGAAAATTGTTTTCTGCACGCTCTAAAATAGAACCATGTGATGCACATGGCAATTAGCTACCTAATTTGTGTTTGATTGAATTATTGTGAGTTGACCATTGAAATTGTCTTTATTATTCAAATAATCCAATCATAGACATCCTTCACCCATATTTTCTCAAGCTAAAATGTCGGTCTAGCTCAACATGATTTATTTGAATAGAACAGACAGAGTTAGTTTTAGCTTAGTATTAGGAGGTTGTAAGGAATCATCCAACTGATCAAACCATAATTAATTATTAGGAGAAATCCCTAGTTTACCCAACAAAAAATAGAAATCCATAAAACTGAGTCGGTTGATTTTGAATAAGATGATACACATATTAATCCCACCGTCATAAAACATAACATGACATCACATCAAAATACATCTCATCTAATTAGAGTTGTTCCATTAGAAGACATGTTATGAGCACAACTGGAATCTCTTTATTCACTTCATCAATAATATTACAATATGATTCATATGAATGAAGACACAACAACTTAAGAATACACGATATGAGTTACATACTTTATTATGTCATGGGTAGTTTGAGGCATACCACTCAAACTACTAGCTCGTGGTTGCAAAGCATAAACTAGACCCATATGAGATATTAGGATTAACACAGTCCATTATGTCTCCTCACACACCTTGGGTCGAGGTAAAGGTAACTGAAGGTAGCATTCTCATATGCAAAATCTATCGTGGAATTGTCAAAAGTGGATCCACATATATGAAAGGTCCTGCTTGATATAGAGGTCACAAAACTAAGAAAATAAGGTATGCAACACAAAGAAAAACACACGAGCATGGGCGATCTCCATCACATATCACATATTTTGACTGATCTCCATCAAACCTATTAGATCATATCATTGTTCCCACCTTAAAAATTTGATCACACTATCTATCATCTTATTTTCATCCATGTTCAATTAGGGATAACAATAATCATTGGGACATGTTGCCATACCAATTATGACACCCATACAATAGCACTTAGGGTGTCAACGTCATGGCATCAAGTATACACGTACATATCCCATATTCAAGATACATCTAATGTTATCACATTTGATCAAATACTTATATAAAGTCTTAATGTAAGAGAGAAAAGAGAGATGAAAGACATAGAAAATCATATGAAGAGGATAATTAATCCATCTTGATCATTTTATCATAAAAGGACAATTATCCTTTATTAATCTTATAATGATTAAGAAACTACTTAGTTACTTCATGTGCACTTTATTATTTACCCTTATAATGCATTTCATATATATTTATATTATTATGCATCTTGATTGGTAATTACATTTAGATTCATTTCTAAAAAAAATCAAGTATGCATGACTTCAGAAGATAAAATACAATTCACAATGTAACTCTAGGAATTCATTAGGACATAAACCACCACTACTATTCATGCAAGGCTAATTTCACCACATAAGTCCATACTAAGGAGATGACCTTGTATGGATATAAAAAAAACTAGAGTTTCTAGATTCCACCTCATAATTTAATGAATTACCACCATGATAAGTTGCAACTTCAAAGTCAAAATATGTGGGAGTTGTATCAAATACAATACATAAAGAAAACCATTCTTATGCATACATGAGTTGTATGGAAATTATAGGTCTAATTTAAATGAAATTTCAGTATCATAGAAGTTTTGTAAAGGCCTTACGGTCATTCTATTTCCACTTCTAATAGTAATAATAACATGTCTATAAATTTTCCTATCTTATGGCACCACAATACCATAAAGATAACTTTTTAGTAACATTTCACGTGTATTTTGATTTACAATAAAAGCATGTTTAAGAAAAAATGATATTAACATCAAGTATCACTTTTAGAATATTAAGAAGAACATGAAATTTTGTATTTCCCTTTCACCCATCAAGAAAATTTCACAAAAAAATATCTTTTACCAAATTAGGGGGTCATAGAGAAATATTAAGGCATTTTAGAACACCAATGTACAAATTTTGAAAATTTGGTCTCTAAACCAATAAGAAAATATGTAAATATCATCAAGAATCTCCCTTAAGAGATAGAGTAAGGATTGAAAATGAAAAATTATGTCATGTAATATGAAAATAAAGTTTAAATATTCAACCTTCATGTATATAAATAGAGCTTAGAACACATTGAGGAATTTGCACGCACGAGTAAGAAAAAAAATAGCTAACAAAATCTATATCATTAGATTGTCATGGTGATGGACATGAATTCCATTCAAGTTATCTTGGAGAAATCTTACAAATCCTAGACCAACCCTCCAATAGCCCAAAAATTGAAGCTTCAAGCAAGTTCTGGCTTCCCTTAGTACAAAGAGAGAAAAAATGAAGGTTGTTTTTCTTACATGTGTTGGTTCCACTATGTAAGTACACATGGATCAAACAAGGGATTCAAATAAGATAAAAAGTAGGAAATATATATAAAAGGAATATATTACAAGATTAGGGCTAAAACCAAAATTTTCTAGCTTTGGTTGCAACTACATAAGCTTGATCGTCTATACATAAGGGCCATCACCTACCTTGGATATCCCACCACGACTATATGGGTCTATTTCATGTTATAAAATCAAGGATGCATGTCAAATGGGCTTGTAGGTTGACATAGAGAGGTTTTATAAGATAGAATGGGTGTAAATGTGAAAGTTTCCCATCACTAGTGTTTAGCATTACCATCTGTCAATGCAAAACTTTCATTGATCAAGAATCCTTTTCATAGTCCCTATTATCATTCTCATAGGTTTGGGCATCATTCCCATTGGTTTATACAATATTTTCATTGGTTCCAATCTTATATAGATTAGAAAGTCCATTGGTTTGGTAACATAGTAACTTTGACTCAAAATCCTCATTGGTTGTCGAGTATGTCTTCTCATCGATTGCTTGACTAGAAATTCCATCAGTTGATCACTTCTACTGGTCCATTATCTTTCAACACAAAGATTCCATCCATTTTTGTGTTCATAGCTCTCATAATTTTTCTTGAGAAACCTCATCATTTGATGCATCCAAACTCTCATCGTTTGACGCATTTGTACCTCCATAAGCTGAAGGATCCATATATCCATTGGATTAGAAAGTTAATTGTTTTATGGATTGTTATAAAACCATTTTTTACCCTCCTCCTACCCCCACTAACCACAGAGTCAGTGGAAGTAGGGATTGGGCACCCGTCCATAGAATGGCACATAGTTTCACACAAGAAACATATATGAAAAGGCAAATCAAACTAAAGAGATGACAAGATACTAAACATGGAGATAGAGATATGTACGCATTCCATTTCTAGCATCCCATTAGTGTTTCATTTCATAGAAAGTGCAGCAGATCTTCATCTGGAAACTAAAAATTTGATAAACAAAACATATTAATGCTAAAGAATTAAGAACACTATGAAAAGGCATGTAAATAGTTTAATAATTTATGAATTATGCTTGTCTAGATCAAGTACTAAGAAAGAACAAGATACATGTTGAGGAAACTTGACAACATTATCTTATACAATGCATGTTTTAGGTTTCTTTATCCATTATATTAAAATAGATTTCTTTATATAATGTCCAAGGTTTGCCAACATATGATAATCAAACATGAATGTAGTATTCATAGGAACAATATCTCAACCAAGTAAGTAAGTATCCAAGCATTCATATGATCATACATACAAGCAAGCCAATAGCATAGTAAGGTCAAGAGAAAAATGTAGCTTGCGAGTAGAGTACAAGATATGATCCAAGAGTATTATTTCTAAAGAGGGCCCAACTCAAAGTGGACCTATGATGAAAACACATAATATGGGGTCTTAGACTAGTGGAGTTTTTTTAAGATAAACATGCATCATGTCATGTAGATGGTATCCTAAACTGAAGTATCCTATAGTTCAAATATGGTCTCTTCTTGTCAAACATGCGTGCCTGGATTCAATCATAATGCAAGTCTAAATATTAAACGTTAGGTCTAGGAGGACCATCCACATTATGAATAGAGAAAGATATAGATAAGTTCTGATTTAGCAAGTGAGGAAGCATGAGGGATATATTATCATCAATGTCTAATCATGCATGGTTAATTTTAGTCATTTAACATCAATTCCATGCAAAAAGGTCTCATTTCCAAATCATAGAAGTGTTAGGTAGATCAACTTGGTTTTAGTGCTATAAGTGTGATAAATCTATTGATTTTAAGTCATTAAGATATCATATGTGGCGTTAGATTATGATCAAGAAAGGTAGTATCCCAACAATCAACATATGCATCTAGAACATCTTAGAAGTCACACATATGTCACATGTAGTCAAAAGGCTTACATGGGTATGCTACATGACATTTCATGAAACAAGTCATATAAGAACTGATTTTGGGGTCATCATATATAGGTTTGAACATATAGAATCACGTTGCATAAGAAAAAAATATTTGATAATGTAAGTATATCAACACTACATGTTATAACAGAAGAAGGTTAATAAATGAGTCCTATATGTCATATGGGTTTCTTATGGAAAAAGGACACTAGTTCCTCATGTTACAAAACAACACCAAGTTTCCTAAGATTAAGCAAGTAATATCATGCATAAGTAAAAAGTGCCACTTTTAGGCCAAAAGAGTAAAAGAACAAAAAAATTGGTCTACTTCATGATTAGAGGCAAAAGATGGTTAAAAGTTATTGTTTCCAAATTAAAAAGTGATATAGGAAGAAATAAAACCAAAGTGGAGCAAGATACATCCTTTATTATTCAAAAGTACAAGCAAAATGTGTTTTAGGGGATATCATAAGAAGAACATTTAGATTTAGGTTTTGTAACTAACTCAATTAGGTGGATCTTGTCGAGAGGATCAAAATTCATATATTATATGTCATGTTTGGCCAAGGATTGTGCAATATATGATTTATTAAAGGAATTACCTAAAATGGGTCCTCCTGGGTCATTGGATCCTGATCTGACGGTTGAGGGGTGGTTTTGGACGGCCACTGCTGGACTTGGGCCATTTGGTCCATCGACTAGTGTAGTCAGTGACTTGGCCCGAAGCTGGCTGACCCCTTTCCTGCCCACAGTTGCCACCCACTGTGAATCACCATAGTCGACTGTTGGAGGCTCCCGCCCACTCTCGAACGTGGCATAGTGGTCGTTCACCATTGCCTAGAGTAGCGTTGGTCTGCTCACAGGCCTATAAGCCATTGTGACCGTCTTGCTAGAGCCATTGAGAGAAGGGGATAGGAGGCAGTCAGAGGCCTTCAAACCCAGTCGCCTACCTGCGGTCGTACCATGCGAGCTCAGGGGGTCAACTTCCCATGGCTGAAGAGGGTCAGATCATGGATTCCTAAAACACTCCCTCCAGGCGGCATAGGAGAATGAAGGTATAAGAAGATGGAGGTTGGGGGTGAGTTAGGATTCTAGAGAGGGGGAAAATAGGGGAAAAAGAAAGAGGGAACAAAATGGTGTAAAAATAGGGTTTCCATTGTTGAAAAGGGGGGCCCTTTTTTGCCGCGCTCTGTCTCCATTGGGGAATGGAGTATATTGGTGGTGCTAATGTTGGGTAGGTGGATCCAGCATTGTTTGCTCCGGTGTGGAGTACGGAGGTAGGGGATGGATGAACAACCATTAGATGCAGAGGAAGGAATCCACTACTCAAGATCCAAGGGACAAAAATGATAACAAGACTTGATTGGATGACACATGGGTCAGTGGATCACCATGGGTCAAAAGGAGATGGGGTGCCCACTTCATTGGGCCTAATAAGGTCTAAAATTCGATTAAAAGAGCTAAAATCATGGTTTAAAGCACAAGGTATTCAATTGGGCATATCTCTCACATACTAATTTAGAATTGAGCAAAATTAGGCTTGTTGGAAATGTGAGAAAGAACCCTACAACATGAGAATGATAACAATGTCTATGTGGGTTCAAGATAAGATCAAACTAAAAAGGAACAAGGTGGAGAAGAGTGAGAATATTTGCAAACTAGATTTGGGTCATAAAGGGCATCACATGTGCATTAATTCTACTCGAGTGTTATCAATCATGCATCAAGACATATTCAATTATAAAATTGAAAGGAGGTCAAGTATATTGAACAAGGTAGTGTTTAAAATTACTTCATTGAATAGAGAGAAATATACAGTCCATCAGATGAACCCATGTCTATCATCAGTGTATGATATATAGGTACCCCATCAGTTACTGAGGATAGGAGCATCATCAGTTGATGAGTCCATTAGCCATCATCAACTACCACCACTACCACTCTAGCTAGGGTTGAAACCCTAATCCAACTAAGGTCAAAAGCATAAAATAAATGAAAATATAGAATGATATTGAATACAAATATGTAAACGGATAATATACACTCAATTTTAACTATTTCCTCAATTAAAGTGAAATTGCATATTAGTCCACAATTGTAGATGAAATTGGAAATCAAGGAAAATAAAATACATGAGTTAGATTGGAATCAGATCTTAACCAATTGATTCCAAAGCTTATCGAGCATTCATACAAAGGAAAAACAAGTTTATATACTCTTCACATAATTTACAATTAGATCCTCATACTATGTTGATTTTATAATTAAGTCCACCACGTGTAAAGAAACTTCAAATTAGGTAAACCAAAGTGAAAATTAAACCAATTTCGAGATATATATCATTCAAATGGTTTCAAAATTGACAAATAAAAAAAAGTATAGTAATAAACAAATATCATAGGAATATTAAGGTTAAGTGAGGTTTGTGCTATCATAGCTATAAACTCCTCAAAAGGATTTTACCCCCAACATTTTAATATTAGGGTAAAAAACAAAAACAAGCAACATATAACCCTATCTCAAAAGTGCTTAGGAATGCCTCATGTTTTTCATCATCATTAGTGCTCTCTCATCATGAATTTCTTTTGAACTTCTAGGGTAAATTCTTTATGGTTGATATTAAGTTTCAACTTATCATCCAACATTTGTTGAGTTATCCAAGTCTATTAGCAGCTTCTTAGGAATTAGTAATATATCATATTCGTCGGCCTCACTTGTTATCTCTTAACCCTTTGTATGTCCCTTTAATTATAATGATAGTTGTCATTTTCCCATTAAGTTATATACTTTTTCATCATATATTTTTGTATAGGATCTCTTGCATTAGGAAGGTTAGTTCATGTATTCCTAAAGCTCATCTAGCTAGTGGACACTTATGTGCACATATTAATTCTTTTTTTCTTTTAATAGAAACCCATTATCTTTTTATTTAACCATATGAAACTCATCATCACATGGGTACAAACAACATATTCTTACTTTCCTTTTAGACATCAACCATCTTGGCTTTATCCTATGGAAAAAACATGTTCTTGTCAAACCAACCTTCTACCAAGATATGTGACTTCACCATTTTCTATTCTCTAATTATGCGAAGGTATTGGGATTACATCATATGCGATCATCAATACATTTGTTTCATCATGATATCAACCTACTAATTAATGACTATTATATAAAAATATTATAGATTTCCTTATTTATGTATTTCAATATCAATTTTCATCTTAATCATCACCATACATTTTTGTTAGGATTATGATTCTGTATCATATTAGGGTTTTCATCTCAACATCTTTGTTTTGATTCACTTCAATTCCTTATCATTATTCACATTATTTCATCCAAAAGAGATCATTTCATAAGTAAATTCTCTAATATCCGTGTTATATCATGATTATTTACTTCCATCTTTTCTTTATAGACACTGGTTGGGCTGAGATTAGCTCAAGATCCACTCTTATGTACCATTGTAAGTCCTTATCATATGAAATTCTACTTTTAATCTGATTTTTCCTCCACTTCTATGGATTCTTTTCATCTTAAATTCATCTCATAACATATATTTTATGAACATCCTATTACTCACATGAACATTCTACATGCTGCTTCAGGATTCCCATTACTATTGCACATAATTAAATCTTCATACATATGTTCATGTTTCCTTAACCTCATATACACTTCATCTCAACTTCAAACGTTGGATTCATATCCATACAAGGTGTCCTTCCAAGTTCTGATAACTCCATTTTATAGTTTTCACATTCACATTAAGAAGTGCAGTGTCATATATTTTCCTTTAATAATTAAGAGCATAGGTAGTACTAATTCAAAATAAGGATTATATATTCTCAAGTGATTATATTAGTACCTTGTATCATTTATTTATCCAATAGTATACATAATTCATACTCAACATATTGTGACTTAATCTGGAATTTGCATCTCTCCTCATTTAATATCTCATTTTTTTTCATCATGAGATCTTATATTATTGTACTCTTGGATTGTTTTCCAACTGATTACATGGTCAAAATACTAGGAAGGATAACAACCAAAGAGTTCCACACTAACTCTCCCTCCATACGCAATACATGACTGGGACATGCAAACAGTCTATTCAAGTCGCATGCACAATGCTCATGTCAGGTTCACCACTTAGTTATTGTTGTAAACCTAATTCATGTTGTCCTTGCAGACTTAGCTAAGTTATGATCTGATACCAAACATGTAAGGACCCATCCCATTAATTAAATCCTAATTGATCAATAGTAGAAAAACCTTTTACAGAACCCAACAAAAAATTGTCATCCATCAAAGACCTAGTCGATGGATTCCAAATAAGGAAATCCACAAAAAGATAGACTATGATAAAAATAACATGACATTGTACAAAATTGTATCACATCACTTTAGAAATGTTCAAGATGTGATAGGAGCACAAATTGGAATCTCTATATGAACTTCATTAAAACAATATTTCAATATGATTCATATCCATGAAGATACAATAATCTGAGAGATCTAGATCAAGCTACCACTTGAAACAATAAGAGACACAAACAAAGGTAATCTATCGTATAGTTCAACAACTACCCACAATCACTAAATCATAAGATTAAAGTGACATTGTAGACTGACTCTATTATTCCTTAGTACATATTGATCAACACATCCTTTTCATTGCCTCTAGTATGCTGAAAAGATGTAGAAAATCACATGGTGCTACCCCCAAACCCAACAATATGATATAGAAAAAGCTAGAAAAAATTATCTTAAAGGCATATTTTGATCATATTACGTAGAGGAAGATTAATCAAAAGGTAAATATCTCTATGTTGATTATGTGCATCAAGTACCCATTTTTTACATGAATATATTCAACAAGTAGAAAAGATTATACCGTATCTATACCTGAGCCAAAATTTACTTATAGAGAGCATGAAACACATATAATACTTGCAATAAGTAAAGGAATGCATTTACACATACATTTGTTTCGTCAATAAAACACAAACAAATATAATACAAGGTTGAGTTATACATTTTATTATGCCCAAGGTAGTTTTAGGCATACTGCTCAAACTACTAGCTAGTGGTTGCAAATACCAAACCAATCTTGTATAAGATCTAAGGATTCCCATACTCCATTGGATCTCTTCACACACATTGCAACGAAGCAATGCTAGGACAAATATACCATGGAATTGCTCAAACATTGATCCACATATATCACAGGTCTAGCTTGGGTACAGAGGTCATGACACCAAGAAAACAAGGTAAAAAATCAAACCATTGAGACACCACCATAGACACACTCCATCACACATCACATCTTATCACTAAATCATCAATCTCAACCAAATACCTATAGATTTAAAAACCATTTCGTATACCAATCTTGAAGGTCCTTGTATAACACTATTACACGGGTCCAAGTATCTTCTCGCAATTCTTAGATTGCTACAAGATTTATCTCGTTTCACTATTTTTTCTAATGACCCAGGGAATATATATATATATATATATATATATATATATATATATATATATATATATATATATATATATATATATATATATATATATACACACTACAACAAAGAAATAGCATACAAGAAACATAGTAATAATTCAAATATTAACCAAGCCATAACAACTCTAGAGTATATAGAACATATTCATATATACCAAACCACTTCAAATCAAGGTAGAAATAATCTTTCTCTTGCCACAAGAATGCCCAACAAATAAAAAAGTGGAACCACAAGGGCCAACTTGCCAATCTCAGCTATGACAAGGCCGGACATATAAAATCATGACATATAACCCTTAAGCATGGCATATACTAGGATATATCTCCTTCCACTATTTCTTCCAAAAATAAAAATAGAATTACAAAAGCAGGGTATTATACCATACATAGAATCTATTATAATCATCATTTAGAATGAAACAAGATTAAACAATAGGATTCATCATCACTATTCAAGTGTAAGGATATCATGAGGAATTGTAGTAATGTATTATATTTTGGAACATTTACTTCAAGTCAACCAATCATCATTACATGTATCTTTTGCAACCTATTTGGTTATAATAAAGTGAACATCATCATTTAAGGATAAAGTCATCAAACCCATGAGATCACATCATCTTTCCCACCTTAACTATTTCACTATCTTATCCTTCATCTTATATTTTATCCATGTTTAATCATGGACTAACTTAAACCCTTGATCCCTTTTATTATCCCAAAGATGACACCCATACCATTGCACTCAGGTATCAACATGAACACATCAATTCTACATGTATGTATCCCATATTCAAGATACATCTTGTAATGTTATGTTTCATCACACTCTTATCGAACTCTTAGGGTTAGGGAGAAAGGAAAGAAGAAACATATAGGTAATCATATGAGGAATATAATTAATCCATTAGGATTATCACTACTATAGAAAAGGCCTTTGGCGTCAGTTATTTAAGGCTTATGGCGTCAGTTTCCAAGTGACACCCAAGTGGGCACCGCTAAAAGCCGACACCATCAACGTCGATTTCCTAACCGACGCCATCACTCTTCCCGCCACCAAAAATGTACCAGCAAGGGAACTATAGGCGTCAGTTATTAAAGAAAGATGACACTATATCCTGGTTAAAGACGTCGGTTATTAAACAAAAACTGACGCCATTACCCTTCCCGCCACCAATAAAGCACCAGCAAGGGCACCATCAGTGTCGGTTTTTATAATAATAATTGACACCTTATCCCCTGCCACCACGGCCGTGCTACCCAGCACGGCCGTGGTACCTGGCCAGAAGGGCACCATCAACGTCGATTTTTATACTAATAATCAACGCCATATCCCTTGCCACCACGACCGTGCTACCCAACACGGCCGTGGTACCTAGCCGCAATAGGCATCCGTTTTACAGATAACTGATGCCAGAATGGGATAACGACGTCGGTTTTAGACTAACAACCGACGCCTATGTGTTTTGTTGTCAGTTTTACACAAATAACCGACACCTATGTTCTGATTTTTTTTCTTATCAATTTGTAGGCCTGCTGTATGGCTAGTCAGTAGAATGCAGAACCTACAGTTCAGTTTTGAACTACAGGTTTACAACATACATTGATATCAGCCAACAACATTCATGTATTGATCATCTTCACATTCACGCATATGATAATTCAAAAAAATTCATTCACATTCACAAAAAAATAATTATGAGAACAAAGTTTAGAAATATCATTCCTTATTCATCATCGTCATTATCTCCATGAGTATCCCAATTATATTTAAAAATTCCCACTACTTCTAGGGCTTTTGTCCATTGTTCACTTACATCATTTAAATCATGCATCGTATAGGGAGTATGTACATCTAATAACTTTTCACCTATAGTGAAGTCAGTTTTAAACACCTACAAAGAGAATGATATATATATATATAATATATAATAAGATTGATATATTTCATATTATCTAATGAAACTACATATAATACCTGATGTATGGTATCGATTTCCATTGCGGCATGTTTGATAATTATGCTCATAAATCATATCACATAGTATCCACATGCCCAGCTGTTGTCTTATGTAGCAAACTATAAATTGAAACATAAAAAATATTCAAAAATATAAATAAGCACAGTTCACATAAATAATATATACATTTGAGTCGGGAAATTACTTTCACATTCTCCCAAATTAGTGGCGGGTTGTTTTTCTTGGGGACCTTTCCTCCAGCTTTTTTGAACTCTTGTAAAGCCCTACATGTTAATGTAACACATTAAATTTCATAATTAAATAGTAATATAATAACAGATGTTAACGGATATAAAAATATGAAATATTTCTCACAGGAATAATGGCTTTTCCATTGGGTGTCCATATATATTCAATTACTTCCCCGTAGGATCTAGATAATAGATAGTGAATGTCTTGGGGACAATAACTAGTAACTCCCAATGCTTACCACTAGAGGTAAGAAAGTTAAAAATTAATAACTCAAAAGTCACAATAAAAATATAATTTTCTTAAGTCCAAATTATAAGCAAAGTAAACTTACCCGACATTGAATGGAGATATTATCACCGTCTTCTTGTTTTTACCAAAATATTTAAAAACATCACAGAAGTATGAAGTAATTGACCTAGGGTGTTTATCTACAAGACTAATCAAAGATGGAACCAAAAGTCCCACATGGATAAATGAAAAATCTGTACATATCGTGTGTAAGTGCCTGCAAAACATGTATTACATATGCATTATTATAGAAGAAATCAGATCACCATATATAAAACAAGGTATATGGATGTATAAATAAGATCTCACCATATCCATAGCTTTACATAGATGTATTCATCCAAGCATAACGAAACAACTCCCAAATATCTTGTATAAAGAGCTTGTTATCGTATGATTGACCTGCAACTTCCTCCGGAATAGTAACATTTATAGGGTAATTTGGATCATGTTCGCCAATCCAATCTGCCATACCCCTACAATTAGGACCTAACAAGGCATGTAGGTCCCTTGGAAGCCAACTTGGTACTTCAGGAGGTGGGGGTGAAGGCCGAGATGTAGCGGGTGTCTTCCTTTTGACATGTATATATAATTTCAGATCAATTGACTCATATATATGTACACACTAACAAATTAACATAATGTAAATTTACCATACAATATTAGTATAGACGACATTTTCTTTGGGCCTTCTCACAGTCTTGAGACCGCGAGGAGCAGACCGCAAGGGCGCGAGGAGCCGAGCAAGAGTCAATCGCGGTCGTTGCTGCAGGACGACGATGGCTACTTGTGGAGGAGGAGCGGCACTGCGGTTTGTAGCAGGTCGGGATGAGCAGGTGAAGGTCTTCACGATTTTCTACAGGTCTTGGCGGGAGATCCTTGCGGTAGGTGATGGTGGCGCGATGGTTTAGGGTTGCAGGTGGTGAAAGAATAGCGGAAGGAAGAGGACCTGTGGCGGAGGAAGGCGGCGCCATCTTGGTTGTTGCAGGTGGTGAAGGTCGAAGGTGGGGTTAGGGTTTCAGTTCGAGCGGAGGAAGCAGGTAAGTAGAAGAAGAGGAAGAGGGCAGGTTGCATGGGTGGAACCGAGAGGATCATGGTTGGGGCTGGCCGTTGATCTGCGATCATGTTGTGAGGAGAAGGCCCAAGATCGAATGGATGATCGTGAGGGCAAGACTGCTAGGGGGTGGAGACCGAATGGTGTCCAGACCGAATGAATGAAATCGAATGGATCGAGACCAAATGGTCAAGATCGATTGAGCTGACCGAATAGGCAAACCGCTTGGTCAAGACCGATTGATCAAGACCAAGATTGAGAAGATCTTGAGTGAAGGTGGGTCAAGGGTTGAGTGGAGGTGACCTCTAGTTGAAGATTCAATCTCAATCATGATCCTGCATGAAGTCAATATGGAATTTAGTCAATAACTCGATAATTCAACTAATTAGGAAAAATTGTATATTGTGAGATTTAGTTGATGAAAGTGAAAGTATTGAATCGAATTGGGTCGAAGATGGCGATTGAATTTCATGATGAATATGGATTCATCACGGGGGGTAGGGGTGTCAAGAATTTTTCTATGAGAAATACCGCCCGAAGAGTGTTACTCGACTGCTATGGGTCTTCAACGCAGCTACTAGTTGATTATCTCATTAAAAAAAGCTGATGCATTAATTAACAAGAAAGTATGCATATGGGGTCCGTCCCCCCCCCCCCCCCAAAAAAAAAAAAAAAAAAAAAAGGTTTAAATGTTATAGCTCTAGGTATGAACGTCGGACAAGGCGCTTATATAACCGATGGTGTCTACCTTGGATGGTCAGGCAATTCCGTCGACATCATTAATATTTCACATATGGCTCGTAATCGGATTTATGGTAGCCTAGTAAAACTTTGCTTGGCAGCCGCCCTTGTTAATGCCACAGCCGATGTTTTTGGAGCAATACTTACTGATCAATATAACACAGGTATGTGTTTGGGCATGCAGATCTATATACCTCTTAATATTCCTTTGGTTAATTTGACCGTACGCATATGTCGCAGGGGGTACTTGGAATTTCAAGCAAACCGCTCCATTGCTCCCTGATATTCATGGACCATTCGTGCGTGAGTAACTAATTCATTTCATGGTACATGTTGAGTCGAGACAGCGATCGATATAGGCTGGTTGGATTCATGCCAGTTTCTCTCCCCTTGTTTTCTGTTGCAGAATGTAGTTTGACAACTATCAAGAACGCTGTTCTTTCCGGGCTTGATATCCTAGGCTGCGTCTGCTGCGATCCATCTCACGTCAACAAATCGGGCAAGTGTGTGCGGGACTGTGTTGTAGTGCCTCCTCCGCCACCTCCGTTGTGGAAGCCGCCTCCACCACCTCCCCCTCCAAGCCGTGGAGGAGGTGGAGGTTACTCAGGCTGCTATTGCTGCATCTATTACCTTTACAATGGGCATAAGACGTGCGTCAGAATGTGCACACCGTCGCAAGGAAGGTGCTAGTTAACAAACACAAAAAGGGATCCTTTCTGTGACTGCAGAAATAGATCCAGGGAGAAACTTCCAGTAATTGTATCTAATCAGAATGTACATGCTGGTGGATCAAACGGCCGTGTAACGTCGCATAGGAGCAGAATGTCGTTTTTCCTGAGTCAGAAAGGTTTAAGAACTGAAAATCTGGGCTCTTTTGCCCACAATGTTATTCATCTTGTCAAATAAGAATGGCGTTTAATCTTTCCCGCCTTCGTCCTTGCAAAGTTTGTAAAATAAACTATTGTTTTTAAAAGAACAGCAATTCTATTCATGCCACAATCGTGGCTCGAACCTGAGACCTATTGATAACAAATCAAAGAACTAGCTTTCCGGGTGTCCTATGTTGGACTATTAAATAAGACATTTTAGATAACTATATTTATATTTCTATGAGATTTACCGTTTGAAGTAATAAAATCGTGCTATTGATGCATCAAACAAGAGCAGGGGCAAAAAAAAATGAAAAACACCAGTGTATATATATGTTTGTAAGTTGAAGTTATAATAAATACGTTTGGAACGCATATTTGACACCTAATTGATTGTGGCGTGTAGCTTCTGCTATCCGCAGGTCGTTGGATTATTTCTACTTACGTGCATGTTTGAAACAGTTTTTCAACATTTTTATAAATGACTGTTATTTTGTATAAGTTTCGGAAATATAATTGACAACATTTTAGGCCTGCCCTAGTGGTGTGTGGTGTGTACCATGAATGGTAAGTTTTAGGTTCAATTCTTGGTGTTTGTGCAATTTCACAATCTTTTTTCGGATATTTTATAAATTTCTATAATAGTTAGCGGCTTTTATCTTGTACAGTTTCTAGTAGGTCATGAGTTTATTTTTTGTTGGACGTATATTTTTCAAATTTTATTACAATTTTAGATATGCCATTTTGTTAATGTCAGATTTCATGAAGACATATATCGCCCCCCTCACGTATTAAATCTTAGCTCGGCCCCTGAACAAGAGACATTGCAATCTCAGGAAATCTAGATGAATTGAGGATGAAGTCAATGTTAGAAAACACATACCTGAAGACTGTGGAGCATCTATGATCACGATGGCCTTGGTAACAATTGTATTGGGAGAGACGCCAAATAAGAACAGAGTAAAAGCGCGATGGCTTTGGCAACAATTGCATTGCGCGTGGTAGTGCTTTTATCATTATTAGAAAAAGTAATTGTAGCTTCATTGTCACAATATATCTGTGTTGGCTTATAAATTTGAATAGACAACCTTAATATTTTGTATCATATTCTTAAGACATATTGTATGTGATGATGTTTCATGACAATCTATAAGCTTGACTTCCATGGTGGATGAAGTTGTAGTCTTTTGCTTGATACTCCTTCATGATACCACACCACCGGCTAGTAGGAAGACATAGTATGTTGTAGACTTCCTACTATCTAGACACCTAATGAAATCTACATTTGAATATCCCATAACCTCAAGGTAGTTTTTCCTTCTATATGTAAGCATGTAGTTGTTTGTCACTTGCAGGTAGCACATCACCTTCTTCACGGCTCTCCAATAGTAATTGCTTGGGTTACTTTGGTAACGACCAAGCTTTTCAGTAGAGCAATGTCTGATCGGGTGCATATCTGGAGATATTATAGTCTCACAGCTGCAGATGTGTATGATATCTTTCTCATTTCATTCCTTTCAATATCATTACTAGGAAACTACTTGGAGTTAAATTTATCTCCTTCAACTATAGGTGCATGCCTAGTTGAACAATTTTTCATTCTATACTTCTCTAAAACTTGAGACATGTAAGTTTTCTAGGATATTCCAAGCATGCCCTTAGCTCGGTCTCAATGGATCTCTATATCGATTACATACATGACTTCACCCATATCTTTCATCTCAAAGTTAGAAGTAAGAAATTCTTTAGTTTGATCTAATATGTTGAAGTCATTAGTTGCAAGCAGAATATCATCTACATAATGAATCAATATTATAAACTTGTTTTCACTGACCTTTAGGTATGTACACCGATCAACAATGTTAGGTTTAAACTCAAAATTTGATATAATGGTGTTAGCCTTATATATACCATTGTCAGAATGCTTGTTTATAAATTGATTTCTTCAATTTACAAACCATGTGACTTCTACTATCTTCAATGAAACCTTCTGCTTTTTTCATATAGACTTCTTCAGATAAATCTCCATTAAAAAATGTCATTTTCACATCCATTTGGTGTAGCACAAGATTAAAATGAGCCACTATGACCATGACTACTCTAAAGGGGTCCTTCGATGAGACTGGAGAAAAAGTCTCTTTGTAATCAATGCCTTCCTTCTGTGTGAAATCCTTTACAACTAGCCTAGCAGTGTACCTCTCAATTTATCCTTTTGAGTTCCTTTTGTTCTGAAAGACCCATTTGCAGCCAATAAGTTTAACAATCTTTGACAAAGGTACAAGGTCCCAAGCTTGATTCTTATCCACAAATGCTAGTTCCTTCTTCATGGCATCAAGCCACTTAGAGGAATTTTTGCAATCTATTGCTTGAGGTAAAGATAAGTGGCCAATATCTTCAAAATCTATATTTGGATCTTGAAGGTATGCAACATAGTCATATGGGATGGTAGATAGTATTGTAGATCTTCTAAATTATGGATTAGATTCTACATCTTCTACAGGTTCCTCAGGTTGTTCTTCATTATGAGTATGTTCAACTTGTTCAATTACAACCTGACTAGAAGCATGATCTAATTCGATTGGCACATCCACCTGACAATTGTTTATGGGAATGATAATTGGATATCCTTTGTGACTTTGATTACATTCAGGTGTAGGACAACTATCCCGCATTTCATCAAATAAAATGTTCTGAAGTAGGTCATTTCCACTGAGATGATGATCCTCTAAAAATCTAGCCTTACCCGTCTCAACTATTTTTTGTAGGTGAGATGGACGGTAAAATCTATATTCCTTTGACCTTTTAAGATGACCAATAAAGTAACCACTAGTGGTTCTTGGGTCACATGCCTTCTCATGTGGATTGTAGATTTTAGTTTATGCACAACATCCACATATGTGCATATAGTTCAAGGATGGCTTCCTTCCTATCCAAAATTCATATGGCATTTTCTGTACAAACTTACTAGGAACCTTGTTTAATACATGCACTACCGTCTTTAAAGCCTCAGTCTACATTGTAGAAGGAAGGGATGGAATATAAAGCATTGCATGAACCATTTCTTTCAATGTTTGATTCCTTCTTTCAGCTACACTATTTTGACTTGGCGTGCTTGGATTTATATATTGAGGTACATACCCTCTTCTTGGAGGAAATGTACAAATGGTCCTGCTGCGATGATTTTGAGTCACATTTATAGACCTGTTTGATATGTGTTTTATGCTTTTATTAGTCATTTTTATGGTTAATGTTGCATAATTCATCCACTTTGGTCTTTGCTACTATTTTATGTCAAATCCCCTTTATTTCATTGTTTTGAGCATTAATTGTCAAAATATTATTATTTGTGTGAATTTATGTGGTTTTGTGTTTGAATTTCAGGGAAAACAAGTATCTGTTTCCGTCGATACCATCGACCGGACCACAGGTTGCCAGCCGCCAGTGTCAGCAAAGTGTCGATACTATCGACAGGGATGTCAATGGTATCGAGCTACCATCAGGTTGCTAATAAGGAAGCAATCGATAGTATCGACACCAAGTCGATACCATCGACGCACGGAGGCTACAGCGACGCACAATGACAAAACCGTCGCTACAGGTTCGTCGATACCATCGACTCACATCGATGGTATCGAGATTTCATCAGGCGCTCAGACGAAAAGAGAGAAGGGTTGCCGCTACCACACTGAGTCGATACCATCGACTCGCGTCGATGGTATCAACACCGTAAGATATGTGTTTGCTTTGGAATGATCTTAATCGGACGACCGTGGTTAATTAGCGACCTAATGAGGGAGATATACCTAATGACGGCCGCCAGGACGTGAGAGGCATCTCATGAGCCATTGCACGAGTACCGAGGAGCAGTAGAGAGGAGAACGGAGGCCAGAAGCTCATACCAGTTGATCCGGACACCGAAGAAGACAGATTCCACCACCGGAAGGCGGGAGAGCACATGTTCTACACGGAGGATCAACCGGTTCTTCTCCGTTCAGGGGTTTCACCTCTCAATTCACGTTTCATATGATTTCCCCTATCTCTACCATGTACTTGCTTGAGATGAAACAAACTTTATGACATCCACGATTACACTAGATAGCATGTGGATCCTACAAAAACTAAAATTGCAAGAAACAAATAACAAGAACAAAAACAATAAAGTTAAAAACTAAAAAACAGTAAAAGATAAAGCTGTTCCAACTACCCGATGGTATCGAGATTTCATCAGGCGCTCAGACGAAAAGAGAGAAGGGTTGCCGCTACTACACTGAGTCGATACCATCGACTCGCGTCGATGGTATCGACACTGTAAGGTATGTGTTTGCTTTGGAATGATCTTAATCGGACGGCCGTGGTTAATTAGTGAGCTAATGAGGGAGATATACCTAATGACGGCCGCCAAGACGTGAGGGGGATCGGATTAGCCATTACACGAGTACCGGTGAGCAGTAGAGAGGAGAACGCAGGCCAGAAGCTCATACTAGTTGATCCGGACACCGAAGAAGACAGATTCCACCACCGGAAGGCGGGAGAGCACATGTTCTACGCGGAGGATGAATTGGTTCTTCTCCGTTCAGGGGTTTTACCTCTCAATTCACATTTTTCATATGATTTCCCCTATCTCTACCATGTACTTACTTGAGATGAACATGCGGGGCTAATCCCCTTTATCTTTAGGACCGAGAGTAGCCCGAGAATTCATTGTATGCCAATTTTATAATAGTAATTCATATTTTATCTCCTAAATCCGTGGTATGATTTCGTTTTCTCAATATATTGTTATGCTTGATCACCATAATAATAACCTAATGCCCTTAATCACTTTGAAAGAAGGATTAACGGCTCAAAAGAGACGGAATTCACATTAATCGACAAATCCCTTGAACAAGGTGGTGTAAAATTAATGGTGGATACCGAGAGGTCGTTTATAATGCACCTAGTTTAGGGTATAGGTTACTACGACGGTGGAGCCGACCTAGACATAGGTAGTGAATTGCACCACGACA
Source organism: Alisma plantago-aquatica (assembly GCA_963693085.1). Taxonomy (NCBI): domain Eukaryota; kingdom Viridiplantae; phylum Streptophyta; class Magnoliopsida; order Alismatales; family Alismataceae; genus Alisma; species Alisma plantago-aquatica. The sequence continues at coordinate 27,196,151 of OY856413.1, read as the reverse complement.
GTGGGCAATTCTATTTTCAGGCCACTACCTGGATAAAGAGATAAAATTGAGGCATTATATAAGATCTAATACAATGAAAACCCACGGTGAAACCACAATCCTAAAGATACCCTTTGGAATTGATTAAATCAACATTTAATCGATCGTTTGTTTTGTTTTGTTTTTATTTTCTTTTAATTTTAACAACAACTCTCAACTTGTTAATTGGCTTATCTGATCGCGAGTAGTTAGTAGGAGTCTCCAACGATTGCACGTACCCCTGAGTTCGACTCGGGCCTCATAAAGGCCTATACTACTCGACGCGTTCTCTTGCGTTTCAGCGCACAGTAAAATTGCGTCAAGTTTTTGACGCCGTTGCCGGGGATTCGGCAATTTGTTGGCACTTCGAGTGCTGTGAGCGGCCACTCTAGGCCACCTTTTTATTTTTTTATCATTCAAAAAAAAATTCATAATCTATTTTCTGAGTATTTTTAATCGTCAGGCACAGTGCTAAGTTAAATTTTCCATTTTCAGGTACTGTGCATGGTGCAGACGCGTAGTACTGACTACACGCAGCACACACCAGAGGGTCCACTTACGGGACCAGAAGACGAGGACGGTTATAATCAGGACCATCTTGAGGAAACGGAGTCAAAACCTGAACAAGAAGAGATGGACGAGCCACAAACAATATGGGAGAAGATCAAGGCTTCTTCCGCATCTGCGTCAAAAGGGCCTATAAAGAAGCAAGCAATCAACATACCTACCTATAAGATTGATCCAGCTTTGATAAATCTGGTGAAGTCCAATGTTTTTCATGGGCTCAAGAATGAGGACCCTGTCGCGCACATAAGTCAGTTTGTTGAGAACTGTGACATGGTTAAAATCGACAGGTTTCCACAGGATGCACTTTATCTTAAGCTTTTCCTGAGTTCATTGGCAGGAGCCGCGCGAGAATGGCTACACAATTTAGATGATGAGTTTGTGGAGTCCTGGGACCATATGGTGGAGGTTTTCTTTGAGAGGTTCTTTCCTCTGGAGAAGACCAACGACATGATCATGAAGATCCATAACTTTACCCAACAGGCAGGTGAGACATATTCTGAGACCTGGGAGAGGTTTCAGGTCATGCTGAGATGGTGCCCGCATCACGGGCTGGATAAAGAAACACAGGTAAAGATCTTCTATTTTGCTCTCTCCGAGCACGATAGGAGCAACCTTGATTCAGCTGGGTCAGGATTCTTTTTGAACAACACGGACACCAGGTGTTGGGAGATATTAAAGAACATGGCTAGGAAACAATCATGGGGTGAAAGAGGCGCAGTGGAGCAGGTCCGAGCAGTAGGAGAATCCAAGGCCATAAAAGAATTGAATGAGAAGATGGATCTTCTCGCAAAGAAATTGCTCTCAAAGGAGGATACTGAGTCCGAGGACGAGGCTCAAGTGAAATTTATGAGACAGTAGCAAGGGTACAGGAATACCGATTATTCATGGAAAAAGGACAAGAAGTTATCGTACGTGGAAGGATCCAAACAATTTTCTGCAGGATCCGAATACCAAACCCCAACCAGTAGCAGAGGATAAGAGCACAGAGCTGCTCAATCAGGTGATAAAGCAAAATCAAGAACTCATGACTACGTTCGGACAGTAAATTAAACAGCAAGGGGAGTTTATGAATCAGTTTGGGCAAACACTACAGAGCCATGGGGTGCAAATGAGGACCATTGAGACATCTATGGCACAGATGGCAACAGAGATAGTCAGTTTGAAGAAACCGGCACATCCAGGTTTTCCGGGAAACACCAATGTTCCAGGGGGAAACCAGCATGCAAAGGCCATCTTGCTAAGAAGCGGCAAGAAATTGTTAAATCCAAGGGCCGAGGAGACAAGCACACCACAAGCTGAAGTAGAAGGTGACGCCAATGAGGAGCAGCCCGCACTGGACACAGATCCAGTCAATGACAAAGTTGTGGATTCTACTGAAGACTCGATTGCAGAGGAGGAAGGACCTCAGAAAAAGACACCCTATGTGCCATCGCATCAAAGGGCACAAGCGGTCCCGGTCCCGTATCCAAACAGTGCTAAGGCAAGGAAGGTAGATGCGCAATTTAAGAAGTTCTTAGATAGTTTCAGGAAGCTTTCAGTCAATATCCCTCTATTGGAAGCCATTGAGCAAATCCCGTCTTACGGAAAATTTCTAAAGGACATCATTACTAAGAAGAGGAAAATTCCAGATACAGAGGTTGTCGTGCTCAAAGAGCAAGTGAGTTCCTTCATCATGGGCACTTTGCCGCCAAAGAGGCAAGATCCAGGCTGTTTTAACATTTCTTGTTATATTGGAAAAGTCAAATTTGGTGAAGCATTATGTGACTCAGGGGCAAGCATCAACTTGATGCCCCTTTCTACATTCAAAAAGCTGGGATTGAAGGAGTCACGGCCAAGCAACATGACTATTCAATTGGCAGACAACTCGGTGGTAATGCCATATGGAATCTGTGAAGATGTGTTAGTGAAAGTGGACAAATTTGTTTTTCCAGTAGATTTCGTAGTCATGGAGATGCATGATGAACATGGCAACAAGCTATTACTTGGACGTCCTTTCCAAGCTACAGCCAACATGATTTTAGAGATGGGGAGAGGTTGTTTGACCTTGGGTATAGCCGATGACCGATTTGAGATGGTCATGCCCTCTAGTACAGTGTCGTCTAAAGCAAAGGAACAATGTCGTGTGGTAAAACATCTGGATAATAATATTTCACTCTGTCTTGGGAAGCCATTTCTGGACATGGCTCATGTGATGAGAAAAGTGGACAATGGAGCTTTGGCTGTGGACATCATGGAACAGACCAAGGTAGTATCTCTGTGTAAAGCTGTAGGGTTCCCTAATGATGAGGATGAGGAAATTCCACATTCTACGGAAGATGATGTTATTGCAATTTCTATTTTTGATGCATATCCTGAATTACCATTGGAGGCTTGCTTGGTAAATATTACACATGATTGGATGCAGAGCAAATCACTCAAGGAGTGCACCAAAATGCTTCAGATGCTTCCATGCTTCTATGTGAGGCATTATGAAGATTTAGGTGAACTTCCCCCGCCGCTTCAATCATCTCTGATCAGCCCGCCGGAGTTAGAATTAAAGCCGCTGCCACCGCATCTCAAATATGTCTTTCTAGCTGAGGAAGACAAGTTACCTATGATCATTTCTGCTTATTTGAGTGCGGATGAGGAGGAACAATTGTTGATAGTGCTGAAAAACCACCGGGGAGCTTTTGGGTGGTCCGTTGCAGATATCAAGGGGATTTCCCCTACATTATGTCAGCATAAGATTCGGCTCGAAGAGGGAGCCAAGCCTGTGATCCAACCTCAACGACGTCTCAATCCAAGCATGATGGAGGTTGTAAAGAAGGAGGTTATTAAACTTCTTGCTGCAGGTATCATTTACGCAATATCAGACTCGACATGGGTGAGTCCCACACAGGTAGTCCCTAAAAAGGGAGGAATCACTGTCACCCAAAATATTTTAAATGAACCTGTCACCACCCGATTGGTAACTGGGTGGCGAGTTTGTATTGACTACCGCCGTCTGAATGCCGCTACGCTAAAGGATCATTTTCCTTTACCGTTTATCGATCAAATTCTAGAGCGTCTCGCCGACCGATCGCACTTTTGTTTTCTTGACGGGTACTCGGGGTACAACCAGATTTCAATTGATCCTTTGGACCAAGAGAAATCTACTTTCACTTGTCCCTACGGGACTTTCGCGTATCGCCGAATGCCTTTTGGTTTATGCAATGCACCTGTGACTTTTCAGCGTTGTATGCTCGCTATCTTTTCTGACATGGTAGAACGCTGTCTTGAGGTGTTTATAGATGACTTTTTGGTATATGGTGCATCGTTTGAGGAATGTCTCTACAATCTGGACAAAGTTTTACAGTGCTGCGAGGATACACATTTGGTCCTCAACTGGGAAAAATGTCACATGATGGTGACTGAGGGGATAGTGCTAGGACACAAGGTGTCTAGCAAAGGTTTAGAGGTGGATCCGGTAAAAATTGAAGTTATTTCCAAGTTACCCCCACCAAATTCTGTTAAAGGGGTAAGGAGTTTCTTGGGACATGCTGGATTTTATCATCAGTTTATAAAAGACTTTTCAAAAATCGTGAAACCTCTATCCGAACTGCTTGAGAAAGACGTTGTATTTGATTTCAATGACAAATGTCTACATGCGTTCGACGTGTTGAAGGAGAAACTGATTTCTGCGCCAGTTGTTCAAACTCCGGATTGGACTAAACTATTCGAACTCATGTGTGACGCTTCTGATTTTGCGGTAGGAGTCGTGTTGGGGCAGCGGGTGGACAATAAACCCGCCGTGATTTTCTACGCTTCAAAGACTTTGAATGACGCCCAATTAAATTATACAACTACTAAAAAAGAATTACTCGCCGTTGTTTTCTCTTTTGAAAAATTTCGGCAATATTTAGTTGGATCTAAATTAGTCGTTTGGACTGACCATGCTGCAATTAAATATTTAATGGAGAAAAAAGACGCCAAGCCTAGACTAATTAGGTGGATTTTGCTCTTACAAGATTTTGACATAGAAATCAAGGATAAAGCTGGAATTGAAAATGTTGTGGCGGATCATCTGTCTAGGTTAGAGAGGGTGGATGAGAAATATTTACATATACCCATAACCGAGACATTTCTGGATGAACAGATTTTGACAGTTAATTCTAAAGACCCTTGGTTCGCTGAGATTGTGAATTATTTGGCTTGCGGGATCATCCTGGAAGATGGTCATATCAAGAGAAGAAAAGATTCTTCCACTCTTTACGACATTATTTTTGGGATGACCCGATTCTTCTTAAGCAATGTAGGGATGGTATCCTACACAAGTGTGTGCCTGAGGTGGAGTACGAGAGCGTTCTTCGTCATTGCCACACACTACCTACGGGAGGACACCATGCGAGCTCTCGTATGACAGCTAAAGTTCTGGAGAGTGGCCTTTATTGGCCAACCTTGTTCCGAGACGCCTACGAGTTTGTAAGGCAATGTGACTCCTGCCAACGAGCAGGTAATATTTCAAAGAGACAGGAGATGCCCCTAAATGTGTTCCAAGAAGTGGAGGTATTTGATCTGTGGGGCATGGATTTCATGGGACCCTTTGTGTCCTCAAATTCAAATTTATATATTCTTTTAGTAGTTGATTACGTGTCGAAGTGGGTAGAAGAAATACCCACAAGGACTAACGATTCCACTGTAGTGTGTAGGTTCGTGAAAGAAAATATTTTCTGCAGGTTTGGAGTGCCCCGAATGATCATCAGTGATGGGAGTACGCATTTTAGGAATCAGAAATTCTCGGCATTGTTGAAGAAATATGGGGTCAAACACAACATAGGTACCCCATATCACCCACAGACTCAAGGACAGGTGGAGGTTTCCAATCACGAAATTAATAAGATTTTAGAGTGTACGGTGGCATCCACGAGGAAGAATTGGAGTGCCCTACTACCGGATGCATTGTGGGCGTACAGGACGGCTTACAAAACACCTATAGGCACCACACCTTTTAGGTTAGCGTGTGGTCGGGCTTGTCGTTTATCGGTAGAGTTAGAGCATAAAGCACACTGGGCGCTTAGAAGGCTGAACTTGAGTTACGAGGGAGCAGGGAGGAAGAGATTGCTTGAATTGAATGAGTTGGATGAGCTGCGGATGACGACATACGAGAACTCGTGGATATACAAGGAGCGCACCAAGTTAATCCACGATCGCCACATCCAGTTGTGCACGTTCAAGAAAGGATATAGCGTATTGCTGTTCAATTCACGACTGAAGTTGCATCCCGGGAAGCTCAAATCCCGGTGGAGTGGGTCGTTCATGGTAGAAGAGGTCAAACCACATGGCGCAATCTTGGTGCGTGATGGTGAGACCACATTCTTGGTGAATGGACAAAGATTGAAGCTCTACTTTGGTGAAAATTATAAGAGGAAGGTGAATGAGGTCAAACTCATTTCACTTTCGGATGCATGAGGTGCCCAAAAGTCATCTAGCCTAAGACGTTAAATAAGGGCGCTTGTTGGGAGGCAACCCAACCATTGGTACCTTAGTTTAGTTCATGTACATTCGTAGATTAATTTGTTTAGATTTAATTTTTAGTGTAAAAAAGATACCGTGATCGGTTTGTTCTCTGTGCAGGCTGAGGCAGAGTCGATACCATCGACACACTGGTCAATGGTATCGATAATGGAACAGGTTGACGACTGCAGATTTTGCACTACGTCGATACTATCGACGGCCTCGTCGATGGTATCGATAGACCTACAGGCAGATCATAAAATCAAGGTCGATGGTATCGAGATGCCTGTCGATACCATCAAGATCTCTGAAGATTTACAGAAGAAATCGACTCAGGAAAGTCGATACCATCGACGGGTGTGTCAATGGTATCGACACATTCAAGTGAAAAAGGCGGCGGCCGGGCCTTGCGAGGATTTGACCTAATCAGAGGGTCGATATTATCAACTTCCGTCGATGGTATCGACCATCAACATCACTGATCCGTGTGAACAAATCAACGGCAATCGCGGCATCAAGACGGTCGATCCGGGTGCAGCGTCGATAACATCGACCCATGTCGATGGTATCGACACATCAGCGATCCGAGTTTCAGGATCCAGCCATCGACGATCGTCGATACCAGTGAGGGGGCGGATAGCATCGACAAGTGTCGATACCATCGATTCGCGTCGATGGTATCGACGGGTCAACAGTAGCACCAGCCACATCTATTTAAGGGGAGTGATTGCATCAGTTGACGTCAAACTTTCAGAGCAAAGTCCTTCTCTTGTGCCAAGCGATCCCCCGAGCCGTCCAAGCCCGACAACGAGCAGCATCGAGAGAAGGTCTTCATCGAACAGAGATTCAACTCTCCAATCTTCACCGAGCTCTCTTTCTGATCCCCATTTCTCGTCGCAAACATGGCGCATGTGGCCGAAGCTTCCTCCTCGCACACGAATCTGATGGACATCCCAGAATTCGTGCCACCACCGCCATCGTCGATCGCACATCCCCGACTTGTCCATCCTTCCTCAGAGGTCCGGAAGATCTACGAGGAGATCATGCGGAGGAAGATAGAGCCCACCCGGTATGTGGACCGGGAAATGATCCGAGATCTCGGATTTGAAGCCAACTTGTCCTACATTCTGAAGGGGTAGTCCCGCCACACACCAATAAGGCCTGGCGAGTTGGAATTTCATGCAGATGGCCAGCCGTTCTTCGATGACTGGCCCACGTACAAGGAATTGGTGGCAGAGTTCATGGCGTCGCTGGACGTCTGTGTCGTTCCCAACGACATCGTAACTACCGATCGTGAGTGGATCAAGGGTCGGGTGTCTTTCCGGCTGTACAACCACGACTACACCCTCACGCTCAAGTAGTTCAACAGGATCTTCAACTGGAACCATTCGCAGTTCGACCACCGGCTGCCGGACAACCACACCGATTATGACGCCATCTTCTCCGAGCTGGTGACAGTGCCGCAAGGAAAGTCAGTGAGCTACCACAATGCCGCGGTAGCCGATTTCGAGCACCCTTTCGTCCGGGTACTGCACCGGATGCTGAGTTCTACGCTTTTTGCCCGGGGTGATCTGGCCCTCAGCAAATTTCAGGGGTTGGACCTATTCTTTCTATATAAACTCCTGAAGAAACAAGAATGCAATTGGAGTGCCTTCTTTCTACAACGAGTATTGGACGTGAAGAGGAGTACGAGGAAAGCCCCGATTCACTTTGGTGGGCTTATCACTAAGCTGGACATCTACTTGGGGTTGAATCTTGAGCAGCTGACTCCTCTCTCTACAAGAAGCAAGGTGAACTTGCAACATCTACACCGGTCCAATCTCCTACTTCTTCGAGATGGTTTGGCGTATGCGCATTGCCACGTCAACCATGCCTATCAGGAGTGCTCGTTGCCTGATCTGGTCTTCAACATTGAGGGGGCACAACACTTCCGGTGGCCAATCATAGCCATCGCCGACTCCGATGACGAAGGAGGCAACGACGGTGGCAACGACGGAAATGACGACGAGGCTGAGGAGGAAGAGGAGGCATTCACACCTCTTCGGGCACGAGTGGCACCACGGAAGCGTCCTCGGATGCATCCGGGTGGATCTTCATCATCACAGCCTACGCCGCCACCGCCACCACCACCGCCCTCGCAGCCAAGCGAGGATGCCTATTCTATGCAGGGCATGTACGCGATACTGCAAGACATCCAGCAGACCCAGCATAGCCACACAGCCACCTATGCCGGTATTGAAGATACTACCAACCGACTCTTTATAAATCAGCAGACAATTTTTTAGAATGAGCGCCTTCTTTTCGAGAATCAGCAGAACATCCATGATAGGTTGCACAGGATGGAGGTGCAACAACAGCCATTTTTTGATCATTACTGGAGCCAGAATTATTTTGGGGGGTATCCACAGCCTCCGTCGATGCCCCAGTATGATCCGACATTCCAGGGGCAGTACCCTTCTTGGGACCCCACGGCGCCGCAGTACCCGCCTCCACCACCACAAGAGTGATCCAGTATCACTGTTCCAATCTTTAAGTTTGTTTTTGACTATGAGGTCATAGTCGAATTCATGCTTAGGGGGGTAGTTGGAACAACTTTATCTTTTACTATTTTTTAGTTTTTAACTTTATTGTTTTTGTTCTTGTTATTTGTTTCTTGCAATTTTAGTTTTTGTAGGATCCACATGCTATCTAGTGTAATCGTGGATGTCATAAAGTTTGTGTCATCTCAAGCAAGTACATGGTAGAGATATGGGAAATCATATGAAAAACGTGAATTGAGAGGTGAAACCCCTGAACGGAGAAGAACCGGTTGATCCTCCGCGTAGAACACGTGCTCTCCCACCTTCCGGTGGTGGAATCCGTCTTCTTCAATGTCCGGATCAACTGGTATGAGCTTCTGGCCTCCGTTCTCCTCTCTACTGAGAAACACTAGAGGGGGGGTGAATAGAGTTTTAAAGATATTTTAACAATTATTCAACTCAAACAACCACAATTGAAAATGGAAGAAGGAGACAAGTGTTTAGAGTGGTTCCAACCTTAGCAAATACTAAGGTTGTCAGTCCACTACCCGGTTGCTTACCCAACCGGGATTTTGAAAGTATCAATTTTATTACCTTCACAAGGATTTACACAAAATACAATACTTTCTTACACCCCTTGAACATCCTTCACTTGAAGTAGATGCACCAACCCGAGGTAGCCTTCTTGAAGTAACTCCAAGCTCCCCCTTGAAGTAGCCTTCCTCTTTAGAAGTAACCTCCCGTTGCACCAGCCTTCTTGAAGTAGCTCAAGGTCCCCTTCTTCACCAAGAAGATCTTCCAACCTCTCCAATCCGCAGCCTCCAACCTAGGAGTAGCAAGGAGAGTACAAACAATAATAGTGAACAAGAAAGGAAAATCGAAATTACAACTTATCCTTTGAAGCACAAGGCTTGATTTGCCTAGATCAAGAGTGTAGATCTCCTAACCAATGTGTATGGAATTGTGATTGCTGTGGATAGGAGATGCTAGCCTATAGGACACGAAATTTGAGCTAAGAGAAAAAGTAGCCAATTGTTAATATGCTCAATTGCTCACAAACAGGTTGCTCAATGTAAATGTATGCTCAAAGATTGCTCAAGTAAAACAAGTGAGTTTAGGTGTCCTAAGGCATGTCCTATTTATAGGAATGTCCTACAAGTGCTTAAGGACGTTCTAGACACTTTCTAAGGGTTTCTAAGTGCTTAACTAGCCGTTAGGTATAAGTTAGTTGCTTTAACAACGGCTAGTTAATTAATTATGCAGTTGCTGTCAGAGTCCATCTCGGTCGAGAAATGGTCGACCGAGACACCTACTCGGTCGAAGTTTTGTCGACCGACAGGCTCTCTGGATCAAGTGTTTTGCAATGTTTATCTCCAACTGCCAACTACCTTGTCAGCTGTGTCTAACGACTACTTGAGTCTTTCTCGGTCGTGAAGTTTGTCGACCGAGAGTGTCTCGGTCGAGGATTTTGTCGACCGAGATAGACCCTGTTTCAATCTTTCAATTAAGGCACTAAGTGTGTGTATGAGTGTGCATCTGTGACACTATTGAAGGGGATGACCTATCTAAGTGTGGTGATTAGCTAGGGAAGATCTAACACTTGATTTACATGAAGTCTAAGTACTTGTACATTATATATTTGTACAAGTTTACAATTAATTACATTTCATGAAAGTTACAAGCATTCAAGCATATATATTCCCTAGTGCTTTGTCATCCACTTTATTCCTGCAACACTCAAGTAGCACGTTAGATCAACAAGAATGAAATGTTTGTCATTATCAAAACAAAGGGATTTACATATGTCCAATTTAGCTAACATCTACTGCTCCTCGGTACTCGTGCAATGGCTCATGAGATGCCTCTCACGCCCTGGCGGCCTTCATTAGGTATATCTCCCTCAGTAGTTCGCTAATTAACCACGACCGTCTGATTAAGATCATTCCAAAGAAAACGCATATCTTACGGTGTCGATACCATCGACGCGAGTCGATGGTATCAACTCAGTGTGGTAGCGGCAAGCCTTCTCTCTTTTCGTCTGAGCGCCTGATGAAATCTCGATACCATCGACGCGAGTCGATGGTATCGACGAAATTGTAGCGACGGTTTTGTCATTGTGCGTCGATGGTATTGACTTGGTGTCGATACTATCGACTGCTCCCTTATTAGCAACCTGATGGTAGCTCGATACCATCGACATCCCTGTCGATAGTATCGAAGCTTTGCTGACACTGGCGGCTGGCAACCTGTGGTTCGGTCGATGGTATCGACTTCTGTCGATGGTATCGACGGAAGCATATACTTGTTTTCCCTGAAATTCAAACACGAAACCACATTAATTCACACAAATAATAATATTTCGACAATTAATGCTCAAAACAATGAAATAAAAGGGATTTGACATAAAATAGTAGCAAAGACCAAAGTGGATGAATTATGCAACATTAACCATAAAAATGACTAATAAAAGCATAAAACACATATCAAACAGGTCTATAAATGCGACTCAAAATCATCGCATCAGGTCCCTTTCTTTGTCCCATCTCAGTGAACCTTCCATAATATTCACCTCACTTATTTGATCAGATTATCCTAATCAAGTAACCTAATTGTTTCTCCACTTCAACCTTAAAGTCCTTAAAGGCTTGAAAAACCTCACTTTTGTCATTAAATAAGTAGAGGAACATATATCCTGAATAGTCATCGATAAAGGTTGTAAATACTTTTCCGCTATAAAACAAGGTGAAAAGGTCCACTTATATCTGTGTGAATGATTTCTAGTGTTCCATTACTCCTCTTGCACCTTTTTTAGAAGTGTTGGTTTGCTTAGCATATATGCATTCAACACATATTCCAAAATCAGTAAAGCTTAAGGGCCTTAAAATTCCCTCCTTTACTAATATTTGGATTCTTTATTTGAAAATATTTCCCAACTTTTGGTGTCAAAGAAGTGATGATTGATCATATAATAATATGTGTTTATTACCAAATCCATTATGTTGGATTTTAAAGGATTGCTAAAAAATGAGGGATTAATTTAACTTAGTAAAGATCATTTATTAAAACAAAAATACCAATTAAATTAAAAAAAAATTACACAATGATAATTGTCCACTTTGAAGAATGAAAAATGTAGTTTAATATGTCTAATCTAGAAATAGAAAGTAAATTTATACTATAGTTCGGTACATAAAACATATTTTCTAAGTCTAACAACTTTTCATTGTCAAGGATTAATCTGCATGTTCTTACAGCCTTTATGCGAGAGCCTAATTTATTTCCTGAAAAAAGGACTTTTTGTCACGAAACCGGAATCCCAGTCCATGAACCAAAAGTATACCAAAGGCGAAATGCGGAAACGTAAAGCTTAGCACACATGAACAGATAACAAGATACAAGCACCAACATAATCTCAACAATCAACAAGATATATTGAGCAACATTATTATATAACATGATTTGAATTACATATTTCAAGAGTCACTTTGTACAAGTCTGCTCATGTATACTATATCTGGATCTTACAACAAGTACACCTAGCATAGCTCACCAAGCCCATCAACCTTCTAGCCATCTCTGAACCTAAAAACAACATACGAGAAATGGGTCAACACACGAGGTGTTGAGTATGGGGCAGAAAGATACACATATATATAAGCTTTGCATAAGTTTGAAAAGATTTCGAGATTAAACGAACCAGAATAAAGATGTTAATTGTTTCACAAATGCAAAATCATATTTTATGTCATTTCACTCCATTATACCAACAATATCAAGCATGTTTAAGGCCTTTGACCATCTTCCCGTCGGAAGGGTCTGTAAGGGTGCTCAAGCTTAGCTAACCCTTTTATACGAGAGGGACCTCAATGCCGTAGCCAAGAGCTAACCCTTTATCAATCAATATTATAATGGAGTTTTATCTATATATGTGTTCAAGTTATAAAATTGACGAGGCAAACATCGAGTAACACATAGCAATACTACATGGCAATATTTGAGAAAATAGACAAACAAGCATACAATATATGTCTTTTCAAGCAAGAAAGCAGTAGTCATATAACTAGATATACCTAATTCAGAGATTCATAACCTAACATATCCTTCACCATCTAGCCACATGCCAAACCTGATTAACAACAAGATTGCATATATACATTAGATTCTCATCATTAACCATGATTATCTTTATTTGATGGTTTTGGCCAAGTTGGTTTCAAGGTTGGTTATTAGTACATTAGATGATCTCATAATGATCTAGGGTCCATCATAAGAGTGTGATTCTAGTTTCATATCATTTCGAGGTTTCATGACAAGGTTTAGGACACTTATGCTCAGATTAAGTCACGAGACTCATAATAGAGTAACCAAGATCAAGTATCATCAAGGAAGAAGGGCCAAGCATAAAGGGTGGTTTAGATCAGCAACATTAGGTCATAATAAACATATAACAAGATTAGGTAGTTGTCCACTAGCAACAAGTTTAGCAAAGTTCATCAATAAAGTCCAAACTACGCACATATGTGCAAAAGGAGTAATTTATGAGCAATAGGTTGATTAGGGCCCTCATTAGGGTCACAAGAGCAAAAGAGTTACTGATTTGATGCTTAGGAGGCTATAAGTATATCAAAGATTCAAACTTCATCATAATCATGCATTAAAGTCCATGAACAAGCTACAACATGCATTAGGGACAACCACGGATCAAAAGGGGAGCTTAAGAGCTCAACTTGGTTCAAGGTGAATAAATATTACTGATTTCATGATTAGGAGAGTGAATAGTCATTAAAGAGGTAAGATTTGATCATAATAGTGAATAAATGTGCTCAAATATGACTAGTGTTAGTATATTCAAGAAATTAGGGAACAAACATTTGATTTAGGGTCTGGAACTAGGCCCAAAGTTTAGGTCTCGTCGAGTTGTTCGATTTGGTATATAGGTTCGTATGTTTTGGTCTTAGTATGAGCAAGATATCATTTTTGATAGTTTACATCTTGAACTTTAGAGAACCAGAGGAGTGTTACCATATATTTCCCTCACGATCTTGATCGTCCATCTCAGACCTGGCGGCTGCTTATTCCTGCGGGTCTTGCCTACTGTATTGCGCTGCTTGCAGACACCGGCTGCCATTAGTTGGAGACGTGCAAATCATTGTGCACGGCTTGCTGCTGCCGAAGTTCACCTAGCTCACGATCAGCGGCCATGGATGATCTTCGGGGCTCACCCATCTTCTGCCTCGTGGACCTATCGGTCCTCACTTGTTAGTCCGGAGGACAAGATCGCAGGCTTCCCCTATTTCAGTACCATGAACAGAGGCCGAAATAGGGCACTTCCGCCCCACCTCCCTGGCACACCCCACCAGGGTCCGAGCAGAAATCAGAGGGGATGGAGGTGTCGCTGCCGAAGCCCCTTCACCTGGCCGCGAGGAGGCCCGATGTGGCCTGGGCGAACCTGTGCCCAAAACCACCATGGTCGGTGACCTGCTCCTGGAACCGCACACCCACAGACGAGGGTGGTTTCTGGAGCACCTCGGATCCTCACGGTCACGACGATCTCTCTAGGCGACAAGGGAAAGGAGCAGCGGCCTGAGTCTTATATCCACCCAAGGTGGCGGTGCCATCCAAGGACAAAATGAGGACGAGCACCCAAGGTGGCGGCACCGTCCAAGGACAGAATGAGGAAGGGTAGAGGGAGAGGAGCAGGAGAGACTAGAGAGGTGGGGGTGCAATGCCAAAGGAAGAGGAACGATGGTTATGAAACGTGGGTTTATAAAGCAACAAAGAACACTAGGGTTTAGGTTCCCTCCACTCATCATGGGATTTGAAACTTTCCCGATCTGGATGGAGGTGGGGGAAACCTAAGCGCTTCCTTCCGTTTTGGGGAGAAGGAAGACTACTGGTCAAATGGGCCGTGTGTCTGATATTGGGCCCAATGAGGCTGAAGAACAAAGAAAAAACAATTAAAACAAGATAAAAAGAAGCAAGTTCATGTGGCCATATCCTTGGCTACAGTTGTCTGATAGAGGAAATTTTTATACTGCTGGATTCAGAATTGAAAAATATACAATATGAAATATATAATAGATCAAAGTGATGACAATGATTAGGTTCAAATTCACTTGCAATGTGGTGATCCGTTAAAGTGGGAGCTATAGTTTAATACTCCAATCCATGTCACAAATTTTTTAAATGATCATCGAGGTCACCAAATGGATCATTAACACATTCATACTACAGAGTTGACACTTGATTGAGTACGAGATCATTAGATGAGAGGGAAGGAGTATCATGGAGGAGAGAGAAATGTCAGGTTGTCACATCCTTCCCTCCTTACAAGAAATTTCATCCGCGAAATTTGTCCAAGATCATGGTCAGAAGTCAAAGTAAAAAGCCATTGAGCTCAGGTATCTCGTCATAGTTGTCAAGTCATTCCACACAATATGGTGTACACTTAGGTTATCAACATTAAAAGTGTACTCATCTCATCTATGTACATATTACTTTGTATTGTCTTACGACATCATCACAACATTAGGGTTTTTGTTCATATCTTTATATGAGACCAAGGGGTAACAACAAAAATCTATTTTATCAATTCAGAAATGAATATATGCATGGTCATGGCTTCAAACAAGACTATCATCAAGTGTGTATCTCATCTTTACTCTAGATTTCATGTATGTTTTTGTCTTCCCCAAAATTCTGCCAACTCTAATCGATTACGTTCATTATTATTCATCATGCTTATTCAAGTTATGATCCAAGGGCATCGATGTCTAGAGTTAATCATTTTTTCCCTCCATTCGGGGTATGAGATTAGGCATGTTACCCCTAACTATACAAGCTAAGATCCCTAGGCATCACCATATCGAGTTCATAATTTCAAGGCTACATCTTTTATGTATAGCATGATTTCATGTTAGGTCTAGCTTATGTGAGTGACTCATCTAGCATATATCAGTTTTTAAACATAAGTGAGATATTTCATGTATCAAGCATCATTCGAGGAACAACATTATCATCAACATCAATGTTTTGAAACTTCCTCACTTGTATCAGAAAGAGCTTCACAAACACTAGCCACTCAATCTAAGACATATATGTGTCCAACAAGACATGTTAATCACAAACTTCTACCTGAAATATAAATTTCTACCCATCTTAAGGGTAACCACTAGATTCCTTTATATACAACTACTAACCCGAGTATGAGGCTCATCATGGATATCACACATCATATACATCATCTAAGGGTCTGGGGACATCTCCCTCACCTATATATATATATACATATATATATATATATATTATATGTATATATATATATATATATATATATATATATATATATATATATATATATATATATATATATATATATATATATATATCAAGCATCAAATTTTCGATTGCCTCTTTCTCTAGGGTTAGATATTTAATAGGAAATCTAGGGCTCAACATTTTCAAGGAAACCACACATGCTAGGTCACTCAACTCATATACTTAGAAGTATTCTAGCTAGGGACTCATCATCAAGTATTTCATCATTCATATTATTCAACATTTCAAATATTTTGGAGTTTAGGTACTCTAACCTTTTCCCGATACGAGTCAACTCATATCAACATGTCTTCCTATTCATATGTCCCATGCTAGAGGTTTTCCTTTGTAAAGAGATTGAGGCCCGTGTTGGTCTCAAACCATATATCATATCTCCACACATACAAGACTAGGTACAAGCAAGCATGTCCACCCACTAGCTATGTTTAGCACATCAACCACGTGGTATGTATCATACAAGGTGCTAGGTTTAGCTAGGGTTGCATGGTCAAACTCATCTCGTATCGTCAAACATACTTAACCTTCCTCAAACATCTTGGGTCCTATAAAACATCAACATCATCATCAATATCATAATCATCATCTTAGGTTTCTAGGTTATTCACTTGCCTAACCTATATCATGGCTCTAGACAACTCTAGAGATTATCACAATCATCTAAACTCTCTCATCTAGACTTGATGTTACATCTCTTTCTCCTAGGTTGCATGGAAACTCACTACCTTTCTGCGTGTGGTAACATTTTTCATATGTACATATAATAATACTTGAAATATGTTTTCTCCAACGTTTAAGCAGGCGATGAAAACCACCATACTCCATTCGAATAAAGCCAAAACCAAAACGAGTTACCACACTCATTAGGCAGTCTAGTATCATGACACCTAGAGAACTAGCAAGAACATGGTGCACACTTGTGTAGACATCCTAAGCACATGTCGCAAATCATGTCTAGGGAGGTAACTTACACAAGTCTACACCTATTTCTAGAACATCTAGGTTCTAACCTAGAGGCTAAGTTAACCTAATCCACAAGGATATTTCATTAAGTTTCTAGGGTTGAGATGTAGGGTGAGTTTAGTTTGTGTTTCATGTGAGCAATGTTTGGTGTAGTTATTGTTCATGCTCTGATACCATCTGTCATGAAACCAGAATCCCAATCCATGAACAAAACGTATACCAAAGGCGAAATGCGGAAGCGTAAAGCTTAGCACACATGAACAAATAACAAGATACAAGCACCAACATAATCTCAACAATCAACAAGATATATTAAGCAACATTATTATATTACATGATTTGAATTACATATTTCAAGAGTCACTTTGTACAAGTCTGCTCATGTATACTATATCTGGATCTTACAACAAGTACACCTAGCATAGCTCACCAAGCCCATCAACCTTCTAGCCATCTCTGAACCTAAAAACAACATACGAGAAATGGGTCAACACACGAGGTGTTGAGTATGGGGCAGAAAGATACACATATATAAGTTTTGCATAATTTTGAAAAGATTTCGAGATTAAACGAACCAGAATAAACATGTTAATTGTTTAACAAATGCAAAATCATATTTTATGTCATTTCACTCCATTATACCAACAATATCAAGCATGTTTAAGGCCTTTGACCATCTTCCCATCGGAAGGGTCCGTAAGGGTGCTCAAGCTTAACTAACCCTTTTATATGAGAGGGACCTCAAGGCCGTAGCCAAGAGCTAACCCTTTATCAATCAATATTATAATGGAGTTTTATCTATATATGTGTTCAAGTTATAAAACTGACGAGGCACACATCGAGTAACACATAGTAATACTACATGGCAATATTTGAGAAAATAGACAAACAAGCATACAATATATGTCTTTTCAAGCAAGAAAGCAGTAGTCATTTAACCAGATAAGGCCCATACCTGATTCAGAGATTCATAACCTAACATATCCTTCACCATCTAGCCACATGCCAAACCTGATTAACAACAAGATTGCATATATACATTAGATTCTCATCATTAACCATGATTATCTTTATTTTATGGTTTTGTCCAAGTTGGTTTCAAGGTTGGTTATTAGTACATTAGATGATCTCATAATGATCTAGGGTCCATCATAAGAGTGTGGTTCTAGTTTCAAATCATTTCGGGGTTTCATGATAAGGTTTAGGACACTTATGCTCAGATTAGGTCACGAGACTCATAATAGAGTAACCAAGATCAAGTATCATCAAGGAAGAAGGGACAAGCATAAAGGGTGGTTTAGATCAGCAACATTAGGTCATAAGAAACATATAATAAGATTAGGTAGTTGTCCACTAGCAACAAGTTTAGCAAAGTTCATCAATAAAGTCCAAACTACGCACATATGTGCAAAAGGAGTAATTTATGAGCAATAGGTTGATTAGGGCCCTCATTAGGGTCACGAGAGCAAAAGAGTTACTGATTTGATGCTTAGGAGGCTATAAGTATATCAAAGATTCAAACTTCATCATAATCATGCATTAAAGTCCATGAACAAGCTACAACATGCATTAGGGACAACCATGGATCAAAAGGGGAGCTTAAGAGCTCAACTTGGTTCAAGGTGAATAAATATTACTGATTTCATGATTAGGAGAGTGAATAGTCATTAAAAAGGTAAGATTTGATCATAATAGTGAATAAATGTGCTCAAATATGACTAGTGTTAGTATATTCAAGAAATCAGGGAACAAACATTTGATTTAGGGTCTAGAACTAGGCCCAAAGTGTAGGTCTCGTCGAGTTGTTCGATTTGGTATGTAGGTTCGTATGTTTTGGTCTTAGTATGAGAAAGATATCATTTTTGATAGTTTACATCTAGAACTTTAGAGAACCAGAGGAGTGTTACCATATATTTCCCTCACGATCTTGATCGTCCATCTCAGACCTGGCGACTGCTTATTCCTGCGGGTCTCGCCTACTGTATTGCGCTGCTTGCAGACACCAGCTGCCATTAGTTGGAGACGTGCAAATCCGTGTGCACGGCTTGCTGCTGCCGCAGTTCGCCTAGCTCACGATCGACGTCCATGGATGATCTTCGGGGCTCACCCATCTTCTGCCTCGTGGACCTATCGGTCCTCACTTGTCAGTCTGGAGGCCAAGATCGCAGGCTTCCCCTATTTCAGTACCATGAACAGAGGTCGAAATAGGGCACTTCTGCCCCACCTCCCTGGCACACCCCACCAGGGTCCGAGCAGAAATCAGAGGGGATGGAGGTGTCGTTGTCGAAGCCCCTTCACCTGGCCGCGAGGAGGCTCGATGTGGCCTAGGCGAACCTGTTCCCAAAACCACCATGGCCGGCGACCTGCTCCTGGAACCGCACGCCCACAGACGAGGGTGGTTTTTGGAGCACCTCGGATCCTCACGGTCACGACGATCTCTCTAGGCAACAAGGGAAAGGAGCAGCGGCCTGAGTCTTGTATCCACCCAAGGTGGCGGCGCCATCCAAGGACAAAATGAGGATGGGCACCCAAGGTGGCGGCGCCGTCCAAGGACAGAATGAGGAAGGGTAGAGGGAGAGGAGCAGGAGAGACTAGAGAGGTGGGGGTGCAATGCCAAAGGAAGAGGAACGATGGTTATGAAACGTGGGTTTATAAAGCAACAAAGAACACTAGGGTTTAGGTTCCCTCCACTCATCGTGGGATTTGAAAGCTTTCCCGATCTGGATGGAGGTGGGGGAAACCTAAGCGCTTCCTTCCGTTTTGGGGAGAAGGAAGACTACTGGTCAAATGGGCCGTGTGTCTGATATTGGGCCCAATGAGGCTGAAGAACAAAGCAAAAACAATTAAAACAAGATAAAAAGAAGCAAGTTCAGGTGGCCATATCCTTGGCTACGGTTGTCTGATAGAGGAAATTTTTATACTGTTGGATTCAGAATTGAAAAATCTACAATATGAAATATATAATAGATCAAAGTGATGACAATGATTAGGTTCAAATTCACTTGCAATGTGGTGATCCGTTAAAGTGGGAGCTATAGTTTAATACTCCAATCCACGTCACATATTGTTTAAATGATCATCGAGGTCACCAAATGGATCATTAACACATTCATACTACAGAGTTGAAACTTGATGGAGTACGAGATCATTAGATGAGAGGGAAGGAGTATCATGGAGGAGAGAGAAATGTCAGGTTGTCACACTTTTTCACATTCCGTTGGTTTCCTTTGATTCCAAAAGTTCTGTAATGTATTGAAAATATGCACAGCAGCACCAGAGTCAAGCCACCAACTATATAATGGAATATTAGAAATATCACATTCATATAAAACATGAGGCATAATACCTTTCCTTTCCAACCATTTCTTATACTTGAAGCACTCCCTTTTAGTATGTCCTTTCTTATGACAGATGAAACATTTCATATTAGACTTGATTCCCTCAACCTTACCATCACCTAGTTTGGACACCCCCACCTGATACAGGAGCAGTAACTTTCGTTTTTCCTTTACCCTTGTGACCATGCTTATTGTGGGTGCTTTTACATGTGCAGTAGGAACTCCTTCATTCTTAAGTCTTTCTTATTCTTAAACACACATGTTCAATAAGTCATTTATTGACCATTTTTCATTTTGTGTATTGTATGAGACTTTGAATGATCTGTACTAACTAAGAAAGGAGGTTTAAATGAAATGAACAAGAAATGCGTCAGAGATAGACAGTTCTATCTCATTGAGTTGTGTGGAAATATCTCTCATTTTTGTGATGTGTTCACGGATCTCACAAGAACCCTTATATTTCATGGAACTCATCTTAGCCATTACGGTGTTGGCCCTAAATTTATTATAAGAAACATATTATTCCTCCACTGCCTTTGGAAAATCTTTTACCAATTTAGAAGTGAGAATGAATTGTCTAATATACTTTCACACATGTGCTTGCATAAGCAACAAACTAAGTCTATTAGAACGTTCCCACTTATCATAATTGACTTTTTTAGCAACAATACTTTCCTATGTAAGTAGTTGTGGTTTTTCTACTCGAAAAGTTAAGTCTAAATCCATACACCCCAATGTAAATATGGCCTTTCTTTCCATTCATGAAAATGTGAACCATTCAATGTTGTTATCACCACACAATAATGAGAAAATAACTGCAATAATAAAAAAATCATATTAAAAAAACCACAATTTAAATGTGAAAATAAAAGTTGAGGTCCACTTTATTTACTTTCATATTACTAATCACAACTATAGTTACAAATTATGTTTGGATGAATTTGTAACACTAAGAGTGCCTATGTGAGTCATGATCACATAATAAGGCTAATTATACACATTCTTTAAATTGATAACATAATTCGACCATTGGGTTGCATATGGTATAAATTTCAAGTTGTGTACATATTTCATCATCCATAATAACAATAGTAGCATCATTAGTGTAACTTGTTGTTCATGGAAATAGTTTCTTAAATGATTACTCATCTTACTTTGGCAAGATGCTGACTAATTTACTGACTTGAAAAACTTCCACAATAGTATTATTATCTACTGACTTAATGATATTAACATCCATCAATTTTATAATTATAACATTGAATATGGTTGCATAAATGAGTATTCCAAAATCAACCGAAACTGAAGCAACAAATTTGTAAACGAAGCAAGCCAATTTGTGGAGAGCCCATCCAGGAACTTGACGAGAAAAGACCAGGCTTCACCGTACAGAAATAGCATCATTCATCGAAAAAAAAAGAATTAGGAACAACATCTCTTGCGAATATATATTAGTTTGCCCAGGCTCTTAAGTACTCATGTTAATAGGGTTTGAAATTTCCAGGATAGCGATGATGTATGGTATTGTGTTGCCGCCGCTGGTGATTAGTTAGAAAATAAAAAAAGTTCACCAAATACTTATCTATTCATTTTCAATGATGGGGTTCTTTGGAGCGTCAGGGATGTATTAGCGGACACCGGTCATACAAATTGGAAAATTCCAAGGCGATCATGTTACTCATCACTAACATGACCTGAATAGAGAAACATCATCATGGTATACCGTGTTAACAACAAGGCACACTGTTAAATCACATTTTCCCTGATAAAACAACAACGACGATGCGGCAGATATATGTAGCCCAGTTATTTCTGAGGGAAAGGGGTAGCATATTGAGATTTTGATAACGCAAATGTTATAGGAAGAACGAACCACACTCCAAAAAATGTTAGAGAACACATACTCCAAGACTACAGAGAATTCATGGTCACGATGGCGTTGGCAACAATTGTGTTGCGAAAGACGCCCAACAATAAATGAGGAAAAGCACCCTTCCAGTGTGAAGAAGGACGGTACGAGCGGAAGCGAGAAGCGTCCGGGATAGATACATCTTTAAGAAACGGACTCTGGTTTCTCTCCCCTATGGTTTCTCTCCCCTATGGATCACATCCCTGTAGAGAGAGGACCAAAATCAATATTTATAATAAATCTATTATCTTGCTTTCCATGCCGAAGTCTTTTGGGAACCTACCCAGTATAACAGATGCATCCCTTTAGGAAATATTTTATAATAAATATATAAATAATTATTTTGGGCCACACCAAAAGAGGGATATTTTAACAATCAACTGATATTTTCAGTCTTACTAATAAATGTACAATCTGACACTAGAGTCCTATGTATAATTCCTTTGATTTCCATAGATTTATTCTTCTCATGTAAGTAATAAAATCATACTTTTATTAAAATGTATCATTAAAAAGGAAATACATCAACTATTTCCGATACATTTGTTCATGCTTCCTATCACTATCTTACCTTCACATCGTCTTGTATTATCTTTATGTATCTGATACTTAATTGACCAAGTTGTTGTACATTATGTCTATTTGTTGTCATTGATATATGTCTTGGTTGACCATGAGGCTGTTGTTTTTTATATATTGTTGTTATTATGAGTTTCTCCAAACTTCTTTTCTATCAATATGATCATTAATGTTTTCATATTGACTTCTTAAATATTTATGTCTTAAGGATTGCTTGGTCTTTCATATTGATTTAAAGTTTATTTGTAAGTTCTATATTGTGTGAACATTTCATCACAAGAAAACCATGCTATGATTTCCAAGTCATACCCATTATCATCATGAATGTTCTTTGAGAACCAACTCAATGTAAATCACATTGTTGGAGACATTAACTAATTGTTCTACTTTCTAGCTCAACAAACTAGTATGCGTAGTAGTGATATCACAAATTATATTGTCCCAAACTAAATAATTGTAATAATATGATGAATACAATGCAAAATGTGGTTTTTAAATTTCTACATCAATAAAATAGTAACTCAACATGAATATATGTACGTCAAATTTAACAATATTACTCTTTTTTTTCTTGTTCTACTTTTTCAAAGAGAGAACAAAAAGTAACATATTCTATCTTTTTTAAGATCATAATGAATAATATAAATAATTCAAAATGTTGATATAAAAAAGTGCAAATATGCACTTGATCTTATAATTGATTGTATAAAAGAACATGTAGTGAAGGTCAATCAATGAAAAATATTTATTTCCCTTTTTCTCTTAGTTAGAGAGATGAAAAGATCTAAGGTGTAATGTGCTAAATTTTAAACTTAAAATTATATGCATCAATGGATGCGATGATTTTATTTAACAAAAAGTATTAATTTTCTTTGTCATATATTATATACCATTATAAATTGTGAAAAAAAATCATACAACAATCATTATGACTTTTTAAACAAAACATATATATGTGGGAAAATCTATCCATGATAAAAAAAATGTGGGAAAAAATAGCTTGCGTTAAACTTTTAGGTAACGGAAGAATCTAAAAGTTCAACTTTTTTTATAAGAAAAACATTTATAATATACTTCACTATAAAAATTTAGCTAAATGAAACACAGAAAGACAGGGGTGGCAACCAACAAGGTGACTGATAGAGTGCTCTATGAAGGGTATAGAGGGCTAATGGTGAAGCCAAATGTAGCCTCCAAAACACCTACATCTTTCAGTGTCGGCTACTGTGAAAAGGGAAGTTGAAGACGAATCTTCATCCCTGCTCCAGTCTTAGTGACGAACATGGTCGAATCTTCTAAAGTTGGGGAAGTCAGAGGTCCTATGCAATCTGAAGAAAACACAATTTGATCTCAAGGATGGTAAGATCATATATCACAAGCATATTGTATAGAGAAATAAGGAGAGATGGAGTAGGCAGTTGTAGGTCATATCATAGGCCTCAAACCACATTTAGTAGAGACTCATCATTCACCTTGCTCAGATCTAGAAGGTCAAGGGGTCGATCGAGGTCACATCTAGGGGGAAGGGTTTTCCCTGATTCCATTATCAAATTATGAAGATATAAATACAACCATGGAAGGAGACTCGTGGTTTGTGGTGAGGAAACCATTTATAATCAAGAAGTGGGAAAGGGTTTGTCCAATAAAAAAGATGAAAAGGGAGTTTCATATATGGATAAAAGTTCATAATATTCCTCTAGAGCTATGAGATAGCGATATGTTTTCCTATGTTGGTTGGATACTAGGGAAATCCTTGCGAACAAATAACCTCATATTATCCTTCAAGCGATTGGAGTTTGCAAGAATTCAAGTCCTAGTTCCAATGGACTTCAATCATCCAAAGGAATTAGAAATCATCAAAGAGGATGGAATCTCAAATGTGATTGTATTTAATATGAATGGGAGCTAAAAAGGTGTATGGTATGTGGAAACTTTAGTCATGTATCATCTTTGTCTAGGGGTAATATTGTAGATGATGATGTGAATTGTTAGAAGATAATACATTTGTCTAGCAGTAAGGCATGGGTACCAAAGGTTATAGAACATGTGATGACTGATGCAGATGGAAGTAGTGATACGTTGAGTTCAATGAAGTTGTCTCAATTACTTATGATTGTGATACTTCTCAGGACCAAGAATAATGGAAAATATGAAAGGACCTCCTAGATGGAAAACCCTAGTCACGAATAAAAAAATAAAAACTATAAACAACCTGATTCCAAGGATTATATAGTGACAAATAGTTCTCTAAATTTGTAGACCTCTCCATGTTGTTTGAAATCTTGGGCTTGAATACTTGGAACTCTCAAATTTTCATACTTTGATCTAAAGGTACACAATATCTATTTTAATTTGGAAATATTTTTTTCACATGGATTACATGCATGGTTAGATAGTTTGATTGGCCAAAAATTGATTTTCTACCTTATCCTACCTATTTAAAAGGTTGTCAAAACTTATTCTTGGAGATTAGTAGCACAATGTTTAAAACATCAAGAATGGGAAGGCTAGTGTGCCTAGTTTAGTGGAATTACACTTCCACACCTCTGCGAAGAGTTAAAGGACATAGGTTCCCTCAGTATACTGCGAATTTTAGCTTGTGTGTTGTTGTTCTCTATAGGAGAGAACACATGCCTTTACTAACAATGAGACATTAACATGTGCTATCTATTGAAAAATTGAATGACTAGTTTCAAAATTGGATATTGAATCTTATTGAATTTGAAAACCCATTGCTACCTCTTGATACCTATCTATATTGGTTATTTTGTTGCATTTTGTCATAAAAATACTATGTAGATAGGTGCATACTTTTACTTTCCAAATATCAATTTTGTACCACCTTTACTGACCTATGTTTATATTCTTCAGGTCCATGTGTGGTTTTGTTCCCTTTGGAAACTCATGAGCAGGTGATCGATATAAGACTTTGAAGAGGTGTGTAAGATCTGTCCCCTATTGAAGTGTAGATAGGAATCAATGAATATTCATAATTTTGTAATCTTATTTATAGCTTTCATGACTCTTATGTAAAGCATAATGGTAAAAATAGATTTGTTTATAAATTCTAATGCAATTTTGTAAATATTCGATCTTAAGAATAAGATCTTTACAACATGGTAGAAGAGCCTATTAACAGTCGGCAGACATGCATGTCTAATGGAAATTAGGTTTATGTAGTAGTACATCTAGGATTTTGAATCATTGGCCTACTTATTGGGATACACCTAGACTACAAGTATGATATACTAAGAGCCTAGGATGTGGAGCATGTACCTTAATTTAGAAATTTTTGAAACATACCTACCTCATCTACTAGATTTTGGAATCCCCTAGGCATAGATCAATATGTATATATTATTGTGGAAGAAGTTATTAAGACACAAGTATGTAGATTTATAATATGGCCCTTGAAACACTTAAGTCACCACTATAAGTATAAAAATGTGAAGTGTGCCATAGAGTTCCTTGAGTTAGTACAGCTACAAGTAAAGGAAAAAAAGAATATATATAGTAAATCTTAGAATGGTAACTTTCATATAATTGATAACTTCCATTTGGAACCCTAAAATATACATAGAAGTGATGTAACACAAAATTCGTTAATTAATTTAGTGTAATCCATCACCATGCTGGTGGGATGAGCTGAAGTGTCTAAGGAAAGATGTTTAGTGAAGGTTTCAGAATAATTACTCCCAATACACTTAGGAGGTGGTGGGGTTTCCTCACTTTGCAGATTGACCTGGCCAAAGCGGTGTCTACTACTTGGGAAAACCTCAATCTAGAACTTAGTCACTAATTCGATAAAAACAAAAGAAAAAATGTGTATGTTTAATCACCTTCAATAGAGACAAAATAAATAATAATATGCTAGGACTTAGATGAAAAACCCTACTAATACAAATCTTGTTCATAGATTAAAAAAAATCCTCATGACAACCTTGATAAAAAAAATTATGAGTCGAGGACAAATAATAGGTTACCCTTCTATATATAATTATGAAAAAAATTGTTATAGACCAATGTTCGATCATTATAGATGAAGTTTTTTTTAAAAATGAACGATACTTAAAATTTCATCATGATCCATAATAGTATAATTAAATAAATATTAGGACATATAGATTTTTTAAACTCCCAATTTTTAGAGAGATATAATAGTTTGGATAATTTATGTTGAATTAAGCATCAATGTAAAACCCTACCTACTGAAAGTGGAGAAATAAAAATGACTTTTTGTCCCAATAAAATGTCACATAAAATTAGTGAAAAAATATTAAGGAAAATTTGATTAACTTTTAAGACTATTTTTTATAACTATGATCAATTTGATAATCTTGTGGTGTATCACAAAATTTTGATATTCAAAATTTAGATTCTTAACCTAAAAATGAATTCATGACGTTAGAGAAATTACATGGACCAGGAATCACAAACTTCTTAGATGACTCTTTATGTTTCATAGAAATCTCAACTTCCATTTGTCTAAGTAGTTGGGATAATAGAGTAATGTTAATTAGAATGTAGACATGAGGTGATTGTGACTTGGTTCTCATAGTTTGGCCTTTTTTAGGTTTACATCATAATGTTTTGTTTTAATCAATTTTGTTTTCCTTTATAATACTGACTGTAAAAAAAAATGATTTGGTGGAATTTTATTGATAATTTCTTGAGCTAAGTCATAACTTAGGAGGTACAAGAAAACTGTACAGGAGAGCCATACGAAACCCATGAGGATAAATCTAGAGTTGGTGAGAGACACTACACTATAGTTGACATGCCTGTTTAGATCCCTAGTGGAATCGTTTCAGGGGTGGAGACTAGTGCCTGAATAGACCAATGATATACTAATTTTGAGTTTAAAATCCACTTTCAGGGGTGGAGAGTTGTAACATACTAAAATTTGTGTAATAAACCCATCTTGGATCTATAGTTTATACTTCCCCTTAAGTTGAGTCCATCATAAAAATTGGTCCTTGGTTCCTACCTCAATATGATTTCCATGTCCAAATACTATGTTAATTTATACTAATTAGTCTCAAGGAGAGATTATTTATTATTAGATAAGCTTTGCCAATCTTATTGAATACAATTTAAAAATGAGTCCCTTAATTGATCTTTATGAATCGATCTAATATCAAGTTCATAATCATTCTTACTATTTATATTCTTTGGACTTTAAATTTATAGATTTCTGTTGTTTGGATAAGTAATGACTTGAGAATCAATTTAAGGTAATGAATATAGTAACATATATTGAATTTTGGGTATATGGTTCTATTTAGAACTATAAATGGAGGCATTAATATTTTTAAAATAAATCTCCATAGATATAGAATGAGTGATCAAATTATCAATGCAATTAACAATATATTTGAGGAGTTATGAAATTTGCAATTTATAAATAAGGAGGGTTAATAAGCAATTAATTGGAATTAAATACGTAAGTTGGAAGACAGAAACCCTTGTTCTCCACATAACACTGTCTTTGACATACATTACATTAGACTTGACATCTCTTCTTTCTCCTTTTCCTCTTCTCTTCCCCTCATCCACTTCCTCCAACTCTCCCCAAAACCCTAACCCCCTCGGCTAACATATAGGACTATGACACTACCTGAACACCCTCCCACCATGGAATATCACCTTCTCCACATACCACCAGTTATACCTAGACTTCTTAGATCTATAACCACATATCCCCATTAACACCCTCATCATCATCAGTATATGATCGACAATGTCAATGTTATGACTGCATTTGTTCTTAATTGGTAAATTAGGGTCTACCTGAATGATTACATGCTTTATTAGATTGAACATCATTTAGGCTTGATTCATGATAGTAGCTCAATTGTGATGTTTCAAAACTAATAAGAAACTCTAATTATGATTTTAGTTTGAAGAATTATGGTTTGAGAAACGTAAACCTTAATCGGAAAAAATTAGGGTTTTGATAGTACATGAATATTGAATTTGATCAGGATAGTAGTGTTGTAAATGATTTTTCATGTTTTATATGCATTTTTTATTTAATCAAATTTTGGATATGATATGGATAAATCAATCATGCATACCAGAAAAAAATTTAAAAATATTTGGATGTTCTTTGAATGTGGTTCTTGGTCGAACTATACTTCAACCGACCATGCTGACAGAGTGCTGTTTAGTAGTGTAGTGTTGGATTTTTAATTATTTATTGGTATCTGTGAATGATCTAAAATTTATATTGGAGCTATGAAGTTACATTTTAGACATCATGCTAAATTATCATAATTTTTGAGGATATTTTACCTCTTCAATAAATGAATTATAATAACTTATTTATAACAAAAAAATCTGTTGAAAAAAGAAAAAGTATAGTGAGGCTCAATGTGTAAATTATCCAAGCACCTCAATTTCTCTATATGAGAAAGATATCACCCAAGGAGATCTCATATTTCATGATCCATTTTAGAGAAATGAAATTCTTGAGAGAGAGGAGAGTTAGGGTTTTGAGAGGAAAAAGTGGTGGAGATACTGACCTAGGGTTTCTCTATCCGAGATATGATGAAATCAAGTAAGTTTAGCTTCTTTACATAGCCTTTCATGGTGAATCTTCTCTCACATGTCAAGATTCCATACCTCCTCTGATTTGATTCAAAATGATATCAAATCTTTCCCTTTTCTCACTCTTTCTTCATAATCCCTCATTTCTAGGGTTTCCTTGTTGAAAGGAAGAAGAAATTAGTGATGTGCTAGGGTTTTGATATGCTTTTGAGATTTTTAGGGATATGATGCTTTTTTAAGGTGTTTTCATACCTTAGGGTGAGTGGGTACTTCCTTTAAACAATAGATTGCAAAAAAATGAGTTAAATCATCAAAAATCTTCAATTACTTAGTATGCGAGTTCAAACCCTAAGTTGCTTGTTTGATCTAGCTTTTGTAAAATGTCATGAAATGGATTATTTCTCTATTGTGATGAATTTCAGATGATGAAATCACATTAGAAAAGGTTACAATCCATCTAAATGATAATTCTTATAATAATTGTAGAGGTTATATGAATATATTGAAATTTAGGATTTTCGACTATGACTGAAATTGATGTATAGTTAAATAAAGAAATTTGTCTATCTGAATCTCTTTGATTTTGAATTATTGTTTATCTGAATGTATAGTATACATATTTCAGATACTATCTCGATTTTTGAGTGATGTCATCAATGTTTGCTTGATATCTCAGTAAAGAGGGTGAAACCCTAGATGAGTGAAAAGTTGGTAATTTGCAAATAGATATTATGAAATCCATTTAAAGTGCTTCTCTTGATATCATAGACTTTATTTATTCAATGTTATTCTCTTGATATCATAGACTTTATTTATTCAATGTTATTCTTGATTTATGATATATAAATGAATGGCCTAGAAACCCAAATTCAGCTCAATTCTAGGGTTTCATACATATGTTTATTGTATATGAATTGTTGAAAGTACTCTTTATTTAGTGTATGTTTATGATGTATTAAATCCTTATCTGAGTCATGTGATAAGTGAATGAGGTAAATGAAGGCCTAAGGATAGGGTGTTCAATGAATCAAGTATTGTTATGTCAATATTTCTTAGCATGAGATGTGGTGAAGATTAGTAGTTTAATTTGTGGTAAATATTATCAGATGATCTATGAAATGAACAGTTTAGAAAGAAAAGAAAAAGATATGTTGATGTGATTAGACATTTAGATGCCAAGAACATAGTAAAATCCTCACAGGGTGAGGCCTGTGTTGTAGGGAGGAAACAATTTCCTGACTGGAGGTAGTCCAGATCGGGGTAAGCCAGAGTGCATTAGTAGGGTGCAGGGGTCCTGACCAATAGGCTAGACTCCTTATAGTTATGTGGAACCCAACAACAACCAGAGATGTCAGTGGTACCTATGTTACATGTTGTAGTGATTAGTAGGTCCACTGATGCACAATAAGCTTGAGGGCTTTGACTCACCACCTGAGTACCCAGGTTGAGTCTGAGATATTTGGTCGCTCCCATTAGCCTCTGAGAGCCAGATGTGATGAGGCCCACTACAGACAGTCTTACTCAAGACACATGCTTAGGAACTCGAGCATGATTCTAAGCCTTGTATAGTGAGATCGTAGCTTTCTACAATTCTTCCACATGTTGTGGTACACCTCATGTGGGTTAATGGCATAATAAGATGAATGAGAGGTTAACCAAGTGTGTGCAGTTATTGAATTATCCTTTGTATGTTTATGAGTTATTAGTTCTCTTTGATATTAATCAAGCATGTTCATATATTGACTCACTCTTGTAGATATCTAGAGGATCTTGACATATTATGTTTGCAAATGATTATTCTCTTTAAATCTTACTACTGTTATAATTGATATCAGTTGCTCAAAGTATATCAATAATTATATTAGTTCTTTAGATTGTTTCTTTGAATCACTAATTCACTGAGTAAGTACGCTCACCCTTCTACTCACAATTTTTAGGGATAACTTGTAGACTAAAGATTTCATTGCATCAACGTAGATCTACCACAGGAATTAAGTATGAAATTATTTAAGTTCATCTAGTCCCTATCACTCTAGGTCCTTATATAGAGTTGAGAGAGAGAGTTCTAAATGATGATTTGTATCTTTATTTCCATAATAATAGAGTATACATCTAGTTATCATGTTGTATGTACATGGAAGTGTGAGGAATAAAATGAATGTCTGAATGTGTATCATTAATGTTGAGATATATTAGAGTAATAAAGGTTTGATTCCTTTGTAAAGTTTGTTTATTTGATTGAATGGGAGAAAACAAAGAGTTTGAAATAAAGGAAAAAAGTTGGGAGTGAACTTTGTTTTAAGTATAATCCTCAAACTTATGCCCTAATCTCATGATTAGTGGTAATTGTGGGATGTAGGTGTAATAACTTGGTATCAGAGCTTAGGTTGAGTTGTCAGGCACCATTAGGATAGAAAGTTAGACTTATAAGTGTGGCAGAAAGGAGGTGGCATGTCTACAACTCTGGGAGGTCTAAATATTTAGATACCCTGGCCCTGTATCTGAATACTTAGTTTGACCAGTATCAAGCTACTCCATCTATTCTTATCTGGATGCCCTGGCTAGGCATACAGAAGAAGGATGGGCTAGAGAGAAACCCTACAAATATTAGTGTTAGGAGACCAGAAAGTAATGAAGGAGTAAGAGCTTAAAGATAGAATGTGATACAACTATTGCTTTATATTTCTTCTTTGTTTGGAGATCAATAGTAATGCTCTTATATATATGAATTTAGATTATCAATTTGTACAATATATATGGTTCTTTTAGATTGGTGTATCATGAAGTCAATTCATTTATTCTTTGTATCAAGTAGACCATAAATTATGTTTAAATGAGTTTTGCCTAAGTGGATATTCTTTCCACATGTTTGAGATGAATAGGAGGATAATCTTGAGTAGCTCTTGGCTTTAGGACTACAGGTTCGGCCTGGTCTGGCTGGCAGGGTGCGTTACTGGGATCTAATGACTCCTATTAACAATATAACAATAGTAGACTCTGGATAAACTAGACCCAAATCATAGTGAGAATGTAAATACACTAAGATGTTGAAACATAAGGGAAAGATTAGAATAACTAAGTATCAATTGGAACTCATATCTGAGATCCAACTTTGGGGCCTGATGCAGCCCTATTTTACGGCTCCATCTTGTGCCGTTTTGTACTTGATTCACATCTAAACATAGTAGAATGCAAGTTCATTCCCCAATATGAGTACTATTATCAAATACACTTATGATGTTCTTTACATTATTTTTAGGTACTTGGATGATGCTTTGGATGGATGAGAGAGAAGGAAGGAGCTCTAGGGTTCCTCTGCTCATGGAGGGGTCCAAAGAAGGCCCAAAAGCTCCCACAACCTACCCCTAATGGCCAAGTTTTGACATCAAGCAAAGAAGTCCATTCATGACGAAGATAGAAGTTAATTTGTCCACTGAAGACCCCAAAACGAACGTGGCCATCCACCACGGTCATGTGAATTATAGCCAAGAATCAATAGGGACGTATGTGGTCATCAACACGGGCGTGACCAACTGAATACACCATGGTTGTGGCCGTCAGCACGGCCATGGCCAACAGAAGATATCACGTCCGAGGCCTCCCACAACGGTTGTTGGAATTATGCACAACGTCACCCAAAATCAACAGAGAGGAGGTCTACTTTTCATGTGAATGACCACGGTCGTGGCCATCCACCATGGCTGTGTCCCTTGAAGACCGCCTTGCCAGTGGAACTTCACATGCCCGAGGTGAACTGAAGACAAAGACAATCTCCAAGCTACCTTGTCTGTGGCCTCCTCCTCTAACATGGCCATGGTACCTCACCACGGACGTGGTACCCCTTACCCAGCATGACGGTGGCACCCCACCACGGTCGTGGACACCACATATACTTAGCCTTTCCACTCCCTTTCACACATTGGTTGTGTCCCCACACCACAATCATGCCACCCTACCCCCGCCACGGCTGTGTCCACCAACCACGGCCGTGTTGATCACTCAACCCTACCATTTTTTTGCACTTCTTTTCCTATTCTACCCCTACTTACCCTAGTGCTTCCCCACCACCTATATATACTTAGATGGTGGCTGGAGCATGAAGGTTACACTCCCCTAGTTGCCATTACTCCTCCCCCACCCTCTCTTGAGCATTCATTGCATCCCCCTTGCATTAATGCTCTCCACCCACCATTTCCACCATAAAAACCTAGTGTTCTAAGTTTTCTATCATAACCCCTTCTATTTCCATGCCCATCAACCATCTTGGAGGAAGGAGGATGCCCCACAACAACTAGGAGGTGACGAAGGAGGATCTACTTCGAGCTCCATGTAGTCTTATCCCCTTCTTCTCATTTCTTTTGCCTTTTCTTTGATTGTGTCTAGCTAAGCCCCTAGTGGTGGGCTATTTGGGATAAAAATGTGACTTTGATACCATGTTGGGGGAGAATAATTTGTAATGAACATAATTTCATTCTATGATGATTGCCTTTACTTCTATCTCATTTCCCAATATCTTGCACGTGATATTTGCTCTTAAACTTAAATTTCTTACTTTGTGATGTTTGATAACACATAGCTTCTAGGAGGAATTGGAGTGTATGTATCAATCTTAGAAATGGCTTCTAGGTGTAATTAGTGGATCCCTAGATAGTCCCCTTTGTTCCTACATACACATCCCTCCTTGTACAAGTGAATGTGAGATCTAAGTAACTAGTGTAAGTGTGATTAGTGCAATTTCCTAGGGATTTCTAAAGGCTAGATGGCTAGTAGCATGAGGTGAAAAACCTTCATCTCTACTCCTATTCCTACCCTTGTCTCTCAATTACCCTAATACCACTTATCCTAGAGACCTAGACTTGACAAGTCCTACTAGAATTACACCTAACCCTAGTTCTCTAACTAGTAGTATAGGGTACAATCTAATAACACTTGCCTTGTTGTTTGCTTTGGTAATCTAGAATGATTTGTGATAATTGCATGCCATGTTGACACCTCCCAACTAATATCAAATCACAATCCCAAATAGACCACCTATCCTAATCTCATTTCTTAAAACCCGTCTTTCCTTCTTAGCTTGTTCATGCTAATCTAGTTTAGTTGCTTTTACTCAATCTAATTAATTGCTTAGTCTTATTCTTTAGGGTTAACTTAGGTTCTTGATCTCTCTATTGGTTAACTAAGCTCTTAGTTTCTAATTACTCTACTAGTGTAGTGTAGTTAACCTTTGCTTCTATTCTTTAGACTTGCTTGCTTAGGATAATTTAGGGTTTGGGATAACTTAGATTTCATATTCCATTTACTTACTTGTTGCATAGTGTAATCAAACCGAAACCCCTTTTAAACCCTTCAACCCTAGTCTCCACTCTAGGAATGTAGTCAACACTTACTTAGCTCTAGTGCCCCCTCTGTCCCTAAGGATCGACCCCTACTCTTGCCTATCACCTATACTACAATAGTATCATATGTGCTTGCAGGTGACCTATTTAGTGTTGTGATCGAGTCTTGTTAGGGTTTTTATAAATTTCAAAAAAGTGTGTCTGAGTTCTGTGGGGCGCATCTAATCAAACCTAATTGGTTAGTGTGTGCACCTCTGGCTCAGAGGCATCAAGCGTTCTGGTGCCATTGCCGGGGATAGAGGTGCTTGGCTGATGCGATGATTTTGAGTCGCATTTATAGACCTATTTCATATGTGTTTTGTGCTCTAATTACTCATTTTCATGGATAATATTGCATAATTCACTTTATTTGGTCTTTTCCATCATATTATATCAAATCCCCTTTGTTTTACTATTGTGAGCATCATTTATCATCTTATTATAAATTGTGTGGATTTACTTGGTCTTGTTGTGAAATTTCAGGAAAAACAAGTATCTGCTTCCGTCGATACCATCGACGGAAGTCGATACCATCGACCAAGCCACAGGTTGTCAGCCGAGAAGAGCAATACAGAGTCGATACCATCGACACCTAAGTCGATGGCATTGAGATCACTTTAGGTTGCTGGCAAGGATGCAGTCGATACCATCGACGAAAGTCGATGCCATCGACACAAGGAGAGCTACAGCGTCGCTAGAAGACAAAACCGACGCTACAGGAGTCGATACCATCGACGCCCAAGTCGATGGTATCGAGATCACCACAGGCGCTCAGAATAAAAGAAAGGAAAGCTGCCGCTAATCCGCTGCGTCGATACCATCGACGCGGGTCGATGGTATCGACGCCGGCAGATATGCGTTGGATCTGTTTTGATCTCGATCGGACGGCTGTTGTTATTTGACGACCTAATTAGGGACTTATACCTAATGACGGCCGCCCACAGGAGAGAGTGATCTCATTTTTGGATTGCATGAGTGCCGAGGAGGAGAGAAAGGAGAACGGAGGCCGAGAAGCTCATCCCGGGTGATTCGGACGCTGCCGAAGACGATTTCCACCACCGACAGGCGGGGAAGCTCGTGTTTTACACCAAGGATCCACCGGTTCTTCTCCGTTCAGGGGTTTTCCCATTTATTTCCCGTTTTTCTTATGAATTCCCCAATTTCTACCATGTATTCGTGTGAGATGAACATGAGAGGCTAAAACCCTCAATCTTTAGGACCGGGAGTAGCCCGGGAATGCATTGTATGACATTTTTATATCAATAATTCATATTTTTCTCTCAAATCCGTGGTATAGATTCGTTTTCTCCATTTCTATTGTTATGCTTGATCACCATAATAATAATTTAACACCCTTAATCACTTCGATAGAAGGATTAACGGTTGAAAAGAGACGAATTCTACATTAATCAATAAAACCCTTGACAAAGGAGTTGTAAAATTAATGGTGGGAACTGAGAGACCGTTTTTAATGCGCTTAGTTTAGGGGAATGATTACTACGACGGTGGAATCAACCTAAACCTAAGTAGTGAATTACACCACGACAGTGGGTAATTCTCATTTCAGGCCACTACCCAGATAGAGAGAGAAGTGTGAGGAATTATATGAAAACTAATACAATGTTGACCCGCGGTGAAACCGCCATCCTAAAGATATCCCTTTTGAATTGATTAAATTAACCTTTAATCGATTGTTTTCTTTGATTGATTTTTATTTTCTTTTTAATTTGAACAACAAAACCCTACTTTGTTAATCGGCCTAGCTGATTGCGATTAGTTAGTAGAAGTCTCCAGTAATTCACGTATCCCTGAGTTCGACTCGGGCCTCACAAGGCCTATATTACTCGACGCGTATACTTGCGTTTAAGCGCGTAGTAAAATACACGTCAAGTTTTTGGCGCCATTGCCGGGGACACGGCGAATTATTGGCACTTTGAGTGCTAAGAGCGGCCACTCTAGGCCACATTTTTTTTTATTTTAAAAAAAATTTCAAAAATTCCTTTATTTCTCTATCATTGTGTTGACTCGTTCAAAGCATTGTACTGAACCCCTATTTCCATATTTCAGGTACTTTGCATGGTGCACACACGTAGTCGAGACTACGTGAATCGCACACCTGAGGTTCCATCTGCGGGACCAGAGGACGAGGACTACTACGAGGAGGAACACCAAAGTGATATAAATTCTGAATCTGAAAAAGAACAAGAAGAAGCTATGGCTGAAGCACAGACAATATGGGAGAAGATCAAGGCGTCTTATTTCTCGGCATCAAAGGGGCCTATAAAGAAACAGGGGCTAAACATTCCAACCTACAAGATCGATCCAGCATTGATTAACCTGGTTAAATCAAACGCATTTCACGGATTGAAAAATGAAGATCCAGTGGCCCACATCAGCCAGTTCGTGGAGAACTGTGATATGGTGAAGATAGATCGATTTCCACAGGATGTGCTCTACCTCAAGTTATTCCCGAGTTCCTTGGCTGGAGTGGCAAGAGAGTGGCTTCATAACCTCGACGACGAGTTTGTTGAATCATGGGATCACATGGTGGAGGTTTTCTTCGAGAGGTTCTTCCCTCCTGAGAAGACCAATGATATGATCAGGAAGATTCACAATTTCACCCAACATGCGGGTGAAACTTATTCTGAGACTTGGGAGCAATTCCAGGTCATTTTGAGGAGATGTCCACATCATGGATTGGACAAGGAAACCCAAGTGAAGATCTTCTACTTTGCTCTCTCCGAGCATGATAGAAGCAACCTGGACTCGGCTGGTTCTGTATTTTTCTTAAATAACACCGATACAAGATGCTGGGAAATACTGAAGAATATGGCACGAAAGCAATCTTGGGGAGAAAGAGAACGAGGCCCAGTTGAGCAAGCAAGAGTTGCCAGTGAGTCAAAGGCAATGAGAGAGCTGAACGAGAAGATGGATCTTCTCGCAAAGAAGTTGCTGCAGAAGGAAGACAATGAGTCCGAGGATGAGGCTCAGGTCAAGTATATGAGGCAACAACAAGGGTACAGGAATAACGATTATTCATGGCAGAAGGATAAGAAATTTTCATGGAAGGATCCAAACAACTTTCTGCAGGATCCGGACGCCAAGCCTGCACCGGTCACGGAGGACAAGAGCACGGAGTTGCTCAATCAAGTCATCAAGCAAAATCAAGAGTTGATGAACACTTTTGGGCAACAAATCAAGCAACAGGGTGAATTTATGAACCAGTTTGGGCAGACTTTGCAGAGCCACGGGGCTCAAATGAGAACTATAGAGACTTCCATGGCGCAGATGGCAGCCGAGATTGCAAGCTTGAAGAAGCCGTCACATCCGGGTTTTCCGGGGAACACCAATGTTCCCGGGGGAAACCAACAGGCCAAGGCCATCTTATTGAGGAGCGGTAAGAAAGTGTTAAATCCAAGGGCGGATGACACAAGCACACCGCAGGACACAGTTGAAGAAGCAACAGTCAAAGAGCAGCCCACACCTGTCATAGAGCAAACTGAGGACATAGCTGAAGATGGTAAGGAAGAACAAGCCACCGAGGAGGAACCACAGAAATTAACTCCCTATGTGCCACCTCATCAAAGGGCACATACTGTTCCGGTCCCATATCCCAATAGTGCAAAGGCAAGAAAGGTGGATGCACAGTTTAAGAAATTTCTGGACAGCTTTAGGAAGTTATCAGTGAATATTCCTTTGCTAGAGGCGATTGAGAAAATACCGTCTTATGGGAAGTTTCTTAAAGATGTAATCACAAAGAAGAGGAAAATACCCGGCACTGAGGTTGTGGTATTGAAGGAGCAAGTGAGTGCTTTTATTATGGGCACTTTGCCGCCAAAGAGACAGGACCCCGGTTGTTTTAATATTTCTTGTTTTATCGGGAAGTTCAAATTTGGCGAGGCACTTTGTGATTCCGGGGCAAGCATAAATCTGATGCCCCTTTCTACATTCAAGAAACTTGGATTGAATGAGTCAAGGCCAAGCAACATGACCATCCAATTGGCCGATAATTCTGTGGTGAAACCGTATGGAATCTGTGAGGATGTTTTGGTAAAGGTAGACCGCTTTGTTTTTCCGGCTGATTTCGTTGTGATGGAAATGCAGGACGAGCACGGCAATGAGTTACTACTTGGTCGCCCATTCCAAGCTACAGCTGATATGATCTTGGAGATGGGGAGAGGTCGCTTGACCTTGGGCATTGCGGATGATCACTTTGAGATGGTCATGCCCAATAGCAATGCATCCACTAAAGCAAAAGCACAGTGCAACATGGTGAAGCATGTGGAACACAATATCTCACTTTGTCTTGGGAAGCCATTTTTGGATATGGCTCATGTGATGAGCAGGATAGATAATGGGACCCTAGCAGTGGACCTTATGGAGCAAACTAAAGTTGTCTCTTTATGCAAGGCTGTTGGGTTTCCAAATGATGAGAATGAGGACATTCCACCTTCATGGGAGGATGATGCGATTATTACTTCTGTTTCCGAAGCATATCCGGAACTGCCTTTGGAGGCGTGCTTGCTAAATGTCACTTATGATTGGATGCGGAGTACTTCACTCAAGGAGTGCGCCAAGATGCTTCAAATGCTTCCATGTTTCTACACGAGGCACTATGAAGATTTGGGTACACTTCCCCCACCGCTACAATCATCTCTTATTTGCCCACCTGATCTGGAGTTGAAGCCATTGCCCCCGCATCTGAAGTACGTCTTTCTAACTGAGGAGGACAAGTTACCAGTGATTGTTTCTGCATACTTGAGTGCGGATGAGGAGGAGCAACTACTGATAGTGCTCAAGAACCACCGTGGAGCTTTTGGGTGGTCTGTGGCGGACATCAAGGGGATCTCCCCTACACTTTGTCAACACAAGATACGGCTCGAGGAGGGAGCCAAGCCAGTCATACAGGCTCAAAGACGTCTAAATCCAAGCATGATGGAGGTTGTCAAGAAGGAAGTCATAAAGCTTCTTGCTGCAGGGATCATTTATGCCATATCCGATTCGACGTGGGTGAGTCCCACACAGGTAGTCCCTAAAAAGGGGGGAATCACTGTCACTACAAATCTTTTGAATGAACCTGTCACCACCCGATTGGTAACCGGGTGGCGTGTTTGCATTGACTACCGCCGATTGAATGCCGCAACTCTTAAAGATCATTTTCCATTGCCATTTATCGATCAGATTTTGGAACGTCTAGCTGGTCGGTCGCATTTTTGTTTTCTAGATGGCTATTCGGGGTACAACCATATTTCTATTGATCCTTTGGATCAAGAGAAGTCTACGTTTACATGTTCCTATGGGACGTTTGCTTACCGTCGTATGTCGTTCGGTTTATGCAATGCGTCGGCGACTTTTCAACGCTGCATGCTCGCCATATTCTCTGACATGGTAGAGCGGTGTCTTGAAGTTTTCATGGACGACTTCTCGGTGTATGGAGCGTCTTTTGATGAATGCCTTTATAACTTAGATAAGGTATTGCAGCGGTGCGAGGACACACACTTGGTCCTCAATTGGGAGAAATGTCACATGATGGTGACGGAAGGAATTGTGCTAGGACACAAGGTGTCTAGCAAGGGTCTTGAGGTAGACCCCGTAAAAATTGAGGTGATTTCTAAGCTACCCCCACCAAATTCTGTAAAAGGGGTGAGAAGCTTTTTAGGACACGCCGGGTTTTATCGGCGATTTATCAAGGATTTTTCAAAAATCGCAAAGCCATTATCGGAATTGTTGGAAAAAGACGCAGTTTTTGATTTCAATGAGAAATGTCTTCACGCATTCGAGGTTTTGAAGGAAAAGTTGATTTCAGCTCCGGTTGTTCAAACGCCGGATTGGACAAAGCCATTCGAGTTGATGTGTGATGCGTCCGATTATGCTGTGGGAGCTGTTTTGGGGCAAAGGGTAGATAACAAGCCTGCTGTGATTTTCTACGCCT
Source organism: Alisma plantago-aquatica (assembly GCA_963693085.1). Classification (NCBI taxonomy): domain Eukaryota; kingdom Viridiplantae; phylum Streptophyta; class Magnoliopsida; order Alismatales; family Alismataceae; genus Alisma; species Alisma plantago-aquatica. Next base: position 27,155,595 of record OY856413.1, on the reverse strand, counting down.
CAAAAATGCTTAATGATGCTCAATTGAACTACACAACCACGGAAAAGGAGTTACTGACCGTCGTGTTCGCCTTTGAAAAATTTCGGCAGTACTTAGTGGGTTCTAAGGTGGTTGTGTGGACTGATCACGCTGCAATAAAGTATTTGATGGAGAAGAAGGATGCGAAGCCTAGACTAATTAGGTGGATTTTGCTCCTACAAGAATTCGATATTGAAATCAAGGACAAGTCGGGAATTGAAAATGTGGTGGCTGACCACTTGTCTAGGTTAGAGAGGGTTGATGAACAAGGTTTGCACATACCCATTACCGAGACCTTTCCCGATGAACAACTTTTTAAAATTGATTCTAAAGAACCATGGTTTGCGGAAATTGTGAATTATTTGTGTTACGACCCCATCTGAGCTTAATTGGTAAACTAGGGTTTACCTAGACAACTGCAAAGATTAGTTAGAATAATCATTCCTAAAATCTAATTAATGACGATAACACAATTAGGATGTTTTAACTATGATAAGAAGTCTAAATGTTCTTTTGTCTTGAGAATTAGGGTTTGAGAAGCATAAACCTTAATCGGCCCAAAATAGGGTTTTGATGATACATGAATACAGAATTTGATAAGTAGAATGTCTCACTAAATGATTTTTAGTATTTTATGTGTCACTCTGATTTACTTCAAATTTGGATATGATTTGGATATATAAAATGTCAACAATATTGATAAATATCAGAATTTTTGAAGAATGCCCTGACCTGTTAATCGGCCGAGTTTCAAACTCGACCGATCACATTTCCAGAATTTTACAGTAGTGTGGTAATTGAATTTTATCTTTTTATTGGTATATCCAATTGATCTCAAATTTTAACTGTGCCTGAAAAACACAGTTTTAGACACTCTGTTAAATTGGCATAATTTTTTTATGACTTTTGAATCCCTACAGTAAGGGTGTCGGTCGAGTTTGTGCAGGACAAACTCGGCCGAATATTCTGCAGACTGTAATATAGCAGTGCACTGTTCTATTTTTAATTATTTATTGGTAACTCCAAATGATCCCAAATTTTAACTGAAGCTTTATAGAACAATTATAAACAACTTGCGAAATTCTCATAATTTTTGGAGAATGTTTGATCTCTGAAATAAATGAATTACAGTAACTTTTGTATAACTGAATACTCAGCCTATATAATTAAAGTTAAGTGTTGGGTCAATATGCAATTGACCCAAGCAGCTCAATTGACTTATATGAACGACCACACACACAAGCAGCTCTCATTCTTCGTCATTCATTCCAGAGAAACGAGCTCCTAGAGAGAGAGGGAGAATTAGGGCTTGAGTGAAGAAAGTGGGGGAATTGCTGAATTAGGGTTATGCGGTCCCAAGAGTGGTGAAATCAAGTAAGTTTGGATCCTTTGCATAGACTTTTATGGTGAATCTTCTCTCTCATGTCAAGATTCCGTCCATGCTCTGATTTGATCCAAGATGATGTCGAAATTCCCTTTTTTCTCACCCTTTCTTCATAATCCCTCATTTTCAAGGTTTCCGAGTTGAATAGAAGAAGAATTGGGAGATTTGCTAGGGATTTGATAGGATTTCGAGATTCCCTGAGTTGAGCTGCAGTTGTGAGGTGTTTTCACACCTTAGGGTGAGTGGGTTCTTCCTTCAAACATTCTAATGCACGAATTTGATTATAGCATCCAAATCCCTAATTGCTTAGTATGTGATTTTAAAACCTAAAATGTCCGTTTGATTTAAGATTGTTGCAAATTGATATGATATGGATTCCTTCTCTGTTTTGAATGATTCCTAAATGGTAGATTCATATCAGAAACGTATGCAACACTTCCTAGTGAGAATGCTTTACAGATTTATATCAAATGATGTAATTAGGGTTTAACCTAATTGAGACATCACTAGTGTTTCAACCTTATTGAAAAAGACTAGTAACTCTATAAGTGGTTAGGATGTACCTCGTGGGTTATCTTAATTGAATCTTATTCTGGATACATGATATCACAGTGATGATATGGAAAACCTAAATTTAGTTGAATTTCCATGGTTTCATGTCTATATTGATTGCATATGATTTGTTGGAAACAATCTTTATTTAGTGAATGCTTATATCCTATGAAATCCTTATGAGATCCATGTGACAAGTGAATGAGGTAAACGAAAAGGTGAATGAGGCAAATGCAACCCTAAGAGTAGGGTGTTGGCATGTGATGAATGAATAAGGCAAATGAAACCCTAAGGATGGGGTGTTCAATGAATCATGCTATGGTAATATGAAAGGTCTCGATATGAGATGTGGTGATGCTTAATTGTTGAATTGTATGTTTCTAGTGCATTTAACTTTATATGCTTGTTCTCTCTGAAATGATATTTACATACTGCATGGCTTCATATATTTCAATACATATCTCGTCAATTGCAGGTGATGAGATATGACATGCCCTAGAAAGGGATGTTATTGAGACATGGTATATGTTGAATACATGAGCTATGATATTTATCTGTTAAACAGTTAATAGACTTAGGTGCCCCAACATCGTAGAACCCCATTGCGTGGTCTGTACCTTTGGGGTGAAACGGTCAGTTCTGGGGATACGCCCAGGCATCGAAGACTCGTGTCCAACAAATACCGATTGTCTCGGTGACACGTAGTCTGAGTGGTAGGATTCCGATCAGTTCTGGGGATACGCCCAGGCATCGGAAATCCAAGAGTACGTTCCGGTCAGTTCTGGGGATACGCCCAGGCATCGGAGAAGTCCCGGTCAGTTCTGGGGATACGCCCAGGCATCAGAGACTTAGAGACCCTCCACTGTGCACTACAGGTTGCGGAGGAGTCCAGAGCACTCAGAGTTAGTGCAGTGAGGCCTTGTGAGCCTGAGAGTCCTGTGCAGACCAGGACGAGAAGTCAGACTTAGCATTTCCCGGGTGTGTCGCTAAGTCTTGTACGGTGGACTCGTAGTGCACTGCGAGTTTCATATGCAGAGTGCACTGCATATGTTTGGGGCATAATCTAAAATATGATCATATAGGTTCACAGAGTTCTTTATAAATGATAGAGTTAAGGAAGACTAGAGCATAGTCTTCTAGTAGTTATTCTTTGGATGCAATATTTACATTCTTTGTTATTTCAATTATATTGTTTTAGAACTGCTCAGTGTAGTATTTATTGCTGTTAATTCTCATATCGTTTACTCAAATTATATCTGTAATCACATTAGTGCATTAGTCTGTTTCCTTGAAGTACTCATTCACTGAGCGAGTAGGCTCACCCCTCTACTCAAACATTTTAGGGTTAATCGCGTGGACTTGAAGATGATCAGAGCGTCAGAGTAGATCTGCCACAGGAGTCAAGTATGAGATTAGTTGAGTCAGTCGGTCCTTGTCACTCTAGGTCCTCAGTAAGAGATAAGAGAGAGAGTTGTAAATACGATGTGTAATATTGTTCCTCTTTGATGTGTATGCTAATTAGCAAGTTTAATGTGCTTAATGTGTGAAAGACATCGTGAATGCTTATACATGTATCTTTTCTATTAAAGTTTGATTAGTAAAGGAAATGTTCAGATTCCCTTGCTAAGATGTTTTATGTGGTTCAATGCGAAGAAACAAGAGTTTTTAAGAAAAGCAAAAGTTAATGGTGTTCTTTGGGTTTCATATAAATCCTATCTTATGCCCTAATCTCATGATTTGAGGAAATTGTGAGATTGGGCTGTAACAGCTTGGTATCAGAGCTTAGGGTGAGTTGTCAAGGACCATTAAGTTAGTAAGTTAGCATCATAAGTGTGGCAGATAGGAGATGTTTGATGTTAGCTTTGGGGATTTGAGTATTTGGATATCCTGGCCCGATATCTGAGTACTTGGATCAGCCAGTACAAGCTACTCTGTCTATTCTCTGACGTATACCCTGGCCAGGTATACAGTGGAAGAATGGGCTAGAGAGGAACCCTAGAAATGTTAGGGTTAGGAAACGAGAAAAGAAACAATAATTAAGAGCATAAATGTAAAAGGAGATAGAACTTACATTTCATAATGTTGTTTTTGTTGGAAATGTATAGAAATGCTCTTATATGTTTGAATTGAGATATTCAATACTTTGAAATATGGGTCTTTAATATCTGTTGTACACTATGCAATTGTAGCATTCATTGATTTTATTCTTTGTAACAAGTAGACTAGAATTGACTTTTGAATGGGCTTTTGTTTCTATGGTTTTGCCCGCTGATTCGAGTGAAATTGACATCAGCAGGTCTGTTTAGGTTTACAGTCTGTGCGCGGTTTGGCCGAGTTCGTGTTTTGGTCGGCCGAGTTCCTTGTCTAGGATTTCAAACAGCGTTTTGATCGGCCGAGTTTGGTCTTGAATCGGCCGAGTTTCTTTGTAGGTAAACAAGTAGTGTTTTGATCGGCCGAGTTCCCCAGAGGATCGGCTGAGTTTCCTGCTGATCGGCCGAAGTTGGTCGGCCGAGTTTCAAAATCTGGAAGGTGATCGGCCGAGTTCCAGAGTGATCGGCCGAGTTTCTGAGATGTGAGTGGCAGTTCAGGAAGAATGTGATCCTTTGTAGTCCTTGGCTTCAGGATTTCAGGTTTGGCCTGGTCCGGTTGGCAGGATGCGTTATTAGGATCTAATGAATCCTATCAATAGCATAATAAGAATAGAATTGGAATAATTAGACCCACATCAGAGTAAGAATGTACATACAGTAAGATGTTGAAACATATGGGCAAGATCAAAACAACTAAGAATTAGTTGAAACTGATGTCTGAGGTTTAACTTTGGGGTCTCAAATGTGAAACCCTTAATTGGGAATAATAGAACATGATAAGAGGTTCATAATCAGTTTATTGATTAATATTATATGAGCTATACATATGAAATATAGAAAAGATATGTGAAATGTTTGTATGGTTCAAGATAACAAGAATCATTCATGAAGAATGAATCATATAATAGAGTACAATGCTTTTATGAACTCTAAAGAAAAGGCTAAGTAGAAGAATAGAGTGAGCTTTCAATAGGTCCATAAAAGTAAAAAGGATCGTATGAACATGTAATTCATAAGACTAGAACAACAAACTAGTTCCTAAGCAAAGAACATAGGTGTAGTTTAACGAATGAATAAGTCATACAAAGGTAGACTGTATTCAGGAAGGAAAAACTTGATTGAAAGAGAAACTATGTTTGACCCATGCATGATCCACTTGATGTAAAAATGAAGAATATGTAATGTATTCAACATGAGTAAAAACTAATAGAAGGACTATTAATTTAGAATGTTAACTTCACAATAGTATAAAGATAAAGGTGGAAATATGTGCAACATGGTATACATGACCATACATATGAATAAGCAACATGGTCATAAGAGAAAAATTTAGAATTAAAGATGACGGGTTAAAGAGTAGTATATGGTAAGAGGACTATGAAACGTAAAATAGGGTTTGAAATATGATGGAGAAGTTATAAAATAAAGAGGTTGTGAGATTCAAGCAAGTGCTAATTAATCAAATATCTCTGTTGATAACTAAGTAAATCTACATACGAGAATGTATTAAGGGAATGTTTGAATACAAGTTTTCCAAGTCCTAAAATCATCTTCTCTTTCATATATTCCTTAATGAGAGCAAGATGGGAATGAAATGATAAGAGAAAATGAATCATATATGGTGCATAACTACCTTGGTGGGGTCATCTAGTGAATGTAATAGTGACATATAATATGATGAAGTGCAATAAGAAATAAATTCTTGTGTGATAGCAAGAATGATGAATAGTCTATTTCTATCTTAAATGCTTCAATGTTAATGATGTTTATTGTATATAATCATATGAAAAGGATAGGTAGCAAAAAGTAAAGAAGTAATGAATGAGCAGAGAGATATGGGAAAATACTAGCTTTGTGTAATATGTGTATTTGTTTTTACATGTATGATTTGTTGAAGGCATATTAAGGTATGAAAGCTGGTTCTACATATGATTTCAGTGTATGTGTGCAAGCTATATGTTAAACTAAAGGTGTATGATAGTTGTAGTAATTCATACCTGATATGCATCTTACTATTGTGTATTTGTGATATGGTGATACGGTTTGGATGATGTCAGAACACATGAAGGGATATCCTGAATAAGGTAGTTATACCTATTCACTGATATTAATAGAAAAGGATGATAATCAGATTGTTTGGACAAGTAACCCTAATGAGGTGTAGCTTGTTATACCTAGCTCTGATATAACTGAGTGATGGTAATTGAGTATAATTAATGCTTGAATGACTGATACAATTGTGGATTACCTTATTACTGTTGTTGAAATCCTAAAATGATATAATGCGATGGTTACACTTTGAATGGTGTGTGGGCCCATAACCCACAGGTCCCAGGATCGAAACAGGATAGTATGGAATGAGGTGGTAATGCTTCACCTCATGCATCCATGACCCAATGGGGATGCCAAGAGTAGTATTGTGCAATTGATTGTTGAATCTAGTCTTTTAATTCAAGACGGTTTTGCTATTTGAGTAGCATGTTATTAAAGTTTAAAACAGTATGGTGAACGTGCTTTTGTCACTTAAAAGTGATACAGAACAATAGAACTCTCTGAGCAGCAAAAGTTGGGATAGTTGTATCAGAGTTGCGCAGCGAAAGCGTGGTAGTTTATCTTTGCATTCTATATTTGACTGTGGCATAAAGAATTTGCTTGATATCATTGAGAACTATTTGAAATATGTTGTGATTTAGTAAAGAATTAAAAGATCTAATGTTGAAAACTACATTCAGGTATGAAATACAAGAATATAATGACATGGAAGGCTTTAGAAGCTTAGAATAACCTTGAATGTATCTTTCTTGTAGGTTTATGTTTCGAGGACGAAACATTCTAAGGGGGGGAGAGTTGTTACGACCCCATCTGAGCTTAATTGGTAAATTAGGGTTTACCTAGACAATTGCAAAGATTAGTTAGAATAATCATTCTTAAAATATAATTAATGACGATAACACAATTAGTATGTTTTAACTATGATAAGAAGTCTAAATGTTCTTTTGTCTTGAGAATTAGGGTTTGAGAAACATAAACCTTAATCGGCCCAAAATAGGGTTTTGATGATACATGAATACAGAATTTGATAAGTAGAATGTCTCACTAAATGATTTTTAGTATTTTATGTGTAACTCTGATTTACTTCAAATTTGGATATGATTTGGATATATAAAATGTGAACAGTATTGGTAAATATCAGAATTTTTGAAGAATTCCCTGACCTGTTAATCGGCCGAGTTTCAAACTCGACCGATCACATTTCCAGAATTTTACAGCAGTGTGGTAATTGAATTTTATCTTTTTATTGGTATATCCAATTGATCTCAAATTTTAACTGTGCCTGAAAAACACAGTTTTAGACACTCTGTTAAATTGGAATAATTTTTGGATGACTTTTGAATCCCTACAGTAAGGGTGTCGGTCGAGTTTGTGCAGGACAAACTCGGCCGAATATTCTGCAGACTGTAATATAGCAGTGCACTGTTCTATTTTTAATTATTTATTGATAACTCCAAATGATCCCAAATTTTAACTGAAGCTTTATAGAACAATTATAAACAACGTGCGAAATTCTCATAATTGTTGGAGAATGTTTGATCTCTGAAATAAACGAATTACAGTAACTTTTATATAACTGAATATTCAGCCTATATAATTAAAGTTAAGTGTTGGGTCAATATGCAATTGACCCAAGCAGCTCAATTGACTTATATGAACGACCACACACACAAGCAGCTCTCATTCTTCGTCATTCATTCCAGAGAAACGAGCTCCTAGAGAGAGAGGGAGAATTAGGGCTTGAGTGAAGAAAGTGGGGGAATTGCTGAATTAGGGTTATGCGGTCCCAAGAGTGGTGAAATCAAGTAAGTTTGGATCCTTTGCATAGACTTTTATGGTGAATCTTCTCTCTCATGTCAAGATTCCGTCCATGCTCTGATTTGATCCAAGATGATGTCGAAATTCCCTTTTTTCTCACCCTTTCTTCATAATCCCTCATTTTCAAGGTTTCCGAGTTGAATAGAAGAAGAATTGGGAGATTTGCTAGGGATTTGATAGGATTTCGAGATTCCCTGAGTTGAGCTGCAGTTGTGAGGTGTTTTCACACCTTAGGGTGAGTGGGTTCTTCCTTCAAACATTCTAATGCACGAATTTGATTATAGCATCCAAATCCCTAATTGCTTAGTATGTGATTTTAAAACCTAAAATGTCCGTTTGATTTAAGATTGTTGCAAATTGATATGATATGGATTCCTTCTCTGTTTTGAATGATTCCTAAATGGTAGATTCATATCAGAAACGTATGCAACACTTCCTAGTGAGAATGCTTTACAGATTTATATCAAATGATGTAATTAGGGTTTAACCTAATTGAGACATCACTAGTGTTTCAACCTTATTGAAAAAGACTAGTAACTCTATAAGTGGTTAGGATGTACCTCGTGGGTTATCTTAATTGAATCTTATTCTGGATACATGATATCACAGTGATGATATGGAAAACCTAAATTTAGTTGAATTTCCATGGTTTCATGTCTATATTGATTGCATATGATTTGTTGGAAACAATCTTTATTTAGTGAATGCTTATATCCTATGAAATCCTTATGAGAGCCATGTGACAAGTGAATGAGGTAAATGAAAAGGTGAATGAGGCAAATGCAACCCTAAGAGTAGGGTGTTGGCATGTGATGAATGAATAAGGCAAATGAAACCCTAAGGATGGGGTGTTCAATGAATCATGCTATGGTAATATGAAAGGTCTCGATATGAGATGTGGTGATGCTTAATTGTTGAATTGTATGTTTCTAGTGCATTTAACTTTATATGCTTGTTCTCTCTGAAATGATATTTACATACTGCAGGGCTTCATATATTTCAATACATATCTCGTCAATTGCAGGTGATGAGATATGACATGCCCTAGAAAGGGATGTTATTGAGACATGGTATATGTTGAATACATGAGCTATGATATTTATCTGTTAAACAATTAATAGACTTAGGTGCCCCAACATCGTAGAACCCCATTGCGCGGTCTGTACCTTTGGGGTGAAACGGTCAGTTCTGGGGATACGCCCAGGCATCGGAGACTCGTGTCCAACAAATACCGATTGTCTCGGTGACACGTAGTCTGAGTGGTAGGATTCCGATCAGTTCTGGGGATACGCCCAGACATCGGAAATCCAAGAGTACGTTCCGGTCAGTTCTGGGGATACGCCCAGGCATCGGAGAAGTCCCGGTCAGTTATGGGGATACGCCCAGGCATCAGAGACTTAGAGACCCTCCACTGTGCACTACAGGTTGCGGAGGAGTCCAGAGTACTCAGAGTTAGTGCAGTGAGGCCTTGTGAGCCTGAGAGTCCTGTGCAGACCAGGACGAGAAGTCAGACTTAGCATTTCCCGGGTGTGTCGCTAAGTCTTGTACGGTGGACTCGTAGTGCACTGCGAGTTTCATATGCAGAGTGCACTGCATATGTTTGGGGCATAATCTAAAATATGATCATATAGGTTCACAGAGTTCTTTATAAATGATAGAGTTAAGGAAGACTAGAGCATAGTCTTCTAGTAGTTATTCTTTGGATGCAATATTTACATTCTTTGTTATTTCAATTATATTGTTTTAGAACTGCTCAGTGTAGTATTTATTGCTGTTAATTCTCATATCGTTTACTCAAATTATATCTGTAATCACATTAGTGCATTAGTCTGTTTCCTTGAAGTACTCATTCACTGAGCGAGTAGGCTCACCCCTCTACTCAAACATTTTAGGGTTAATCGCGTGGACTTGAAGATGATCAGAGCGTCAGAGTAGATCTGCCACAGGAGTCAAGTATGAGATTAGTTGAGTCAGTCGGTCCTTGTCACTCTAGGTCCTCAGTAAGAGATAAGAGAGAGAGTTGTAAATACGATGTGTAATATTGTTCCTCTTTGATGTGTATGCTAATTAGCAAGTTTAATGTGCTTAATGTGTGAAAGACATCGTGAATGCTTATACATGTATCTTTTCTATTAAAGTTTGATTAGTAAAGGAAATGTTCAGATTCCCTTGCTAAGATGTTTTATGTGGTTCAATGCGAAGAAACAAGAGTTTTTAAGAAAAGCAAAAGTTAATGGTGTTCTTTGGGTTTCATATAAATCCTATCTTATGCCCTAATCTCATGATTTGAGGAAATTGTGAGATTGGGGTGTAACAATTTGGCTTGCGGGATCATCCCGGAGGATTGGTCCTATCAAGAGAAAAAGAAATTCTTTCATTCATTGAGATATTATTTTTGGGATGACCCGATTCTCTTGAAGCAGTGCAGGGATGGTATTCTTCGCAGGTGCGTGCCGGAGGTGGAGTACGAGAGTGTTCTCCACCACTGTCATGCGTCGCCTACAGGAGGACACCATGCTAGCTCACGGACAGCAGCCAAGGTGTTGGAGAGCGGCCTTTATTGGCCCACTTTGTTCCGGGATGCCTATGATTTTGTTAGGCAATGTGACCCGTGCCAGCGCGCAGGTAACATCTCAAGGAGACAAGAAATGCCCCTGAATGTATTTCAGGAAGTTGAGGTATTTGATTTATGGGGCATTGACTTCATGGGACCCTTTGTTTCCTCAAATTCAAATCTTTATATCTTACTTGCTGTAGATTATGTGTCGAAGTGGGTGGAGGCAATCCCCACAAGGACTAATGATTCGAATGTAGTGTCCAGGTTTGTCAAAGAGAACATTTTCTGCAGGTTTGGGATTCCCCGAATGATCATAAGTGATGGAGGCACACATTTTCGAAATCAAAAATTCGCGACACTTTTAAAGAAATATGGGGTCAAGCACAACATCGACACCCCATATCATCCACAGACGCAAGGACAAGTGGAGGTATCAAATAGAGAAATCAAGAAGATTTTAGAAAGGACCGTAGCATCCACAAGGAAGAATTGGAGTGTATTGCTACCGGACGCGCTTTGGGCTTATCGAACGGCATACAAAACACCTATAGGCACCACGCCTTTTAGGCTGGCGTATGGCCGGGCTTGCCACCTTCCGGTGGAATTGGAGCACAAGGCCCATTGGGCGCTAAGAAGGCTGAACTTGCGCTATGATGAGGCCGGGAGAAAAAGGATGTTTGAATTGAATGAATTGGATGAGTTACGCATGACGGCATATGAGAATGCCCGCATCTACAAAGAGCGCACAAAGCTGATCCACGATCGCCATATTGAGATGCGCACGTTCAAGAAGGGAGACAGCGTTCTATTGTTCAACTCCCGTCTCAAACTGCATCCCGGGAAGCTGAAATCCCGGTGGAGTGGACCCTTCATTGTGGAGGAGGTGAAACCGCACGGAGCGATTCTCGTGCGTGATGGAGATGCCACGTTCTTGGTGAACGGGCAACGCTTGAAGTTGTATTTTGGTGAGAATTACAAGAGGAAAGTGAATGAGGTCAAACTCATTTCACTTGTGCATGAATGAGATGAAGGGAAGACGTCTAGCCTAAGACGCTAAAGAAGGGCGCTTGTTGGGAGGCAACCCAACCATCGGTACATTAGGATAGCTTAATTTTAGTCATAGATTGCTTTTATTTCGTTTAAATTTTAGTTTAAAAATGATACCTTGATCCGTTTGTTGAATGTGCAGGCACAGGCAGGGTCGATACCATCGACACACTCGTCGATGGTATCGACATGGGTTCAGGTTGACACCAGCAAAAATCGCACTGCGTCGATACTATCGACACCCCCGTCGATGGTATCGACATGGTCCCAGACAGGTCGCAATAAAAGTGTCGATGGTATCGACACCCCAGTTGATACCATCGAGATCTCTGGAGATATTCAGACGAATTTTGCTCAGTCAACGTGATACCATCGACAGCCTCGTCGATGGTATCGACATCATCACAGGTTGAATGCAACACAACGGCGGTGTCGCAATAAAAGCAAGTCGATACCATCGACACTCGTCGATGGTATCGACGGACATGTCACCGATCCACACACAGACATCGACGACGATCGCAACAGCCACGTCAGCGATCCGGGTGCTGCGTCGATACCATCGACTTTCGTCGATGGTATCGACCCGTCAGCAATCTGGGTTTCTCGATCCAGCAAACGTCATCTGTCGATACTCGCGAGGGAGGCGGCTACCCGCGAGATGTGTCGATACCATCGACGCGCGTCGATGGTATCGATGGGTCAACAGGGGCGCCGATCAAGCCTATTTAAGGGGACTTGCAACGTCATTTGACGTCACACCTTCAGAGCAAGTATCCTCCTTTGCGCCGAGCACTTCCCCGAGCCCTCCAAGACTGAAGAGAAGCGTCATCGAGCGGAGATCTTCATCGAGCGGAGAATTTCTTCTCCATCTTCACCGAGCTCTTTTCTTCTAATCCCATCTTCTCGCAACCATGGTGCACGGCGCCGGAGCGTCGTCCTCAAGCGCACACCCTATGGAGATCGAGGAGTTCGTTCCTCCCCCAACCGCTTCCATCCCTCATCCACGCCTAATTCATGCCAACATGGATGTGAGGAAGGTCTACGAGGAGATAATGAAGCGAAAGTTCGAGCCCACCTGGTATGTGGACCGGGGCATGATCCAAGAGTTGGGATTCGAGGCCAACTTGGCCTATGTGCTTCATGGACAAGCACGCCTCACCAGCAGAAGCCTATGCCTTGATGAGCTGCAGTACCATGCGGATGGGCAGCCGTTTTTCGGCGAATGGCCCACCTACAAGGAACTGGTGGCGGAGTTCATGGCGTCTCTCGACGTCTGCGTCGTACCAAACGACGTGGTAGCATTGGACCGGCAATGGATCAAGGGAAGGGTGTCCTTCCGACTCTTCAACAACAACTACAATCTCACACTGGTCCAGTTCAATCAAATCTTCAACTGGATCCACTCTCCACATGATCACCGAAGGCCGGATTCCCACACCGACTATGCAAAGATCTTCTCCGAGCTAGTTACAGTGCCGGCGGGGAAGACCGTGAGCTACCACAATGCAGCGGTAGCAGATTTTGAGCACCCGTTCGTCCGGGTCTTGCATAGGATGTTGAGTGATGAGTGCATACTCATCATGATTTTCAATTACCTTTTTGGAACAATTTAATATCTATTCCACATCTTTTCACCCTAATATGAATCATAATGCACAAAACTACTCAGTGATTCAATAATCAAGGTTTTAACTAAATATCTTTCATTTTATGCAGGTGTAGCAGGCAACTCCATGCAAACGGTCTCAAGACCGTTTGGATCCATGCGGTCTCAAGACCGTTTGCTGGAATACACAAAGAACAAGACGAAACCAGTTGCCCAAGAAGTCCACGCGGTCTCAAGACCGTTTGGTCCCATGCGGTCCCAAGACCGTTTGGTCCCATGCGGTCCCAAGACCGTTTGGTCCCATGCGGTCCCAAGACCGTTTGGTCCCATGCGGTCCCAAGACCGTTTGGTCCCATGCGGTCTCAAGACCGTTTGGTCCCATGCGGTCTCAAGACCGTTTGGTCCCATGCGGTCCCAAGACCGTTTGGTCCCATGCGGTCCCAAGACCGTTTGGTCCCATGCGGTCTCAAGACCGTTTGGTCCCATGCGGTCTCAAGACCGTTTGGTCCCATGCGGTCTCAAGACCGTTTGGTCCCATGCGGTCTCAAGACCGTTTGGTCCCATGCGGTCTCAAGACCGTTTGGTCCCATGCGGTCCCAAGGCCGTTTGGTCCCGCGCGGTCCCAAGGCCGTTTGGTCCCATGCGGTCCCAAGGCCGTTTGGTCCCGCGCGGTCCCAAGACCGTTTGGTCCCGCGCGGTCCCAAGACCGTTCGATGCAAGCGCAAGGATCGATTGAAGAACTAAAGCCGCGCGACCACGCCAAAGCCAGGACCGATCAAAGCAAGACCGTTTGGCGCTCAAACGACCTCCAAACCGTTTGATGCCCAAACGGTCTCAAGACCGCTTGGTGCCCAAGCGGTCTCAAGACTGTTTGGCGCCCAAACGGTCTCCAAACCGTTTGGAGAAGATATTTCCAGCAACTTATCCAAATCGTTTGGGATCAGATCTGAAACTATAAATAGACCCCCAGGGTCCCCATTTCGAGGCATCGGTTCCGGATGCCGAAAGGCTGCCAGAGAACCACCCCGATCAAGTTCCACTCCACCTACTGCTGGCGTTGCGGCCAAGGAGGCCAAGAAGAGGAAGAAGACGGAGCAAGGAGCGCATCTTCTTCACCGGGCTGCGTCCACCCTCTACACCGAGCTCATGGCAGATCTATCTTTCTCTCCTATCCTTCTTGTATCTCGCATCATGAGCAAGTAGTCCACTTTCGCTGGGGTGCGGGGACTAGCCCCGCTGCCCATGCAAACTATGTTCTTTTGTTAAACTTTCCATGGCAATGTACATAACTCTTCATTTTGTCGTTTATCGTTAAGCTTGTAGGTTGGTTATGTCCGTGTTTTCATCTTTGTGCTCCCTATGTTGCGAGAACTTCAATGCATGGGTATGAATGTCGTTTAGCATGTTAGACTCCTTGACGAGAACTTCTGATGGGATTCCTTGAGGTCGTAAGTGCGTGATCCGCGAGGGGACGAGCCATCTAGCCTTCGGTGACGCTTCTGTGCGCCTAACGCCCGTATGGGGGGTTCACATCCTTAGTTGGATTTTGTATCTTCGTGCTTTTCGTCGATGTTTACACGTACTATAGCTGCTTATTTGCTTAACGGTTAACGCGGTTGACTCCTTGACGAGAACTTCCGAGGGGATTCCTTGAGGTCGTAAGTGCGTGATCCGCGAGGGGACGAGCCATCTAGCCTTCGGTGACGCTTCTGTGCGCCTAACGCCCGTATGGGGGGTTCACAACCTTAGTTGGATGTTGTATCTTCAGAGCCGTAAGACATGTGATCCAGATGGCGATGAGACATCGGCTGCCTATGGTGATGCTTACGCGGACCTGACGCCCGTATGGGGGGTTCTGCAGCAGCTCTACTTGGAGTGTTATTTCGTGCCTGGATTGTTTGCAAAGGAGTATGTTTGTGTGTGTAGCGGTGGTCAAACCCGGTACCATCCCAGCAATTCCATATCATTGATCTAAACCCATCTTTTATTCCGCATTTACTTTCTTGAAATTAGTTTAATCAAACCCAAATCAACCAATCGTTCTAAATATTAGTCTTACTTAAGCTAGATTTAACTGACAAAGATTCTTAAAAACGTTGTCCTTTGGGTTCGATCCTCAACTATACTGCGATAAGATCCGTCCGCTTGAGGGAGGTATTGTTGCACTTGGTTTTGGTAAAAGCTCGGGGATATAAACTCCGAGTGAATTTGTTAGTGCATTCAAAATGCCACATCAAAATTCTGGCGCCGTTGCCGGGGACAACGGAATCAGTCAGTCAAATCTAGTTCTTTTTAAGACTAATCTAGGATTTTGCTTTTCTCTTTGAAACTATCGCTCATCTTCTTGACCGTTATTTTACTTTGTGGATCTCACTTTCAAATCCTCTCAAATTTCAGGTGCTCTTTCAATGTTTAGTGCATGCACCGATCGGATAGTCTCGGACTCACAACAAGCTTTGATCCCGAGATTGATAGAACCTTCCATCGTCAGATCCGAGAAAATCAAGCAAGGATGGCGCAAGAGGAAGAAGTAGCCCGAAGAGTGGCTCAAGCCATCAATGCGCAGAGAGAAAGGTTCATGCAAGAAGCTAGAGCTGCGGTTCAACAGGAGATCTTAGCAGCGCAAGCAGCAGCGCAGGCAGCGGAACTTCAGAAAGATCTTAGAGAGTTCTCTATCCCAAAAGCCGCGAATGTCTATCACCCGGTGCAGCCTCCTCCCATCGAAGCTGCTAACTTTGAGATTAGGGCACATTGGATAACTCTGCTTCAAAATAACCCCTTCTACGGCAAACAAGCTGAAGACAGCCAAGGCCATCTTCTCAGATTCATTGACCTGTGCGCTATGACGAAGCAAAATGGAGTCTATGATGATGCTATTCGACTCCGTCTTTTCAAGTACTCTCTGGCTGATAGGGCCATTAGTTGGTACTATTCACTACAGAGTGATGTACCCATCACCACCTGGGAGCAGCTCCAAAACGCCTTTCTGGAAAAGTTCTACCCTCCATCTCTTACATATGAAATCAGGGGACGAATCACGAATTTCACTCAAGTCCCAGGAGAAACTCTTTCCGAAGCTTGGGATAGGTACAAGGAGCTCCTACGCAAATGCCCACACCATGGAATTCCTAAGAACCAGCTGATAGAGATATTCTACAGGGGTGTGGAAGATGATGTCAAGATGTTCCTTGACTCCTCGTCTGGAGGGAACTTCATGCGGCAAAGTTACGACAGCGCATGGAGAGTAGTCACCCTGGGAGCAGAAAATCAAGCCAACTGGGGCAGATCTGTTGGTAAGGGAGTCTTAAAGGTAGCTATGGCCGACGCTATCCCAGAATACAAATCTATAGCTGAAACTTTGAAAGTCTTGGTTGCAAAGCAAGATCACATAGAATCATCCCTTGCTGCGATTGGAAGAGGACATTCTCCCACTAGGCAACCAGAACAAGTCAAGTCCACTTCTTTGTTTTGTGAAGCGTGCAAAGGAACTGACCATTCCACTCTATCATGCAATGTTCTCTATGATGTTGTTTTAAGCAATGCCTGTGGACAAGGAGATAATTGCCAGATGGAAAATCTTAATGCTATTAACACCAACCCTGGGCAGAACTATTACAATCCGAATCAAAATAGGAATCACCCAGGCTTCCAGTACGGAAATCCTTCAGGAGCTATGAACTCACATCAATTTGTTCCGAATAATCAACCAAGAGGCCCATCTGGGTATCAGTTTAACCAGCAACAAAACTTTGGGAATCAAGGAAACTTCAAGGGAAACTTTCAGAACAGAAACTATAATAATTATCAGAATAACTCTCAGTATCAAAGCTTGAACCAACAACAGGGCCAAACTGGATCCATCCCTTCTGATGACAAGCTATCTACCATTGAAAAGTTATTGCAAACACAACAAACGATGATAGCCAATCAACAAGCCCAGCAGAAGGCTATTGAAACTCAACTAGCTCAACTTGCTACTAGTATCAAACCACAAGCTGGAGTCTTCGCCGGACAACCTGAGAACAATCCGAAACATCTGGAACAGCTGAAGGTTATCGCCACAAGATCAGGGAAAAGTTATTTGGATCCCCCAACAAAGACAACTGTGGCTATTTCTGACGAGAGTGAACCTATGACAGACCAAAACTTGACAGCACCGGAACTGCAATCAAAGGAAGGTAAGACTAATAAGGGAAGTTCTGAAGAAGTTGTCGATGAAGAAGTAGAGACACCTAAACCAGATATTCCTGTATATAAGCCTCGTGTTCCTTTCCCATCCCGACTGAGGGAAACCAAGCTTGACACTAGATTCATCAAATTTAAAGAGGCTATGAAGAAACTCCATGTTGATATACCATTCCTAGATGCTCTTAATGAGATACCAGCCTGGACCAAGTATCTAAAGTCGCTCCTCACCAAGAAGTATATCACTGAAGAATATGAAACTGTAAAATTGGCTGCTACCACATCAGATATCATACTAAGCAAGATGCCAAAGAAACAAAAAGATCCAGGATCCTTCGGAATTTCATGTCACATTGGTGATTCGTCATGCAAGAAAGGATTGGCAGATCTTGGCGCAAGTATTTCTATTATGCCGTTGAGTCTATGCAAGAGATTAGGGTTCGAAGAATTGCTTCCAACTGCTATGACCATTCAACTTGCGGACAATTCAGTAAAAAGACCGTTAGGAATTCTCGAAGACATCCCGGTCAAGGTAGGCAAGGACGCATATGTCCCATGTGATTTTGTCATCATGGACATAAAAGAGGACACCAAATACCCTCTCATCTTTGGTCGCCCTTTCCTCGCCACTGCTAGAGCCCTTATCGATGTCGAAGCTGGAACATTACTGCTCAGGTTAGGTAAAGAAACTCTAGAGTTCAAAGTTTTTGAAAGCATGAGAAGACCAAGTATACAGGAGGAGGTCTATCTGATAGATTGTGTTGAGCAGATGTCACAACTTACTCAAGAATATCACGAGTCATGCGATCCCTTGGAAACTTCTCTATACGACCTCTTTAATGATGAACCCATTGACCAACAAGATAAGGACTGCACCGAACCTCCCGACTCTACTAAGGGAAATCCTGAAGCTACCTATGAAGAATTAAAGGTTACCGAAACCCCAGAAGAAATCAGTGAAAAACCAGAACCTCCTGAAATGAAGCCCCTACCTGAAGGGCTGAAGTATATGTTTTTAGACGATCTCAAAGTTTGTCCTGTCATTATTAACTCTGGTTTAACGACCAAACAAGAAGAGCAACTTCTGGAGGTATTAAAGGAGAGCAAGAAAACCATAGGCTACAAAATGAGTGACCTCACAGGGGTCAGTCAAGCCTTGTGCATGCACAGAATCCCCATGATGGAAGACCATAAGCCAACGATCGAGCATCAACGAAAGTTGAACCCGAATATGAAGGAAGTGGTCCGTCGTGAGATCATCAAACTCCTTACAGCTGGAATAATATACCCGATATCGGACTCACCATGGGTGAGCCCAGTTCATGTTGTACCCAAGAAAGGAGGTACTACCGTTATAAGAAATGAAAACAATGAGCTCATCCCCACCCGAACAGTCACTGGGTGGCGGATGTGTATTGATTATAGAAAATTAAACAAGGCCACTCGGAAGGATCATTTTCCTATGCCCTTCCTCGATCAAGTTTTAGAAAGATTGGCCCATCAAGAATATTTCTGTTACCTGGACGGTTACTCTGGATTCTATCAGATCCCCATACACCCAGATGATCAAGAAAAAACTACTTTCACATATCCCTTTGGGACATATGCTTTTAAAAGGATGCCTTTCGGTCTGTGTAATGCCCCTGCAACTTTTCAACGTTGCATGACTGCCATTTTTGCAGGGCTTACTGAAACAGTTATGGAGGTTTTCATGGACGATTTTTCTGTATATGGGGACTCCTTCGATTCCTGTCTTAAGCATCTCTCCATGGTCCTCAAACGTTGTGAAGAAGCACATCTGGTGCTAAATTGGGAGAAATGCCACTTTATGGTAAAGGAAGGCATTGTTTTGGGCCACAAGGTTAGCAACAAAGGAATTGAAGTTGATAAAGCCAAGGTAGAAGTCATCTCTAAACTGGATGTCCCCACAAATGTAAAAGAAGTTCGTGCATTCCTTGGGCACGCTGGATTCTATAGAAGGTTTATACGTGACTTTTCCAAGATAACAAAGCCGATGACTAATCTACTTTTAAAAGATGCTGATTTCAATTTCAATGAAGAATGCGTCAAAAGTTTTGAAACGCTGAAGAAAGCCCTTACAACTACTCCCATCATTAGAGCTCCCGATTGGGACCACCCCTTTGAAATTATGTGTGATGCCAGTGATTACGCGGTGGGTGTTGTCTTAGGACAATGCATAGAGAAGAAACATTATGTGATCTATTATGCATCAAAGACCCTCGACGAAGCTCAAAGGAATTATGCTACTACTGAAAAGGAGCTTTTAGCAGTCATATATGCCTTCGATAAATTCAGATCCTACCTTACTGGTTCGAAGGTAATCGTTTACACAGACCATGCTGCTATCCGTTATCTTATGGAAAAGAAGGATGCTAAGCCAAGGCTGATCAGATGGATACTTCTTCTACAAGAATTTGACCTGGAAATAAGAGATAAAAAGGGGACGGAAAATGTTGTTGCTGATCACCTCAGTCGCATCCACACTCTGGATGCTGACGGGATCCCGATAAATGACTCCCTACCGGATGATCAACTCATGAGCGTCTCGGAAGCAGTACCATGGTATTCTGACTATGTAAACTACCTTGCTGCGGGAGTCATCCATCCCCAGTACACCGGGAACACTCTGAAGAAGTTTATGCATGATGTGAAGCATTACCATTGGGATGAACCATATCTTCTTAAACTTTGCGCTGATGGTCTGTATAGACGTTGTGTCGCCGAAGAAGAAGCCCATTCTATTTTGGAACAATGCCACTCAGGACCCGTGGGTGGGCATATGAGCTCTAAAAAGACTGCCTTAAAAGTCTTGCAATGTGGATTTTTCTGGACAACTTTATCCAAGGACTGTTATGATTTTGTCATATCATGTGATAAGTGTCAAAGAGCCGGCAATATAACCAAGAGAGACGAAATGCCACTGAATCTATGGCAAGAAGTCGAGATATTTGACGTCTGGGGAGTGGACTATATGGGGCCATTCCCATCTTCTAATGGATTCTCTTACATCCTAGTGGCGGTGGACTACGTCTCCAAATGGGTTGAAGCTATACCAACCGTCACTAGTGATTCTAAACTAGTCATCAAACTATTCAAAGATATTATCTTCCCACGGTTTGGAGTGCCGAGAACCGTGATATCTGACGGAGGCTCACACTTCATTGAACGAAGCTTTGAAGCTCTTCTAAGAAAATATGGTGTCTCGCACAAGGTAGCTTCTCCTTACCATCCACAAACCAGTGGACAGGTAGAGGTCTCTAATCGACAACTAAAAGCTATCCTTGAAAAAACCGTTGGACGTAATCGAAAAGATTGGGCGACAAAAATCAACGACGCCTTATGGGCTTATCGCACTGCTTATAAAACTCCCCTTGGGACTACTCCTTTTCGTTTGATATATGGAAAAGCTTGTCACCTACTGGTCGAATTAGAACATAAGGCATGGTGGGCAATTAAACAATTAAACTTCGATATGAAAGAAGTAGGGCAAGCCAGGATTCTGCAACTCAACGAGCTGGATGAACTAAGAATGACGGCTTACGAAAATGCACGAATCTACAAGGAACATACAAAACTTTGGCACGATGGACATCTGAAAAGAAAAGACATTCAAGTGGGAGACCAAGTTCTGGTTTTCAACTCAAGATTAAGGATATTCCCAGGAAAACTTCGCTCACGCTGGTCTGGACCGTACATTGTCAAAAGCATCTCTCCTCAGGGCACTTTCTCTTTATGGAGTGCAGAGTCGGGTGAATTCATAACCAATGGCCACCGCCTGAAGAGATATTTCACCACAACAGACATAGGCACCAAATCAGCGCTAGAACTTACCAATCCAAAGGATCCCACATGAAGACAAAGGACTTTGTCGAGCCAGCGACATAAAACAAAGGCGCTTGTCGGGAGGCAACCCGACCAATAAATCTATTTTACTTTTCCTTTTCAAATTTTATTCCTTACCTTATAGTTAAATTTTCCTTAAATAAAATTTGCCTTATGAGAGTTCAAATTTTATGTTACTCGAGGACGAGCAACGATTTAAGTTCAGGGTGTTTTGATGAGTGCATACTCATCATGATTTTCAATTACCTTTTTGGAACAATTTAATATCTATTCCACATATTTTCACCCTAATATGAATCATAATGCACAAAACTACTCAGTGATTCAATAATCAAGGTTTTAACTAAATATCTTTCATTTTATGCAGGTGTAGCAGGCAACTCCATGCAAACGGTCTCAAGACCGTTTGGATCCATGCGGTCTCAAGACCGTTTGCTGGAATACACAAAGAACAAGACAAAACCAGTTGCCCAAGAAGTCCACGCGGTCTCAAGACTGTTTGGTCCCATGCGGTCCCAAGACCATTTGGTCCCATGCGGTCCCAAGACCGTTTGGTCCCATGCGGTCCCAAGACCGTTTGGTCCCATGCGGTCCCAAGACCGTTTGGTCCCATGCGGTCTCAAGACCGTTTGGTCCCATGCGGTCTCAAGACCGTTTGGTCCCATGCGGTCCCAAGACCGTTTGGTCCCATGCGGTCTCAAGACCGTTTGGTCCCATGCGGTCCCAAGACCGTTTGGTCCCATGCGGTCCCAAGACCGTTTGGTCCCATGCGGTCCCAAGACCGTTTGGTCCCATGCGGTCTCAAGACCGTTTGGTCCCATGCGGTCTCAAGACCGTTTGGTACCATGCGGTCTCAAGACCGTTTGGTCCCATGCGGTCTCAAGACCGTTTGGTCCCATGTGGTCCCAAGGCCGTTTGGTCCCAAACGGTCCCAAGACCGTTTGGTCCCGCGCGGTCCCAAGACCGTTTGGTCCCGCGCGGTCCCAAGACCGTTCGATGCAAGCGCAAGGATCGATTGAAGAACTAAAGCCGCGCGACCACGCCAAAGCCAGGACCGATCAAAGCAAGACCGTTTGGCGCTCAAACGACCTCCAAACCGTTTGATGCCCAAACGGTCTCAAGACCGCTTGGTGCCCAAGCGGTCTCAAGACTGTTTGGCGCCCAAACGGTCTCAAGACCGTTTGGCACCCAAACGGTCTCCAAACCGTTTGGAGAAGATATTTCCAGCAACTTATCCAAACCGTTTGGGATCAGATCTGAAACTATAAATAGACCCCCAGGGTCCCCATTTCGAGGCATCGGTTCCGGACGCCGAAAGGTTGCCAGAGCACCACCCCGATCAAGTTCCACTCCACCTACTGCTGGCGTTGCGGCCAAGGAGGCCAAGAAGAGGAAGAAGACGGAGCAAGGAGCGCATCTTCTTCACCGGGCGGCGTCCACCCTCTGCACCGAGCTCATGGCAGATCTATCTTTCTCTCCTATCCTTCTTGTATCTCGCATCATGAGCGAGTAGTCCACTTTCGCTGGGGTGCGGGGACTAGCCCCGCTGCCCATGCAAACCATGTTCTTTTGTTAAACTTTCCATGGCAATGTACATAACTCTTCATTTTGTCGTTTATCGTTAAGCTTGTAGGTTGGTTATGTCCGTGTTTTCATCTTTGTGCTCCCTATGTTAAGAGAACTTCAATGCATGGGTATGAATGTCGTTTAGCATGTTAGACTCATTGACGAGAACTTCTGATGGGATTCCTTGAGGTCGTAAGTGCGTGATCCGCGAGGGGACGAGCCATCTAGCCTTCGGTGATGCTTCTGTGCGCCTAACGCCCGTATGGGGGGTTCACAGCCTTAGTTGGATTTTGTATCTTCGTGCTTTTCGTCGATGTTTACACGTACTATAGCCGCTTATTTGCTTAACGGTTAACGCGGTTGACTCCTTGACGAGAACTTCCGAGGGGATTCCTTGAGGTCGTAAGTGCGTGATCCGCGAGGGGACGAGCCATCTAGCCTTCGGTGACGCTTCTGTGCGCCTAACGCCCGTATGGGGGGTTCACAACCTTAGTTGGATGTTGTATCTTCAGAGCCGTAAGACATGTAATCCGGATGGCGATGAGACATCGGCTGCCTATGGTGATGCTTACGCGGACCTGACGCCCGTATGGGGGGTTCTGTAGCAGCTCTACTTGGAGTGTTATTTTGTGCCTGGATTGTTTGCAAAGGAGTATGTTTGTGTGTGTAGCGGTGGTCAAACCCGGTACCATCCCAGCGATTCCATATCATTGATCTAAACCCATCTTTTATTCCACATTTACTTTCTTGAAATTAGTTTAATCAAACCCAAATCAACCAATCGTTCTAAATATTAGTCTTACTTAAGCTAGATTTAACTGACAAAGATTCTTAAAAACGTTGTCCTTTGGGTTCGATCCTCAACTATACTGCGATAAGATCCGTCCGCTTGAGGGAGGTATTGTTGCACTTGGTTTTGGTAAAAGCTCGGGGATATAAACTCCGAGTGAATTTGTTAGTGCATTCGAAATGCCACATCATTGAGCTTGACATTCTTCGCTCGAAGTGATCTTACTTTGAGCAAGTTTCAGGAGAGTGACTTGTTCTTCCTTTACGCACTCCTGAAGCATCAACCATGCAACTGGGGGGCGTTCTGGCTACAGCGCGTCCTGGCGGTGAAGAGGAGCACAAGGAAGGCTCCAATCCATTTTGGTGGTCTTGTCACCAAGTTAGCGCTTTACTTGGGGCTGAACCTTCAGTCCATGACTCCGATCTCTACGAGGAGCAAGGTGAACGTGCAACACTTGCACCGTTCAAACCTCATTCTTCTCCGGGACGGGTTGGCGTACGCTCATTGCCACGTCAACCAAGCTTATCAGGAGAGCTCCCTACCGGACGACGTCTTCAACATAGAGGGCAAGCAACACTTCCGGTGGCCAATCATAGCCATCGAGTCCTCCGAGGAAGAAGGCGGAGGTGACGAGCAAGAAGGCGAGGCTGCAGAGGAAGAGGAGGCTTTCACACCTCTTCGAGCACATGTGGCACCACGGAAGCGTCCTAGGATGCATCCGGGTGCATCTTCATCATCTCAGCCCCCGCCGCCATCACCACAGCACGAGCAGCCAACCGAGGATCCCTATTCCATGCAGGGGATGTACACCATGCTGCAGGACATCCAGCAGACTCAGCAGCAGCACATGGTTATGTATACCGACATTCATGAGACTACGAGCCAGGTACTTGACAACCAACGGGCTATGTTCGAGAATGAGCGGCTCATCCTCGCCAACCAAGAGCAAATGCACACCCGGTTGTAGCGGATAGAGACGCAACAGGAGCCTTTCTTCGACCATTACTGGAGTCAAGACTACTTTGGAGGCTATCCACAGCCTCCGCCGAGGACCCAATATGATCCAAGCTTCCAGGGGGAGTATCCGTCTTGGGATCCTACGGCCCCGCAGTACCCACCACCGCCTCCGCAGGATTGATCAGGGTATCACTGTTCCACCCTTAAGTTGGTTTTTGACTATGAGGCCATAGTCGAATTCAAGCTTAGGGGGGTGGCTGGAACAACTCTATCTTTTATCTTTTCTTTAGTTGTTTTTAGTTTTTGCTTTGTTATTTGTTCTTGCAATTTTAGTTTGTTTAGGATCCACATCTATCTAGTGTAATCGTGGATGTCTTAAAAATTGTCATCTCGCTGTTTTCATGGGAAATTTAAGGGAATTTAAAAATTTCTGTGTCTTTTGGGATAGCTTAACTTGGTTGTCCTTGGGGAACTTGTCCTATAAAAATGATTGATTATGTCAACTTTGAAGCAATATGTCACACCCACACCCCCATTGACTCATGAAAAGTGGATAGTAACGGTTGTTTGAGCCTAACCCAATCAAATGGTAATGAGACTTTAATTGGATATAAGAGAAAGAACCCTTTGAACTACTACACATGTCAGTAAGGAGGGACACATGATATTTTTCTAAGGTTCAGTAACTTAATCTTATGATCATTCCACTTCATATTTTTCCATAATCTACCAAAGAATTGGAAGTAAAGTACAGTTTTAATTCCTTCTTGCGTGCATAGCATGTAGATAGGATTTGCATTGTTATTTTCATACTTTTGCATAAAACGAAAAAAAATGTATAGTGATTCATGCACATTACCTTTAGGTGCATGTCATGTAGTTGCACTCATAACTTTCATGATTTTCACGCATAAGTACACCATGTACCTCAGGTTGTCTTAAAAAGTGATCTAAATTGTTCCATACCCTCGAAATAGTACAAAAATTTCCAATCATGAAGAAAATAGCCTAACACATGTATCTCTAAGCAATTATGGATATGTGGGCTAAGAATTTTTTTTTTTGAAAATCTGAAAAAATTGAGAAAAGAAAAAAAAAGAGAGAATTTAGAAGGAAATGGAATAAGAGGGAGAAAGGAACATGATATCACTTGCATAACAAGGAGATTGAGTACATGATGTGGCTTAATTAGATTTCTATCTCTTTTTGAGGTGGAAGGTTAGTGCATGCATCATTCCACCCAATTTTAAGCATTAGGGCATTTTCAATGTGCATTTGCATCATTTAGGACATTTTGTTTTATGCATTTTGAAACTGTGTAATACTTCCAAATTCTTCCATGAACCACCCATTCCATCCACCCGTTGCTCGGATTGGTAGGCCACCGTGATTTTCTCCTCACTCATGTTTATCAGGAGAACTGCTTCCATGTAGATGGTAGTTAGGGCGAGCAACGTAGTGTAGGCGATCACAAGATGCACCAATGCTGAATCGGCGAACCTTATTATGTTAACTGCCTTATGTGAGAGTGTTCATTGGTTTGAAGGATAATTTCTTTTATTGATGATTATTGTCGCCTGTAGGGTAATTACTGTTCTGTGATTAGGAAAGGCCGGTTTGAGAACGTCCAGTGGGAGTCATGTGTGATGTAGGTTGGTATGTTGATTTTCAGTTGACATCTGCAATTCTATTCTAAGGATTAGTTGCTCGAGGACGAGCAATGTTTGAGCTTAGGGGAGTTTGATGCGATGATTTTGAGTCGCATTTATAGACCTATTTCATATGTGTTTTGTGCTCTAATTACTCATTTTCATGGATAATATTGCACAATTCACTTTATTTGGTCTTTGCCATCATATTATATCAAATCCCCTTTGTTTTACTATTGTGAGCATCATTTATCATCTTATTATAAATTGTGTGGATTTACTTGGTCTTGTTGTGAAATTTCAGGAAAAACAAGTATCTGCTTCCGTCGATACCATCGACGGAAGTCGATACCATCGACCAAGCCACAGGTTGTCAGCCGAGAAGAGCAATACAGAGTCGATACCATCGACACCTAAGTCGATGGCATCGAGATCACTTTAGGTTGCTGGCAAGGATGCAGTCGATACCATCGACGAAAGTCGATGCCATCGACACAAGGAGAGCTACAGCGTTGCTAGAAGACAAAACCGACGCTACAGGAGTCGATACCAGCGACGCCCAAGTCGATGGTATCGAGATCACCACAGGCGCTCAGAATAAAAGAAAGGAAAGCTGCCGCTAATCCGCTGCGTCGATACCATCGACGCGGGTCGATGGTATCGACGCCGGCAGATATGCGTTGGATCTGTTTTGATCTCGATCGGACGGTTGTTGTTATTTGACGACCTAATTAGGGACTTATACCTAATGACGGCCGCCCACAGGAGAGAGTGATCTCATTTTTGGATTGCACGAGTGACGAGGAGGAGAGAAAGGAGAACGGAGGCCGAGAAGCTCATCCCGGGTGATTCGGACGCTGCCGAAGACGATTTCCACCACCGATAGGCGGGGAAGCTCGTGTTTTATGCCAAGGATCCACCGATTCTTCTCCGTTCAGGGGTTTTCCCATTTATTTCCCGTTTTTCTTATGAATTCCCCAATTTCTACCATGTATTCGTGTGAGATGAACATGAGAGGCTAAAACCCTCAATCTTTAGGACCGGGAGTAGCCCGGGAATGCATTGTATGACATTTTTATATCAATAATTCATATTTTTCTCTCAAATCCGTGGTATAGATTCGTTTTCTCCATTTCTATTGATATGCTTGATCACCATAATAATAATTTAACACCCTTAATCACTTTGACAGAAGGATTAACGGTTGAAAAGAGACGAATTCTACATTAATCAATAAAACCCTTGACAAAGGAGTTGTAAAATTAATGGTGGGAACTGAGAGACCGTTTTTAATGCGCTTCGTTTAGGGGAATGATTACTATGACGGTGGAATCAACCTAAACCTAAGTAGTGAATTACACCACGACAGTGGGTAATTCTCATTTCAGGCCACTACCCAGATAGAGAGAGGAATTATATGAAAACTAATACAATGTTGACCCGCGGTGAAACCGCCATCCTAAAGATATCCCTTTTGAATTGATTAAATTAACCTTTAATCGATTGTTTTCTTTGTTTGATTTTTATTTTCTTTTTAATTTGAACAACAAAACCCTACTTTGTTAATCGGCCTAGCTGATTGCGATTAGTTAGTAGAAGTCTCCAGTAATTCACGTATCCCTGAGTTCGACTCGGGCCTCACAAGGCCTATATTACTCGACGCGTATACTTGCGTTTAAGCGCGTAGTAAAATACACGTCATTGGCCTAGCTAGTTAGTGTAGCTTAGCCTTTCCTATTGACCTCATCATGGCTATTCTTTATTCTTTGTACACTTTTGCATATTACCATTCTAACTTGGTTTGTTGTTGTTTGTTTGTGTATTGTGTAGGTGACAGTTGTGCATGCACCATACATGTTCTACTTGTACTGACTTGGTGTTGTATGACCCCGAGATAGGCAAAAGGAGATACCAAAGTTGTCGCAACCAACACCGAGAAACCAAAATGGGTGACCACATGGAAGAAAACAACCCTCATGGGAATGCTCAACCACCTCAACCTCAACCCAATCACCCCATCCATGAGTGTTTCACCCCGGGAAACTACAATTCTCCCATTGCCACCCTTGTTGACCAAATGTCAGGTCAACGGTTCTCCATTCCACCCACACTCCTTGGACTCCTCCCTAGCTACTATGGGATGGAGAATGAAAATCCCTACCATCACATTGATGCCTTCCTTGATACTTATTCCACCTTTTTTACCCCCACTGCTACTGGTGACTCCATTCGAAAGATTCTCTTCCCTTTCTCTCTTAAGGAAAAGGCTAAAGAATGGTACATTTCAAAACCAGAGCTAGTGACTTGGAATGTAGTCAAAAATGAGTTTTTCAAGAAGTTATTTCCAATTGCCAAGATGACTCACATGAGAAGATGTATCACGACCTTTAAATAAAAGGAAAATTAACCTTTCCATGAGTCGTGCGAAATTTTCCAAAAGCTCCTTCACGACTACCCCCATCACGAGGTACCATTGTAGCAACTAGTCCAAGCCTTCTACACCGGGCTTGAAGAGTTAAGACAGAACAATCTTGACTCATCATGTGGAGGCACCTTCGTTACAAAGCCACCTGAGGAGTCATGGCCATTGTTTGAACACCTTGATAAAAAAATTTGCCATCAAGTTTCTACTAAAGGGGAACATTGCTGCCAAAACTACATCCCACCACCTCCTCCCATAGCTCTAGCCCGCACCTTTGCCAACCCTGACATGATGAAGATGATGGAAGACATGATGAATATGATGAAGAGCCAAGATGGTGGCTCTTCTAGTCAATCCACCATGGCAGTTGAAGCCAAAGAATGGGAAGTTCATGCTTTGCACTCTTTTAGCAACCAGAACAATCAAGGTCCTATGTCTAACACTTACACTAATGAGTGGAGAAACCATCCTAATTTTTCATTGAAACAACAAAATGAAGATGGTCAAGGACAAGGACAGCCAAGGCCACAATATAGCTCCAAGTTTGAAGATGAAGTGCTTGGAAGATTGAGAAGTTTGGATGAGGTAGAGAAGGATAAATCCTTGCATGGGTAGTCCATCAGCCGTCTTGAGAAAAGATTAGACCAAATAAATCTCTCACTTGTTAGGAGGGAGGAAGGAAGAATCCTGTCTCAACCAATGCCAAATCCAAACAATCATGGCACTTTCTTAGGAAATGCTCAAATTTCATATGATCCACCTTCATACCAAGCACCACCAAATACCAATCCTCCACCACCTCCTCAAGCTCCTATCAATATGCTCCACCTCCACCTCAGTCATACCAACAGCCACCTCTGCAATACCACCCCCATCCACAACAACCACAACCACCACAACAGCCACAACCATAATTCATCCTTCAAAATCCCAACTCACCCCACCAAAGACCACCACCACCTCAACAACCACAGTTGAACCCACAAGCTTCCTCTTCCTCCACCCATCAGCATGTGAAGGTTGTGATAGTTTTGAGGAGTGGTTGGACTTTGGAGAATCCCTATGATACTATTGTTGTTGATAGAGAAGCTAGTGAGGATAGAGGTGATATTGTGATTAGGCAGGTTGATACTGAGATACAACTTGATGATACAGTGATGAGAACTAGAGTTGATATTATGACATCGGGTAGTGATATTGAGCAGTGATACCATGATTCCTATGATTCCAGTTGATGATTCTTTTGATCTGAGCCATTTGGGAGCCCAACTCCCCCCATTTCCTAATGATCTTAAGGAGCCTTCTATTGAGATAAGAAAGAAGAAACATACTAAAGATATCATGGAAAACTTCATACAAGTGAAGATAAACATTCCTCTGCTTGATGCGGTCAAGCAAATCCCTTCCTTTGCTAAGTTTCTGAAAGATTTTTGCACTTTTAAAAGAAAAACAATGGGGAGAACACCCAAGAAAGTCAAGCTCACTGAGTGAGTGAGCTCAATTCTACAGCACACCATGCCAAGAAAGAGGAAAGACCCCAGTGCTCCCATCATTTCATGTACGTTGAGGCACATCGCATATACCAAGCCCTTCTAGACTTGGATTGTAGCGTTAACTTGATGTCATATGATGGGTTTGTTGAGATCCTAATGGGACAATAAAGTTTAACTCATTGTACTTTGCAGTTGGAAGAATGATCAGTGAAGACGCCTAGAGGGCATGTTGATGATGTGTGTGTTAGACTTGATGATGAGACTTCTTCTTTCTTCCCTACTAACTTCATTATTTTAGACATGGAAAAAGATACAAGAAGGGTAATTATCATCTTGGGAAGGTCATTCCTAGCTACAGCTGATGCAATGATTCATGTGAGAACTGGGACTGTGTATGTGACATTCATTAACATGAAGATCCAGTTGAACATCTTTAAATCTTCAGCTACAACTGAGGTGATAGGAGCCAATGAAGAAGATTGCTATCTTGTTGAATGCCTTGATGAGATTGTGGAGGAGTGCCTACCTATGTGGATTCAGACTGCCACTCAAGGTAGAGGTTTAGAGACAATAGTTGAGTTCCCTGCTGATGATGAAGAGGATGAAGTGAATGAGCTAGCCTTGGTGGCTGCAAGCGAAGACCTCCCATCAATTTCTTAACCATTAAAGAACTCTCTTA
This sequence comes from Alisma plantago-aquatica, assembly GCA_963693085.1. Classification (NCBI taxonomy): domain Eukaryota; kingdom Viridiplantae; phylum Streptophyta; class Magnoliopsida; order Alismatales; family Alismataceae; genus Alisma; species Alisma plantago-aquatica. The sequence goes on along the minus strand of OY856413.1, from coordinate 27,124,863 downwards.
AAGAACCTCCAACTCTTGAGCTTAAGTCACTCCCATAAGGATTGAAGTATGCTTTTCTAGGATCCAATGACAGCCTCACAATGATCATTTCTTCCATTCTCTCTCCAGAACAAGAAGAGGCATTGATGAAAGTCCTGAAGAAGAATATCTAGGCCATTGGATGGTCTATCGTTGATTTAAGGGGTATTCACTCCTCCATTTGTGTGCACAGGATCTATTTGGAGGATGATGCAAGGCCAACTCGCCAAATGCAAAGGCGGTTGAATCCAAAGCTGGAGGAAATTTTAACTCAAGAAGTTGTGAAGTTGCTAGATGCTAGGATTATTTATCCAATTTTTGATAGCACGTGGGTGAGTTCCATCCAGGTTGTACCTAAGAAGGGTGGGATCACAGTGGCAAAGAACGTGAATGGTGAGCTTATGTCGGTTAGAGAACAATCAAAGTGGAGAATGTGTGTTGATAATAGGAAGCTCAATGAGAAGACCAAGAAGGACTACTATCCTCTCCCATTTCTTGACCAAATTCTAGAGAGGCTTGTGGGGCAAAGCTTCTATTGTTTTCTTGATGGATACTCTGGAACTTCCAAATTTTTTGCATCCTGTGGACCAAGAAAAGATGACATTCACTTCCCCAAGTGGTACATATGCTTACTAGAGAATGCCATTTGTACTGTGTAATGCCCCTTCTACTTTTCAGAGATGTGTGACCTCAATCTTCACTGATATGCTTGATTCATCGCTTGAAGTGTTCATGAATGATTTCTCAGTTTTGGTAAAACCTTTTATGAGTGCTTGCTCCATTTGGCTGTTGTTCTTGAGAGATATGTCAAGGTTTGCCTAGTGCTATCTTGGGAGAAGAGCCATTTCATGGTACCCGAAGGAATCATTCTAGGACATCAGGTTTCAAAGGATGGGATTGAAGTTGATAGGGCCAAGGTGGGCCTCATTTCTACACTTACCATTCCTTCTACCGTAAGACATGTCCGGTCTTTCTTGGGACATGCAGGATTCTACTGCCGTTTCATCAAAGATTTTATTAAGATCTCGAGACCTCCATGTCACTTGCTGGAGAAAGATGTTGAGTTTCATTTTTATGACAAGTGTGTTGAAGCCTTCAACCACTTGAAGGAAAAGTTAGTTTTTGCTCCTATAATGCAGCCTGCAGACTTCTCTTTGTCATTTGAGATCATGACTGATGCATCCTACATGGCAGTGGGGGTTGTGTTGGGCCCAAGAATTGGTCAGATTCTGCATGCTATCTACTATGCCAGCAAGACTCTAGATGAAGCCCAAAGAAACTACACTCTACTGAGAAAGAGTTGCTTGTGGTTATATTTGCTCTTGACAAGTTTAGATCATATCTTCTACAAAACAAGGTGATTATATACATGGACCATGCTTCCTTGAAATATCTAATGGAAAAGAAAGACTCTAAGCTGAGGTTGATCCGTTGGATATGATATTGAGATTGTAGACAAGAAGGGAGTAGAAAATTCTTCCGCGGACCATCTCTCCCGAATTGAAGCACCTTTTGATGACACAAGTAGAATCAAAGAGACAATGTCACATGAGTAGTTGTTCCTACTCTCATCTACTCAAAGGTCATGGTATAAACACATAGATAACTTCATAGCTAGTGGAAGTATACCCAACACTTAGATGAGGGAAGAAAGCAAAAGGTTGTTTGCTATGGGAAAAAATTATGTTTGGGATGATCCTCACCTATTCAAGTATTGCCCTAACCAACTTATTCAGAGATGTGTTCTGGAGATGGAGCAGCAAGAAATTCTATCTATGTGCCATTTCGAAGTTTGTGGGGGTCATTTTGATGGAAAACATACTGCTACCAAGATTCTCCTAAGCGGATTTGATTGGCCCTCCTTGTTCAAAGACTCTCATGAATTTTGCAAGTGTTGTTTGAAGTGCCAAAAAGTGGGCACTATCTCTAAGAGGTACATGATGCCTTTATCACCCATTCATGTGGTGGAGGTATTTGATGTTAGGGGGATTGACTTTATGGGTCCATTCCCCCCCTCTTTTGGATATGTCTATATTTTGTTTTTCATTGATTATGTATCAAAATGGATCAAGGATGTTTCAATAAGGACAAATGATCAAAAAGTGGTGTGTGACTTCATGAAATCCAATATCCTTAGCCGGTTTGGTATTCCAAGAGCTATGATTAGTGATGGGGGAAGTCACTTCATCCGTTGAACCTTTGAAGGCTTGCTTAAGAAACACAAAGTGAACCATCGTGTGTCTACTCCTTACCACCCCCAAATAAGTGGTCAAGTTGAGTTGCCCAATTGGGAGATAAAGCTCATTCTAGAAAAGACGGTGAGACCAGACTGCACGAATTGCTCACTATGTCTCAATGAAGCTCTATGGGCATATAGGACTACATACAAAGCCCCAATGGGTACCACATCGTTCAAACTTGTGTATGGCAAAAGCTACCATTTGTCGGTTGAGATGCAACATAAGGCATTATGGGCTTTGAAGGCTATGAACTTTGATGGAGAGAATGTCGGAATGAAAAGAAAGTTTCAGCTGAATGAATTAGAGGAGATGCGCCATGAATCTTATGAAATTTCCAAGTTCTACAAAGAGAGGATAAAGTTTCTACATGACAAGATCATCAAAAAGAAAGACTTTGATCCCAAAAAGTGGGTATGGCTATATAACTCAAGGATGAAGTTCTTTCCCAAAAAACTCCAGTCTAGACAGGAAGGGCCTTACCTCATCAAAAAGGTGTATCCATCAGGAGATGCGTTGATTTGTGAGAAAGAAGGAGCTAAAGAATTCACCTTGAATGGTCAAATATTGAAATTAGTTGTGGAAGTAGGTCCGAACAAAGCAAATCAAACTTTTGATATAGTGATGCTAGTGGAAGAACATCAAGTTGATGAGGAGACATGCTTGAATGAACATGAGAGAGACATTTACTTCAAAGATGCTTTGGGAATCCCACAGATACGAATGAAGTCAAGAATCAATAAGACCGGCTGAAGGCATAAATTTAGGGCTAGTGGGAGAAAACCCACCTAGGTTTGGGAGATTTTTTTTCACCAAACCTTCTCTTTTTGATACTTTTGCTTTCATCTCCAAAAAATACAAACACACATGTGTTTAATAGTTTTTTTGAGTTTTGATGACATTGCAGGTGTTTGGCACTAAAGAGAGATGTAATGACCCCACCTCCCGGTAACGCCCAATCAAGGGAGATCAGGAGGTCAGAGGCGCTATCCCAATATTTTAGGATCCATGGTTTTACATTTAATTAAAAATAATTATCAAATTCTACTAATACTAAATTGAAAAGTTGGAATAAAATAAAACTTTGGCATACCTTGTAAAATTAGGATCTAAGATTTCTATCTATAGATGAAATCTATCTATCTAATCCTCCTTTGGATAACTTAACTTTATCTTCACAACTTATGCTTTACTGTTTGTCCAATTTCAGATAATTCCTAAAATGCCGACAAAAAAACATCGGTCAGCATAAATGAATATGTCAATATGTGGGGACAAACAAAACATTGCACATAATTTCTAACACCATAATCACAAAAAATAGTTGTTAACAATGCAAGATTACATTTCTAGTATGACTCTTCATCCGCTTTTACCACCTCTAGGATACCCTCTCTAGGGTTAACAATGCAAGTGACTTTAAGGCTGCCTTCTCCATCCTAAGCTTAGTACCTGGGGTCACCTCTCTGGGTGCCCTGTTGTCTTCCCTCCAGGGATTGACCACCTTGACCTTCCCTCCAAGGCTTGGTCCATTATCTTACATCTAGAGGGGTATGTAGGTTCGAGCGAGTCACACACATGTATACTTTGTGATAATCATATTCACTTTAAGCATTGCATTAATGAAACATATAAGCAGTCTAATTAAATTGCAATGGATAAATCATTGAGAAATGTCGGGAAACATAATGTGTGTACTCATAATTAACCACATACCTGATTTGTAGATTTCACAAGCAATAATCAATTCCAACCAAGAAAGCAATCCAAGCAAGTAGTTCAACCACACAATCAAGAATCCTGAAAAGCATATGTACTCTATTTACTACACACTTTATCAAGAATCTACTTTATTGACTTAGATTCACTTTCTAGGGTTTCTAATCTGAATTAGGGTATCATTAGGGTTTATCTACAACTTTTCTCCATTATAATCACAAAACCCTAAAAACAACATATCTAGAGGCAAACCCTAATTGTTCAACTTAATCACATTAGAGCCTTTTATCATCTACTAGGCTTGAGATTAACCTAACATCATTTTTATACAAAGGATCTCAAATTATATCTCATTAAAACACATTAACACTTAGAATAGGGTTGCTAAGCCCATTAATGCACATTAACATATCAAACCCTAAATTAAGCTATTAAGCATATGGATCATCTCTTTATACATCAAAAAGTATAACTTATTAATAGCATGTTAATATTATCATAAAACATCCATATTAATCTTGTCAATTCATTAATCATCAAATTAAGGTTAATCTTAGTCGTAAACACATTAAGGATGGCAACTTTAACCACTTTTCGAATCACAATCAAACTCAGGGTCTAAGACTATTTTTATTAGATTCTATGGATTTTTTTGATCAAAAATCATATATAACTTATCTTGATCTGAGCTACTGATAATTAATTAAGTTTTTCACAAAATACATACCTCTGGACCAATATCCGAGCGCCACATATCCTTTTCTTATCTTTTTTTTCTTTCTTTATGACCCACCTCTGGCTCGTGGATCCATCCTAGGACCTGACTAATTGGGAATGCAGATGCCCACCTAACTCGTCCCCTTCCAGCTTCTGTTGCCCCATTCACGCACAGTAGGCGTGAACCCCTATTTCTCCGCAGAAATAGTGTCACTGGCACTACTCTTCCGACAACCCTACGAGGGTCACCCTCCTTGTGGTCAAGGTGCCTACTCCTCCCTCCTTCAATGGATCTTCCAGCTCCGAATGGCTCCTATCTAGCCGAGAGTTAGGTGTTGTGGTTGACCTCCATCCATGGCACTTTTGCTAGGGCAGAGTAGAGCAACGCGGAGAAGGGATACAATGCTACTTCCTAGTGATTGATCACATCACTGTCTTGGTGCATCCGTCCTATGATCTTACTCGCCTTAGGCATCCATAGGGCCCCTTATATAGGCATTGAATTCCTAAAATTCTAGTGTCCCAGTTTCAAAGGAGTTCTAAACCAACTATGATTTGGGGATAATCCCAAACTCTCCCGAAACTAGCAAAAACCAAGGATGATTGGCTCCGTTTTAATCTCCCAGACCAATGGAGCAATCCCCATCTTTGCAATGGGATTGTACGTCGAGAAAATCGATCATAAAAAACCCCCTTAATTGTTCCTTTTTCCAATTTCAAACAAGAACCAGGACCATTGGATCAAGGATCCAACGGCTATCAAGTCTCATATTAGAACATAAATTGTGACATTTAATGTTATCCTTTACACTTTAGGAAACTTAAAAAATTCATATCTCCCAAACACTTTATTCTTTTAATTCCAAACTTTAGGGTAAAATCCATAATGACTTAATCAACATGTGTACCAAATTTGGGACTCAAAATTTAAAGTATGAGGGACTTTTCTTCATATGAAAATTATCTCTTAATAAGGCATATTACAAGCATATTTTCTCTCTCTTAATCTTTTTTTTTATTCCTTTACCATTAGAAACCATGTGGAGTCAAAATCTCATTCATAATGATTCTGTTATCTATATTTCCACATATTTCTTATATTTTCATCATTATCTCAACTTTCCTTCTAAATAATGCTTTATTTGATTTTAACTCTTTCTTCTCCTATTATCTTTGCAACTTGGACTCCTTGGAGCACAAGAAATCCTAAAGATATGAAATCCCTCATTGATGGATAATTCTTAACCTTATAAGTGCTTCCACATCTTTCTTTTCTCATTATCTTAGTTATTTTACTAATTGATTCCTTTTCCTTTTTATTTCCCTTTACTTGTTATTGGGCCCAATATCCAACAAGGCCCACAAAATAGAACATACAAGGCTATTTATCAAAGGAATCCTTTTAAGGAACATAAATCACACAATTACACAATCATACATTTATTGGGGAAATTGCATTTCCAACCAAAAGAACCCAAAAAAATTGGGGTTGTAACATCCTTCCCCTCTTATAAGATTTTTGCCCTCAAAATTCTACTAAACATACAAACAATTCAGGATAAAACTTTTCCATGTCCATATCATTGGCTCCCATGTGGCCTCATCCTCTCCATGGTGCTTCCAAAGAACCTTTATCATCTTATATTATTACATCTGAGTTCTCTCTCACCTTGGTATCTCATACCCTCGTAGGTGACTCAGGATGTTTCAGCCTCCCTAGAAGCTCAATAGGTTCATGGCTCAACACATGGTTCGGGTACATCACATAGCGTTCTAGATCAGACTCATGGAACACATCTTACATCATGTTATCCTGAGGGGTAAGGCTAAACATAAGCATCTCAACCAACCCATCTCAAATGGACCCATGTATCAGGGACTCATCTTTCTCAGCTATAGCTCAGAGGGGTCGGGTTTTCATAACACATATTCTCCCACAGTGAACCACATGTCAATCTGCTTTGCATCAGCTTAGACTCATGTTGCCCCTGGGGTTTCTCAGCCATCACACGATCAAAGTGATTTCATCTACACACCCCATGGTCTCTCTGACCTTCACAAGGTCCTTTCACCGACATCATCCTAATGAAGTGGTGACCGACACAACCTCCCTTACAGAGCTTCTTACATCCCGATACTCTCTATGGTGGCTATCATCACAAACAAACTCTCTTAGGGAATAGACTGATCCCATGTATCACCCTGAATGAGCACACATTCTCTCATCAGACCCTCTAGTCTAGATCATACTCTCTTGACTGTCTATCTATCAGGGGTGAAATGATGTACTCAACTTCAATCTAGCATCAAGTTCTTCTTGTACCTACTTCCACAACATGGAAGTGAACTTGAGGTCACACTCATGATATCGAACTCAGATCATAGTGTAGGTGAACTATCTCTCTCTCATATATAGTTCCACTAGATCTGTCACACTGATAGTGCACTCTCTCTTAGGTAAAGGATTAGGTCAACTTGGTAAGGTGATCTACCATAACCCATTTTCCATCATGACCTCTCTCGGTCTAGGTGAGACTCACCACAACATCTATGGTGAACTACTCCCATTCCCTCTTGGGGACTCTTCGCTATCCGTAGCAACTCACTGGGTTACCGATGTTCAGCCTTCACCCTCTGGCATGTATGGCGACAGACCACATGCAACTCTACATACTTCTTCATTTGAGGACTTCAAAGCACTACTACAAACTTACTATCTTAGTAGTACCACTGTATAGGATGAACTTATACTCATGATCTCCTGCATATCATGATTCCTCAACGTTGACTCCTCAGAAACCCTAGAACACTCTAGTTGTTGGTTCCATAACCTTCCTTTCCTGAGAGGTGTATCTGAGGTTCTTACAACCTTCCTTCTCTCTCATCAAGCTCTAGGATTCCTAACTAAGAAACCACCAACTCGACCAATGGGTTTGGTTGTATCTGAATGTTAGCCATACATGTCTCATATTCAAACTTAGGGTTCACCTAACAACCTCTTCTAGTCTCTCTATTGGATAAAAAAGATATTTGTGTCGACTAAGAGGATCGGGTACCACATTAAGCCCTTATGTGCTAGGTAACAATGAAGACATAAACCTTCATATACTCCAATCATCATCCTCATCTCAGATTTAGATCTATCTGGGTTAAGAAAACTTCAAGCTCAACATCTTGGTTATCAAACTTAAACTTATATAACTCATAAATTCCATACTACTCTTGATAAGAATGTCCTCATATGATGACCAACTTAGTTCTCTTCGGGTTTGTAAACCATCATTTCATCATACTCTCCAAAAGGTATGATACTTTCTCTATCATAGCAATGTTTCTACTCACATCATCTTCATCCTTAGTGTACGACATGCATTTTTCCCTATCTCTCACACCCATAATGAGAGGAAATAAACATTTGGATGTAGTCCAAATACAGAGTTCATCCCGTTCCAAGAGTAGAGATGGTGCATCACACATTTCCAATACACTTACCAATCTAAGTTGAAACATGCATCACATGTCTCCACATCGTGAACATGTCCAATCTATGCTTACATACATGGAAAGACTATTCTGAAGCACTCTTGGGTCATCACATGATCCTTAGTCATCTCCTCAAGGTCTGTAGGGTGCCAGTACTTTTGGGGTCATCCCTATCCCTTATGCTTCCAGGGAGTGCCTACCTCATTTTCCCCTTGAGTCCCATGAACTCATGAAGGTGATCAATCTCCTAGCCCATGATCCTCGAGCAAACATAACTGTTACCTCCCAACCCTATGGTCTTGTGCAACTAGGGAAATAGACAACTCCTACTCCCATCGGTCTTATACCCACCTGACCTTAGTATAGATATAACATAATGGATATCGAACACTACCCTAGAACTTTGATCTTTTGGGTTTGACTAAACATGGTTTGAGGTTAGACTTATAAAATGTTTAGAATGACCAATGTGAGCTAATGTATGTAAAATCACCCTGTAAAACCTAATGGAATGAGTAATTAAGATAATGGGCCACTGATGGGCCATATGACATATCTCATAAAAAGAAATCCCAAAAGTGAAATCTAAGTTTAAAATCATGTTCCTTGGGTCCCAATGGCCTTGGGAGTCAAGTTTCACATTATTCACATGATAAACATTAATTTAATTCTTTTTGGAAAGAGAAGATCTAAGTTTTCCCCAAAATATCAAATAAAATAATAAATGACTCCGAAAGAGGAAAATAATGTTAAATTCATAATCTACATAATAAAATATATCCTTTGGGTGAATTTTCATCCAATTTGGAGAAAGTTTGTTTAAAAGGTGAAATCAGGAGAGAGAAAGTGTGTAGAACCTTCAAAATATTAAATAAATATACAAATAACTCCAATATGTAAAATTGAAGCCAAATTCACATCCAAAATGTTAAATATGACTTGTGGGTGAAGTTTCATAAAATTTGGAGAATCCTAAAGTCATTAATACATTAAGAAAGAGAAAATAGGATTTGGTAAACCTAGCACACTAAAAGTCCTCACAAGGCAAATATAATTTCATAATTGAAATCTAGATGCATTAATTGGCCTCTATGCAAAATCTCATCTAATTTGGACATTGTTGGTACCCTCATTAGAAGAGAGAGAAAAAGGTGAATAATTGAGTATAGTCATGATTTTATTCCCTGCTATACTTTGGTCTTTTGATTACCATTATATAAAGAATTTGAAACTTTTACACCCACTCCATCATACCTTCGGAGTGTGTTTGTATTGGAGGTTCTGTTATTCAAATATTTAGTAAGGAGGTGATTTCACCTCTTTACAACATGGTATCAGAGCCCATGGTAGTAGGAATCTAACTATTTCAATTTTGTCTCCCTATTAGAACCCTTGACTTTTCTAGTTACCTCTAAGTGAGATGTTGACCCTAAATTTGATCAATGATGATCTTTATATGTGATAAGGTTTGTTTTGAGGATGAGATCAGGTTATGAGAAGACCCTAATATGGAAAATTTGTGACTTGGTTCTCGCATTGATTTTTATGCCAACATGTTGGTTTTACATAGAAAAGTTTTTCATCAAAAATTATTTCCTTATACTACTATATGTACAAAAAAATATCTAGTTTATCGATGTTTTCTTGAACTAAGTCACAATGAAGAGAAACCCTAGAATTAATCATTTAGATTTTAACCCTATTTTTGTGACTAGGATTGATATAAAGGTGTAGTTGACCTACCTTATGACTTTTGATGCTCATGTAGGGTTGATAGGTTAGAGACACAAGGACCTAAAACTCAATCCTAGATGGTGACTTGATAGTTGGATACATGAGAAACATAAATCTCTAAAACTTCCGTAACTAAAAGAGATCTGAGTATCCCTAAAAGTTGATTAGTTTGACTTGTTAGGTCAAACCTTTTTAAGGGGTGGAGAGTAGTTGGTTGTTTGATGTTTGGATAAGTAGATTTTGAGGATGAAATCCTTTTTAAGGGGTGGAGTGTTGTAGCATACTGGATCTCGAACACTACCCTAGAACTTTGATCTTTTGGGTTTAACCAAACATGGTTTGAGGTTAGACTTATAAAAGGTTTAGAATGACCAATGTGAGCTAATGCATGTAAAATCACCTTGATAAACCTAATGGAATGAGTAATTAAGATAATGGGCAACTAATGGGCCATATGACATATCTCATAAAAAGACATCCCAAAAGTGAAATCTAAGTTTAAAATCATGTTCCTTGGGTTCCAATGGCCTTGGGAGTCAAGTTTCACATTATTCACATGATGAAAATTAATTTAATTGTTTTTTGGAAAGAGAAGATCTAAGTTTTCCCCAAAATATCAAATAAAATAATAAATGACTCCAAAAGAGGAAAATAATGTTAATTTCGTAATCTACATAATAAAATATAGCCTTTGGGTGAATTTTCATCCAATTTGGAGAAAGTTTGCTTAAAAGGTGAAATCAGGAGAGAGAAAGTGCATCGAACCTATAATTATTAAATAAATATACAAAACAACTCCAATATGTAAAATTGAAGGTAAATTTGTATCTAACATGTTAAATATGACTTTTGGGTGAAGTTTTGTAAAATTTGGAGAATCCTAAAGTCATTAATGCATAAAGAAAGAGAAAATAGGATTTGGTAAAGCTAGCACATTAAATGTTCTCAAAATGCAAATCTAATTTCATAATTGAAATATGCATGCCTTAATTGGCCTCTGTGCAAAATATTATCTAATTTGGGCTTTGTTTGCACCCTCATTAGAAGAGAGAGAAAAAGGTGAATAATTGAGTATAGTCGTGATTTTATTCCGCTACTATACTTTGGTGTTTTGATTACCATTATATAAAGAATTTGAAAATTTACACCCACTCCATCATACCTTCTGAGTGTGTTTGGACTGGAGGTTCTATTATTCAAATTTTTAGTAAGGAGGTGATTTCACCTCTTTTCAATAGACTTAGGATTCTATCATGGTACATCTCAAACTTGAATCCCTACCCAAAAACCCCATCATCTCTCTGGGTATACGTGGTCAAACTTACATCCTTTCATAGGGATCATGGTGACCTACCTACCTCGGTCTGGCCCCATATAGGTTCCCACCATGGAAACCTATCCTCTTGCCCTTTAGAGATGGTCACACAAGGGTCTATAGATTAATGCTCATACTATGTGCTCTCCACTTAGCTCATCAAGCTCCTATGAGAGACCTCTTTAGGTTACTACAACCTAAACAAAAGTCGATACTCACCCTATAGAAGGGTCCTTCCCCAGGATGGGAGAAAACTATCTCTTGATAGTAACAAAGGTCACAGACGTCCTTACTTCTAGGGTTTACATCATCATGTGCATGTTTAGCCCTATCATGCTACTTAAGCACGTAGCTAACTAGAAGACAATCTACTAAGCCACTTTGAGTTCCTTGGTATGTCCTTCTTGTTCCTTATTCCTTGAAGTTGGCCAAACTCATACATATGTCACCAACATGTGTGAGGGATTCATCAAACATATACCTTAGTCCAAGGGTTTCCTTTTCCCCTAACCATGAGGGGGTGCCATACTCGAATCCTTAAGAACTCATACATCATTGTGAGCATCGGGTGCACTAGGTACCACTACTTCCCCTTTTTGGTGTAGGGGCCCTAGGTTCACTTTATATGCATCAGCTATCTAACCATGAACCAAACATGCACAAGGCATGACATACACTTCCCACCATTCTTTCACGTGAACCATACCTTAGAGCCCTACACAAGGACAACCAACTATGTGTGAGGCCCCATGACCTGTTACCATACATCATCAGGGTCTAAGGAGCTCTCCTTCCTAAAAGGTAGGCACCTACAACTTCTGTACATCGACTCAAGAAGCCTCTTCCTCTTTCTAGGGTTTGGTTCCTCTAAAGGCAACCATGACACAACAAGCCTCTAAGGATCATGCATGAGGCAACTACAACTATCTACATAGGGTCATCCAAAATACATCATATCATACCCAACTTCTCATGGTCCTTCATGCCTTAGAGTCAAGGTCTCTAACCTTCTTCATCGGGTCTTGTCCTCTCTCTCTATAGAAAACCCTACAATTGGTCCTACAACTTTAGGTTTCCTTATAGAAGATGGGTCAAGCTCTTAGGATACCTATCTACATCTACATGGGTGAAATGTATGATCCAAAACCTATGTTCGGTCAATTTTATCCAAAGCTCTACATGCTCATCTTAAAACCTGTCAGCATAACCCTTCTGACCTAAGTCTCTACCTACTACCAGCACTGTTGACGTTTTCTCCTACATAGGTGCATACCTCTTCTATGCTCATATATGTCTGTTAGGGTTCCTATATGGCCACCACTAACCTCTTCAATGAAGGATTTGTCCTTCTCCCTAACAGGCACGAACCTCCTAAGGTCTGGTTGCCAAAAGACACTACGTCAAACCTAGCTCATGCTTCTCATGGATACACAAAACCTATATTCATGTCAACCCACGTACATACCTCCATGGTTGACTATGATATGCAACTCATCTTGTCACCCCTTTCCCTAACTACCACTTAGGGTTAGGGTTAGCATCATCCTTAGAGGGTGTGTTAGGTCTCTACCTCTCCCTGGAGGCCTCTGCCTCTAGGCTAACTCTCTCCTCATCCTCCTACAAGAAGGTCTAACCTTAGATCTCTCCTGAGGGCATGACAACACACGCCATGCAACTTAAGCATGTAACTAATATTTAGTTTGCGCTTAAACTATTAAATTTATGTCCATGCCATCTTGTTTAAATGCTTTTCATTATTTGGTGAAGGATTCCTTAATCCTTATCATACTTACCCTGACCTCAAGTGGATGGGGAAGAGAGAGAAAAACCCTAAACCTTAGAACTTTACTTGAATTAGGGTTGAGAAGGGAAGAAGACAGATGACGGGATCCTAAAGGTATCTTATTTTGAGTTAGAACCTCAAACTTTGTCTAGGCGGTCACATAGTATCTGGGAGTCCTCGTAGACCGACTAGTGGGGAGGAGGAAAATATTTCTAGCCCTCAGATCGTGATCCCTTTCTAGACACCTCTGTCATCAAAAAATCCTCGAATAACTCCCTTGGGTTATAAAGAGTTTGTAAATTTTAATAATTATTAAGGATTAAATGAGAAACCATTGGCTCTGATACCAAATGTAATGACCCCGCCTCCCGATAACCCCTAATCAAGGGAGATCAAGAGGTCAGAGGTGCTATCCCAATATTTCAGGATCCATGGTTTGACATTTAATCAAAAATAATTATATAAACTGAAAAGATGGAATAAAATAAAACTTTTGCATACCTTAGAAAATTAGGATTTAAGACTTCTATCCACTGACAAAATCTATCTATCTAATCCTCCTTTGGATCACTTAACTTTATCTTCACAGATTCTGCTTTACTATTTTTCCAATTTCAGATAATTCCTAAAACACCGACAAATAAAAGGTCGGTCAACATAAATGAATATGCTGGTATGTGGGGACAAACAAAACATTGCACATAATTTCTAACAACATGATCACAACAAATAGTTGTTAACAATGTAAGATTACATTTTAAGTATGACTCCTCAACCGCTTTTACCATCTTTGGAATACCCTCTCTAGGGTTAAGTCCTTACAAGTGACTTTAAGGCTACCTTCTCCATCCTGAGCTTGGTACCTGGGGTCACCTCTCTGCGTGCCCTATGGTCTTCCCTCCAGGGCTTGACCACCTTAACATTCCCTCCAGGGCTTGGTCCATTATCTTACATCTAGAGGGGTATGTAGGTTTGAGCGAGTCACACACATGTATACTTTGTGATAATCATATTCACTTTAAGAATCGCAATAATGAAACATCCAAACAGTTTAATTGCAATGCAATCGATAAATCCTCGAGAAACATCGGGAAACATAATTCATGTACTCATAATTAACCACATACCTGATTTGTAGATTTCACAAGCAATAAGCAATTCCAACCAAGAAAGCAATCCAAGAAAGTAGTTCAACCACACAATCAATAATCCTGAAAAGCATATGTACTCTATTTACTACACACTTTATTAAGAATCTACTTTATTGAATTGGATTCACTTTCTAGGGTTTCTAATCCGGATTAGGATATCATTAGGGTTTATCTAGAACTTTTCTCCATTATAATAACAAAACCCTAAAAACAACATATCTAGAGGCAAAACCTAATAATTCAACTTAATCACATTAGAGACTTTTTATCAACTACTAGGATTGAGATTAACCTAACATCAGTTTTATACAAAGGATCTCAAATTATATCTCATTAAAACTCATTAACACTTAGATTAGGGTTTCTAAGCCCATTAATGCCCATTAACATATCAAACCCTAAATTAAGCTATTAAGCATATGGATCATCTCTTTAGACATCAAAATGTCTTACTTATTAACAACAAGTTAATATTATCATAAAACATCCATATTAATCCTCTAATTCATTAATCATCAAATTAGGGTTAATCTTAGTAGTAAACACATTAAGGATGTGAACTTTAACCAATTTTTGAATTACGACCAGATTTAGGCTCTGAGACTATTTTTATTAGATTCTATGGATTTTTCTGATAAAAAATCATATATAACTTATCTTGATCTGAGCTACCGATAATTAATTAAGATTTTCAAAAAATGCATACCTCTGGACCAATATTTGAGTGCCATGTGTCCTTTTTTTTCTTTCTTTATAACCCACCTCTGGATCACATATCCATCCTAGGATCTAACTAACTGGGAACCCGGATGCCCTCCTCGCTCATCCCCTTCTGGCTTTCGTTACCCCGTTCACGCATAGCAGGTGCGAGACCCTGTTTCTCCGCAAAAATAGAGTGTCACTGGCACTGCTCTTCTGGCGGCCCTACGAGGGTCACCCCCTTGCGGTCAAGGTGCCTACTCCTCCCACCTTCAATGGATCTTCCAGCTCTGAAGGGATCCTAGCCAGATGAGAGTTAGGATCTATGGTCGACCTCTGTCCATGACACTTTTACTGGGGCAGAACAGAGCAACGCGGAGAAGGGATACAACGCTACTTCCTAGAGATTGATCGCATCACTATCTTGGTGCCTCCGTCCTATGATCTTACTCACCTTATGAATCCATAGGACCTCTGATATAGGGATTGAATTCTCGAAATTCCAGTGTCCCAGTTTCAAAAGAGTGCTAAACCAACTGTGATTTGGAAATAATCCCAAACTCACCCGAAACTAGTAAAAACTAGGGATGATTGGCTCCGTTTTAATCTCCCGGAATCAATGGAGCAATCCCCATCTTCTCATAGGGATTGTACGTTGAGAAAAGTGATCAGAAAAACCCCCTTAACAATTCCTTTTTCCAATTTCAAACCAGAAGCAGCCACCGCTGGATCAAGGATCCAACAGCTATCAAGACTCATATTAGAACATAAATTGTGACATTTAATGTTATCCTTTACACTTTAGGAAACTTACAAATTTCATATCTCCCAAACCGTTTATCCTTTTAACTCCAAATTTTAGGGAAAGTCCATAATGACTTAATCCACGTGTGTACCAAATTTGTTACTCAAAATCGAAAGTATGAGGGACTTTTCTTCATATGCAAGTTATCTCTTATTAGGCATATTTTAAGCATATTTTCTCTCTCTTAATCTTTTATTTTCTTTATTTTGATTCCTTTTACTATTAGAAACCATGTGGATTCAAAATCTCGTTCAAAATGATTCCATTATCCATCTTTCCACATATTTATTATATTTTCATCATTATCTCAACTTTCCTTCTTAATAATGCTTTATTTGATTTTATCTCTTTCTTCTCCTATTATCTTTGCAACTTGGACTCCTTGGAGCCCAAGAAATCCTAAAGATACAAAATCCCTCATTTAAGGATAATTCTTAGCCTTTTAATGCTTCCACATCTTTCTTCTCTCGTTATCTTAGTTATTCTTTTACTAATTGATTCCTTTTCCTTTTTATTTCTTTTTTCTTGTTATTGGGCCCAATAGCCAACAAGGCCCACGAAATCAAACATACAAGGCTATTTATCAAAGGAATACATTTAAGGAACATAAATCACACAATTACACAATCATATATTTATTGGGGAAATTGCATTTCCAACCAAAAGAACCCAAAAAAATTGGGGTTGTATCAAGAGAGGTATCAGAGGTGAATCATAGCCACTAAGATCAATTTGTGGAAAAATCTTGAAGAAGAACAAAGCTCTTGAATTTGAGCTAAAAATGTGAATAAATGTCCCCACCACGACTGTGGAGCTTGCCACAACTGTGGCAGCAGCAGTCCAACACGGTCGTGGCCTCCTACCATGGCTGTTGTAATTATTTGTCGAAAAAGCCAAAGAAGTCAGGTCGATTAGTCAAGTTTGTGCATGAATGGTCACATCCATGGCCAACTGATACGATCTTGTCAAGGACAGATGGCCATGACCGTGGCCTCCCACCATACCCATTGTATTTATTTTTCAAAGAAGTTGAAGAAGTCGGGTTGATTGGCCAAGTTTGTGCAGGAATGGCCACGGTCGTGACCAACTGCCACGGCTGTGTCAAGGACAGATGGCCATGATTGTGGCCTCCCACCATGACTGTTGTAATTATTTGTCGAAGAAGTTAAAGAATTCAGATCGATTGGCCAAGTTTGTGCGTGAATGGCCACGATCATGGCCAACCGCCACGATCCTTTCAAGGACAGATGGCCATGATCTTGGCCTCCCGTCACAGCTGTTGTAATTATTTGTCTAAAAAGTCAAAGAAGTCAGGTTGATTGGCCAAGTTTGTGCATGAATGGCCACAGTCGTGGCCAACCACCACGTCCATGTCAACGGTAGATGTCCACGACTGTGGCGAGGTCGGGTGGGTTCTCTCTTCATCGACAACACGATCATGGCACCGACCACGGCCGTGCTACCAAGCCCTCACCACAACCTTGGTCACCTACCATGGCCATGGCATGCCCAACCCCACAAAAAATATAACTTAAACTCCTCTGCAACCAAACCTTCCCCTCATTCTATCATTTTCCTTTGCAAGTGCATGACTGTGGTAGTGCTCTCTGACCTCCAGCACCTCCAAGCCCCCAAATCACCTCCAATCCACCATCAATCACTTCCTAATCATCCATCTACCATTCCCCTTCTATTTCCACACCAAATCATCCATCAATCCACCTTCCACCACCACTTTCACCCCCAATTCGTCCTACAACCGCCCCCACCCAAAACCTCCACCATCTAAACCTCCATATACTTCCATTCCACCCCTTAATCCACCTCCATCTCATCCTCTATCTAAAAATCCGAATTTCACAGCCCTACCACCTCCTCTACATCTAAAAAATGATGGGGATCACTAATGCAGTGAAGAAAGGGGCTCAAAAGAGCCTTGAGGTGATCACCAGAGGCAAGGCGTGCACCAAGAAAGCCTCCTCCCAGGTCTCAGGTCTCCATGCCTTCACACACCCCCTCACCATCCAACTCTGTTGCCCAATCACTCCCCCACTTTATGTTCATGTGTGCATCCCACACACGGTCATTCGACAACCATCATATCACCAATGAGACATATAGGGGAGAGCAGGAGGAGGCATCTGAGGACAACATCGACGACTTGATCGATGAGGTCAATCCGATGCTTACAAAAAGAAGCCAAAGATCTAAAGAAGCCCCATCCTCATCAAAGCGTCTTCCAAAGCCCACTCTGGCCCACCATTCAACATCTTCCATGGTAGAGGGGCATGGGTAGCAGCCGCAAGCAACACGTCAATTGCATCCAGAAGAAGAACAATTTGCACAGTGGTATCCCAAACAATGGGTACCACTCAATCTTGATGCAAGTTTGGGTTCCTGATCATACATGATGGATGAAGAAGAGGATGACGGTGATGATGAAGAAAAGGAACAGTCAGTTGATGCAGAGGATATATTGGCACAACTAGAGGATGACAGATTGAAGGCCTCGGGAAGGGCCCCCACTGGAGTGTCCTTTGGAAGAGGACACAGACAAAGGAAAATTGCCCTCACATAACCCGAGTGCATGACATGGAGAGTCATATCCACCATGTATGGATGTGAGAAGGTCATTGATGAGATGGGAATCAAGGTGGACGTAGAGGGTAGTTTGAAGAAAATTGGGTTGTGGAACATTCTTTTCACACCCCAAACAACTTATACTGCATTGACTCAAGAATTCTTCTCCACGCTTGAAAATACAAAGGTGAGAGGTAATGATGCAATCAAATTTGCCATGATGGGCAAAATGCACACTCTCACGAAAGCTAAATTGAATTGCATATTTGTTTCCAACCCTGAAGAGGCCAAGAAAATGGATGACGGCCTACTTGAAAGAAAGGTGGATTTCAATTATGTATATTTCTTATACCTCTTGACATGAAACAAAGACTACTATGCAGGGATGTCAAAAACTTCATCTATAAGCAATTCCTTGTTGCTCTATGTGCAGAAGGTTTTGGCCAACACCATTGTTGGCGGATATGATAATCAAGGCACAATTTCCCACAAAGACATGTTCATCATGATGGTAATGCACCACAAATAGTATATTGACCTTGGAGTACATTTGATTGATCATATGAGGTTTATACCCTCCAAAAGTAAAACACCTTTTTTCATGTGAGGGTTTGTAACCTCAATTGCACTAGCTTTGGGGTATGATGTTCCTAGGTTTGAAGACACAAATGATTCTCAATTTGTTGACCTGAAATATCTTACTTGCTCCCACACTATCACGATCAAGGACCAAAGAATGATGTAGCATTCAAGTAGTGTATCAAAGATTGATCTTGAGCTAACAAACCATGTTGTGCCACTTCTCTCTGTGTTGGGGATCCCCCATAAACTAGAGGTAAAATTGCATGAATGGAAGTAGAACAAACCAAGGGAAACATATACTAGGGGATCCACTGTCGCAAAGAAGAAATTGATGAGTCCAATGTGCAAGGGTAGAAGCAAGAAGCTGAAAGAGAAAGGATGCCTTGAAATTCAAGAAGAAGGGATGAAGGAACATCCCAGCTAGAATAGCTTTCAAAAAATGCCTATGATATGTATTCCATCCAGGTACAACTTGAGAACATCCACCAGAATCAACATGACACACACCTAATACAACAACACATGTGGCAGGACCAACAACAGATGCACCACCAGGTCAACCACATGTACCATTACCACCATGCCTAAGCAATAAGAAGCCTTGAATGGGGTGGAGACTTTTGGGGTGGTATTCTGGGATATTCAGAGATGTACCCTCCACTCTAGGATGACTACTGAGGGCACTACTACCAGCATCCTCCCTCAGGCCCAGCTCCTCCTTCAGGACCAGCTCCTCCTATGGATAATACTCATTCATCTGACCAACTGCCACAATAGCCATGACACTTCCCCTATCAACCCTAAGCTATATTTTTATGTTGAGGACAGCATGATTCTAAAGTTTGGGGTGGGTAGGGCGGTATGCACCACCCTATCTCTATCTCTTTGTGATTTTTGTTCCACCTCTTCCATGCCATGAGTATCTAGTTTAGTTTTTCTTATTCTTGCTTTTACTTGCATCCATGCATAGCATGTAGTTATTTTCATGCATTTTTGAGTGATTTTCTAAAATTTTGCTCCGTTTTCCATGCATTGCATACCATGTATATTTTTGGTAATTATGCATGTTTTAGCTAGGATTTGCTTGTTTACTATTTTAAGTTCAATAATATAGGCTTAGATGTGATTGAAGGAAACTTGGCACCATTCTGATTAATTTTTCCCTAATTCGAGATTTCTCGCCTAAAAGTGTGTTTTGACCCAGTCTCTACCTTTTGGATTTAAATGTTGACCTTTGACAAATGCAAGTGAATTATCATTGTTTGTTACTAAATGGTATCAATTCTTGACTTTTTACATGTGCATCACCTCTCTTGTGTTTGTGAATGATTTGGTTGAATTGTGACTTGAGCAAGCTATGGGCGCTTAGTGCCTATGAAATCACTTGATAGAAATATCAATTTCAGGTTGTTCATTCATGTGCCAATGACAACTCTTTGACCTGACTCTTCACTCACCATCTTTTTTCCCGTCCACCTCATGACAGGATGCCAAAGTGCACATATCAATCGTGGCCACCTCTAAAAGTTTGGGGTGGCCACATCTTCCTCTCACCACTTCACTCTCACCACCATATGCCCTATCTACTCCAAGGGAAAAGAAAAAGAAAATAAAGAAAATGCAAAAAGAAAATAAAAGATGCTCCTCTTTAAGAGCATTTAAATAAAGAAAAGATAAGTGCTTTTTGTAATAGCACTCCAAAATCTTGCCGCAATCCTTTCTTCCATTTTCACACCCATTGAGCTAGAAAACATCAAACTAGCTCATTTTGCCCTTTTCCACAGCCATGTGGGTCATTTAGTTATATTTGAAACATAGGGTTGAAAGCATGAATGTGAAACAACACTCCTAGTCATCCTTGATTAATGCCATCATGAAATGGTCTACCCGGAACTACATGAAAGAAATATTAATTGCTTATGTGTTTTATGTACTATATTTGAAGTTCATATGCTTTCTGCTCTTTTCATGATTGGTTTGTGAAATCAGGAGAGGAGAAAGGTGGAAGGCATGTACTTAGTCACTTTTGATCCCATTCAGCAATAATCATCCTTTCCATTGCATTTGTCGTTTCTTGATTGTGGAAAAATTGCAGAGAGATTGAGTTAGAGCATACTTGAGGAGAAGTATGTTTCAAGTTTGGGGTGGTGATGTAGCCCTATGTTAAGGCTCCATCTTGTGTCATTTTTTACTATATTTGCATCTAAACATAGTAGAATGCAAGTTAAATCCCCCAATATGATTACTATTATCAAATGCACTTATGGACGTTCTTTGCATTATTTTCAGGTACTTGGACCAGACTTTGGATGGGTGAGAGAAAAGGAAGGAGTTTTAGGGTTCCTCTTCTCATGGAGGGGTCCAAAGAAGGCCCCAAATCTCCCTCAACCTACCCCTAATGGCCAAGATTCGATATCAAGAAAAGAAGTCCATTGATGATATTGAAGTTAATTTTGCCACTGAAGACCCCAACACGGTCGTAGGCATCCACCACAGTCATGTGAATTATAGCCAAGAATCAACATGGAAGTTAGCGTTGTTGCACCGAGTGCACCAAGTCATGGCCATCAGCACAACCATGACCAATTGAAGACACCACGGCTGTGGCCATCATCACAGTCGTGGCGAACAGAAGACATTACGGCCATGGCCTCCCGCAACGGCCATTGGAATTATGCACAACGTCCCCTAAAATCAACAGAGCGGAGGCACACTTGCACGTAAATGACCACGGTCGTGGCCATTAACCATGGCCATGGCCCTTGAAGACCGCCTCACTTGTGGCGCTCCCCATGCATGTGATGAACTGAAGACAAAGATGATCACGAAGCTGCCTCGCATGTGGCCCCAAGGGTGGAACCAGGGGGGGCGGGCAGGGGCCATGGCCCCCCCAAAAAAATAAAAAAATAAACATTTATATACATACGTATACATATATTTGTAACTTATATTTATAATATTTATCATGTATGACGCATAAAAGGCATGAATGTGAAAGTAGTGTAATGGTTTGCAGCTGCACTCATGTACCAAAGGTCATGAGTTTGATTCTTGGTGTGGGCATTATACGTTTTTTGACAATAAATGCAGAATACATTTACATTTAATAAAATGTTTTACATATAAAGACACAAATTTGAATATGGTGTAGCGGTTGATATGTTATTTGATGTACCAAAGGTCATGGGTTCAAACCTTACAATGAACATTTAGTTTTTGGCCCCCCCAACGTATGGGTGCTGGTTCCGCCACTGTGTGGCCCCCTCCTCTAACACGGTCGTGGTATGGTACCCCTTACCCAACACGACTGTGGCACCCTTCCATAGACGTTACCACCACATATACTTAGCCTTTCCACTCCATTTCACACCTCGGCCGTGTCCCCATGCAACAGTCATGCTGCCTTACCCCCGCCACGACCGTGGCCACCTACCACGGCCGTGTTGATCACTCAACCCTACCATTTTTCTGCACTACTTTTCCTATTCTACCCCTACTTGCCCTAGTGTTTCCCCACCATATATATATACATAGGTGGTGGTTGGAGCATGAAGGTTACACTCCTCTCAACTTCCATTACTCCTCCCCACCCTCTCTTGAGCATTCATTGCATCCCCCTTGCATTAATGCTCTCCACCCACCATTTCCACCATAGAAACCTAGTTTCTAGGTTTTCTACCATAACGCCCTCCATTTCCATGCCCATCAACCATCTTAGAGGAAGGAGGATGCCTCACAACTTCTAAGAGGAGAAGAAGGAGGATCTACTTCTAGCTCCAAGGAGTCCTATCCCCTTGTTCTCATTTCTTTTGCCTTTTCTTTGATTGTATCTAGCTAAGCCCCTAGTAGTGGGCTGTTTGGGTAAAAATGTGACTTTGATACCATACTGGGGGAGTATAATTTGTAATTCACATAATTTCATTCTATGATGATTTCCTTTTCTTATAACTCATTTCCCATTATCTTGCATGTGATTTTTTCTCTTAAACTTAAATTGCTTGCTTTGTGATGTTTGATGACACTTAGCTTCAAGGAGGAATTGGAGTGTATGTAGTAATCTTAAGAATGGCTCCTAGGTCCAATTATGGATCCCTAGCTAGCCCCCTTTGTTCCTACATACACATCCCTCCTTCTACAAGTGACTGTGAGATCTAAGTGACTAGTATATGTGTGATTAGTGTAATTTCCTTGAGATTTCTAAAGGCTAGATGGCTAGTAGCATGAGGTGAAAACCCTCATCTCTACTCCCATTCCTACCCTTGGCTCTCAATTACCCTAATACCACTTACCCTAGAGACCTAGACTTGACAAGTCCTACTAGAATTACACCTAACCCTAGTTCTCTAACTAGTAGTATATGGTACATTCTAATAGCACTTGCCTTGTTGTTTAGTTTGATAATCTAGACTGATTTGTGATAATTGCATGCCATGTTGACACCCCACCAAACTAATATCAAATCACATTCCCAAACGACCCACCTATCCTAATCTCATTTCTTAAAATCCATCTTGCCTTCTTAGCTTGTTCATGCTAATCTAGTTTAGTTGCTTTTTCTCAATCTAATTAATTGCTTAGTCTAGTTCTTTAGGGTTAACTTAGGTTCTTACTCTCTCTAGTGGTTAACTTAACTCTTAGTTGCTAATTTCTCTACTAGTGTAGTGTAGTTAACCTTTTCTCCTATTTAGCTAATTTCTTAATCTAGTTCCTTAGACTTGCTTTCTTAGGATAATTTAGGGTTTGCGATAACTTAGATTTTATAGCCTTTACTTGCTTGTTGCATAGTGTAATCAAACCAAAACCCCTTTTAAGCCCTTCAACCCTAGTCTCTGCTCTAGGAACGTAGTTAATACTAACTTAACTCTAGTGCCCCCTTTGTCCCTGAGGATCGACCCCTACTCTTGCCAACCACCTATACTACAATAGTATCTCATGCGCTTGCGGGTGAGCTATTTAGTGTTGTGATCGAGTCTTGTTAGAGTTTTTATAAATTTCAAAAGATCCCAAGTGTGTTCGAGTTCTGTGGGGCACATCTAATCAAACCCAATTGATTAGTGTGTGCACCTATGGCTCAGAGGCACCAGGGCCTCAGATAAGAAACCCTAAATTGGGAATGAAGGAAGAGGGATATAGATAAAGACATACATTAGTATGTAACATACAAAATGAAGAAGAAAGGATGGATAAAGAGAGCTGAACTATATAATTAATTGTGGCACTTTTTCCAATCTAAAATCAAAGAAAGATAAGATAAAACTTCATGGAAATCCATGATAGAAAGAATCAATTAGAATAAATGGATCATTTAATCAAGTAAAATGTACTTATGTTCTCTACAACAGAAGGAAATTAGGAGAAAAGAGTTTTGTAATAAGTACATAGAAGTGAAGTACACAAGAATGGAAGTGAAGAGAACTAGATAAACATGTAAATTATAAGACTAGGATAAGAAACTAAGATGAAACAAAAAAGGAAGTGATGGAAATGATTAGTTTGATTTAGAAAGAAGGGTTACATGATATAACAAGGAGCATGGAATGTGTACTTTTGTTTCATTATTTATCCTTACTAGCTTTTCATTCAAAGTCTCTATTTAGCAGCAACCTAGTTGACATCACTAGTACAGAAATGATATATAACATCACATTTGATGGTGTCAGTTACACATAAAAAACTGATGCCATAGTACAATGATGTCGGCTAAATAGTACAACAATCATTATATGTGAAGTCCAGTCGATTTAGAAAAGACACAGGTACCATTTTTACTTTAATGTTAGTTTCTTTTCAAAGAATCAATGTCTAAAATTATCAGCAAAATAGAGTTTTCCAGGGAAACAAATTTGCCTCTAAAATTTTCAATATGGCGTCGGTTGTTCCAAAATTGACGACACTTGTTTCACACCATGTCCCTATGAAAAAATGTATCCCCCATTAGTCTTCGGTTGTCACAATAAACTGATGACTAATCACCCTTCATAAGATAAAATTTATCCCCTTATTAGTCGTCAGTTTTAGACAAAGAACCAATGACTAGGTGTTTCCGTGCCTTGTCCCTGTGAAAATATTTTCCCCCTCAATTTTCTTCTTTGTCGTCGGTTTTTGTTGGGAAACTGACAACTATGGTCCTAACACAAGCAAAACAAATTTTGTTTCGATACATGAATAGATATCGGTTGTTATATCTAGAAACCGATGACTAAAACCCTAGCCGGGTGCAACTTTTTTTGTTTAAATTTGCACTTAGTTTTTAGTTTTTCACATGCAACCAGAAACTATTAGTATTAGGAGTCAGTTTTTGTAAATAACTGACTACTATAGGTAACTTAATAGCACCTGTGTGAAACAGACTCTTTCACATTCTCTATTTCATCGTTGTTTAGGGTCTCTCTATGAAATAGGGTCTCATAATTTTCCCCTCACCAATTGCCACTCTTCCTCCAGCCATTGCCACCGTCGTTGCACTGTATCCCGAGCTTGGGAGGATGCCAAAGCTTGGGATCTAGGGGAGGATGCCAGACCCACCGCCACTACTGTCTGTTGTTGACTGCCACTACCTCTCTGCCTCTGACAATGTCGCTCTACCTCGACCGCCTCTAGCTACTGAGTTGGCCACCACCGCCGCTTTCCCTCCTCCATCGTCCAGCCTGCACTACCACTCCAACTTGCCAACACAACCACCTTCACCTCCACCTCCACCTCCACCTCTGGCTACCGCCGCTGTAGCATGCTCCACCCCACCATTGTGGTGAGTGGTTAATCAGAAGTATAATTTGATTAATTAGGGTTAGTGATGCATGAACGAACTTAATTAATTTGATTTGCAATTAGTTTCTCTGTTGTTAGTGATTGATTTAATTTGGTTCAATGATTTCTAGTCAAGAATGAGTAGTTGACTAATATTGATTAATTAGGGTTAATGATGCATGAATGAACTTAATTAATTAGATTTGCAACTAGTTTCTCTGTTGTTAGTGATTCATTTAATTTAGTTTAATAATTTCTCATTAAGAATGTTTACTTAACTAATATTTATTAATTAGGGTTAATGATGCATGAATGAACTTAATTAATTAGATTTGCACGTAGTTTCTCTATTGTTAGTGATTGATTTAAAGCAGTTCAATAATTTCTCACCAAGAATGTGTAGTTGATTGATATTGATTAATTAGGGTTAATGATGCATTCATGAATGGATTTAATTAATTAATATTGTTTTATTCCTCTCTCGTTATTGATTGATTTAACTTAGAGAAATTTGTTCAATAATTGCTCTTCAAGATTGTGTTGATTCATTATGGTTAATGATGCATGAATGAACTTACCCAAATGAAAGAATGAATTGAATTAAATGATGTTACATAAAATCTAGGATATGAATGATGAAACTATGATCTTAGGTATAAGAATGAAAACATATATACATGTATTTAGGTGGCCTAGAAACCCTTCTGAGATTTACTCATTAGGAGTAAATCTTGGATAGTCCCCGGTTTGGGACTGTTCTTGAACACTTAATCTCAGCTAGGTTGTAAGTGTATAATATATGTTCAGTTTTCAAGATGTTTTGTCAGCACTTCCCTATTTGTTCTCTAAGTACGTATGTTGGTGGGAATTTTCCCATGTACATCAGTGTACTTGGAGAACTATGGGAAAATGCTATCAAAATTTTCTTGAAAACTAAATACATATTATACACTTACTAGTGAGATTAGATGTTCAAGAATGGGATAGGTGGTACACACATTCATTATAAACCCTACTATTTTAACCCTAAACCCTAAGATTTAAATCCTTGACTTAATATGTAAACCCTAAACCCTAATATTTTTTTCTCTTTGATCATAGAACCGATAGATCATGGATGTCCATTCCAAATTGCTACACCCCTGAGTTTATTGATGGTCTTGATCAATTTATTAGATTTAAGGAGGAACATAGGAAACAACCTAGAGATAGGTTCTATTGTCCATGTAGGCATTGCAGGAACAACTTGAAAGTCAGTACTGGTGATGAAATCAAAAGCCATGTCATGTGCAATGGGATTGTACAAGGCTATACAAAATGGTACTGGAATGGAGAGATTTCAAACCTGAGATTAGTAAATGTCAATAGCAGTGCTTGTGCTGAATAAGAAATTTCCGCCGATGATGTAGATGTGGACAAACTGATTATGATAAACATTGTTAATGTGATGCTAGATAATTGTGGGGTAGAGCACACCGATCCACCTTCCTTATTTAGGAATATTGTGCATGATGTTGAGAGACCATTATACATAGGTTGCACTAAGTTTACGAACATGAGTGTTGTGTTGAGATTGTATAATCTGAAGGCTAACAATAGATGGAGCGACAAAAGCTTCACACCATTATTGTCTTTGTTGAAAAAAATTCTTTTTGAAGGAAACGATCTTCCAATCTCAACATACGAGTTAAAGAAAATCTTATGCCCAATGGGAATGGAGGCTAAAAAGATACATGCATGCCTGAATGATTATGTATTATTCCAAAAGGACTATGTGGATTTGAAAGGATTTTCCAAAATGTGGGGCGTCAACATATACAGTAACGACTAAGTGGAAGTCCAAAACACCAAAGGAGTTATAGTGGATGAATTGGGATTCACATTAGTGAATTTTGAAATGATTGGCGAGAAGGGTGAACCATTCAAATTGGCATCATAGGAAAAACATGTATTTATATTGATGATCCTACAAATGAAAAATGATCGGTTGTTCTTCATGGTAAAACACAGTTCATTGAAGATCCTACAGATGAATAAGAGTACTATGATAAGTATAATGACTCCAGTCTATTCTTAGTTGACTTGCCAACACCAAATATTGAATCTAACAATGACTTATATGTGTGTGGATATCACACTGAAGGAATGTTAATTGATAAAAGATCACAATATTAGAGGCATGTTTTTATTTTTTTTAAATATTTTATTTTTTTGAATGTTAGATCTTAATTTCATTAAACATTAAATGTTAAATGTCTAACTGTTTTCTATATGACACTTTCAGATGGATGACCATGAGTATGATGACCGTGATGATGATTAGCCTGAGGGTGAGGTGTTGTGTCACAATGTAAGTTTTACAATATATCTGGTTATATATATGTCCATTTATAAGTTATATCCTATATGTGTTTTTTGTCAATTTTGAGGTTGAGGATGAAAACCTTGTGCCACTTGATGAGCAGCATAAAAATTTTAAAAAATTAGGGGCATCACTATGATGAACAAGTTACTACAACAAAGGGGCAATGGACCAAAATTGGTTGTGGATTTTGATCATGTAGGAAATCCAGTTGGAATGAACCACAACTTGTTTATTTCATACCTTGGGGTTCTTACTCATAGACATTGTCATGTAAATGCAGAATCTTGGCATACAGTTCCTAAAGGGAAGAAAGACTTAGTATGGAAAGAACTATGTGTGAGATTATTATTTGCAATTCTATTTTGCAGAATACTATTTTTTAGAATACTCTATTAAATATATGAAATTGTGTAGAGTATATTTGAACTAGATGAAAGCCTACACCATAAAAAGGTGATGGAACACCGTGGGAGGGTCCTAACGAACTATAGGACAACTCTCAACTGACAATACATAAGATAGACTGATAAGAGGAAGAAGTCAGCCCTTGAGCAACATTACTACCTGGACCTGACTAAGTGGGAGACGTTTGTTGCCAAGAGAAATACCGATGAATGCAAGGTATTAAACATCGCTCCCAATTTAATTAATATACATTCTTATGAATTCACCTATTCTCAACTGACCTTGATTGTTACTGACCAATTCAATGTGATTACTAACAAGGCTATAAGCAATGCTCAAAGAGCAAGGCGTGCACTGAATGCGCATGACCACACGATGGGTCCAGGTCTTCACCAAAAACTACAAACGTCTTCCATTCAGTAGCCTACTTCTCCTACTGATGAGACTACTGAGTCCTCTACTACTCCCGCACCTCTACATCTCCATGATGTGTGGATAGCTGGGAGGCAAAACAAAAAAGGAGATATAACCAACCCCGCAACTGCTGAGGCGTTGCAAGTAACCCTATAGACCCACCACCTAGAACGTCCAATGTAAGCATTTTTATAACATAGTAGCTAGTCTTTTCAAGATGATATGTTTATGTATGTATATAGCATACTCTATGTAAATTTGTAGGGGTTGAGCCCATGCCATCTAAAATGGAAAGAATTCATCATTGTAGAGGGTGAGGCTCACCCACGCCTTCCAGGGTGCACAATTCTTGGCACTCCAATACCTGATGGTATGTTTTGTGTGAGCCCGAGGCTTCTCTTCCCCTCTTGGAGGCAACATCCATTGCCATATGCCCACCCAGATGTTGACACAGTTGTTAAAGCAAAAGGCAGAGTGGTCTTGTGGCCCGAAGCGAGAGTCATCTGTATTGATAATGTATAGTACAATTACATTATGTTTATTGATATATGTATAAACATGAAAATTGATATGAAATTATATATGTAGGACAAAGGGAAGAAACTCACTATAGCTTGTCCTCCTCCACCTCCACCTCTTCGTCAAGTACCTAGTTGGCTTCCAAAGGACCTATAAGACTCAATAGGTCCTCAATGTAGGGGTTTGGCAATATGGATAGGCGAACATTCCAAAACTTCACTTATTGTTGTTAATATGCTGGAGAATGCTATAGGCCAAATCATATGATAATAATATATTTCTATAAGATATTTTGGAGTTTCTTCATTATGCTTGGCTGAATTCACCTATGGTAGAAGTATAGATCTAGTGAGATCTTATTTATATATCTATATACCTCATTTTATATATGGTGATCTATTTTATTATACATTAATGCATACATAATATATGTTTTGCATCCACTTACATAGGTTCCCTAATGATTTTGAAATTCACTCATGTGGGATTTCTAGTTCCATCCTTGATTAGCCTTGTAAATGAAGATCCTACATCAGTTACCTTATACTTCTCTATCACTTTTATCTTTTTTGCAACCATTAGTTTCTTATGTTCCTAAAACGTTTCTCATTAATGCCTTTCTCCACATGCATGCATGCATGAGAGGTGGAGTCACTTAGCTCATTATATTTTTCTTATTCCCTTTCACCCTAATCAGGCTTCATACATATAAGGTTTTCTATCTCATCCACAATACTTCCCGTTTCCCAAAATTAGGGTTTTAGGTTAGGGTTAGAGACTACACCCTACATCTTAGGGTTTTGATGTCCCTTGACCCACTAGGGTTTTCCCAATCCGAGCCTAGTTCCATCTAGGGTTACCCTCATAAGGTGAACATGTAAAGAAATTTTCTTTTCTTTATCATTATTTCTACATTACATTTACATTATTATTTCCACATTACATGTACATTAATGGGTGGATGATGCCTTAACTCTACTTATTCTATAAAAACATAACTTGAGATGAGGAGGAAGGTTCCTTTTAGGGTTTATTAAGCAAAGAGGATGAGAAGTGGATGAATCAAGATGAGGAGAAAATCTAAAGATATTTTATTTCTAGAAAATCTTCTGACTTTAGCCAAGCACAGGCGTGGGAGTCCTTGTAAGCCAACTAGCAGTACAGAGGAAACTTTTGCTAGCCCCCAGGTCGTATTCACTTCTAGACACCATAGTCTTTAGAAAATGCCCTAATAATTCCTTCATATTTCTCAAGATTACTTGAAATTTTAAACTATTAAATATTATTTGAAAATTTTGGGGCTCTAATACCAAATGTGATGACCTCATTTTTTAGAATCTCACAATTAAGGAAAGACCCAAAAAGTTGAGAGCCATTATCTAAAATTTCCTGAGGATCCAAATATGACCAAATAATAAATAATAGAAAATAATTTCCTTTAAATTGAATATTTTTTATAAAATGTTGTTTAGGTAGTTACATGAATTTCTATCATTAGAAATGATACATATGAGAAGAAATATCTATATAATCGTCCTTACAATTTAACTTTAATGTCTTCAAGTAATGTCATTTGTCCATCATACCTTGATAGCTTAATATTTAGCATGTTCCTAAAATGTCATGAAACCAAAAGCACGAATCAATATATTTCTATACTGTGTACATGGGGTGCATGCAAAGGTGTTCAAATATTATAAAAAACATGATTAATCAATACTTGCAAATAAGAACTGGAACTTTTGATAATTAATCATTAAGTTATATCTCAAATCCCTATCTCTTAGATATAATCCTAAAATAAATTATAGGAACTCATTAAAATTTTCCCCACCTATATTCAATTTGTGGGGTTTTATTGGGATATCTTTCATATACAAAACTTGTTCCTTTAAAACAATCACCATTAACTCTTAGAATATCCATTTCCTCCCAATTTCTAGAATTCTTTTCCTTTTGTTATTATCTTTATGAATAATAAAATTTAAATAAAAATATCCTTTGTTGATGCCTCAACCATTGTGTTTCCGGTCACGGATAGACAATATCCCTTAATTATCTAAAACACCATGTATCTTATTTTATTTTAGAAACTTGCATATTATTCCATTTTGTAGTTGTCTGTTAATTCATAAAGCCACTACTATTTATTTATGCACAAAAAATCTCTTATTTCATTGTCTTGTGTCCCAATGACCTATTTGCAACTCAAATAGTCTGATAAGTAACATTATCATTCTATCAATAGTATCATTGGAGAAATTACTTATCAATTCAATTTTACCAAAATTGAGTATATTACAAGTGATCGGTGTGTGTTTTGGAGGTTGATGAAATTGTGTGAGTCTGCATTCTTTGTCTGCCTCAATCAAAGAGGGAGCCTGATGTGAGCTTATTATGGGTTGAACTATGATTTCCTCTTACTTGGCCTATAAAAGTGCAATCACTTCATTGTAATGTCGCATTTAGGTTGTTTTGAGATGATGGAATGCTTCTATAATTAGAAGATGACAATACTAGAAGAGTAGATTGAGCATTTTAATGAATATGGATAATATAGCTTGATTTTAGAGGATCAAATCATAGAATCATGTTCCCAATCTAATTTAGTACAAATCCAAGTAAGTTTTTCCATATCTTTGCATCTTTTTTGTTGTTCCCTCTCTCTTCTACTTTCTTTGATGACCAAATTCTATTGTGTAAATCCCTCTCTTTACCTAAATATATCTTCTTTTCACTTTCTTTGACTTATATGGAGCTAGATCTAGAAGGAGTGGACATTTTTTGCTATTAGGTGAATCCTAGAGCTAGGGCTTCATGCACTACTACAGAAATGACTTATAACGTCACATTTACAGGCGTCGGTTGTAAACAATGAACCAACGCCTAAACCCTACAACGTCGGTTGAATACACAAAATGACATATATCTGTGAGGAGTGGCCAGACACGGGTATCGCTTTTTATTTAGCGTTGGTTCCTTAATAAGCAACTGACGCCTAAAATCAACCTCCAAATCTAAATTTTCCAATGAAAAAAATTACCTCCAAAATTTAATATACGATGTCGGTTGTTAACAAAACAACCGATGACTAAAGGTTTTTTGCGAGATAGAAATTGGGCCCATTTTTATCGTCAGTTTTCTTGCAATAACTGACACCGGTGTGTTTTTGCGCGTTGTCCCCATGAAAAATTTCACCCCCCTTGGGCGTCGATTTTCTACAACAACCGACGACTATGGTCAGAATTTGAGAACATTTTGTTTTTGTCAGCATATGTAGATAAACGTCGGTTTTTCTAGTAAAAACTGACGACTATCATTGAGTATAGATGTCAATTTTTTTGTGGTATCCGACGCCTATTGTTATAAGCGTCAGTTGTTTTTAATAACCGACGTTGATTGTTAACTTAATAGCACCCGCATGAAGCAGAGTCTTCCCATTTCTCTATTTCATTGCGATTGAAGCTTAGGTTTGGCGATTCCTCCCTCTGCTCCCTCCTCCTTGCGCGCTGTCGCCCGCCGCTTCCTGCTGCTCACTGCTCTTCACCGCCACATCGCTCCTTCTCCTTGCTCACTGCCGCCGCCGCCCTTCTCCCTGCTCACCGCCGTTGACACTGTGCTTTCCGGCTCCCTGCTCGCCGCCGCCCAAAATCCCAGTTGTGATCTGCTCATCCTCCTCTGCCTACTCCCTACCCTCCACCGCCCAAGGTTATCCCCCCTCCCCTTTTCTATATTATAAATGAGCTTCATCATACTCTTACGTAAGAAAATCTTCTTCTTAATCTCTTATACCTAAGGACAGTTGCCCCATTTGCACATGGTCACCGAATCATGGATACTTCGAGATGACGGTGCCCAAACCTCTTCCCTACCAAATCAAACACTCAGTAACAGCTCAGACCCACATTATCTAAGCTAAACCCATCTTACTTGAGACCCAAGTGTAGATACAACCCACCAAAGTTCTTATGCATGTTTACCAATACTATTGTTAATTCTTCATTATACTATATAAATTGTATATTTATCACTCAACTGTTTACAACATTATTAACAACATTGAGTCTATTTTCCTCATACTTTTTTTATATATCTTACATAACCCAGTACTGATGCGTTGATGAGTGGTATTGGCTCAGCAAGCCAAACACCTTAACAATTATCATGGAGCTTAATTTGAAAACATGAAATATCTAATTAAGAACCTCCCCATGACCTAGATTTGTTTCTCCCTTAAACATCTACTCATACAAACTGATGGTCCGATGAATGATGGGCATCATGTGGATCTTGTATCTATCACCTGCTCACCAACCAACTGTATACAACTTAACTAGTCCACACTACACGTCACTATTTTCTTCTCTTCCATCGTTTTGGACACGGTTGAGGTGATGCTAACTCAAATTAAAGGGATCATCACCACATGGCTGCACTTGCTAGCAACTTGGGCCTCCTTGCTTTTAATCATATTACTAGCATTAAGATCATATTCAGATGTCTATGGTTTCAAAACACTAAATCAACATGAATAATATTATTAATCTAAAAACTTCAATTATTCATCAAGAGTTTCTAACCATATATGACAAGATCAGTTATAATTCTTAACCTAACCCTAATGCAAGTAAGAGATTATGGTACATAGCCTTTTGTATGGTTATTATGATGATAAAGTACTTTCTCTCTCTATGTTGTTGTAACCCTAAGTTGATGTCACATGAACATCATATCTTTTAAATAATGTTGTATAAAGGACATGTTTTGTGAATGGGGTTGTGAACAAGGGATTGGTGTTACATTATGTTGGCCTAAAAACCCATCCAAGATTTACTCATCAGGAGTAAATCTTGGATAGTCCCCAGTTTAGGAATGTTCTTGAACACCTAATCTCACTTAGGATGTAAGTGTATAATGTGTATTGGGTTTTCAAGAAAATTTCTGTAGCATTTCCCTGTGTGTTCTCTAAGTACATATGTACTTGGAGAACAACAGGGAAATGCAGCCAAAATTTTCTTGAAAACCCAATACACATTATACACTTACTAGTGAGATTAGGTGTTGAAGAATGGGATAGGTCGTACACATTTATTATATATAAGAATGATAGAACATGTATTTGTTGGCCTAGAAACCCGTCCAAGATTTACTCTTTAGGAGTAAATCTTGGATAGTCCCCGGTTTGGGACTGTTCTTGAACACCTAATCTCACTTAGGATGTAAGTGTATAATGTTTATTGGGTTTTCAAGAAAAATTCAGTAGAATTTTCCCGTTTGTTCTCTAAGTACCTATGTACTTGGAGAAAAGTGGGGAAATGCTGCCAAAATTTTCTTAAAAACCTAATACACATTATACACTTACTAGTGAGATTAGGTGTTCAAGAATGGGATAGGTGGTACACATTTATTATATATAAGAATGAAAACACATGTATTTGTTGGACTAGAAACCCATCCAAGATTTACTCATTAGGAGTAAATCTTGGATAGTCCCTGGTTTGGGACTGTTCTTGAACACTTCATCTCACTTAGGATGTTTTAACCATTTATTATATACAAGACCTTAAACCCTAAAGTTTTAACCATAAAATCTAATCTTTTAACCCTAGACCCTAATCTTGTTCTAATATATACTTGTTTTCTCTTTGATCATAGAATGGATAGATCATGGATGTCCATTCTAAATCGCTACACCCCATAGTTTATTTCTGGTCTTGATCAATTTATTAGATTTGTCAAGGAACATAGGAAACAACCTGGAGATAGGCTCTACTATCCATGTAGGCATTGAGGTAACAACTTGAAAGTCGACACTGGTGATGAAATAAATTTAGGAAGAAGGCAGCCCCTGAGCAATGGAACTACATGGACCCCAAAGACTGGGAGGAGTTTGTTACCCAAAGAAAAATGGATGAATTCATGGTATTAAGCGCCACTCCCAATTTAATTAATATATGTTCTTATGTATTCACCTATTCAAGATTAACCTTTAGTGTTACTAACCAAATCATTGTGCTTACTAACAAGGCTATCAACGATGCTCAAAGAGGAAGGCATGCACTGAATGTGCATGACCACACAATGGGTGCAAGAGGCTATTTAGGCATTTTCCAAAGACTATAGGTTGAGTCTACTGCTCAGTCTGCTGCTACTCAGGAGACTGCAGAGTCCTCTACTATTAGTCCCACACCTCTGCCTTGCCATGCTATGTGGATAGATGGGAAGAAAAACAAGAAGAGAGATATAACGAATCCTGCAACTGCTGAGGCGGCTACACAAATAGTAAAATTCAACACTTAGAGCAATCAATCGATATTGATTATTGTTTTGTTTACTTACCAATTTCTATTGATGGCGATTAGCGAGAGCTGCACGAGTAGAGGAAGGAAGGCAAGTTCATCCCTGAGGGCACAAGGGATGAATTGATAGTTGCTTTGGGTAACCCAGAGCATCCTAGACGTGTTAGGGGTGCAGGCGCTGATGTGGGCATCAAAGCATTCTTTGGGCCATCCCAGCACAAACCTATCCTAAAAGCGGGACTTTCACAAGATGAGGTAACCTATTCTTTTTTTAGAATGTTATTGTGAAAGGGAATTCAATAATAAGAAGCTAGCGTTTCTTTTATCCATATATACGTAGATGAGTTAATTGATAGGAGAGTCAAGTAAGTACTTGATAAGAGACTCCATGAAGCAATTAGCAAGTGGCAGGCGTCTCAGACTGCCACTCAGACAGTACCTGTGGTAGGCTGCTCTTCTCCTACTATAGAGGTTGGGAGTAATCCTGTAGACCCACAACCTAGCACGTCCGCTGTAAGTATTTTTAGGACATAGTAGATAGTCTTTTCAAGATGATATGTTTATATATATATATATATATATATATATATATATATATATATATATATATATATATATAAACATTCTTTACGTAAATTTGTAGGGGTTGAAGCCATGCCATCTAAAAAGTCAAGAATATTTCATTGCAGAGGCTTCGGCTTACCCACCCCTTCAAGGGGAAATGTTTCATGGGACTCCAGTACCAAATGGTGTGGTTTGTGTGAGCCCGATATGTGTACTCCCCAAATGGAGGGATATTACATTACCATATGGCCACCCAGATTTTGAAACGCTTGGTGAGGCAGAAGGCGGAGTGATATTGTGGCCCAAAGTAGATGTCGTCTATATTATA
Source organism: Alisma plantago-aquatica (assembly GCA_963693085.1). Classification (NCBI taxonomy): domain Eukaryota; kingdom Viridiplantae; phylum Streptophyta; class Magnoliopsida; order Alismatales; family Alismataceae; genus Alisma; species Alisma plantago-aquatica. Next base: position 27,088,399 of record OY856413.1, on the reverse strand, counting down.
TTGTATGGTAAATTTACATTACGTTAATTTATTAGTGTGTATGTATATATGAGTCAATTGATCTGAAATTATATATACAAGTCAAAAGGAAGACACCCGCTACATCTTGGCCTTCACCTCCACCTCTTGAAGTACCAAGTTGTCTTCCAAGGGACCTACATGCCTCGTTAGGTCCTAATTGTAGGGGTATGGCAGATTGGATAGGCGAACATGATCCAAATTACACTATAAATGTTACTATTCTAGAGGAAGCTGCAGGTCAATCATACGATAACAAGTTATTTATACAAGATATTTTGGAGTTGTTTCATTATGTTTGGTTGAATACATCTATGATAGAGCTATGGATATGGTGAGATCTTATTTATACATCCATATACCTTATTTTATATACGGTGATCTGGTTTCTTATATATTAATGCATACGTAATACATGTTTTGCAGCCACTTACACATGATATGTACATATTTTTCATTTCTCCATGTGGGATTTTTGGTTCCATCATTGATTAGTCTTGTAGATAAACACTCTAGGTAAATTACTTCATACTGCGTGATGTTTTTAAATGTTTTGGTAAAAACAAGAAGATGGTGATAATAGCTCCATTCAATATTGGGTAAGCTTACTTTGCTTATAATTTGGACTTAAGAAAATTACATTTTTATTGTGACTTTTGAGTTATTAATTTTTAACTTTCTTACCTCTAGTGGTAAGCATTGGGAGTTTCTAGTTATTGTCCCTAAGACGTTCATTGTCTATTATCTAGATCTTGTAGGGAAGGAATTGAATATATATGGATACCTAATGAAAAATCCATTATTCTCGTGAGAAATATTTCATATTTTTATATCCATTAACATCTGTTATTACATTACTATTTAATTATGCAATTTAATGTGTTACATTAACATGTAGGGCTTTATAAGAGTTCAAGAAAGCTGGAGGAAATGTCCCCAAGAAAAAGAACCAACCACTAATTTGGGAGAATGTGAAAGTAATTTCCCGAGTCTAATGTGTATATTATTTATGTGAACTGTGCTTATTTATATTTTTTAATGTTTTGTATGTTTCAATTTATAGTGTGCTACACAAGACAACGGTAGGGTATGTGGATACTATTTGATGTGATTTATGAGCATAATTATCGAACATGCCGCAATGGAAATCGATACCATACATCAGGTATTATATGTAGTCTCATTAGATAATATGAAATATATCAATCTTATTATATACTATTAATTATATATATACATCATTCTCTTTGTAAGTGTTTAAAACTAACTTCACTACAGGTGAAAAGTTATTAGATGTACATACTCCCTATACGATGGATGAGTTAAATGATGGAAGAGAACAATGGGCGAAAGCCCTACAAGTAGTGGGCATTTTTAAATATAATTGGGATACTCATGGAGATAATGACGATGATGAATAAAGAATGATATTTCTAAACTTTGTTCTCGTAATTATTTTTATGTGAATATGAATGAATTTTTATGAATTGTCATATGCGTGAATGTGAAGATGATCAATACATGAATGCTTCTACATGTATCTAAATGTGAAAAGAGATGAAATGAATGGAAATGCAGGTTGCTAAATGTGTGTCAAAATGGAAGAAATTTGAAATAGAACTACTGGTTTCTACATGTGTGTGATGAAAAATAATATGAATTAAATGTGCTTATACATGCGTGTGAATCACATGATAAATATATAATATTGTCCATCTTGTTAATTTTGTAGGTTTGTGGCTTGTTGTTGGCTGATATCAATGGATGTTGTAAACCCACAGTTCAAACTGAACTGCATGTTCTACATCCTGATGACCAGCCATACAGCAAGCCTGCAAACTGATAAGAAAAAAAATCAAAACATAGGTGTCGGTTATTTGTGTAAAACTGACAACAAAACATATAGGCGTCGTTTGTTAGTATAAAACTGACGTCATTATCCCCTTCTGGCGTCAGTTATCTATAAAATCGACACCTATTGCGGCCAGGTACCACGGCCGTGCTGGGTAGCACGGTCGTGGTGGTAGGGGATATGACGTCGGTTATTAGTATAAAAACTGACACCGATGGTGCCCTTCTGGCCAGGTACCATGGCCGTTCTGGGTAGCACGGCCGTGGTGGCATGGGATATGGTGTCGGTTATTAGTATAAAAACTGACGTCGATGGTGCCCTTGCCGACGCTTTATTGGTGGCGGGAAGGGTAATGGTGTCGATTTTTGTTTAATAACTGACGTCTTTAACTAGGATATAGTGTCAGTTTTCTTTAATAACTGACGCCTATAGTTCTCTTGTTGGCGTGTTTTTAGTGGCGGGGAGGGTGATGGCGTCGGTTAGGAAACCCACGCTGATGGTGTCACTTGGAAACTGACGCCATAGGCCTTAAATAACCGACGCCAAAGGCCTTTTCTATAGTAGTGATGCTTCATTTATAAAAATAAGTGTTCTTCTCTCAAGGTGCATGGTTTAGCTTCTATTTTGTATTGTGTGATTTGTAAGTTTGACATGCAATCAAAAAATCAAATGAAATACATGTTAATGGACACGAAGATGATATTGTTATGAAGTTTCAACTATAATTGGGAAATTAACTTGTTTTCCTAAAAATTGATGAATATTGTTACAAAAAAATTGAACTTTAAATGTATTGTGCGCTAAAAATATCTAAATTCTACATTTTTACTACTTTTTCCACACTATTTTCAAATCATGGCACTTTTGAACAAAACAATTACATGGTTATTTTTTGTTGTTAAAAGAAGATATCATAGTAGAACAATATGCTTTTTGAGAGCTCACAATTGTTTGGCATTTGCATGACTAAAATAGTGGAATTAATGCATATACATGTGCATGGTGAGCTTAAATTCATATTATGCTGTGTCTAATGCCATACATGTTCATACCTTAGTTTGTGATATTAATCTTACCCCATTTAATATATGAAAGAAGAGTAAACGTCTTAATTATTAAAACCATAATTCATGTAGCTCCATGTGACTATGTAGTTATCCATGTCCAGAAGTCGGGATAGAGAAATAGGTATGTTTTTGGTAATCTTGAGATTGTGAAAACATGATTGGGGTCATATAATCCACTCCATGTGGGTCGTCAAAAATAAATTTGAGGTATGGTACCCTTAACCCACTAATTCAACCCATTTATATGAGTGTGGCCGAGGTCCTGTGTAGCATCCTAAGATTTGAGCCCTCAAATAGAATGATCTTAAAATGAGTGATTGAACTATCCATATCACCAAGGTGGCCCTCCTTTTCTAGTATCTCATCAATAGGTACTCTATGGTTGAACATAATTGCCCTAGAGTAGTACTATGATGGGTGACTTATTGGGAAGTTGATTCAAGTTGTGTGGGAGTGAAGATAAAGCTCATAGCTGAGGCCAATGGTGGTCCGTAGGGCCATTAATCATTCAAAAAACTACATCGATCCTTGATTTTTTGGCCCATGCATTACAAATGGTATTAGATTCAGTTTCCCTCTAGTAGGTAGGGCCAACATGGACATGTGGTTCTAAAGTCTTTAGCCGTGTGATCCATGCATGGGGAAGGGTTACTTGCTAAGTCAAGATGTATCCAGCGTTTCTCTTGTAGTCTTTGATGGAATATGGGCATGCACAAGTTATTTTGGGACTCCATCAAAATGGGAATGAGATTTATGAGGCCATATACTTGATCCTTTATGAGGATGTTGAGAGTATAAGTGGGGATATTGTCAAATCCTAGGGTTTGAGTCCTCAGATAAAGCAATCACTAAATGAATGATTGGATGACCCATATCACAAAATTGAACCTGTATTTCAGGTATCCATCAATGGGTACTCCTCATTTAGTGTGCTTAGCCCATAATAATACTAGGATCGGTGACCTATTGAGAATTTCATTTTTAGGCTCTACATGTCATAACAAATCATGTACTCGAGGCCATTGGTGGTATGTTTGGCAATTCATCATTCATGAAACTCTATTAGAGCCTTCTATGGTGGTCCTAGGTCTTACATATTGTCTCCAAATGTGAATGGAAGTCCTACCATAGTATACGAGATATATATGATATGATTATTTCAAAGTACAACATTGCCTTATGATATGACACATTATGTGATCTTAAGTAGACCATAATAGGTGTTATATTTATATACATGTTGTAGGATGATACACCCAACATATTTTACTTGCACCAATTTAGGCATGGTGGGATCTTAAGGAAACTAGATAATGCCAAGATCTTATATGGTGGGCTAGGGTAATTTATAGTCACTAGGCACCAACATTGGTGCTACGTCCCAACTACATAGGGATTAATATAAACATATGTTGATAATTATAGTTTTACATGTATAGTATGCTAGAACTTTCATATTATATTATTTTTACTACTCCTATGTGACTAGTACATGATGCCAACTTTACATTATATTATCTCTTCTCCTAAGAGAGGTTTTTGGAAGTTGTTTCTTATCATATAACTACCAAACTTAGAATATATATCATAATTGATATACTTAGAGTACTCTATAGATGTGTTATGTGTCACTTTTCTTTTGTCTCATTCTCATTGTTCTCCACCCTTTTAGGATTTCATAACCTACCCTAGAGGTTTAGGAGCAAGGAACCACCTTTTCCAAGGTAGTAGTGAAAGTAAGGTAGGGGTCAATCTTTTTGTGGTCTCAAGAGGTCTTCCATGTACACTTGGGTTCAATCATGGTGTTTTATACATTGATATATCTATGACTCAAAACCAATTTGTATTCCTTGTACATATTTCTCATATTCTAAATATGGAGATCTTTTCATTAATTAGGTGGTTAACTTGGTGATTTATAACAATGTGTATAGTTATCTTTTTACGTTACCTATATATGAATGAATATATGGATCCTTTACTTTGATATATATGTGAATGTTTTCAAAATTGTTGTTTATAGATTTCCTTGCCTATTTGGTTCATTATGTAAAGTAGGATCGTTCAACAATTTATTTTAGGTTTTCCCTCTAATCTAACCACACCATTTTTTAGTGTGAAATAGATACCATTTAATTTATTAAATAAGACCTTAGTTCTATTTCACTTTTTGTGCAACACAGTTCATTTTACTACTATGGTTCTCTTCTAATTTAGAGATATGGCTTCTACTTCCTATTTAACCAATAATGGATATTATCCTCTCTTTCCTTCCTCTTCCTTATTTTACTTTTTCCTCTCCATTCTCAAGCTTCCGTAAAACCTAGTGATCCATATGTTCATTATACATTATGCCCATCTTCATGTAACACTCTACCCCTATGCCACTAAGTTCCAATGGCTAGAAGTGGCACCCTAGGACACCATGCACAAATTAAGATCATCCTTCCTTCCCCTCTAGATTTTCCACTACATGTATGCCCTATTTCACCTATGAAATTCAACTAAGTCATACTCCATCTTCACCATCACCCCAACTTGTTCCTCTAGTTTATTTTTTTGTGACTCCACCTTCACTAAACATGGATTGAATTCATGCGGCTGAATGCTTGAACCACACCTCACAAAGTCATGAACAATAAAACTTGTCATGAGGATGCCTAAGAAGGTTCCCTCCTAAGAAGGTCCCCCATCAGAAACTATCTTTTTTTGTAGAAGAAAATGGTGGTTGTTCTCTACTTTGGTTGCAAATTGACCTAATGATAATACAATTCAGCTTGCCATCTCCTTTCAATCATGCACCGAACAAATTTTTCTCTTCTTCCTTTCTTATCTCCTTGTTCTATTTTTATTTCCCATATTATATTTTTCTTCTTCCTTCCATCATTCTGGTCATGTATCATCAAGTTAATCAATGACTATGAGTTGGTTGGCCTAGAATAATATCCTTACTTATTCTTTAGACATATAACTAATCTCCCATCCTAGAAAGATATATACATCCTTTATGTTATCATTTTTTCAATATATAGCACATTATATGAATTGAACTATTTACCATGTATTCACAGGGACATTTATGGCATAATCTATGAATATAGGATTATTGTAGTCAAACTTGTTTCATTGAGATATAGGCCTCTCTCTAGCTACCCCTATTGGGAAATGATGAGCCTAGATTAACCTTAATACTTTTTACTAATCTTTCTTCATTTTCATAATTGTGTTCTTGTTTAAGTTTTACACCAATTAACTAAAACATATATCTAAATTGGTTAAATTTGCACTTTGGTTGCTTATAGGTTGTGGATTTTATTATGAAGATATGATGGAAAATTATGTGAAAATTATATAATTTGTGTTATCCTTCATATTAAATTTTTACTATGATTTGAAATCAATTGTTTGAGAGATTATCAAATCTAACTCCAAATGTACATTACTTTCCTTAATTTGCAATTTCATGTTATTGCGAACTAATATGCAATTTCATCTCAATTGAGGACCTAATTGCAAATTGAATTTATATTTTCTAAGTGAAATTTTCATTTATATCTTGATTTTATTTGGTATTATGATTTTGACCTTAGTTGCATAAGGGTTTCATCCTAGATAGAGTGGTGTAGTTATGGATGATGATGCTTGATGGAATCATGAATTAATGATGGTATTGGCCTCACCAAACGATTAGGATCCCTAGATCTCATCAATTGATGAGATCCCTAGGTACATCAACTGATGAACCTTTTGAATCTATGGAGCTCTAGATCTCTGAATCTATGGAGGTACATATGAGTCAATTGATGAGTCCTAGCATACCAATCGATTAGAGTTCTGATGCATCAATCGATGAGGTTTTAGATGCAAACTTATGAGAGCTTTGGATATATAGGATGAAAAAATATCTGGGTTGGAAACCAATCAAATATTACTTGAACAACCAATGAGAAAACTAGTGATCAACCAATGGAGATTCCAGTCAAGCACCAATAGGAAGATTTGCTTAATAATCAATGAGGTTTTTGAGTTCCCAAATAATGAAGTTTTTATGTGCCTAAACCAATGGACCTTGTCAACTATGGAATTCTTAGATTGATGAAAATATTGTATATATAATTATTTCCAAACTAATGAAAAATCTAGGAGTTTGTCAATGAAAAGGTTGCCTTGACCAATGATAGTCTTGCATTGAATGATGGTAATTCTAAAAGCTAGTAATGGACAATTTTAACATTTACTCCCATTCTAGTGTTTAAACCCCTCCCTGTTGACCTTGAGGTCCATTTTACACTCCTCCTTGCCGTTATACTTTGATTTATATCCTATATGATTGTAGGGATCTCCAAGAAGTCTATGTCCATGGATGGAAGCTTGTATGTCCTTCCATATAGATGATCAAGCTCCATACTTGCTACAAAAGCTAGAAAACTTCAATTTTAGCCCTAATCATGTAATATCATCCTTCCATTACCTCTTTGCTTTTATGTTTCCTCTCATCGTCATCCCATGGACATGCCCCATGAATTTTCATGGTGGAACCTACCCCATCTAGCTAAGGGAAGCTAGATCTTTCTTGGAGCTTGAATTTTGGGGCTGTTGGAGGGTTGATACCAGATGTGGAAAATTTATTGTAGATCTCTTGAATGTACCACATGATCACCACCATGATAGGTTAGTGGTATAACTTACATTTTCCTACTTGTGCATGCAAATTCCTAAACTTCCACTCAACTTGATTTCAATAAAATGTTTAAGATCTATTTTGGTATTGCATGGTGTGGTTTCAGATTTGCATGCCTTCATATATGTATTAATGTTGATCCTTTATTAATGCAACTTCCCTCTTATTGGTTCAAAGACTAAGTTTTTTTAATTTGTACATTGGTGCTTTAATATGCCCTAATCTTGCTCTTTGACCACCTAATTTTCTAAAAGATGATTTCTTGAGAACTATTCTAGATATGTGAATGATAAATATAAAATCTCATGTTCTTTCTAACCTTTTAAAAGTGATCCCTGATGTTAATATCATGTCTACTTAAATATGTTCTTGTTGAAATTTGAAATGCATGCGAAATGTTATTAAAGTGGAATCTTGTAGGTATATTGGTGCCATATGATGGGGGAAACAATACACATGCCATTCTTACTAATAGTGTGTGAAAATAGAATGATATTAAGGCCTTCATACAACTTTTATGCCACTAAAAGTTCATTTGAGTTATACATATGATATTAAGATAGTTCATCAATGCACAAACACAGTCCTTTTATGTGCAACATTGTATTTTATGTAACTCACACATACTTTCAAATTAGAAGTTGCAATTTGGTACAGTGGTGTATCATAGTAACTTGAAAAGGAATCCAAAATCATATGTGTTTTCTATATTCAACAAGGTCTTGTCCTAGGTATGGCCTTATGTGGTGAAATTAGTGTTTCATGACTAGTAGTGGTGGTTTATGCCCTAATGAGTACTTTGGGTTACAATATGAATAACAATATATCCCCCAAAGTAGTTCACACTTAATAATATATAGAAATGAATCTAAAAGGTATTATGAATCAAGATGCATAATTATATAAATATACATGAAATGCCTCATAGTGTATTTAATAAAGTGAACATAAAGTAATTAAGATGTCTTTTAATACATGTGAGTTTTAGTAGAGGATCGTTGTGACAACCTAAGTTTATCCCTCTTTCGATGTACTCTTTCACTCTCTTATAGTGATCCTTGTACTCAATTGAAATCAATTCTATAGTCATAGTGTTGTGATACTTCACTTTGCTCACATATTCATGGTTATTCTCCGTTGTATCACATTAATCTCCATTATATCCTATGTTCTAAGATATTAATGTATCATGCTTTTGTACCCAAAAATGGACCACATATCTAAACCCACTTGGAACTCTAGTACATGTCATGTTGTAGAGTTTCAATTTTACCCCCAACATGAAAAAAATTGCTATAATGGGACCTTCCGAGCGCAAGATATGACCTATGGAAGTTGATATTTCTATCAGTTGATTTATCTCCCTTTTTAACCTTTTATGTGGGTTTTTAGTCTAGATTCCCTTAGGGCAAAAATGGCCATGTGGCCTAGTTGCTGGGATAAGCCCCCCATCTGATATTCACCCTCTTTTCTCAACCAATAAGATGCCTCAAATCAATGAGCTACAAATTCTTGCCCTTAGATCCTATAAAAAAATTTGATCCCCCATCCAAAAGATGTGGCACTTTCTTTCTTCTCCGTACCTTGGATGGAGTCTATGGTGCTTCAACCACCTACCACCACCTTTCTCCGCAATTGACACAACATTATTTTTGTTTCTTCTCCCCCTATATTTCCACTCATTTTCACTCTCCCTCTTACTTTAGAGCTCCCTTTTTGCTTCTTCTTCTCTCTCCAACCTTTTATAATGCCACCACCATAGACCATTTAGTCATTTTCACCCTAGGTGCCACTGATAGAAACTAAGACCAACACCAAACTCTTGGCTTTGCATTGAGTTCGAGAGGCCTCGTCACAAACCCTATCTCCCCCACATTTCATCTTTCTCATCTAGTCCAAAAGAGGCACCACCGTAGCAACCCTTGGCATCATCGAATTATCTCTTGGGTGGGAGATTAACACACATCCACTTAATCCTCGAACAACAACATGGATCCATCCTCTCACCCCCATCATTTCCTAGTGGGGTTGGTTAAAGTGAATGGTGAATGTGGTCCACATAGATGGCAACCTTGTGGATGCCACAAGGGCATCGGGTCCTTGCCCCACCTCAAGAGGAGCAGCTTCAACAAGCAGGCCGTTGGATCCGGGTCTAGAGGCTTCCATCTAGAAATCAATCATGGTAAGGTTTCTAGGTATATCTCCATAGTTTTGATCCAAACTTCTAGAAATCATATCTTCGTAGTATCTTAATAGAAGTATAGAAAATTTTATATTATTTTTGTCAATGTAAAAAGGTCTACACCATGGACCTATTTTTAGACCATAATACCCTTCATATCTTCCTTTGCTACTAAAGATATGAACTTTGACTATGTTTGAATATATCTAATGCATGATCATGATAAAGTTTGGATTTTCAATGCACCTCTACCCTCCTAACCATCAAATCAGTAACATTTGTTCACTATTGACCTACTTGACGGCCCTAATCACCTTTCATGAACTAATTATGTCTGCAATGCACATGACTTGATTTGGACTTTAATGATGGACCTTGCCATAATATGCTAAGTCTTCATTCTTAATGATTTGTAATGTTGGACCGACCTCAAGATTAGTATCATGTATTCACCATGACACGATATCACCCATGTTTTCCCTATTGCTCTTTCCTTGACCTATATGGATTTTTATGCACGAAGATAATACCTTATCATACTTGATTCAAATGATAAGTTGGACCCCTTGGTGCTTTAAAATATTTGCGATCTCTGAAATGATAAATATTATTATGTTTTGTTACCTAAGTAGCTAAGTTCAACATTGAAACATGAACTGCAAATTCATGATGAACCTTAAATCTATAAAATATCATCAGATATGTAAATAATGACCTGTTTGACCAAAACTCTAATAATGGAACTATCTAGGGTTAAGGATGAGATCTAATACATGCATGCCATCTTATCTTAATTATGGGAATGCTTGTGATATAGATGGTCAATCTTAGGTTCATAATATCTGAATCAAGTATAGGATTTAATAATTACATGATATTATGTATGCTTGTTTACTTTCACATATTGCTATGTAGTATTGTAGTATGGTACTTGTTGTTCTATGTTGTTTCTTTTATATCTTGAACACATAATATAAATATTCATTATGAAATATGTCCTATTTGAGTTGTCAATCTAGGGAAGATCATATTGATAAATAGGGTTAGCTAATGGCTTTGAGCTTTAAGCACCCTCACAGACCCCTTCAGATGGAAAGTCGGTCAAAGACATTAAATACATGATATTGTTGGTATAAATGAGTAAAATGAGAAAAGCATAACTTTTTTGTTTTTCTAAGTATTAACTCTTATTGTTCCTGCTCGTTTACTTTTGAAAATCTTTGAAATTATGAAAACCTTAGATATATGTATCTTACTGCCCTATACTCATCACCTTATGGGTTGATACACTTGTCTCTCATATATTGTAGGTTCATAGATAGACTAGGAGATGATGGTCGGTGAGAAAGTGTTCATGGTATACCTTCCATAAGATTCTAGATAATGTATATGACCAGACTTGGGTCATTTGCTATCAAATGTGTAACTAGAACTATGTAATAAATGATGTTATCAACAATACTTGTTGAGTGTTGAGTATATGTTGGTGTATGCATCTAGTTATTTATTCATGTATTCTATGATCTTACTCTTCCACATCCACGTCTTGATATTGTCATGATTGGGGCCCACGTTGGGTTGATTTTCTATTGACTTTCTAGTCATTTGGACTTAGGATTCGGATAATAAATGTTTTTTTGGAAATGATACTCCTTTTATGATAACATACACTACTACAGAAATGGCTTATAATGTCACATTTACAAGCATCAGTTGTAAACAATGAATCGACGCCTAAACCCTACAATGCTGGTTGAATACACAAACGGACATATATCTGTGAGGAGTGGCCAGACACGGGTATCACTTTTTATTTAGCGTTGGTTCCTCAATAAGAAACTGACACCTGAAATCGACTGCCAAATCTAAATTTTCCAATGAAAAAAAATTACCTCCAAAATTTAACATATGACATCGATTATTAACAAAACAACCGATGACTAAAGGTTTTTCATGAGACAGAAATTGGGCCCATTTTATCATCGATTTTCTTCCAATAACCGATGCTGATGTGTTTTCACGTATTTTCCCCGCAAAAATTTTCACCCCCCTTTGGCGTCGGTTTTCTACGGCAACTGATGACTATGGTCAGAATTTGAGAACATTTTGTTTTTGTCGACATATGTAGATAGACATCAGTTTTTCTAGTAGAAACCGACAACTATCATTGAGCATAGGTGTCAGTTTTTTTGTGGTAACCGATGCTGATTGTTATAAGCGTCGGTTGTTTTTAATAACTGATGTCAATTTTTAACTTAATAGCACCCGCGTGAAGCAGACTCTTCCCCTTTCTCTGTTTCATTGCGATTGAAGCTTAGGTCTGGTGATTCTGCCCCCTTATCCCTCCTCCTTGCATGCTGCTGCCCGCTGCTCCCTACTCACCGCTGCCGCACCGCTCCTTCTCCTTGCTCTCCACCGTCGTTGTCCTTCTCCCTGCTTGCTGCCGCCGACGCTGTGCTCACCGGCTCCCTGCTCTCTGCCGCCCAAAATCCCAGCTGTGACCTACTCATCCTCCTCCGCCTGCTCCCTGCCTTTTTCCACCCAAGGTCATCCCCCCCTTTCTATATTATAAATGAGCTTCATAATACTCTTACATAAGAAAAGCTTCTTCTTAATCTCTTATACCTAAGGACAGCTGCCCCATTTGCACATGGTCACCGAATCGTGGATACTTTGGGATGACGACACCCAAACATCTTCCCTACCAAATCAAACACTCAGTAACAACTCAGACCCACATTAGATAAGCTAAACCAATCTTACATGAGACCCAAGTGTAGATACAACCCACCGAAGTTCTTATGCGTGTTTACCAATACTACTGTTAATTCTGCATTATACTATATAAATTGTATGTTTATCACTCAAATGTTTACAACATTATTAACAATGTTGAGTCTATATTCCTCATGATTTTTTTATATCTTACATAACCCAGTACTGATGCATTGACGACTGGTACTGGCTCAGCATCCCAAACACCTTAACAATTATCGTGGAGCTTAATTTGAAAACATGAAATATCTAATTAAGCACCTCCCCATGCCTAGCTTTGTTTCTCCCTTAAACATCTACTCATACAAACTGATGGTCCGATGAATGATGGGCATCATGTGGATCTTGTATCTATCACCTGCTCACTAACCAACTATATACAACTTAACTAGTCCACACTACACATCACAGTTTTCTTCTCTTCCATCGTTTTGGACACGATTGAGGTGATGCTAACTCAAATTAAAGGGACCATCACCACATGGATGCACTTGCTTGCAACTTGGGCCTCCTTTCTTTTGATCATCTTACTAGCATTAAGATCATAGTAAGATGTCCATGGTTTCAAAACACAAAATCAACATGAATAATATTATTAATCTAAAAACTTCAATTATTCATCAAGAGTTTCTAACCATATATGACAAGATCAGTTATAATTCTTAACCTAACCCTAATGCAAGTAAGAGATTATGGTACATAGCCTTTTGTGTGATTATTATGATAATAGAGTACTTTCTCTCTCTATGTTGTTGTAACACGAAGTTGATGTCACATGAACATCATATCTTTTAAATAATGTTTTATTAAGGACATGTTTTGTGAATGAGGTTGTGAACAAGGGACTGGTGTTATATTATGTTGGCCTAGAAACCCGTCCAAGATTTACTCATTAGGAGTAAATCTTGGATAGTCCTCGGTGTGGGACTATTCTGGAACACCTAATCTCACTTAGGATGTAAGTGTATAATGTGTATTGGGTTTTCAAGAAACTTTCGGTAGCATTTCCCTATTTGTTCTCTAAGTACATATGTACTTGGAGAACAATAGGGAAATGCTGCCGAAATTTTCTTGAAAACCAGATACACATTATACACTTACTAGTGAGATTAGGTGTTCAATAATGGGATAGGTGGTACACATTTATTATATATAAGAATGACAACACATGTATTTGTTGACCTAGAAGCCCATCCAAGATTTACTCATTATGAGTAAATCTTGGATAGTCCCCAGTTTGGGACTGTTCTTGAACACATAATCTCACTTAGGATGTAAGTGTATAATGTGTATTGAGTTTTCAAGAAAATTTTAGTAGCATTTCCCCATTTGTTCTCTAAGTACATATGTACCTGGAGAACAACGGCGAAATGCTCCCGAAATTTTCTAGAAAACCCAATACATATTATACACTTACTAGTGAGATTAGGTGTTCAAGAATAGGATAGGTGGTACACATTTATTATATATAAGAATGATAGCACATGTATTTGTTGGCCTAGAAACCCATCCAAGATTTATAGATTAGGAGTAAATCTTGGATAGTCCCCGGTTTGGGACTGTTCTTGAACACTTAATCTCACTTAGGATGTTTTAACCATTTATTATATATAAGACCTTAAACCCTAAATTTTTAACCATAAAATCTAATCTTTTAACCCTAGACCCTAATCTTGTTCGAATATATACTTATTTTCTCTTTGATCATAGAATGGATAGATCATGGATGTCCATTCCAAATCGCTGCACCCCAGAGTTTATTTTTGGTCTTGATCAGTTTATTAGATTTGCCAAGGAACATAGGAAACAACTTGGAGATTGGTTCTACTATCCATGTAGGCATTGTGGTAACAACTTGAAAGTCAGAACTGGTGACGAAATCAAAAGTCATGTCATGTGCAACGGGATTGTACAAGGCTATACATAATGGCACTGGCATGGAGAGATTTCAAACCTAAAATCAGTGGATGTCGATAGCAGTGCTTGTGTGGAAGAAGAAATTGCCTCCGATGACGTAGATGTGCATGAACCAGTTCCAATAGACATCATTGATGTGATGTTGCATAGTTGTGGGGTAGAGAACACTGATCCACGTCCCATATTTAGAAACATTGTGCATGATTTTGAGATACCGTTATACACAGGTTGTAAGTTTACGAAGCTTAGCACTGTGTTGAGATTGTATAAGCTGAAAGCTAACAATAGATGGAGCAACAAAAGCTTCACGTCATTGTTGTCTTTGTTGAAAGAAATTCTTCCGGAAGGAAACGAGCTACCAATCTCAACATACCAGTTAAAGAAATTGTTGTGCCCAATGGGAATGGAGGCCAAGAAGATACACGCATGCCCGAATGATTGTGTATTATTTCAAAAGGACTATGTGGATTTGAAAGATTGTCCGAAATGTGGTGCGTCAAGGTATAAATTGACGACTTCAGGGGAGTCCAAAATTGGTTCTCCTACCATGGTGATGTGGTATCTACCTATAATACCATGGTTTTAACGCTTGTTTGCCAATCCGATAGATGTGAAGAATTTGAGGTGGCATGCATATGTTAAGAAAAATAATGATGGGATCCTACGGCATGCATCTGATTCCCCACAATGGAAGAAGATTGATTTATTGTACCCTAAATTCGGTGAAGAAATTAGGAATCTAAGACTTGGGCTTTGTATAGATGAGATGAATCCGTACAGGACATTGATCAGCCAACATAGAACTTGGCCAGTTATGCTTGTTATATACAATCTTCCCCCTAGTTGTGTATGAAAAATAAGTACGTTATGCTGTCGTTGTTGATATCAGGCCCTAAACAACCTGGAAATTATATCGACGTTTATCTTGAACCTTTGATTGATGACTTGAAGAAGCTCTGGGGTGAAGATGTGATGACCTATGATGCTTCACGAAGAGAGACATTTCATTTGCACGCTATGTTGTTTTGCACTGTGAATGACTTTCCAGCATATGGGAATTTGTCTGGATATAGTGTCAAAGGATCTAAAGTGTGTCCTATATGTGAAGAGAACACTGATTCAATACGACTAAAACATGGCGGCAAGACTATATATCTTGGTCATCAAAGGTTTCTTCCAAAATTCCATCTGTATCGTAGGTTGCGCAAAGCATTCAATGGATGGAATGAGGAATGGAGTGCACCTAAACCTATACTAGGGGAGGATATTTATGAAAGAGTAAAAGACATTGCCAATGAATTTGGTAAGAGATCACAATGTATGATGGTCACACGGAGTGACAAATCTTTATTCAAGAAGAAGTCAATATTTTGGGATCTTTGTTATTGGAGTTCTTTGGCAGTCATGTGTTGTATCGATGTCATGCACGTTGAGAAAAATGTCTGTGATAGCATCATTGGTACTCTGTTGAATATAGCAGGTAAGACTAAATATGGAATAAAATCTAGAATGGACCTATGTGGAATGGGAATAAGGATAGAATTAACATAAGTAGTTAGTAACGATCGGAGAACATACTTACCTCCCGCTTGTTACATGTTGTCTAGAAAGGCGAAGAAAGCTTTTTGTGAATGCTTGGTAAATGTTAAGGTGCCACGAGGTTACTCATCCAACATCCATAGATTGGTATCAATGAAAGATCTAAAGTTGATAGGTCTTAAATCTCATGATTGTCACACTCTAATGCAACAAATATTGCCCATGGCAATTCGATCTATATTGCCGAAGCATGTAAGGTTTGCAATCACTAGACTTTGTTTCTTTTTCAATAGTCTGTGCAGCAAATTTATTGACCCTGATACTCTTGATAAATTGCAAAGAGAAGTGGTTGTTACCCTATGTCAACTTGAGATGTATTTTCCTCCTTCATTCTTTGATATCATGGTACATCTTGTTGTCCACTTGACTAGGGAAGTGAAAATGTTGGGACCAGTTTTCTTGCATTGGATGTATCCCTTTGAACGATACATGAGCATTTTTAAAGGTGATGTTCAAAACTATTATCGGCTTGAAGGGAGTATTATTGAGGGTTATGTGGAAAGAGAGGTTATGGATTTCTTCAATGACTTTCTGAGTGGTAATGATGCTCATGTTAATGACAAGAATATTGAGGAGCATTTTAGCAAAGGAATTTTGGGATCACGGATGAAAGTAATCAGCCGTGAGAAGCCAGAACAAGGTCGCTTGTATATTTTACACAACATCGACGAAGTGAGTGTTTATATTGGGGAACATACCAATTTTATTAAGAGACAATATCCTCGAGCCAATTCAATGTGGCTTGCTAAAGAGCATATCAAGACATTTATTAAGTGGTTTGAAGGTAAAGTCTTACATCAACTATCTCAAACACCAGATAATCATACTAAAACTATCAAATGCCTTGCCTTTAAATAAAAATTGAATGTTATGTCTTATGAAGGGTTTGACATAAATGGATTCTCATATTACACAAAGCGTCAAGATGATAAGAGTGTCGTCCAAAATAGTGGGGTCACCGTTCAAGCATCTTCATTATTTTTTGTAAGTGCAAAGGATAAGAGTCCACATGAAGCTAAAATGTCATATTACGGTGTCATTGAAGACATATGGGAGTTTGACTACGTAGATTTTAGAATTCTGCTCTTTAAATGTAATTGGGTTGATAATACCAAAGGAGTTATAGTGGATGAATTGGGTTTCACATTAGTGAACTTTGAAAAGATTGGCAAGAAGGGTGAACCATTCATATTGGCATCACAGGCGAAACAAGTATTTTATATCGATGATCCTGCAAATGATAAATGGTCAGTTGTTATTCATGGTAAAAGACAGTTCATTGAAGATCATATAGATGAAGAATAGTACTATGATAAGTATGATGACTCCAGTCCATTCTCAATTGGGTTGCCAACACCACCAAATAATGAAGCTAATGATGACTTGTATGTGTGCGGAGATCACAATGAAGGATTGTTAATTGATAAAAGATCACAATATTAGAGGCATGCATGTTTATATTTTTTATATGTTTTATTTTTCTGAATGTGAACTTTACAATGTGAATGTGAACGTTTTTTTGGTCGATCAAAAATCATGTTGCTATAATATTTCCAAAACTTTGGGTACAAATCTTGTGCCCCTACTTCAAACAGGGATGAAACATACGAAAAGAAAACAAAAGAGATCTAGAAAAAGATCTCCAAAAAGGAAAAAAAACTAAAGAAGAAACTACATCTGTTACAAGAAAACACAGACCTCTACCAA
The DNA here is from genome assembly GCA_963693085.1 of Alisma plantago-aquatica. NCBI lineage: Eukaryota > Viridiplantae > Streptophyta > Magnoliopsida > Alismatales > Alismataceae > Alisma > Alisma plantago-aquatica. The sequence continues at coordinate 27,070,601 of OY856413.1, read as the reverse complement.
TTACTATGGAGCAACATCTAGAGTAACCAACATAACACTAGCAATCAAAACACCTTCAAAATGTGCCATCCTGGAAAACTGAAAGCTGACGATAGTTACTGGAAAAAGTCAACATCTTAAAGAAGAGACTAGAGTCATCTTTTTCCACCAATCTAACACTAGATTTCATGATGCAGAAGGAAAATCAGCAAGGGACCTTCCATGAGCTGACCTTCTAGTAATGTCCTTGAACTAACCATCCACCTTTCCTCCACTGGCATTAGAAATGTCCCCTGAAAATGTGAAATCCAGATGAAGGTCCAATCCCTCTTCATCAATCAGAAGCCATCAGACTTATTGTCCCCTAATGAACACAACTACACCAAAAACTCAGAGCCAGAAGAAATCGAGCACCTAAAGTTAGGTAAGCAAGACACTCAGAGCCAGAATGTGAACTTTACAATGTGAATTACTTTACAATGTGAATGTGAACTTTACAATGTGAATTACTTCACAATGTGAACTTTACAATTTGAATGTGAAATTTTAGATGGCTGAGCATTCATATGATGACCGTGCTGATGATTACTGTGAGGGTGAGGATGTCAATGCGCCAACTCACAATGTATGTTTTAAAAATATATCCCGCCTCACATTTATAGTTTATCCTGTAAGTGTGTTTTTTTGTCAAATTTTAGGTTGGTGATTTACCCTGTGAAGAAATTGGGGTATTTGATGAGCAGCAAAAAAAATTGAGAAAGTGAGGGGCATCACAATGATGTGAAAGTTACAACAAAAAAGGGGCAATGGACCCAAATTGGATGTGGATTTCGATCATGCAGGAAATCCAGTTGGAGTGAACCACAACTCATTTATTTCATATCTTGGGGTTCTTACTCACAACCATTGTAGTCCTAATGTAGAATCCTAGCATAAAGTTCCTAAGGGGAAGAAATACTTAGTATGGAAGGAACTATGCGTGAGTTATTATTATTTGCAATTCTATTTTTGTAGATTACTAATTTTTAGGATACTAGTTAATAGCAATTCTATTTTTCAGAGTATATTTGATCTGGATGAAAAGCTACATCGTAAATGTTTGATGCAATGATGTGGGAGGGTCCTAAGGAACTATAGGATAAATCTCATCTGAGATTACATATGCAAGGCTGCGATGAGGTTCTTGATTTCCAATCGTAGACATTGATCAATTTTTCTCTAACTCTACACTAATAATTTTTATTTGTATTCTCTTTAAAAAATAAATTTAGGAAGAAGGCAACCCCTGAGCAATGGAACTACCTGGACCCCAAAGACTGGGAGGAGTTTGGTACCCAAAGAAAAATGGATGAATTCAAGGTATTAAGCACCACTCCCAATTTAATTAATATATGTTCTTATGTATTAACCTATTCAAGATTAACCTTTAGTGTTACTAACCAAATCAATGTGCTTACTAACCAGGCTATTAGTGATGCTCAAAGAGAAAGGTGTGCACTAAATGTGCATGACCACACAATGGGTCCAAGAGGCTATGCAGGCATTCGCCAAAGACTACAAGTTGAGTCTGCTTCTCAATCTGCTGCTACTCAGGAGACTGCATAGTCATCTACTATTAGTCTCACACCTCTTCCTTGCCATGCTATGTGGATAGATGGGAGGCAAAACAAGAAGGGAGATATAATGAAGCCCGCAACTGCTGAGGTGACTACAAAAATTGTAAAATTCAACTCTTAGAGAAATCAATCGATATTGATTATTATTTTGTTTACTTACTAATTTCTGTTGATGGTGATTAGCGGGAGTTGCACGAGCAGAGGAAGGAAGGAAAGTTCATCCCTGAGGGCACAAGGGATGAATTGACAGTTGCTCTGGGTAACCCAGAGCATCCTGGACATGTTAGGGGTGCAGGCGTTGGTGTGGGCATCAAAGTGTTCTTTGGGCCATCCCAGCACAAACTTATCCTAAAAGCGAGACTTTCACAAGATGAGGTAACCTATTCTTTTTTTAGAATGTTATTGTGAAAGGGAATTCAATAATCAGAAGCAAGCATTTCTTTTAGCCATGTATAGGTAGATGAGTTAATTGATAGGAGAGTCGAGGAAGTACTTGATAAGAGACACCATGAAGCAATTAGCAAGTGCCAGGCGTCTCAGACTGCCACTCAGACAGTACATGTGGTAGGCCGCTCTTCTTCTACTATAGAGGTTGGGAGTAATCCTATAGACCCACCACCTAGCACATCCGTTGTAAGTATTTTTATGATATAGTAGCTAGTCTTTTCAAGATGATATGTTTATGTATATATATATATATAACATTCTTTACATAAATTTGTAGGGGTTGAAGCATGTCATCTAAAAAGTCAAGAATATGTGATTGCAGGTGTCGGATTATCCAACCCTTCAAGGGGAAATGTTTCATGGGACTCTAGTACCAGATGGTGCGGTTCATGTGAGCTCGATACGTGTACTCCCCAAATGGAGGGATCTTACATTGCCATATGCCCACCCAGATTCTGAAATGCTTGGTGAGGCAGAAGGCAGAGTGATATTGTGGTCCAAAGCGTATGTCGTCTATACTAATATTGTATGGTAAATTTACATTATGTTAATTTGTTAGTGTGTACATATATATGAGTCAATTGATCTGGAATTATATATACAGGTCAAAAGGAAGACACCCACTACATCTCGGCCTTCACCTCCACCTCCTGAAGTACCAAGTTGGCTTCCAAGGGACCTACATGCCTCGTTAGGTCCTAATTGTAGGGGTATGGCATATTGGATAGGCGAACATGATCCAAATTTCCCTATAAATATTACTATTCCGGAGGAAGCTGCAGGTCAATCATACGATAACAAGCTATTTATACAAGATATTTTGGAGTTGTTTCATTATGCTTGGTTGAATACATCTATGATAGAGCTATGGATATGGTGAGATCTTGTTTATACATCCATATACCATGTTTTATAGACGGTGATCGGGTTTCTTATATATTAATGCATACGTAATACGTGTTTTGCAGCCACTTACACACAATATGTACATATTTTTCATTTCTCCATGTGGGATTTTCGGTTCCATCTTTGATTAGTCTTGTAGATAAACACCCTAGGTCAGTTACTTCATACTGCTGTGATGTTTTTAAATATTTTGGTAAAAATAAGAAGACGGTGATAATAGCTCCATTCAATGTCGGGTAAGTTTACTTTTCTTATAATTTGGACTTAAGAAAAATTACATTTTTATTGTGAATTTTGAGTTATTAATTTTTAACTTTCTTACCTCTAGTGGTAAGCATTGGGAGTTACTAGTTATTGTCCCCGAGACGTTCACTATCTATTATCTAGATCCTGCGGTGAAGGAATTGAATATATATGGACACCAAATGAAAAAGCCATTATTCCCATGAGAAATATTTCATATTTTTATATCTGTTAACATCTGTTATTACATTACTATTTAGTTATGCAATTTAATGTGTTACATTAACATGTAGGGCTTTATAAGAGTTCAAAAAAGCTGGAGGAAAGGTCCCCAAGAAAAAGAACCAGCCACTAATTTGGGAGAATGTGAAAGTAATTTCCCGACTCCAATGTATATATTATTTATGTGAACTGTGCTTATTTGTATTTTTGAATAATTTTTATGTTTCAATGTATAATGTGCTATACAAGACAACGACTGGGCATGTGGATACTATGTGATGTGATTTATGAGCATAATTATCGAACATGCCGCAATGGAAATCGATACCATACATCAGGTATTATATGTAGTCTCATTAGATAATATGAAATATATCTATCTTATTATATATTATTAATTATATATATACATCATCCTCTTTGTAGGTGTTTAAAATTGACTTCACTATAGGTGAAAAGTTATTAGATGTACATACTCCCTATACGATGGATGAGTTAAATGATGTAAGAGAACAATGGGAAAAAGCCCTAGAATTAGTGGGAATTTTTAAATATAATTGGGATACTCATGGAGATAATGACGATGATGAATAAAGAATGTTATTTCTAAACTTTATTCTCATAATTATTTTTGTGTGAATGTGAATGATTTTTTCTAAATTTTCATATGCGTGAATGTGAAGATGATCAATACATGAATATTTCTACATGTGTCTGAATGTGAAAAGAGATGAAATGAATGGAACTGCAGGTTGCTAAATGTGTGTGAAAATGGAGGAAATTTGAAATGGAACTATATGTTTCTACATGTGTGTGATAAAAACTAATATGAAATAAATGTACTTATACATGTGTGCGAATCACATGATAAATTCATAATATTGTCCATCTTGTTAATTTTGCAGGTTTGTGTCCTGTTGTTGGCTGATATCAGTGGATGCTATAAACTTGTAGTTCAGAACTAAACTATAGGTTCTGCATTCTACTGATCAGCCATACAACAGACCTACAAACTGATAAGAAAAAAAATCAAAACATAGGCGTCAGTTATTTGTGTAAAACCGACAACAAAACACATAGGCGTCAGTTGTTAGTGTAAAACTGACGTCGTTATCCCATTTTGGCGTCAGTTATCCGTAAAACCGATTCCTATTGCGGCCATGTACCACGGCCGTGCTGGGTAGCACGGTCGTGGTGGCAGGGGATATGGTGTCAGTTATTAGTATAAAAACTGACGACGATGGTGCCCTTTTATCCATGTACCATGGCCGTGCTGGGTAGCATGGCCGTGGTGGCAGGGGATATGGTGTCGGTTATAGTATAAAAACTGACGTCGATGGTGCCCTTGTTGGCGCTTTATTGGTTGTAGGAAGGGTAATGGCGTCGGTTTTTGTTTAATAACCGACGTCTTTAACCAGGATATAGTGTCAGCTTTCTTTAATAATTGACGCCTATAGTTCCCTTGCTGGTACGTTTTTGGTTGCAGGAAGGGTGATGGCGTCGATTAGGAAATCGACGTTGATGGTGTTGGCTTTTAGCGACGCCCACTTGGGTGTCGCTTAGAAACTGACACCATAGGCCTTAAATAACTGATGTCAAAGGCCTTTTCTATAGTAGAGATAATCCTAATGGATTAATTATATTCCTCATATGATTGCCTATATGTTTCATCTTTCCTTTCTCCCTAACCCTAAGAGTTCGATAAGAGTGTGATGAAACATAACATTACAAGATGCATCTTGAATATGGGATAGATACATGTAGAATTGATGTGTTCATGTCGATACCTTGAGTCCAATGGTATGGGTGTCATCTTTGGATAATAAAAGGGACTAAGGGTTTAAGTTAGTCCATAATTAAACATGGATAAAATATAATATGAAGTATAAGATAGTGAAATAGTTAAGGTGGGAAAGATGATGTGATCTCATGGGTTTGATGACTTTATCCTTAAATGATGATGTTCACTTTATTATAACCAAATAGGTTGCAAAAGATACATGTAATTATGATTGGTTGACTTGAAGTAAATGTTCCAAAATACAACACATTACTACAGTTCCTCATGATATCATTACACTTGAATAGTGATGATGAATCTTATTGTTTAATCTTGTTTCATTCTAAATGATGATTATAATAAATTCTATGTATGGGATAATACCCTACTTTTGTAATACTATTTTTATTTTTGGAAGAAATAGTGGAAGGAGATATATCCCAGTATATGCCATGCTTAAGGGTTATATGTCATGATTTTATATGTCCGGCCTTGTCATAGCTAAGATTGGCAAGTTGGCCCTTGTGGTTCCCCTATTTTATTTGTTGGGCCTTCTTGTGGCAAGAGAAAGATTATTTCTACCTTGATTTGAAGTGGTTTGGTATATATGAATATGTTCTATATACTCTAGAGTTGTTATCGCTTGGTTAATATTTGAATTACTACTATGTTTCTTGTATGCTATTTATTTGCTGTAGTGTTTGTATATATATATATATATATATATATATATATATATATATATATCTATGTGTGTGTGATTGTATTTATTTAATCATCTTGAGTCTATATATCTATTTCCCTGGGTCATTAGAAAAAATAGTAAAATGAGATAAATCTTGTAGCAATCTAAGAATTGCGAGAAGATACTTGGAGCCATGTAATAGTGTTATACAAGGACCTTCAAGATTGGTATACGAAATGGTTTTTAAATATATAGGTATTTGGTTGAGATTGATGATTTAATGATAAGATGTGTTGTGTGATGGAGTGTGTCTATGATGGTGTCTCAATGGTTTGATTTTTTACCTTGTTTTCTTGGTGTTGTGACCTTTGTACCCAAGCCAGACCTATATATGATATATGTGAATCAATGTTTGAGAAATTCCATGGTATATTTGTCCTAGCATTGCTTCGTTGCAATGTGTGTGAAGAGATCCAATGGAGTACGGGAATCCTTCGATCTTATACACGACTGGTTTGGTATTTGCAACCACTAGCTAGTAGTTTGAGCAGTATGCCTAAAACTACCTTGGGCATAATAAAATGTATAACTCAACCTTGTATTATATTTGTTTGTGTTTTATTGACAAAACAAATGTATGTGCAAATGCATTCCTTTACTTATTGCAAGCATGATATGTGTTTCATGCTCTCTATAAGTAAATTTTGGCTCAGATATAGACATGGTATAAACTTTTCTACTTGTTGAACATATTCGTGTCAAAAATGGGTACTTGATGTACATAATCAATGTAGAGATATTTACCTATTGATTAATCTTCCTCTATGTAATATGATCAAAATATGCCTATAAGATAAATTTTTCTAGCTTTATCTATATCGTATTGTTGGGTCTGGGGGTTGCACCATGTGATTTTCTACATCTTTTCGGCACACTATAGGCGATGAATAGGATGTGTTGATCAATATGTAGTAAGTAATAATAGAGTTAGTCTACAGTGTCCCTTTAATCTTATGATTTAGTGATTGTGGGTAGTTGTTGAACTATATGATAGATTACCTTTGTTGGTGTCTCTTATCGTTACAAGTGGTAGCTTGATCTAGATCTCTCAGATTATTGTCTCTTCATGGATATGAATCATATTGAAATATTGTTTTAATGAAGCTCATATAGAGATTCCAATTTGTGATCCTATCGCATCTTGAACATTTCTAAAGTTATGTGATACAATTTTGTACAATGTCATGTTATTTTTATCACAATCTATCTTTTTGTGGATTTCCTTATTTGGAATCCATCGACTAGGTCTTTGATGGATGACAATTTTTTGTTGGGTTGTGTAAAAGGTTTTTCTACTATTGATCAATTAGGATTTAATTAATGGGATGGGTCCTTACATGTTTGGTATCAGAGCATAATATAGCTAAGTCTGCAAGGACAACAAGAATTTGGATTACAACGATAACTAAGTGGTGAACCTTACATGAGCATTCTGCATCCTACTTGAACTGACTGTTTGCATGTCCCGGTCATGTATTGCGTATGGAGGGAGAGTTAGTGTGGAACTCTTTGGTTGTTCTCCTTCCTAGTATTTTGACCATGTAATCAGTTGGAAAACAATCCAAGAGTACAATAATATAAGATCTCATGATGAAAAAAATGAGATATTAAATGAGGAGAGATGCAGATTCCAGATTAAGTCATAATATGTTGAGTATGAATTATGTATACAATTGGATAAATAAATGATGCAAGGTACTAATCTAATCACTTGAGAATATATAATCCTTATTTTTAATTAGCAATGCCTATGCTCTTAATTATTAAAGGAAAATATATGACACTACACTTCTTAATGTGAATGTGAAAACTACAAAATGGAGTTGTCAGAACTTGGAAGGACGCCTTGTATGGATATGAACCCAATGTTTGAAGTTGATATGAAGTGTATATGAGGTCAAGGAAACATGAATATATGTATGAAGATTTAATTATGTGCAATAGTAATGGGAATCCTGAAGAAGCGTGTAGAATGTTCATGTGAGTAATAGGATGTTCATAAAATATATGTTATGAGATGAATTTAAGATGAAAAGAATCCATAGAAGTGGAGGATAAATCAGATTAAAAGTAGAATTTCATATGATAAGGACTTACAATGGTACATAAGAGTGGATCTTGAGGTAATCTCAGTCTGACCAGTGTCTATAAAGAAAAGATGGAAGTAAATAATCATGATATAACACGGATATTAGAGAATTTACTTATGAAATGATCACTTTTGGATGAAAGAATGTGAATAATGATAAGGAATTGAAGTGAATCAAAATAAAGATGTTGAGATGAAAACCCTAATCTGATACAAAATCATATTCCTATCAAGAATATATGGTGATGATTAAGATGAAAATTGATATTGAAATACATAAATAAGGAAATCTATAAGATTTTTATATAATAATCATTAATTAGTAGGTTGATATCATGATGAAACAAATGTATTGATGATCCCATAAGATGTAATCCAAATACCTTTGCATAATTAGAGAATAGAAAATGTTGAAGTCACATGTCTTGGTAGAAGGTTGGTTTGACAAGAATATGTTTTTTCCATAGGATAAAGCCAAGATGGTTGATGTCTAAAAGGAAAGTAAGAATATGTTGTTTGTACCCATGTGATGATGAGTTTCATATGGTTAAATAAAAAGACAATGGGTTTATATTAGAAGAAAAAAAGAATTAATATGTGCACATAAGTGTCCACTAGCTAGATGAGCTTTAGGAATACATGAACTAGCTTTCCTAATGCAAGAGATCCTATACAAAAATATATGATGAAAAAGTATATAACTTAATGGGAAAATGAAAACTATCTTTATAATTAAAGGGACATACAAAGGGTCAAGAGATAACAAGTGAGGCCGACGAATATGATATATTACTAATTCCTAAGAAGGTGCTAATAGACTTGGATAACTCAACAAATGTTGGATGATAAGTTGAAACTTAATATCAACCATAAATAATTTACCCTAGAAGTTTAAAAGAAATTCATGATGAGAGAGCACTAATGATGATGAGTAACATGAGGCGTTCCTAAGCACATTTGAGATAGGGTTATATGTTGCTTGTTTTTATTTTTTACCCTAATCTTAAAATGTTGGGGGTAAAATCCTTTTGAGGAGTTTCTAGCTCTGATACCACAAACCTCACTTAACCTTAATATTCATATGATCTTTGTTTATTACTATACTTTTTTTATTTGTCAATTTTGAAACCATTTGAATGATATATATATCTCGAAATTGGTTTAATTTTCACTTTGGTTTACCTAATTTGAAGTTTCTTTACACGTGGTGGACTTAATTATAAAATCAACACAGTATGAGGATCTAATTGTAAATTATGTGAAGAGTATATAAACTTTTTTTTCCTTTGTATGAATGCTCAAATAAGCTTTGGAATCAATTGGTTAAGATCTGATTCCAATCTAACTCATGTATTTTATTTTCCTTGATTTCCAATTTCATCTACAATTGTGGACTAATATGCAATTTCACTTTAATTGAGGAAATAGTTAAAATTGAGTATATATTATCCATTTACATATTTGTATTCAATATCATTCTAGATTTTCATTTGTTTTATGCTTTTGACCTTAGTTGGATTAGGGTCTCAACCCTAGCTAGAGTGGTAGTGGTGGTAGTCGATGATGGCTAATGGACTCATCAACCGATGATGCTCCTATCCTCAGTAACTGATGGGGTACCTATATATCATACACTGATGATAGACATGGGTTCATCTGATGGACTATATATTTCTCTCTTTTCAATGATGTAATTTTAAACACTACCTTGTTCAATATACTTGATCTCCTTTCAATTTTATAATTGAATCTGTCTTGATGCATGATTGATAACACTCGAGTAGAATTAATGCACATGTAATGCCCTTTATGACCCAAATCTAGTTTGCAAATATTCTCACTCATCACCACCTTGTTTCTTTTTAGTTTGATCTTATCTTGAACCCACATTCACATTGTTCTCATTCTCATGTTGTAGGGTTCTTTCTCACGTTTCCAACAAGCCTAATTTTTCTCAATTCTAAACTAGTATGTGAGAGATATGCCCAATTGAATACCTTGTGCTTTAAACCATGATTTTAGCTCTTTTAATCGAATTTTAGACCTTGTTAGGCCCAATTGGAAGTGAGTCCCATTCAAGTGGGAGCCCCATCTCCTTTTGACCCATGGTGATCCACTGACCCATGTGTCATCCAATCAAGTCTTGTTTTCATTTGTGGCCCTTGGATCTTGACTAGTGGATTCCTTCCTCTGCATCTAATGGTTGTGCATCCATCCCCTACCTCCGTACTCCACACCGGAGCAAACAATGTTGGATCCACCAACCCAACATTCGCACCACCAATATACTCCATTCCTGCCCCCTTTTCAACAATGGAAACCCTATTTTTACCCCATTTTGCTTCCCTATTTCTTTTTCCCTTGTTTTCCCTCTCTTCGGAACCCTAACTCACCCCCATCCTCCATCTTCTTATACCCTCATTCTCATGTGCCGCCTGGAGGGAGTGTTTTGGGAATCCATGACCTGACCCTCTTCAGCCATGGGAAGATGATCCCCTGAGCTCGCAGGGGACGACCGAAGGTAGGCAACTAGGTTTGAAGGCATCTGACTGCCTCCTATCCCCTTCTCTCAACAGCTCTAGCAAGCTGGTCAAAATGGCTTACAGGCCTGTGAGCAGACCAACACTTCTCTGGGCAATGGTGAATGACCACTATGCCACGTCCGAGAGTGGGCGGGAGCCTCCAACATTCGACTATGGTGATTCATAGTGGGTGGCAACTGCGGGCACGAAAGGGGCCAGCCATCTTTGGGCCGAGTCACTGAATGTACTAGCCGATGGACCAAATTGCCCAAGTCCAGCAGTGGTCGTCCAAAATCAACCCTCAACCATCAGATCAGGATCCAACGACCCAGGAGGACCCATTTTAGGTAATTCCTTTGATAAATCATATATTGCACAATCCTTGGCCAAACATGACATATAATATATGAATTTTGATCCTCTCGACAAGATCCACCTAATTGAGTTAGTTTCAAAACCTAAATCTAAATGTTCTTCTTATGATATCCCCTAAAACACATTTTGTTTGTACTTTTGAATAATAAAGGATGTATCTTGCTCCACTTTGGTTTTATTTCTTCCTATATCACTCTTTAATTTGGAAACAATAACTTTTAACCATCTTTTGCCTCTAATCATGAAGTAGACCAACTTTGTTGTTCTTTTACTCTTTTGGCCTAAAAGTGGCACTTTTTACTTATGCATGATATTACTTTCTTAATCTTGGGAAACTTGGTGTTGTTTTGTAACATGAGGAACTAGTATCCTTTTGCCATAAGAAACCCATATGACATATAGGACTCATTTTTTAACCTTCTTATGTTATAACATGTAGTGTTGATATACTTACATTATCAAATATATTTTTCTTATGCAAAGTGATTCTATATGTTCAAACCTATATATGATGACCCCAAAATCAGTTCTTATATGACTTGTTTCATGCAATGTCATGTAGCATACCCATGTAAGCCTTTTGACTACATGTGACATATGTGTGATTTCTAACATGTTCTAGATGCATATGTTGATTGTTGGGATACTACCTTTCTTGATCATAATCTAACGCCATATATGATATCTTAATGACTTCAAATCAATAGATTTATCACACTTATAGCACTAAAACCAAGTTGATCTACCTAACACTTCTATGATTTTGAAATGAGACCTTTTTGCATGGAATTGATGTTAAATGACTAAAATTAACCATGCATGATTAGACATTGATGATAATATATCCCTCATGCTTCCTCACTTGCTAAATCAGAACTTATCTATATCTTTCTCTATTCATAATGTGGATGGTCCACCTAGACCTAACGTTTAATATTTAGACTTGCATTATGATTGAATCTAGGCATGCATGTTTGACAAGAAGAGACCATATTTGAACTATAGGATACTTCAGTTTAGGATACCATCTACATGACATGATGCATGTTTATCTTAAAAAAACTCTACTAGTATAAGACCCCATATTATGTCTTTTCATCATAGGTCCACTTTGAGTTGGGCCCTCTTTAGCAATATTACTCTTGGATCATATCTTTTACTCTACTCACAAGCTACATTTTTCTCTTGACCTTACTATGCTATTGGCTTGCTTGTATGTATGATCGTATGAATGCTTGACTACTTAATTGGTTGAGCTATTGTTCCTACGAATACTACATTCATGTTTGATTATCATATGTTGTCAAACCTTGGACATTATATAAAGAAATCTATTTTAATATAATGGATAAAGAAACCTAAAACATGCATTGTATAAGATAATGTTGTCAAGTTTCCTCACCTTGTATCTTATTCTTTCTTAGTACTTGATCTAGCCAAGCATAGTTCATATATTCTTAAACTGTTTACATGCCTTTTCATAGTGTTCTTAATTCTTTAGCATTAATATGTTTTGTTTATCAAATTTTTAGTTTCCAAATGAAGATCCGCTACACTTTCTATGAAATGAAACACTAATGGGATGCTAGAAATGGAATGGGTACATATCTCTATCTCCATGTTTAGTATCTTTTCATCTCTTTAGTTTGTTTTGCCTTTTCATATATGTTGCTTGTGTGAAACTATGTGCCATTCTATGGACGGGTGCCCAATCCCTACTTCCACTGACTCTATAGTTAGTGGGGGTAGGAGGAGGGTAACAAATGGTTTTGTAACAATCCATAAAACAATTAACTTTCTAATCCAATGGATATATGGATCCTTCAACTTATGGAGGTACGAATGAGTCAAACGATGAGAGTTTGGATGCATCAACTGATGAGGTTTCTCAAGAAAAATGATGAGAGCTATGAACACAAAAATGGATGGAATCTTAATGTTGAAAGATAATGGACCATTAGAAGTGGTCAACTAATGGAATTTCTAGTCAAGCAATCGATGAGAAGACATACTCGACAACCAATGAGGATTTTGAGTCAAAGTTACTATGTTACCAAACCAATGGACTTTCTAATCTATATAAGCTTAAAACCAATGAAAATATTGTATAAACCAATGGGAATGATGCCCAAACCTATGAGAATGATAATAGGGACTATGAAAAGGATTATTGATCAATGAAAGTTTTGCATTGACAGATGGTAATGCTAAACACTAGTGATGGGAAACTTTCACATTTACACCCATTATATCTTATAAAACCCCTCTCTGTCAACCTACAAGCCCATTTGACATGCGTCCTTGATTTTATAACGTGAAATAGACCCATATAGTCGTGGTGGGATATCCAAGGTAGGTGATGGCCCTTATGTATAGATGTTCAAGCTTCTGTAGTTGCGACCAAAGCTACAAAATTTTGGTTTTAGCCCTAATCTTATAATATATTCCTTTTATATATATTTCCTATTGTTTATCTTATTTGAATCCCTTGTTTGATCCATGTGTACTTACATAGTGGAACCTACATAGGTAAGAAAAACAACCTTCATTTTTTCTCTCTATGTACAAAGGGAAGCCAAAACTTACTTGAAGCTTCAATTTTGGGGCTATTGGAGGGTTGGTCTAGGATTTGTAAGATTTCTCCAAGATAACTTGAATGGAATTCATGTCCATCACCATGAAAATATAGTGATATAGATTTTTTAGCTATTTGTTTTCTTACTCGTGCGTGAAAATTCCTAAATGTATTCTAAGCTCTATTTAAATACCTAAAGGTTGAATATTTAAACTTTATTTTTGTATTACATGACATGGTTTTTCATTTTCAATCCTTACTCTATCTCTTAAGGGAGATTCTTGATGATATTTACATGTTTTCTTATTGGTTTAGAAACCAAATTTTCAAAATTTGTACATTGGTGTTCTAAAATGCCTTAATATTTCTCTATGACCCCCTAAATGGTAAAAGATGTTTTTTTGTGAAATTTTATTGATGGGTGAAAGGGAAATACAAAATTTCATGTACTTCCTAATATTCTAAAAGTAATACCTGATGTTAATATCATTTTTTCTTAAACATGCTTTTATTGAAAATCAAAATACAGGTGAAATGTTACTAAAAAGATATCTTTATGGTATTGTGGTGCCATAAGATAGGAAAATTTATAGACATGTTATTATTACTATTAGAAGTGGAAATAGAATGACCGTAATGCCTTTACAAAACTTCTATGCTATTGAAATTTCATTTAAATTAGACCTGTAATTTCCATACAACTCCTGTATGCATAAGAATGGTTTTCTTTATGTATTTTATTTGATACAACTCCCACATATTTTGACTTTGAAGTTGCAAATTATCATGGTGGCAATTCATTAAATTATGAGGTGGAATCTAGAAACTCTAGTTTTTTTTATATCCCTACAAGGTCATCTCCTTAGTATGGACTTATGTGGTGAAATTAGCCTTGCATGAATAGTAGTGGTGGTTTATGCCCTAATGAATTCCTAGGGTTACATTGTGAATTGTATTTTATCTTCTGAAGTCATGCAGACTTGATTTTTTTAGAAATGAATCTAAATGTAATTACCAATCAAGATGCATAATACATGAAATGCATTATAAGGGTAGATAATAAAGTGAACATGAAGTAACTGAGTAGTTTCTTAATCATTATAAGTTTAATAAAGGATGATTATCCTTTTATGATAAAATGATCAAGATGGAGTAATTATCCTCTTCATATGATTTTCTATGTCTTTCATCTCTCTTTTCTCTCTTACATTAAGACTTTATATAAGTATTTGATAAAATGTAATAACATTAGATGTATCTTGAATATGGGATATGTACGTGTATACTTGATGCCATGAAGTCGACACCCTAAGTGTTATTATATGGGTGTCATAATTGGGATGACAACATGGCCCAATGATTATTGTTATCCCTAATTGAACATGGATGAAAATAAGATGATAGATAGTGTGATCAAATTTTTAAGGTGGGAACAATGATATGATCTAATGGGTTTGATGATCATATCCGTAAGTGATGCTTTGCACTTTCTTATAAATATGTAGTATCTAGAGGTACATGTAATGATGATTGGTTGGCTCAAAATAAATGTTCCTAAAGAGAATACATTATGACAATTCCTCATGATATCTTTAGACTTGAATTGTGATGATTAATCTTGTTGGATAACTTTGTATTGTTCTAAGTTATTATTATGAGAATTTCTAAGTATGGGATAACATTTCATATTTTTTTATACTATTTGCATTTTTTTAAAATGAAAGTGGAAGAATAAGTATCCCATGTTTATGCCTTATTTAATTCTAATGTGTCATAATTTAAGCCTTGTTATCGCTGAGATGGGTAATTTCAGCCTTTTCGTGCCTGACTTGATGAGTTGGGCCTTGTTGTTTCCAGAGGCTATTTACTTGTATCTTGATTTGGGGTGGTTTGGCATATGTGAATACACTTTTTATACTATGGAGTTGTGATGGAATATTTTAAATACTATTATGTTGCATGTTGTTACTTGTTTGATGCTAAGGACATATTAATAATTGGTTTGGTTTAACCAAGTGCAACCTTTTCATATAGTGCCTTGAGTCTATAGATCTATTTCCCTGAGTCCTTAGTAGAAATAATGAAATGGATTAAATCTTGGATCAACTTGAGGATTGTGAGAAGATACTTAGAGCCATAAAAGTGATTATGCAAGGTCCTTTGAGGTTGGTATACCTTATGGTCTTTAAATTAGTAGGCACTCAGTCAAAACCAATAGATCAGTCAAAATATGTGATATGTGATGGAGATCATCCATGCTCGTGTGTTTTTCTTTGTGTTGCATACCTTATTTTCTTAGTTTTGTGACCTCTATATCAAGGAGGACCTTTCATATATGTGGATCCACTTTTGACAATTCCACGATAGATTTTGCATATGAGAATGCTACCTTCAGTTACCTTTACCTCAACCCAAGGTGTGTGAGGAGACATAATGGAGTGTGTTAATCCTTATATCTCATATGGGTCTAGTTTATGCTTTGCAACCACGAGCTAGTAGTTTGAGTGGTATGCCTCAAACTACCCATGACATAATAAAGTATGTAACTCATATCGTGTATTCTTAAGTTGTTGTGTCTTCATTCATATGAATCATATTGTAATATTATTGATGAAGTGAATAAAGAGATTCCAGTTGTGCTCATAACATGTCTTCTAATGGAACAACTCTAATTAGATGAGATGTATTTTGATGTGATGTCATGTTATGTTTTATGACGGTGGGATTAATATGTGTATCATCTTATTCAAAATCAACCGACTCAGTTTTATGGATTTCTATTTTTTGTTGGGTAAACTAGGGATTTCTCCTAATAATTAATTATGGTTTGATCAGTTGGATGATTCCTTACAACCTCCTAATACTAAGCTAAAACTAACTCTGTCTGTTCTATTCAAATAAATCATGTTGAGCTAGACCGACATTTTAGCTTGAGAAAATATGGGTGAAGGATGTCTATGCTTGGATTATTTGAATAATAAAGACAATTTCAATGGTCAACTCACAATAATTCAATCAAACACAAATTAGGTAGCTAATTGCCATGTTCATCACATGGTTCTATTTTAGAGCGTGCAGAAAACAATTTTCATTTCATACTTTTTATAGGGCTACCTACTACTTCAAACTTCTTTCTTTTTTATCCTCACTATGATAAACACAATTATCTCTTTATGCAAGGAGATAACTTTGCAACATCAACTTAAAAGATCTGGTGACTGCTTTGTTTATTTCCCTTATGTGAAGTAAGATTTCATCATTAAAGATATTGATGAGTGTCATTGTTATACTTAATTCTGGTCCTTGTTACTATTTCTTCATTGATCAATGATATCAAACATGACAATATTTGCTAGATTTTGGAATAATCAAAGTAGGACCATATGCCTAATCAAACCAAATTAAAGTAACCATTCAAATAGGATTTGCGATAGTGAATGGTTTGGTTCAGTCTCTAAAATTTCAAACAATTAAGAATAGTTTAGTTTTATTCAATTTGGTTCTAGTATACATTAGTATAATCAAATTTATCCATATAAAATCAATATATATAAATACATACATATATATATACATTATGTATGTATATATATTTTTTCCTTTTTTGAAGTTAAAATGATTATCATTCATTACTTAATATCTGTCTAAGACAATACAATCAAGTCCCTATCAAATGAGCCTTGTGATACAAAAGGTACATGCAAGCTACTTATCATGTACGTGAGCTGGTGTGCTAGGTTATTACATGCTCGTGGTATATAGCATAAGTCAATTGCATCAAAACCTTCCATCCCTTGGAGGATGTTCAATATAGTTGCATCATTCTGACCATCCTATGACCCCCTTCTCTTGATATCTTGTATCAATGTCTCTCAACCAAACTCCAACTGGATATCTATGTATCCCAGTTGTATGCAGACCTTCATACCTTGAAGAAGAACCACACCCTCTGTTAGATATGCAGATGAGCAGATGAATTTCTATTGAATGGTCACTCACAATCTACTTCTTTGGTCTCGTATCACCCCTCCAAATTCATTTGCCTTCAATGCGGCATCTACATTCATCTTTATCAACCCTGACATCAAAGTTTGCCAAGCAACTATTTCTCTTCTATCTTTCTCAGGATGTTCATTTTTTCGACTAAATTGATATCTCCTATAATCTACAATGATCCTTTAGAAGTTCATCACTAATCCTGGTACAAAAACATTACCTTCCTCAAAGACCTAGCTATTCCTCACAGTCCATGCTATTCATAGAATAACAACTACTTCATCCACTTCATCCTTGTTGCTTTGGTCCATCAGTTCACTTCATATATTGGCTCTAGATGATCTGTTATCACACCATCTATCAATGTCCACATTTCCCATTGCCCATACCCTCCTGGCCTCTTTACAATTAAGAAGGGCATGCTCATTGCCCATACCCTCCCGACCTCTTTACAATTCATAAGGGCATGTGTAAGGCTCTCAAGATCATCCCCATATCGTTGACATGTATCATCTTCCAGAACATGTCTTCAACGAAGCTTGTATCTCATTGGGAGTATATCGTTATGTACCCTCCATAGAAAGTGGGCAAGTTTAGGTGGCCACTTCCTCTTCCAAAGCCTCTTCCAAGTTATCTCCTCATCCCCATCCTTGCTACCTCCATCCATATCTAGAGAGTTATACGTTGACCGTGCAGAGAAGATTCCTTTTTCATCCGACTCCCATGTAATTTGATCTTCCGCTTTGCTAGAGCCCAGTGGAATGGTATGGATCTGATCCTATATGTAGTATGGACACTTATTAAGAAGGCCTTTAAGGTCCCATTGGAGGCTATTGTAGTTGATCAGATCACTCAGTGGTCTGCCTTCCAATTCTCCCATCTCCATGTAGCTAGCTAGAGCATCTTTAAGGCTTGGTACCCATCAATCATCACAGATACTACTGTTACAATTATAGGAGTCCTCCTTAGATTTGTTGAACACTGCCCCATATGCTTCACCACATATAACTTGTTCCATTCCCAACGGGCACCTGTAACAGATGGTCCCCTCTATTTTATTTATCTCCTAAAACCTTGATTTCCAACAAGTCGACATTTGTTTGTAATCTCCACCCTTGTTTGGCTAAAATAACCCAATTTAAAGCTTTTAGGTCCCTAAACCCCATTCCTCCATTGGATTTATGAATGCACAATTTGTCCCAGCTTAGACAGTGCATTTTTCTCTCACACTCCTTGGATCCCCATCATAAGTGCACAATCATATTGTGGATCTCATTAATACAACCATCCATCAACTTAAAAATAATCATATAATAGGTAGGGATTGCTTGAATGACTTCTTTGATTAGAGCTTCCTCGGTCTTGACTACAACTTCTCCTTTCATACTTGAAGTTTCTTCCACACTCTTTCTTTAATTGTGGCAAACACCAACTTTTTAGACCTCCCCGATGCTGTCCGTAGTCCCAAATACTTGGCATGTCTGTCCACCTCATCAACATTGAGTATAGTCCTAATTTCCTCCTGTCTTTCTTGCTTCACATTGTTTCTAAAGGCCACCTATGGTTTTTCATAATTCATTCTCTAACACAAGGCTCTCTCAGAATCTAAACATAAGCTCTCTTTAGGGTTTTCCCTAGAAAAAAGAATGCTATCATCTGCAAAAAAACATTTGATAAACTCTTGGTCCATGATGACTAGCCATGGTCCCATGGACTAATCCGTTTTGAGATGTATATAGAAGTGAAGCAAAAAGCACTTCTGCGCAAAATAGGAAAAGATATGGAGAAATAGGATCACCTTGGCATAAACCACTAGTCAGTGTTATAGTCCCTCTCCTTGCCCCATTAATGATGATTGAGTGTGATATGCTAGAGAAGCACTCTCTGGTGCTGTTCCTCCAATGGGCTAGTAACCCCATTCTTTTCATTGTAGTGTCTAGAAAGCACCATTCAATTCTATCATATGATTTACTCATGTCCGGTTTCCAAGAAAGGAACATTCTTTCCCCTTTTCCTTTTCTTCATCATATGGAAAAGCTCATATTCCACAAGGATGTAGTCAGTGATGAACCTACTTTTTATGAAGTAAAATTGATTATTAGATATCATCTTGCCAAGAAAATTCTTGATCTTGTTAGCCGTGACTTTTCTAATGATCTTGTAGGACACTCTATAGAGGGTAATGGGGAGGAAGTCAGTAACTCTAGTTGTAGTTTAAATTTTGGGGATGAGAACTATGTCACTCTTATTTATCTCCTCCAAAGATACCTTGTTGCTCCACCAATCAAAGATAAAATGCATAACTTCTCCTTTAACTATGTCCCAGAAGGTCTGGTAAAACATGGTTTTCATTCCATCTGGATCCTTTTCTTTGCTTGGGTGCATCTGGTCTAATGTTTCCTTCACTTCCTCTTCTCTCTATGGTTCTTCAAGGCCTGTTCCATCATCTACTAAGAAAACTCTTGGTATGTGTGACAAATCCATGTCAATATCACCTAGATTTGAAGTACTAAACAATTCATTGAAGTATGGAATAATGGTTTCTTGGACTTCCTCTAGGGATCCAATCCACTGGTTCTCGAAAGCAATAAGCCTAGTTATATTATTCTTCTTTCTCCTTTGGCTCGTCTTATGGTGAAAATATTTTATATTCTTGTCCCCATCTCTCATTTAATTCTCACTTGCCCTAGTGTGCCAATAGCTTTCCTCCATTATTTGTTTTTCTTGTAGTTCCCATGAGAGGACAATGCAC
Source organism: Alisma plantago-aquatica (assembly GCA_963693085.1). NCBI lineage: Eukaryota > Viridiplantae > Streptophyta > Magnoliopsida > Alismatales > Alismataceae > Alisma > Alisma plantago-aquatica. The sequence goes on along the minus strand of OY856413.1, from coordinate 27,050,354 downwards.
TGACCGGGCATGAAATCGTCGAGTGGCAATGCATGTGTCTCCTTTCACTTCGCATCCTCTATCTTGATTTTCTTTCTTATACTGCCAAATTTTTTGATGCCCATAAGGTAAGCTTCTCACCTCAAGCTCTATCATGTCCTGTAGATTTCCCCTCCCATAGACTTTCCAAACATCATCTACCATCTTTCTGCATTCAGGTGAGGATAATTAAGGAGGTTTAAATTTGAAATAGTAGCCATTTGGGTCTCTTTGTTGTGAATAATCACATGCAATAAGATGGGTGTGTGATCTGAGTAGAGAATAGGAAAATGCACCCCTTTCTTATAGGAAACATGTCATGCCATCTCTGGTTCACCAAGAATCTTACAAGCCTTTCCCTCACTTTGTTGTCTTTGTTCTTCCCTCTTCTCCAAGTGAATCCCAAGTTTTTTTGTCCCAATTCTCCCAGTTGGCATCTATCCATTACCTCTCTAAATTTACACATCTTCCATTCATCCCTTGCCTGTCCACCACTCTTTCCCGTATCTTGCAGAATTTCCTTTAAAATCCCTTTCTAGTACCTTTGGAATAGTAGAAGACATACAAATAGCCTACATGAGATCCCACGTGTTATATCTCTAGAAGACATACAAATAGCCTACATGAGATCCCACATGTTATATCTCTCGGCCACTGCAAGCCTATCATAAATACTCATGATGCCGAAAGGTTGTTGTCCACCTCAATATATATATGATGATCTGAGTATGAGATAATTGTAACATCATCGCCCCTCCACCATAGACCAGGTCCTTCCGATCTGCCTCTACTGTCTACACCAAAACCTCTATCGCAATTGTGACTACATTTGATAGATTCTTGCTCCTTACTCTGTGACATGGTTTCTATAACGAAAACCAACTTGGGTATTTTCCTCCAACATCTCAACTTGAGGGAAGGTGCTAGTCCAAGGGCTCCCAGTACTTGGACGATCCAAAATAATATTTTCATTGGCCTTCACAGGTTGGGATTTTCTCTGTACCTGCTACTTGTATGGTCTCTTAAATGAAGACTGAAGATCTGGTGTTTGTGTTCCTTTTCCCAGACTTGATTTCCTTAGTATCCATATCATAAAAAAGACCCATGTCTATATGTCCCTCTTCCCTCCAGAGTTTCCAGTGGCACTCACCTTTGTTACTATTGCATTGCCATTTATGTCTATGTTCCTTAGTATCTCAGAATATTTCTTCTTAAAAGACCTCTTCTTTCTTTACCTGTTGCCACTTCCGAGACCATTAGAATATTAATACCTCTCTGGGTACTTCCTCTTAGAGATCCATCATGTTGCCAGTTCCCGAGCTATACTCCTTACTTGGATTAGGGGAAAGGAAACCACCCTTCAAATTTTTAAAGGTCTTCTCTATAACACCGCAACTTCTTGAATGCATTCCCTTTCTGCATTTGGTCTCTCAATTTCCTCTATAGAGGACCCTTCACCCTGGTTCTCCACTGACTCTCTACTCACCAGTGGGAATTCAGGAAATACTATCATCTTCCTTGTTGTGCCCTCAGCTAGGTTGTGCCTTTTTTACTCGACTAGCTAGATTAGATCCTCCTATGAGTAGTTTAGAAATTATGGTCTTTCCTTCTCACCACATTCATCCCACCTTCTTGTTGTTCTCTCAAAAGATATATGGCATCTATATGTGTGGAGACTTGTTTGGAACCCGAAACTCCTTCGATCATATCCTTTTCAGCTTCTATTCCCTCTGGTTGCATTGCTTTTAACTTGTGTTTCCTTGCTTCCACTAGTTCACCCATGCTCCCTGTTTGCCCATGGTTCTCTTCAGGTTTCAATGAGGGCTTCTTGGTAAAATTGAGATGCTTGTGTGTGTGATTTTTCCCAAACATGCCCTCCCTTAATGGTTCTATCCACTTCTTTAGAGGAAAAGTTTTGACTCATTGACCCAAAGATCGCAGATTGTCCATGCCATCTTCATCATCTTTACATTCCCGCTCAGTGTGCCCTATCAGACTATATACAAAACAAAAATAAGGCATGCATTCATATCTTACTTCTATATCAACCAATCTCCCTCCTTTATCATGAATCCACTTCCCCTATTTGTTCATCTTTGTGGTGTCTACCTTCACCCTCACTCTACAAAAGTTGTACCATCCTAGGTTATCTTGGTCGACATGGACAACTTCTCCAATTTTACTAGCAATCAGAGTTACTACTTATTAAGAACAATAATCATCGGGAGGTTATACAACCTGATCCAGAAAAGAAATTCCTTGAACACAATTTTAGTTGGGACATCTTCCACCTTGATTTCCATTATCACGAGAAAATAGTTATTGAAATTTCATGGACCATCTAAAAGAAACTTCTGCTTATCCATCCAATGGAGGAACTATATCATGAAAAGATTCCCTAATATCTGTCTGAAAGTATCTTCCTTTTTGAGCGCCCATGCCAAAAGAAAAGTACGCTTCATTGCCTAGAAGTTGTAGGGTCTCTCTATCATTGACTTTCTGATGAATGCCAACTCCAAATGTTATCTCTCTGTCTCAACTCTCTCTTTGCCAAAGTCCACAATGTCTTCATCGTCGTCCTCGACCCGAACTATATCACGAAAAGATTCTCTAATATCTGTTTGAAGGGAGGGCAACTAAACACAAAACAGAGATCTCATTGTGGTAAATTGAGGAGGAAAAAACTCGTACGCCATCAAGACGATCGCCCGGAACAAAACCCTAAGAGGGAAAAAAAATGTGACTAGTGAGAAAGGTATGTATATATATGTAATATATGTATATATATGTGTGTGTGTGTGTGTTTCTGTGTGTGTAATATATATATATATATATATATATATGGGGATTTAGTCGCTGCCCGTGCGGGTAGCCTGATTTTTCACTACCCACACATCCAAAAGTGTAACTATATGGTACACAAAAGTAACTCTAAGATCAAAAGAGTAACTATATTGACAAAAAAGTAACAATATTACTAAAAAAAGAACTACACAGAAAATATACAGTTAGTAAATATATGGACGTATTTTTTTATTTTGGTAGGGCAAATGATATTATTTTGGGATCAAATTTTTGGGGAGCTAGATAAAATTCTCCTCTACAATTGCAAATTTAAAAAAAAAGTGACAGGAAGAGTGTGCGGGTAACTACCCGTGCGGGTATTAAAGATGAGCCCATATAGGGGATTTATCCGCTGCCCACGCGGGTAGTCTGATTTTTCGCTACCCGAACATCCAAAAGTGTAACTATATGGTACATAAAAGTAAATCTAAGATGAAAAGAGTAACTATATTGAGAAAAAAAGTAACAATATGACTAAAAAAGTAATTGCGCAGAAAATATATAGTCAGTAAATATATGGACATATTTTTTTATTTTGGTGGGGCAAATAATATTATTTTTGGATCAAATTTTTTGGCGAGCTAGATAAAATTCTCCTCAACCATTGTGAATTTTCATTTTTAAAAAAAGTGACAGGAAGGGTGTGCGGGTAGCTACCCGCGCAGGTATTAAAGATGAGCCCATATAGGGGATTTATTCGCTGCCCGCGCGGGTAGCCTGATTTTTCACTACCCACACATCCAAAAGTATAACTATATGGTACACAAAAGTAACTCTAAGATCAAAAGAGTAACTATATTGATAAAAAAGTAACAATATGACTAAAAAAATAACTATGTAGAAAATATACAGTTAATAAATATATGGACATTTTTTTTATTTTGGTGGGGCAAATGATATTCTTTTTGGATCAATTTTTTTGGAGATCTAGATAAAATGCTCCTATACAATTGTGAATTTATTTTTTTTTAAAGTGACAAGAAGGGTGTGCGGGTAGCTACCTATGCGGGTATTAAAGATGAGCCCATATAAGGGATTTATTCGCTACCCACGCGGGTAGCCTGATTTTTCGCTACTCGCACATCCAAAAGTATAACTATATGGTACCCAGAAGTAACTCTAAGATCAAAAGAGGGCACACGCCTCTCTCCCCACTCTCTCACCCTAGCTCCTCTAGGGATTCTTCCTCCATAGGCGGCTGGCTGGGAGGAGGGGGTTTGACCTCCGCAAAGTGGAATCCTGCTCCCCCTCGACCTCTTCTCGCCCGTCATCAGCAGGGTCTCTTCTTCGGGAGGTGTGTGGGTGTGGTGTCTTTGGAGGCAGCGGTCTTCTTCCTCCCTGTCGTTGAGCATGGCTACGACGAGTTTCCTATCCTCTTTCTCTTTTACTGGCTTTATGTTTAGATTGTTCTCTTGTTTTTTCTATCTCGTATATCTCCCTATTAATCAGCGCTACTTTCTCTTCTCGTGGTAGATTTTTCTTTCTCGGTCAATTTTGTTGTGGAGTTTGTATGACAGCAAGTGCGGGAAAAATATCCTTTTGGAACACCGATTTGGTACAGGTACTCTACCACATATACATACTCACGTTGAAGGTATTCCTCATATAAAGCTACCTTAACCAACGAAGGAGAAGAGGGATCTATACATCATTGTCCTTATCAGATTCCGATATGAGTTTTTGTGGTGGTTTGTATCTATTCTTGATCTTTGTGTGGTCTTTTAATTTGTTTTTCTCCTCTTATAGATGTCGTATGACTCCTCCATAATCAAATTTGTCTGTTTAACTTCAAAAAAAAACAAAAGAGTAACTATATTGATAAAAAAAAACAATATGACTAAAAAAGTAACTATGCCAAATCAGTAAATATATGGATGTATTTTTTTATTATGGTGGGGCAAATGATATTATTTTTGGATCAAATTTTTTGGGGATCTAGATAAAATTATCCTCTACAATTGTGAATTTAAAAAAAAGATACAGGAAGGGTGTGTGGGTAGCTACCCGCGCGGGTATTAAAGATGAGCCCATATAGGGGATTTATTCGCTGCCCACCCGGGTAGCCTTATTTTTCGCTACCCGCACATCTAAAAGTGTAACTATATGGTACATAAAAGTAACTCTAACATCAAAAGAGTAAATATATCGATAAAAAAGTAACAATATGACTAAAAAAGTAACTGCACAAAAAATATACAATCAGTAAATATATGGACGTATTTTTTGGTTTTGGTGGGGCAAATGATATTATTTTTAGATGTAATTTTTTGGAGATCTAGATAAAATACTCCTCTATAATTGTGAATTTAAAAAAAATAACAAGAAGGGTGTGCGGGTAGCTAACCGCACAGGTATTAAAGATGAGGCCATATAGGGGATTTATTCGCTGGCTGCGTGGATAGCCTGATTTTTTGCTACTCGCACATTCAAAAGTGTAAGAATATGATACACAAAAGTAACTCTAAGATTAAAAGATTAAATATATTGATAAAAAAGTAACAATATGACTAAACAAGTAACTACGCAGGAAAAATACAGTCAGTAAATATATGGACGTATTTTTTTATTATGGTGGGGCAAATGATATTATTTTTTGATGTAATTTTTTGGGGAGTTAGATAAAATGCTCCTCTACAATTGTAATTTTTTTTTAAAAAAAGTGACTGGAAGGGTGTGCGGGTAGCTACCCGTGCAGGAATCAAAGATGAGCCCATATAGGGGATTTATTCGCTGCCTGCGCGGGTAGCCTGATTTTTCGCTACCTGCACATCAAAAAGTGTAGCTATATCATACACAAAAGTAACTCTAAGATCAAAAGAGTAACTATATTGATAAATAATTAACAATATGACTAAAAAAGTAATTGCGCAGAAAATATACATTCAGTAAATATATGGACGTATTTTTGATTTTGGTGGGGCAAATGATATTATTTTTGGATGTAAGTTTTTAGGGAGCTAGATAAAATGCTCCTCTACAATTGTGAATTTTTTTATTAAAAATTGACAGGAAGGGTGTGCGGGTAGCTACCCCCGCGGGTATTAAAGATGAGCCCATATATGGGATTTATTCGCTGCCCGCATAGGTATCCTGATTTTTTTCTACCCACATATCCAAAAGTATAACTATATGGTACACAAAAGTAACGCTAAGATCAAAAGAGTAACTATATTGATAAAAAAGTAACAATATGATAAAAAAGTAACTGTGCAGTAAATATATGGACGTATTTTTTTTATTTTGGTGGGGCAAATGATATTATTTTAGGATATAATTTTTTGGGGAGCTAGATAAAATGCTCGTCTACAATTGCAATTTTTTTAAAAAAAATTGACAGGAAGGGTGTGTGGGTAGCTACCCGCGCGGGTATTAAAGATGAGGTCATATATATATATATATATATATATATATATATATATATATATATATATATATATATATATATAACCTTAAGAAACTATATTATTTATATGAATATAGGCATCCATTGATCCAACATGAAGCTGATGTCTTCTATAACCAAATAAATGAATAGTAGAAATTGACTATAAAATTTATAGTTATCATGTAATGCATTTATATGAAGTACTTCCACCATTCGTATAAGTAGTCAGCGTATTTAATCTCAAAGCCTGAAAATTTCAAAATAAATAACTAGATAAATGCAATCATGATACTTTATTTCGATAGTCATTCACGTAAGCCACAATAAAAGCTACTTCTGTTAAGTAACAAAAGAGAAAAACAATACGTACTTACATCATAAACTACTGAATGACAAACTATATTATTTATATCTCAAAATTTAAATAGAAATTACGTGTGTTAGGACTAAACATCTTGAATCTACAAATAGAAAGATGGGAATGACAATCACAAGATCGACATTGTTTAATTTGATATAATGATTTTCATAAACACACTAGTAACCAATATCTGAAAATCCCAAGATAGCCCTTAAATAAAAGGTGAAGATAGAGTTGGGAGTTGGTACATTGATAAAAAAAGAATGATAAACCTATCTAGTAGTTATATATCATCGGTGAGCATACTTTGCCGAGCCGCATCCTCAAAGCCAAGAATGGGGATTTGGCTGTCAAGTAGGTATACATCGGAAGGAAAGAGCTAATACAACAAATATAAATGGCGAGCCACATGCATTTGGGGTGCAAGGATGGTGTACATTCTTGATGCAAAAGCTACTGTTAGAGCCAGAAATGAGACCCACAATATGTTTCTAGTTGTTGATTTGTAATATAAGAGATACTTTACATCTTGCCACTTCATGTAAATGCAGAGGAAAGACACTGCAAGGGAACCACGCATAGCTATGGCATCAGACACAATAAATATCTTGAAAGATGCTACCCTCAGCAAGACCGGAAGGCCATCGTCTATGCTTTCATCGTTGGTATATCCGCCTGGCATGGTGAAAGCAGCTGCAAATGTTATTGTCGTCATGAGCATTGCCACCACGGTTGTGTTTTGTACATAGGTGGCAATTAAGGTTTTGATCTCTGTGATTCTTCCCTTCTTGAACTTGTTCAGGCCTTTCTTTAGTGTAACGTAAGAGTTGTCATTGGGAATATAATCAGATAATAGTACTCTAGCTTCATTCTACAAAAAAGAATTAGAAAGATTACTTTATAATTAAGTTCAACTTTTATTCGGGAATATTAATATTGTGTGTAGGATAATATAAATATAATAGCAGGTCGAAAGTAGTATCCATTCTCTCTAATGCATCTTCACATTAATGTACAATTAATAATAGAACATGTATTATTTTCGAACAAACAATTTCAGAGAAATGAACAAATCTCGTATATTTTATTAATATAACATTTGATAGGCACTGCATAATAAATCAGGATTCAAAACATGTTTTCAGAGCAAACACGATAAATATATGTATGTATATACATTAGCAAATTTTACGTCAATGTTGTTCAACAACATGTTAGTCATGGATTCTTTGATAATAAACTATTGCGGACTTTAATGAACCAAATAATGATCTTATTAAGTAGCATCTACTATTTTACTTATCATACAAATTAAGGCATATAGTAAAATTATATGTGGTCACACAAATTTTGTTTTCCTAATGGGTTTTTGGCACCAAATTTGTAGTCTTTCGGCAGCCATAAAAGTAAATTAAGAATCGTACAAACCAGTTATTTAGGAATGGAACTAGATTTTGCTAGTTGGGCTTGTTTGACCAGTGAATCCCGATCATACCGATCAAAATGTCTAATAAAAAATCAACTTTTTTTGGTTACAATAGATTTACTCGATTCCTCCAAAATCAAAATCACAAATGTTAAAGAGAGTCCAAATATGGGGAAACCGGGGAGGGGGGATGGAGAAGAGGCAGTGTGGGCGATCCTAGGGTTCATGACCCATGATATATCAAGGTTCTAGATCAGAGAGAAGGGATGATAAGGGGACAATGAATTCCAAAGTGAGTAGCTGAGAGACTAACATCAAAAAGCTACAAGGAGTGGGGAATTTTGTCCCAGAGATAGGATTCAAATTTAGGTTCAATGGGATGAGGGGAACAATAGAATCGTCTTCGTTGATAATTAATCAAGGAGATTCGATGAAGGATAGCAGACACTCAATTGTAGAAAGAACAAAAGTGAAGGATGTGTAAGGGAAACAACACGGTCTCACAAACCCTAATGATTTCATGGCCTAAGGACATACATAGATTGGTAAAGATGCACATGCATCATTTAGTTGGGTGATCTCTGAATATCAAGGGGCTACCAAAAACATTGAGTACTTCTTTCAAAAGTTGTTCAAGAATCCTCTATCAGATGTGGATGTTTCTTTGAGGGAAATCAATGGTTAGCATAAATTTACTATTAATTTGGGAGCAGATGAAAGACTAATAAAGCCTTGGAGATATGATGTTGTCATTAGACTTCTAGGACCGAGATTGGCTACATGACATTGTGAGATTGCATTTAATAGTTATGGAGTATAACAGGTAGATATAACATGTTTGAACTAGAACTAGGGAACTTTGTAGCCCAAATCTATTGTAAAAGAGATTACGAGTTGGACCTAAAAATGAGACCTAGAAGCTCATTGGCTACAATCTGATTGTATGGAATGGTACCTACTTTTCATCTTAAGGAGGAATTCTTTGATCTAATTGTATCATGGATACAAATAATAAATTTTCATTTACTCATGTACGTGCCAACCATGTTCAATTATATAGGCTTGGCATTGGGGATGCTCATCAAAGTTGATACACATACTATAAGTAGATGTTGCAGAAAGTTTTTTAGGCTGGCGTTGGAGTTAAACACCACATGGCCACAAATACCATATATCCTAGTGAATGATGTGGTATATGAAGGATTCTTGTGGGCATGTGCTAATTGTACTATGAAAGGACAATCATCAAAGGACTGTGGGGCCAACAACAATGACAATTCAGATAGTTGGAACACTAAGGAATCATAGCTAAAAGATGAGGGGAGTGAGGGATGAAGAGATATAGGGGGATGGAACACACATAAACATAAAAGTGGTCACCGTCAAAGGCATCCAGTATATACTGATAAACCAAATGACCCGAGAAACACAAATAGGTTTGCAAGACCAGATGAGGTAGACGATAGAACAACAAAGTAAAAGGAAATGGAAAATAGGAATATAAGAAAGAGGCTAAGGGAAACAACAAGTGGCCTGCAACAATATGAAAGAAAAAGCAGAATTCATGATTTGTAGGTGGAACAAGGGCAAAAAAAAGGTTTTAGAGATATCTCAAATAACATAATAGAACAAAATAAAGGCGAATAGGTGCAAAATAGATAAGCACACCATAGAAAGACCAGATGTCGATGAAGTGGTTGACGTCATCCAAGTTACGAAAGAAGCAGATATGCATCTTGACACATCAACCTGAAAAGCTACATCTGTAGAAAACTCAGAACCTTTATTAATAGAGGAAGAAAGGATAATTGTTGGATGACTTGATTGTTAGAAGATTAAAGGGAAGTGACACCAAGATGAAGAACAAAGGAAAGTCAAGTTCGATCATACCTCCTGAATAGAATAGGCAGAGACCTTGACGAGTTGCAACCACGCCAATCATTGTTGATCAGGTTGACAAAAACAATGGTGAAGACAATAATAAAGTTAGGGATGTGAAGGAATAAGGGGGCGTGGACCAAAAACTAAATATTCAGTAAAAAAATCTTAGAAGTTACTATAAGTTGCAACCTTTTTATATCTAATTATGATGTTTGATATGTTATTATGGAATGTGAGAGGAATAAAGAATGAAGATACCTACAATATCTTGAATGATATTATGAAAACTCAACTTCTAAAGATAGTAGTACTATTGAATCCTCATAACAGTACTAAAGCTTCAAATTTCACCATCATAAGGCTAGCATTCAAGAGCCCTCACAATGTGGAAGTGAGAGGGTTCTCCATGGTATTTGGGTTTGTTGGAATGTAGATCAATGCAATGTTGAAATTATACATAGCCATTGGCACTTTATTTCATGAAGTGTAAAAAACTCTTGGATGGAGACCTTTGTGTACGTCATTCCTCACATCAGTGTTAGAAAGTAGATATGGAAGCATTTGGTGGAAATGGGATGGAGGTTTGAGGATGTAGGGTAGTGGTGGGTGACTTACACCACCACTAAACCTAGAGAACAACTCAGAAGTTATTATACAACCACATTGAGGCTAAGATGTTCAAAAATAGACTCATGGAAGCCGACTTAACTGGTCTAGGTTAGGAATGTACTTCACCTACAAACATGGAGATCTTAAGGAAAGGCTTAATAGAGCTATTGAAAATGATGTGTTTATTCAATCTTTCCCTGACATGGTAGTGGACCATTTACCTCATATTTACTTGGACCATACACCCTTCTCCTGAGGAAGAAGAAGGGAACAATGCCTAAAGGCAAGTTCATAACAAAAGTTTCCTAGTATGACGAGAACAATTTCAAGGGAATCTTGGACTCCTATTGAAGCAATATCAATGATTTCAGTTAAGTGCTCAACACAACTAAAATACACATATACCATAGATAAAAATCATCAATAAGATAGTTATTATCACAAGTATCATCTTATAAGAAAATTACAATGTTACAAACTAGTATATTAGATAGTATGATTCTATATCTTATAACATGTGTGTTTGATATGTAGGGTGAGATGGAGAGATTCTAAAAAAGGAAGAGATGGATTGGGAGCAAAAGGCTAACATCAATTGGCTCAAAAGTAACAAAAATAATTTGAAATTTTATCATGCTTGGGTCAATAAGAGAAAAAGGGGGAAGTCTATTTCTACTTTAAAAATTCTTTGGGGGAATGGTTCGATGATGAAAATGGGCTGATGTATGTAGTTGTAAGCCACTTCTAGAAGGTGTTCATAAACAAAGATCTTAGATGAAGAGGTAATAACAACATTATCTTTAGAGTGTTCAAATGGTTAGCCCAGGAGCAGGTGCATGTAATGATTTTGTCGCCTTCAAAGGCAAAAATTTGGAAGGTGCTAATGAGAATGAATTCATATAAGGAAGTTGAGTTGATGGAGCTAATTCTATATTCCTACAATAAAATTGGGAGATGGTGAGTAAGTCAGTGTGTATCACTATTTCAAGGTTGTTGACAGTCAACCCTCATAGATGAGATGTGTTGTTATACCATTGTTTTGATCCTAAAGGTAGCAAGATTTGAAAATGCACTCAATTAAGACCATTATCCCTGAATAGTATCATTCTTAAGATTTTATTGAATGTGGTGTTTGAAAGACTAAAATTGTATCTCCCATATTGGATCTTCCTTAAGATGCTTTATGCCAGGTAGAAAGATCACATACAACGTAGTCTTGCTCCACAAAATTGTGAATACTATTAAGATGAAGAAAGAAGACAAAACTATGGATACCAAGGTGGATTTAACCAAATACTACAATCAGAACATTATTCATGAAATGTAATCTCTTGCATGTATCCTAAAAACATATGTAGATATATAATGCTTAAAATTTTAGGTGGAATGACTACTATTTATAGAATTGTAAAACTTCAAAGAAGTCTAAGGCCCTGAGAGGCCCGTAACAAGGATACCTCCTATATTCTTACCTATTTGTGTTATGCTTGAAAATATTGAGCCAGATGATGCATTAAAAGGTATACACATATGTTTGGAAGCTTGTGAAACCTGGAAGATCGGGTCCTTCGATTTCTCAAGTTTTTTTTAAAAAAATTAATCCTTTTTTCCCGAGTATTAAGGTTCCTATTAAAAATATTATGAAGAGCTTCAGGAAGTTTGAGTATGTTTCGGGTGAAGTTATATCTATACCTAAGACCAAGATCTTCTTCTCCAGGTGCCACCCACATGTAGTGTCTCAATGTAACAAGAATATCAACAAATTTTAAGTGACTAAAGATTTAGGTACCTACCTGGGAGTCCCTATTATCCACTTTAGAATTAGCATGGATACATATTTTGGGATATTGGACAAAATAATGAAAGGAGTGAAAGTGTGTTCGTCTAGAAGCTTGTCCTTAGATGCTAGAATAATATACCGTTGTTGTGATCCCCACTTTTGTGATGAAAATGGTTGTTCTTCCTCTAAAGTTATGTGATAGTTTGGACAATGTAGTTTGCACATATGAGTGGGGATTGAATCATAAGTATCACCCTATATTCCTAGTCAAGTGGGATAAGGTTACCAACCCAAACGACAATGGAGGGGTTGGTGCAAAATCAATGAGTCAATGGAATCAATCATTGCTAATAAGGAATGCTTGGAATTTTGTGTCACAAAGAAACACCATTTGGTGTAACAAGCTTCAACAAAGGTATGGGACATATAAGGGGTCCAACATGAATTCTTTATCTAGGGTGGAAAACATTTCTTTTGAGAGAAACTAGTTTATAAATCACAACTCAATGCTTCTACCTATCACTAGGACTGACATCAATTTTTGGAAAGCTTTTTAGGTCAAATTTGGCATAAATTTCAAGACTCATACTACTAAACTAGGGCCTGACAAGCTTGTCGATCTACAAGTTAGTAGATTATTGATGAGAATGACATGTGGGATAGGAAGTTCCTCAATGAATGGCTGGAGAAGGAGGTTATCAATGAAATTGAGAAGATCACTGATAACAATTGTAAGGACTTGTATGCATAAATACACAGTGCAAACGTTTCCATGAAATCTTCTTACACTAATATTAGATAGTAGAATCACACAGTGATACCAATAAGTTGGTCAGATCTTTACAGATTTGAAATGGCATAGAAGGTAAGCTCTTCACATGGGTTGTGTGTCCTAGGGCACTAACTATGAATGAGAGACAACACATTCACCATCTAACAACCCATAATCATTGTGGCAGATGTAAGGAGGTCGATGAAACCACAATCAATGATCTTTGAGATTGTAATTATGCTAGGGAGGTGTGGAAGAGTATTATGGAGTTAGGTTATTTCGACATGTTCTGTGATAATGTTAGTATGATCCATTAGTGTAAAGAATATGACTTTATTTCAGTGGATTGGGAAGATGACTTCTGGATATCATGTTGCTATATTTGTCCCTGAAGAACTCTATACATCTTTGAGAATAAGTTGACCTACAGAACATCAATGCGCATGCATCTTCTAAGATTGGACCACGAATTAGGCTAAATGTCACATCACTACTAGAAAGCATAGCTCTTCATGAAGAGATAGAGGAGGTATGTGGATGACACCTAGGGCTCGACGTATTAAATTGAACACTGATGCAACCATGGGGAAAACTGATTTGACTTGCATGGTGGTGTCATTGAATTTTTATGATGTTTGGTGTGATAAAGTTGGAATGAGGAACAAGACAAAAAGTGTAATTGAAGTTGAACTGGTCAGGATCCACAAGGATTTGGAGATTGACAATTCTAAGGGGTTTGAATATGTGGAGGTTGAAATGGATTTCCTAACTGTCATTCACGTGATCGAGGATGATCTTATTTCTAATATTCTTATTGTACAATGAAGATCTAGGCCTTGATAAGTATTGCGCGGAGAACTAATAATGTTTTAAAGAAAGGAATATGGTTTTAGATTCCTTATCTAAGAAGTACCTCAAAAATAATTATAGTTAAAACAATTATGTTAACCACCCAAATGAAATTAGGGGTCTTCTATTGCAAGAAAAATGTAATGGTAGTAGAACCACATTTTTTTCTACAAATGAAATTAGGTAGTGTAATTTGAATTTAAAATTTCTTTCAAGAGGTTGGAAAGATGAATAAGAAGGCTTCGAGACTTACTAAAAAATCAAACCTAAATTTTATTGAAACATGTACTATTAGAATTGGAATCATTGTAATACTTTTTCAATGCATGAATAGTTGGATAGGTAATTTTATATCATTAAAATGATATAAACTTTGAATTTACTTGTGTTTGTGTTAGTAAAAACGTTTTAGGCCAGTAACTATTTAGTCATATACCATTTTTGATAAAGTGATAATGTACTGAGATTTATGTTTATCTTTCAAGAAACTAGTTTCTCTTATCACTAGTCGACATTCAATACTTGGGCTGAAGTCCGATATGATATTATTTTGTTTTCAAAATATAAGAGAGGGAGAAATTTTGACATAAAAAACATTTTGAAAGTGAGTAATATATTATAAAATCATACAATAACTAACCAAATTCTTATATATATATAGCAAGAGGAAAGTCCTACATCATATAAAATTCATTCATGTGATTTCTAAATAGATTATGGATTGTAACTAATATTTCTTCTTAAATAGCATCTTACTAAATTGATCATTTTATAAGTTTTTAATCTATCAAATATGAAATAGTTAATTATGGGTTCCATGAAAAAAGTAGTAAGTATTTTATTGGGCTATAATTTAATGTTAGCCTTGTTATCATGTACTAGTCAGAAATTTAATAGATAACTATTGAGGCTATTGTCTAGTATACATTGATGATAATTGTACCTTAAGACTCTGATTTAATTTTTTAGACCTCTTTAATATATTTTATTATGAAGTAGTCACGTTAATCATTTGAACCACAAAAGATCTTGACCATTTCTTATCCTACCTATCTATTATTATGATTTATCAGTCATTGTTTTTTCCATAAATTGAATCTAACTATTTTGTTCAATAAGGTTTTACTTATAAAATATGATACATTTTTTATCTATTTTTATCGTGATTTGGAACACCTTTCCCAAGTATTCTTTGAGCATCAATTTCTTTGGTTATCATCAACTAGTAGTGTTTTCTCGCTCTATTCAAGTCATACATGAAATTTGTGTTAGTATGCATATCAATGATATTGCCAAAGTCTACATGACTAATATAGCCAAACATATATGCAATATCAAATTATTTATTAGTTCTCATTTTGGTAAATTTAACCATTTCCTTTTCTATTCATCAATATTCAATTCATCAATGTAAATGCCCATACTCAAAGGTATAAAACAAAATCATATTTGAATTATTCTCTAAACAATAGGAGTCATCAATGTATAGGAGTCTCTAGTTAAAACATGAGGCATCTCATTCTTCTCTAATGACTGAATTCTACCTTTATATTTGAATTAATATTTTAGTTATAACTATATGGGAAAGTCAACAAGTTAGTTACAACATAGGAAATAGTTCTAGGTGGCAGAAACATATCTTTTAAAATGCTTTTGTAAAGCATAAAATGATACGGTCCATATTTACCACTTCTTTTGGGAGGTATCCATTAAATGATGGTATGGTAACCATCGTTTATTTGGTAGTAAGTGGAGAACATAAAGATTACTGATGAACAATGTTAGAGTTTAACATTTTCTTTGTTAGAAAGAGTATAGTGAATCGACTAATGTCCTCTTGGGTAAAACAAACATTTTACCTATAAAAATGTTAACTATTTGCATTTTTCTAATGCAAGAAATGTGTATTAGAAATCAAAACAATAACAGTCTTAAGTTTTGGCATTTGGGCATTATATAACAAGATTATCATATCTGCTAATCTAATAGTCTAAAATGTATTGAGTTGAATATAAAATGTATATGAAACAACTTTAACATTAAAAAAGGGATCAAAACTAAAATAACCATTGTAGTTTGCATACATACCTATTCTAATGTAGGACTTGGCTCTACAACATATGTAAAAATGCTTAGAGCACTTGCATCATGACTATTTTTGGTAGTCTTATCAACCCTCTCATCCTCCAAGAGAATGTGAATTATATCACTATTTCCCAATATTGCAGCAACATGTAATGCTGTGTTTCCAATGACATCTTGTTCATTCAATAGAGGGACAAGAGCATGATTATTGATAATATATTTCACCACATTTCTGTCCCTACATTGTATTACCTCATGTAAGATTCCATCCCAATTTGTTGAGAACCCTACAAGAGTCTGGGCAGTGATGAAGTATTGTATGAATGACGTTCACATGACCGACATCAGTTGCTCAGTGTAGAGGAGTGTCACTATGAGTGTTCTCCTTAATATATGCTATGAATGAATCAAAATATAGCAATAGCTTCACCATTTCTACCTCTCCCATGTGAGATGCAAAGTGGAGGGCAGTATGGCCATTTGCCTGCCGTTGTCTCCTAAGAATTGGGTTGCTCTCTAGCAACATCCTTGTCGTTTCTGTTGTTGTATACAAATATAGAAAAAACCATAAGATGAATTTTGACATTTCTATTCACGAATAGGAAGAATTAGAAAAAATAACATCGTGTACATAAAAAGTGGTATTCTCTAAGTATAACATAATTTTTTTGTGAAATAGGATTTTCTAATTTTACCATGTAATCATGATTAATGACATACATCCAATTTCAATGTACATAATGTTTTATAAAACTATTACTACAACAAATAATTCTCAGATGGAGGCTTTATTAGTGTAGCTTATCAAAATTGACACCATATATTTTTATATAAGTAATAAATAAGACACATGCCAATCTTAACTCAGTAAGTCATTTTTTATTAGTACACTTTTCCAAAAAAAAATTAGAATTACATTTAATACTAGGAGCAATGGATAAGAATAGTGTTTGGAATAGAAATCATGTAATATAAACAAATACAATTTTTGTAACAACAATAGTTAAGGCAATGGTTTTTAACCAAAAATGATCTATTAGGAAACATGAAAAAAATGGTAGAGCAATCAAATTATAGATAAAATTAGAAATTTATCTTTAAAAACTAGTCTTTAGTGATTTCCTTTCAAAAAATAGCACCCTGATACAAATATAGAAGGTGCTTTTGTTTTCTTCATGACAGAATACATTCAAAATATTTACCTTTTCAAGTACAAACATTGATTATTCCTTATTCACATAGAACAAAGTTAATGAATAAAGACAAAATTTGTTGTCCCAAAACCAGACAACAAAAATAGAAGAAGAGATGATTCCACTAGTTAGCAATGGTAGTCGTTGCACAATGAAACTACAAAAGAAATTATCTCTGATGTAACCTTTTATTCCTAAATTTGAAAAATGATTTACATATGCTAAAATGATGGGTTTAAAATAAAAAAGATTGAATACAATGATACTAAGGTCTCACTGATGTGAAGCTATTTATGTGACAATTTTTGTTCCCAATATATCACATATAACAAGTTTAGTTAGAGGTTTTATTATATATATATCAAATTATGTGTATACATTCATTAAAAAATAGATATTCCCATTATGTATTTCATTTCATGATGTGATAATGGGGACTTGGGGTTTTAGTGATTTTTTGTAGATCCCCAATTTTGGAGACTCTGTCTCTTTCATGCATAGTGGACAAGAAAGACATGAGGGTAAGCCCCACTTAAAGAGGTTATCACGAGTAGTAAGTCTCTTCATAATAGATCTATAGGACCAAGAACTATATTTGGGGTAGTAGAAGTTTCTCCATAACAGTTGGTCCTAGAGACATTGAGGCAGGTTGTGGTTAATGAGTAGAGGTTTTCTACCCATAACCATCCTCCAGTTGTCATTGAGGCTATTACACATATAGAAGCATCTAAACTCAACTCAAACCATCACCATTCTTCTCCATACTTTAGAGGTTCTCTATCTAGATATAGATCATCAAGGCTAGGACCACATCTGTCCTACATCAACCTCACCCACATGGAATCTGGATTCAACAAGAAATCCCTCATTCTTTTGGTTGTAGCCATCCCCACCATGTCATTTGTGTCTGTGAGGCCAAGTCCTCCACCATGTCTTATCCGATGCAACATAGAACAAGAAATGGCTTGATGCCGACCACCCCAAAGGAATCCATCCATGATGAACTTGAATTTTTCAAGCATTTAATCAAGGATCTCACTATTTAGGAATGTCTTGATAAGAACTATCCTCCCATCCATAGACATGTTGATACCACTGAATTTATCCATATAGCACGAAGATTGTCCACACAATCATGGAAATCTAAACTGCTACAAACTCCCCCATATATAGGGATGCCCAATACCTTGTAGAAAATTATCTCTCTTCCAAGCCAATCACACTTTTGAATATGCCTTCTTGAGTTACATGACTCAAATAAGAAAACCTAGATTTGATTTCACTGACATGAAGGAAAGAAAAGTTAGAAAAATCTTTGGGAATGTATCTTGCCCCTTTTAGAAATTTTATGTGTCATGCAATGAAGAATAACACATCATCAAAATATATCATGTGTGCATTGACCTTGGTGCCTAGAACCTTATATAGTATGACCATTGCTTCAACCGTAGCTTTTTTAGTCAGACTCAGGAGACACTTTGTGATCAGGGTGAAGAGAAGGGGGGAGAGGGGATCTGCCTTCCTAAGTCCATTAGAATCTCTAAAATAGCTTTTGGAAATCCATCGATCAACACAAAAAAAGTCATTTCAACACACTTCTTGTGGACTATGAATCTGGTTGAGAAGCGCAAAGCCTGCATTGAATTCCATAGACCACTAAAACTAACATGATCATAGGTATTATAAATGTCCAACTTCAAGAAATTCTTTTGGACTTGTTTTGGACTTGAAAATCCACCAAAAATTCAATTGCACATAAAGCATTATTTGAGATTTCTCTTACCAGAATAAAGGTTGATTAGTTGATGGATATGACCTTGGGTAGAATGCTCTTCAACCTTCTCAATATCACCTTAGATATGTTCTTATAAATGATCGAGCAACAATCAATGGGGTAAAATTCGTTCAGCAATGAAGATGCCTTATTTTTTAGAATCAGTTTAATAAAAGAGTGGCTGGCTTGGAGAACCATCCTTCCACCTACAAGGAACCATCTCACCACCTACAATTATAACCATCTATAAAAGGCCAACAAGAATGAAGGAATTTCACATTAAACCTGTCTAGTCCCTTGGCATTGGACACCCCTATAGAGAAGGCAACAATCCTAATTTATTCATCAGTGACCATCTTTGTAAGGTCTATGTTCATAACATCACTCACTCTTATCTCCAACATAGAATGTTCCTCTATCTCATGGGTGCTTCTATCATGGTTTTACAACTAAGAGAAGAAGTTTACAACTATCTTCCCTATCTTAATTTCCTCATCCACTAAGCCACCTTGTACATCAATAAAATTATGATTATAATCCACCATGTTACTTCTCTTCAAAGAGGAGTGGTATATCTTTGAGTTCTTAACTCCATCTTTAATCTATCTAAGTATTGTCTTTAATCTATTTAAGTATTCTCCTTTTCCAAACATTCACCTAATAAACCTTCTCCACTTGTACTACTCTTTTACTAGTACTTTCTCCAGTTGCATGCGATCAACCGAGGTAGGAGCTAGACTGCGATCTCTAGGAAAAATCTCAATGGTAGATCGAGTCTCCTTGTTAAGATTGGGCAAGTCCATAAGGTCTCTAGACCATCTTTTCAAAGTCAATTTTGTCATCTTAAGTTTCTACATTACCACAAAGAGGGGGTTACCTTCAATAGCTTGGACCCAAGACTTTTTTACCATACCCTCAAAAGAAGGCCAAGAGATCCAGTGGTTAAGGAACTGAAAGGGTCAATTGGACTTTTGATAAGATATCAAATCAACTTCCATTAATGAATTGTTGCTATTTGGATGTACACCGAGCTTCACAACTACCTCTAGGAAGACATCAAGCCATTCATTATTTGTGAGACCACAATATAAGTTGTTGGAATTCCTCTTGTTAGGTGTTCATTTATTGTGACAAATGATGAGCCCGCCTTTCATGTTCAATTGCATTATCCCCACAAAATCCATGACATGAATGAAGCACCTAAGCATTGAATCGTGAATAGGCAGCCCTCCCCACTTTCCCTTGACCTTTCTATCATGGTTGAAATTACTTACAACAAAGTGAGGTAATTTATATTGTGTAGTGTTGACCACATCATTCCACAATTTCCTTCTACCCATCTTAAAATTGCAACCATACATCATCAAGATCACTAAGTTGAATCCCCTAGTGTTGATGCAACTAACTGTCACTAGTTGGTATCTTTCATGAAACATTTGAATTTCCTAGATCAAGGGATTCCAGCCCACAATAATTTTACCACCTTCTTTACTATCTAGGTTATAAAAAACTCCACCCATTGAGGAATATGCCCCTCACCCTGTGCCAAACTTCACTTAGAATCCTAGTTTCAATACAAAAAATGAGATTGGCATCCACTCCTATGATGATTTGTATGCAGATCCTTTGCTTTTTATGAAGTGAAGCCCCTCTAATGTTTCACACCATGATCTTCATTATTTATTTGGTATTCCCCCCTCTAGGGAAGCTCCCTGCTTTCCACCTACCTATGCCCCAGTAGGACTTCTTGTTGCTGACATTGCTTTTTGTAGCAATCTGTATAGTACTTTGAATCACCACCTCCTCAAATGCCTAGTCTTCAAGGATCTGAAAAGGATTATCCAAGCCTTCAAGTTATTCCCCATCCTCCAACATAGATAGGGAAGTGTCCGATAAGGGGTCGATCATAACCATGGTTTGTCCCATGTCAGGATAGATTCTTGGACTACATCAGCGGAACCAATAGAATCTCCATGCACACAATCACTATCTATGCCACTGGTTCTACCAGAATTAGCCTTGTTAACCATTATATCAACAATACCCGTGTTCACAATATTTTTGAGCTACTATACTCATTGCTCTAGTTTATCCGAACATGTCTAACTCTTATCCTTCCTCTAGTTTCTTTGGTTAATCCTATGACTTTTGGACTTACCACTCACAATTAGTAGTTCCATGTAGCTTTTTTGTGCTCTAGGACATTTTCTAGGTAGATGTCCAAACACCTTGCAAGCAAAGCAATGTTTAGGAATATACTCAAATCATATTTCCAACTCTTCACCGTCATACATCTCAATAATGACAATTGGGAAAAGTTTCATGTCCACAACAATTTCAATGCATAAGTGTGGCGCCATGGAGAAAGTGCCATCCCAATGACATTTAGTGTTCCTAGTTCATACACGGTCTTCTTGTCCAATGTCAACCCAGGTCGGGGAAGGTGACCCAAATAGACATTAAGTGAGTGAGGCATGTCACACATCTGCCTCCGGTGTCCACTTCCTTATCAAACCAGTTGGTTGTCAAAAAACCAAGGGACTTGGTATAAGGAAATATTCTTGTCTTCTTCAGTAGAAAACCTTGTCATAGAAAGTCCGTCTATGATGGAAGATAATTGGAGTTCACCCTTTAGTCTCCACGTCCATAGCATCCACCCATTTACCTGTTGATGAAGTACTTTTTGCCTAGAATTTGAACTGATCGAGCAAAAATGAACTCATCCATATCACTCACGACAGGTGCACAAAACTTGGTGAATGGTCATCTATCCTAGTTTCTGAAGAAAAGCTTCTTTGGATCATCAAGAATAACAATCTGATGGCAATTCTATTAGAATGCCAATGGCTTGGAGATTGTGTCTGGCCAAGCTTACCCACAGTTATAACACTTGAGGGTCAATCTAAGGAAGGTGGCTCACAGTTAAAGAAGGAGGTCAACTACATGCTGGGGGGAACCAGTAGAAGAAGGTAAGGTGATGGCAGTGGAGAAAATGGTGACTGATGGCAGGGGTGGTGGTAGTGGTATTGGGGGAAGGTGTGACAAGGGGGAAACCAGAGGAACCTTGACCGACAAGGTGAACACCCACCATAGCCTAGACCAAGAACACCATCCTAGAGATGGAACCAACTCCCATATAGAGAGAAAATGATCAGTGTAGGGAGTTCAGATCTGGTTTATTCCCCTCCTCTTATTGCTTCTTATACATGCTTATTTTTGTGAATTATATTTACAAGTGGGTCGAAGCCATCTCCCCAGTTTCCCACGACACCAAGCCAGTCATCAAACTATTCTAGAACATTTTCTTCCTACTCTTTAGAGTTTTGTGCACTTTCATTGTTGATGGAGGATCACGCTTTCTTGAGCCTATCTTTGAATAACTCCTTCACAATTAAGATATCTCTCATTGTGTCACTATTCCATAGCACCATTAGATGAGTGGTCAAGTGTAGGTTTCAAATCATCAGATCAAAACCATTAAAAAGATACAATTGGTTGGACAAGGTGAGGTTAGGCTCATAAGCTGAATGATACACTTTAGGCTTATCAATATGCTTACAACACTCCCCTTGACACTACACCTTCTCCTTGAGATTTATGGGAAGTCCTATGACTTTCTAATGGAGCATGAACAAAAATTTTGCTGGGCCATAAAACATCTCAAATTATATCTTTTTGCATCAAAAGAAAAATGAATTCTTCAACTGTTGGTGCTGGAAGAGCTATGTGTGACATTGTATAAGAATGTATACATTTATAAGGAGTGCAAGATCGGCTCCAAAGGAGGGTCAAACTTTAAATTTATAACCCAAAACCTTCAAGGACCCCTGCAACTTTATTACGGGATTGAAGTAGATATACGGGGTTGAACACAGGGATGTGGGGACGTTTAGGACGCTTAAGATCTCACTCTTAAGTCATATAAGCCAATCAGATAGTCTATAAAAGTATGGATCTATAACTAGTCTAGGACTACAGACAGGGGGGCTATTGTTGGTGGTCGATGGGCCCACGTCAATGAGCATTCTGTTTGGTGAGGATGCATCCTGATAAAGGATTGGCCATCAAAAATAGGTTCCCAGAAATCAAAGTTTCTTAATATGGTGCACATAGTGTGATGCTTAGTCCACCACGATTGTGACAGATGGAAGTCTAGCTACTGCAAAAACCATATTGGGGAGAAATCTTGGAGAATAGATGTCTTTTTAGGTTCAGTTTCTACAAGTCCTAAAATTGGCTAGTTGAGAAACTTTATCTATGAAAAGATATAAATTACTAAAAGATAAAAATCTAGGGTTATATTGGGCATATTGAGGCTATAATGACACAAGACCATAAATAAATGCTTAGCATAGATGCCTAAATTTTGGTGTTATCAACGCACCAAGATGTGGTATGACAAGAACTTGAAGAGGAAATATATGCATTTAGGAGATAATGTATTACTACACAAATATCATTTGTGACTCTTTCTAGAAAATCTCAAGACCTGATGGTGAACTGCATTTGACATCAACCACTTCTTCCCTCATTGAGTTGTTACAAGTTGAAGTAATAAGACTGGTGGATTCAAATTCAATGACTAGTGTATCAAACAATATTTCAAAATGTATGATATGCATGTCAACCAACCACTCACACTCCTTTCCCCAATATATCATGATTGTGCTTCAAGCATTGAGCCATCAATGTTAAATAAAGGCAATTCGGGGGGGGACCGACTGTTACTTTCATTTTTTTTCTCTTTGTATCAATTAGATAGCACATCCCATGATAATAACACTAGTTCTAACAAATTTTGTTGTAGGTGAATGACTTTTTCTAAACAAAGAATAGCCACAGCTCATGCTCCAACCAACATAGTTCTTCCCCTCTATCTTAGATTTAGTGTTTTCTTGAGGATCAACAAATATTTATGATTAGGGAGGATGTTGGGTGGTATGTATTCTACTTTCCTCCCACACCCATCTGTTTCTAACTTATGATCTCACCAATCCATTTCTCTATGAAAATTAGATTATTTGTTTTTTCAATATTTTACAATATAGAGTAATCAAAGATAATATTTAAACGACTCATATTCATATAGTTTGTTTGAATCCATGGATGTTATCATCATTTAAATCCCCTTTTTCAAAGTAACACTTTTTAGTGACTAATTTATGATACAAAGAAATGACTAGAAAACACCCCATGTGGCCTAAGAACCTAAATATCATGTTTCCCTACAAAATATGACAATAATATGAGGAATTGAGATGGATCAAATGCTTCATTTTGCCAACTAAATAGTGATTCAAAATAATGGAGTCAATGCTTTTTTCCCATATCATGTCATTATTTGAGCATAGTGGGACTAGGAGAACTCCCAGGTGACTTGAATTTTAATGAAGTTGCACGCTGATCTGACCCCTCCTCTACACATCTTTTTGTCATCTTGTAACGACCCCGCCTCCCGGTAACCCCCAATTAAGGGAGACCCAAAGGTCAGAGCCTTTATTAAATTAACATGATCAAAGGTTCAACAAATAATCAATAATAATTATGAAATTCTACTAACTAACTAGAATTTGGTGTAAAATTAAAACTTTGCTTACCTTTGAAAACTTTGGAAATCTATCTATCCAGAGCTTGAATTATTCTATCTAATCCTCGTTGCACTTTACTTCTCATTTCCACAATGTGTCACTTTACTGTTTGTTCTTTCAATTGTTGTTCCTAAAACACCGACAAACAAAACGTCGGTCAGTATATCGAAATATACTGGTATGTGGGAACAACCAAAAATTTGCACATAAGGATAACAATCTAATTATCACAATCAAGTTAATTAACAAGACAATTTACACTTTTTAGTATGACATTCTCCATCGCTTTTTCCCTAACCCTGGCATACCCACCTTAGGGTTCTATTTGCCAATGACTTAAGGCCACCTTCTCAATCCCGAGCTTGGTGCCTGGGGGTCACCACTCATGGTGCCCACTTAGCCATGCAATATCATAGGCCACCTTCTAATTCCCGAGCTTGGTGCCTGGGGGTCACCACTCAAGGTGTCCATTGGTCTACCCATCTGGGCCTGACCTTTGGCATCATCCATCAGGGTGGCATGTAAGTGTGAGAATCCATACTTCTATTATTAATGTGATAAACATAGTGACTTTATAGTTTGCAAGTATGAACATCCAAACTGATAATTTGCATTCAATGCGATTAACCATCCAGAAAATCCTCAAGAAACTAAGGAGGTTATTCATAATTAACCACATACCTGATCTGACAATTTGAATAGAAATATCCATGCAAATAAGAATCCAAGCAAGCAAGCATTTTCAACAAGATCCTGAAATAATCACGTAATCCTCTTTTTATTATTTATGTCATCAAGATCCATTAAACCTAGCTCGCTTCTTAAGGTTTCTAATTCACTCGTAGAATTTCTATTGCAATTAGGGTTTCCTTTCATCTTTCACTATTTTAAACCCTAATTATGCACAAAATATATTAAGGTTATCCCTTAACAACATTTAACCTTATTTTCGAATTAAAGGCAACATTATCCATCAATTAAACCCATTAAACTTATTTTACATTATAACTGTCATTTGTATCCTTTTAATCCATGACAAGATCATTATACTTATTTATCATCAATTTATAGTTCATTATGGTCCAGATCACATATGAACCTGATATGTCATTAATTCCACCTTTTATTCATGAAAAAACCCTAATTACTACATTTAGGGTATTTATCCACAAATTAGTAACTTTAATGCTCGAAATAGCTTTTAATCATGAAAACTCAGTTCTATACATGAAATCAAATAATTAAAGCCATTAGTAGTCCTAATTACCAACATTAGGGTTTCAAGGCCGATTAAAACATATTTATGCACAAGAAACTCTAAATTAACTAATTATGTGCAAGGTTCATCCTTTTTGTTCCTAATGTTCCTTTTTATCCTTAATAGGCTAATATCAACTTTAATCATTAACTAAACCCTACTAATCACATTAACCATATCAAAATAGGGTTCTTTAATCATCATTACATTAAAGTTAATAACTTTTATTACTTTTCGAATTACAAGGGGAGTCAAGCTTCAATTATATTTTTAATAGATTCCTCTCATTTTTATGAGCAAAATACATATATTATTCGTACCCATGCGAGCTACCGATTATTAGATATGAATTTTGCAAAAATACTTACTTTAGGCCAATCCAGGAGCGCCACGTGGCCGTTTCCATGCAATGTGCGTTGGTTTGCAAATAGAGTTGATTGATCGTTTTGCCCTTGTTTAGTTTGTTGGTTCTTTAGCCCGCGGAGGGGCACATCGGTCCAATGCCTCTCTGCCCTTCTTCTTCCTGGCGAACCCAGCGATGCCGCTAGGGTAGAGGTCTGCTGCTGCGTTGCCTCCCCTCCCTGGTACTCGAGAAGCACCGTAGAAGGTCTCCTTACCTCCGTCGACCTCCACCGCACCCACAGGGGCCTTCGTTCATGGCCTAAGTGTCTAGGTTCAGACCTACTACCGATTCTCATCGGCCGATCATGCAGGTCGGGGTACAGGAGGTTGGGTGATGAGACGATGTACACGGGCATCTCCTTTGTTGCCGTCCTGACTGGAAGGGTGTTTCCTCACTCCACGAACCTGGTTCCATTACTAGTTGTTGCCCAGAACTCACTTTGTTCCTCACATTTATAATCAAGAAGGAAGCAAGGTTGGGAGAGAACCGGGTACTACCTCAGATCCCTCTGATCTCGGCACCCCTTAGTCTAGTCTTTATATAGGTTGAGATAGCAAGGAAGGTGTGAGGGCGTGGTTGGGTTTAGAGCTCTCAGTTCCATTGGGAAAAGGAAAGATTCTTCCCAAAGAGGTACTATGCTTGGAAATAAACTAATTCCAAAAATATGCTTGTACTTCTCTCTTGAGAACATACTTTCCTTAACAAGCAATGAGGGAAACGTTCAAATATCTTTAATATGAGAAATTACATTTCTCACCAAAAGAACCCAAAAATTGGGGTTGTAACATCCTTCCCCTCTTATTAGAATTTTGTCCTCAAAATTACATCAAGCAAGCAAACAAACAGGATAAGTCTTTCTTATGTCCATCAGGGCTACCATGTGGCTTCACCCTTTCCATGGTGCTTTCCAAATACCTTCATCATCTCATATTCTTCCATCTGTGTTCTTTCTTACCTTGGTATATCGTACCCTTATAGGTGACTCGAGACATTTTAGCCTCTCAAAAGATGAATAGGTTCAAGGATCAACACATGGCTTGGATACCTCACATAGTGCTCTAGATCAGACTTATGGAACACTTTATTCATCATGTTATCCTGAGGGGAAAGGCTAAACACAACCATCTCCACCAATCCATCTCAAATGGACCCATATATCGGGGACTCAGCTTTCTCAGTTGTAGCTCAGAGGGGTCAGATTTTCACATTATATTCCTCCACAGTGAATTGCATGTCAGTCTGCTTTGCATCCTCTCACGACTCATGCCACCACTGGGCTCTCTCTCAGCCATTGCATGATCAAAGCTACTTCATCTGCACACACTGAGGTTCTTTTCTGGCCTTCGTGAGGCCTCCTTCCCCAACATCATCTTAGTGAAGTGGCGACAGACACAACCTCTCTATAAGATTTCTTGCATCCCGATAAAGGCTATGGTGGTTAACATTACCTCTTAAGAACTATCTCTATGTATCACCCTGAATGAGCACACATGCTCTCATCAGACCCTCCTATCTAGATCATACTATCCATTAATATGGGGTGATAAACTGTACTATCATCGAGTTCTTCATGTATCCACTTCCACCTCATGGAAGTGAACCTTGGTCATACCCAAGAACTTTTGAACTCGCATCATGGTGTAGTTGAACCATCTTTCTCTCTTAAGTAGTTCAACCGAATCTGTCCCGTGACAGTACTCTTCCTTTCTCATGTCATCTAGGTAAGGCGATCTACCATAACCCATATTGGATCTTGACCTTCCTTGGTCTAGGGGAGACTCACAACATACACAGTGATGAACTCCCACTCCCTCTCAGGAAAACTTTATACTTTATATCCATGTACTGGGTTACGGGTGTTCACCCTTCACCTCATGGCTTGCATGGCCATACGCTACAAGAAACTCACATCAAGCAGTCAAAGTGCTACTATCACTTGCTATCTTTTGTAGTATTATGGTGTTTAGTGATCTTAAAACCATGATCTCCGATATGTCATGATTCCTTACGATCGATACCTCGGAAACCCTAACCACTCTCATCAGGGCTTCATCACTTTCCTTTCCAAAGAAGTACATCTGAGGTTCTACAACCATCCTTTCATCATATCATGTACTAGACTGGCTAACCAATCAATCATTTACTTGATTAACCGTTATTGATATATCTGGGTATTGGCCAAACTTATCCCTTTTTCTCAACTTAAGGTTAGCCTAGCAACCTCAACTTTTTCTAGCTTCCAGCTAAACTAGGCAACTATATCTCAACCAGAGCCTTCATTACCCCTTCTTATCCTTAGGTGTCAGGTAATGTCGAAGACATACACCTCCATGTATTATACTTATCATCTTATCTCAAAATCTAAGTTGGTCTTCGTCAAGAAGATCTGAGCTCATTCTCATGGTGATCAAACTCAACCTTGTATAACTTGCAAATTTCACAAAGCTTATACTAGGAACATCTTTACAAGGTGATCATCTTAATACTTTTATCATTTGTACCTATCCATTTATCATTCATTCCACCAAGGTATGTTATCATCTCTATCCTCATACCTTGTAACAATGTTCCAACTCGCATCATTTTTTTATCCTTGGTGTATGGAATGCATACTGTCCCATCTCTCCCTCTCATAACAAGAAGAAATAAGCATTTGGCGGCCGTCCAAAAACAGAGTTCTTCCCATTCCAGGAGTAGATATGGTACATCCCACATTGCCAGTACACCTTCAAAACTAAGTTGAAACGTGCAACTTATGTCTCTACTTCTCAGTCATCTTGATATCAAAGTTAGTTCCATGGAAAACTGGTCTCGAACCTACTTGGGTCACCAAACAATCCTTGTTCATCTCCTCTAGGTCTGTAGGGTGCCGACACTTTTTGGGGTCATCCCTTTTCCCTTATGCATCCAGAGAGTGCCCTACTCATCTATCTTTTGGGTCTCATGAGTTCATGAAGGTGATCAATCTCCTAACCCATGGCCCTCAGACAATGATAGTTGTTACCTCCCGACCCTATGGTCATGTGTAACTAGGGAATTAGGCAACTCCTACTTCCATCGGTCTTATCCCTACCTGACATGGATAGACTTAGGATTCTAACATAGTACATGTTCAACTTAGAACCCTACCCAAACCTTCATCATCTCTCTCTGCATTCTCGACTGACTTTCACCCCTTCTTAGGGGGGTCATGGCAACCTACCCACCTTGGTCAGGCCCCATACCAGTTATCTTCATGGTAACACCTCTATATGCACTTAGAGATGGTTATCTATGAGTCTACAAGTTCATTCTCATTCCATGTACTTTTCACTTAGCTTCTCAAGATCCTATGAAACTTCTTTAGGTTACCTCAAAACCAGCAAAACGGGTATACACCCTACCAAAGGGTCCCTCTCCTAGGATGGGAGGAAGCTACACCTTGATAACAAAGGTCACAAGCGTCCTTAGGGTTTACATTCACATGAGCATGCTTAATCCAGCAACTACTAAGGCACAAGCGTACCTACTAAACCATGCTAGGTCACACTTGTTCTCATCCTCAACATTAGACCAACTTAGTTGTGAGGGGTTCATCACACATACCTTTAACTTAAGGGGTTTCCGTTACCTATGAGGAGTATCATGCTCGAAACTGTAGAGGCTCAAATCTCATCATGATCATCGGATACACTACTTCCCCTCTTAGGCCTAGGAACTCCTTTGGGTATCCAACTGCATGTTCAATCTCTTAACCACGAACCAAGCATGTCCAAGGTATGTCATGCACTCCCATGATCCTTTCATTCGAGAACCACCTCAGGGTTGAGTCCTCTTCAAGGACAACCAACTAGGTATAATGCCTCACAACTGGTTACTTAAACCTCCTCAGGGTCTAAGGCACTCTTTGTCTCATCTCAACAGGTAACCACTTATACCATAGGCACATAGGTACCATAAGCATCATTCTCTCTCTAAGGTTGGTTTCTCTATAGGAAACTAAGATATCATCAGCCTCCAGGGGTCAAGCATAAGGCAACCACTATCATCCACTTAGGTCGCATCTTCCTCGACTCCCCACTATTCCTCATGTCTCAGAATCTAAGCCTCTAACCTTCTTTCTTGGGTCTATCTTTCTCTCTCTGGATCTAACTCCACATCCAGCCTTACCACTAGAGGTCCTCTCTCCATGAAGTTGGATCAAGCTCACAAGCATGCCCCACCTGAGTGAAGCCTATGCTCGCGCTTATATTTACTCAAGATCATCCAATCCCCTTATGCTTATCTCATAAGCCATCCATCATGATCCCTTGTCTAGGGTTTCATCCTACTGTCAACACTACTGACGTACTCTGGGTGCAAGCTATATCCTACTTGCAACAACCCATAAGGTTTCTATAGGTTCTTCTCTAACCTCATCCATGTAGGAGCTATCCTTCGCTCAAAAATGCACGACCCTTCCCAGGGTTGGGTTGCCAAAGGTACTCGGTCATCAACTTCTCATGGTTCATATGGCATCCAAGGCATGTTTATCACGACATCTAACTCATCATGTCATCTCTCTCTCTAACCTTCACTTAGGGTTAGGGTTAACATCCTCCTCAAAGGATTTTCTAGGTCCCTATATTTAAGGGAGATCTCTACCTCCATGACTAACTCTCTCTCTTCTCATCCTCTAGATAAGAAGGTCTAGCATCAGGTCCCCCCTGAGGGAAACGACAACTCGTGTCATACGACTGAAGCATGTATCTATTCCTTTATGCTTACTCTATTCAGCTTATGTCCATGACATCTTATTTACATGCTTTTTATTAATTTGGTGGAGGATTACTTAGACCTTATTAACCTTACCCATACCTCAAGAGGGTGAGGAGAAGATAGGAAACCATAATCCTTAAGGTCCTTAAAAGAATTTGAGTTGAGAAGGGATGAACAAGATGAGAGAGTCCTCATACCCTAAGACTTTGGCCAGGTAGTCACACAGATCCGGGAGTCCTCGTATTTCGACTAGCGGTGCGGAGGAAAATATTGCCAGCCCCCTGTCGTGATCCTTTTCTAGACACATCTGTCTTTCGGATAATCATCTAATAACTCCCTTGGGTTCTACAAAATATGTAAAATGCAATAATTATTAAAGATTAATTGAGGAACCTATGCTCTGATACCAATTGTAACGACCCCACCTCCCAGTAACCCCCAATTAAGGGAGACCCGGAGGTCAGAGTCGTTATTCAATTAACAGGATCAAAGGTTGAACAAATAATCAATAATAATTATGAAATTCTACTAACTAACTGGAATTTGGTATAAAATTAAAACTTTGCTTACCTTTGAAAACTTTGGAAATCTATCTATCCAGAGCTTGAATTATTCTATCTAATCCTCCTTGAACTTTACTTCTCATTTCCACAATGTGTCACTTTACTATTTGTTCTTTCAATTGTTGTTCCTAAAACGCCGACAAACAAAATGTCAGTCAGTATATTGAAATATACTGGTATGTGGTAACAACCAAAAATGTGCACATAAGTATAACAATCTAATTATCACAATCAAGTTAATTAACAAGACAATTTACACTTTTTAGCATGACATTCTCCACCGCTTTTGCCCTAACCCTGGCATACCCACCTTAGGGTTCCCTTTGCCAATGACTTAAGGCCACCTTCTCAATCCCGAGCTTGGTGCCTGGGGGTCACCACTCATGGTTCCCACTTAGCCATGTAATATCATAGGCCACCTTCTCATTCCCGAGCTTCGTGCCTGGGGGTCACCACTCAAGGTGTCCATTGGTCTACCCATCTGGGCATGACCTTTGGCATCATCCATCAGGGTGGCATGTAAGTGTGAGAATCCATACTTCTATTATTAATGTGATAATCATAGTGACTTTATAGTTTGCAAGTATGAACATCCAAACTGATAATTTGCATTCAATGCGATTAACCATCCGGAAAATCCTCGAGAAACTAAGGTGATTATTCATAATTAGCCACATACCTGATCTGACGATTTGAATAGAAATATCCATGCAAATAAGAATCCAAGCAAGCAAACATTTTCAACAAGATCCTGAAATAATCACGTAATCCCCTTTTTATTATTTATGTCATCAAGATCCATTAAACCTAGCTCGCTTCTTAGGATTTCTAACTCACTCTTAGAGTTTCTATTGCAATTAGGGTTTCCTTTCATCTTTCACTATTTTAAACCCTAATTATGCACAAAAGATATTAAGGTTATCCCTTAACAACATTTAACCTTATTTTCGAATTAAAGGCATCATTATCCATCAATTAAACCCATTAAACTTATTTTACATTATAACTGTCATTTTTATCCTTTTAATCCATGACAAGATCATTATACTTATTTATCATCAATTTATAGTTCATTATGGTCCATATCACATATGAACCTGATATGTCATTAATTCCACTTTTTATTCATGAAAAAAACCCTAATTACTACATTTAGGGTATTTATCCACAAATTAGGAACTTTAATGCTTGAAATAGCTTTTAATCATGAAAACTTAGCTCTATACATGAAATCAAATAATTAAAGCCATTAGTAGTCCTAATTACCAACATTAGGGTTTCAAGGCCCATTAAAACATATTTATGCACAAGAAACTCTAAATTAACTAATTATGTGCAAGGTTCATCCTTTTTGTTCCTAATGTTCCTTTTTATCCTTAATAGGCTAATATCAACTTTAATCATTAATTAAACCCTACTAATCACATTAATCATATCAAAATAGGGTTCTTTAATCATCATTACATTAAAGTTAATAACTTTTATTACTTTTTGAATTGCAAGAGGAATCAAGCTTCAATTATATTTTTCCTCTCGTTTTTATGAGCAAAATACATATATTATTCGTACCCATGCGAGCTACCGATTATTAGATATGAATTTTGCAAAAATACTTACTTTAGGCCAATCCAGGAGCGCCACGTGGCCGTTTCCATGCAATGCGCATTGGTTTGCAAATAGAGTTGATCGACCGTGTTGCCCTTGTTTAGTTTGTTGGTTCTTTAGCCCACGGAGGGGACATCGGTCCAATGCCTCTTTGCCCTTCTTCTTCCTCGTGAACCCAGCGACGCTGCTAGGGTAGAGGTCTGCTGATGCGTTGCCTCCCCTCCCTGGTACTCGAGAAGCGCCGCAGAAGGTCTCCTTACTTCCGTCGACCTCCACCGCACCCACGGGGGCCTTTGTTCATGGACGGAGTGTCTAGGTTCAGACCTGCTGCCGGTTCTCATCGGCCGATCATGCAGGTGGGGGTACAAGCGGCTGGGCGACAAGACGATGTACATGGGCATCTCCTTTGTTGCCGTACTGACTGGAAGGGTGTTCTCTCACTCCGCGAACCTAGTTCCATTACTAGTTGTTTCCCAGAACTCACTTTGTTCCTCACATTTATGATCAAGAAGGAAGCAAGGTTGGGAGAGAACTGGGTACTGCCTCAGATCCCTCCAATCTCGGCACCCCTTAATCTAGACTTTATATAGGTTGAGATAGCAAGGAAGGTGTGAGGGCGTGGTTGGGTTTACAGCCCTCAGTTCCATTGGGAAAAGGAAAGATTCTTCCCAAAGAGGTATCTATGCTTGGAAATAAACTAATTTCGAAAATATGCTTGAACTTCTCTCTTGAGAACATACTTTCCTTAACAAGCAATGAGGGAAACCGTTCCCATCTTTTAACTTTCTTTTACCAAATAAAACAAATTACATACCAAAGATTAAATGGTCTGAATATGTCCTTTTATCATATTCCTTACACATTCTTCTTACTTTCTATTATTGGTATATTCTCTTTCCTCTTTCTTCATTGGGGCTTCTTGGACCCCAAGAAACTCTAATATTTTGAAATTACTTTTTATTGGATACTCATTATCCTTCTAGATGCATCTACATGCATTATTCTACATTATCTTGTTTATTTCTTACTAAAATAGCTCTTTTTGAGAATCTCTCTTTATTTCTCTTTTATTTTCCTCATTAATATTCATTTTATCATTAGGAATCCTTGGAATATGAAATTCCACTAAGGATAATTCAATTATACCTCTTTTCACTTGTTTTCCACATTTTACCATTGTTTTCAATTTCTTTCTAATTAAAGAAATACTTTATTAATCTTTTCTTTTCTTATTGCTTTTCTTTGCAACCTTGGACTCCTTGGAACCCAAGGAACCCATGTGGCACGAAATCCACCTTTGGATTAAGTTCTTTACCTTCTAGAGGTTTCCACATCTTTCTTTTCTCAAATATTCAATTATTCATTTACTAATTGAATTTTCTTGTTATTCGGGCCCAATAGCCAATAAAGCCCACAAAACAATCATCAAGGCTATTGTAAATGAAATCCATTTATTCAAAATAGATTGTTTGTTCAAATATCTTTAATATGAGAAATTACATTTCTCACCAAAAGAACCCAAAAATTGGGGTTGTAACACATCTTCTTACCATACATCCACAAAAAATAAAGTTTATAGCCACAAAATGTGTCAAAATCTAAGATCAGGGTGAGACACTTGCTCACACTTGTGTTCCACTTCTTCCATACCCCTTATTATTTAATAGGAGTGTACTGAAAAAGAAAAGATTCCAATTTGAACAACAAATTGTTAATCATACGTCCTAGAAAAGTGATGCTATCGGTTATCCTATGTTTGTGTTGTATTCTAAGTTCTGAAAACTGAGGAAGGATTTATCAGAATGGAACAAGATTGTTTTTGGTTGCCTATCTGAGTGAGATAAGCTACTAGAAAAAGGTTTCTATTGATCTCCAGTGTCTTCTTGACAAAGACCCAATTAATGCTAACTTGAAATCCCAACTTAATGACAATAGGAAGGATACTATTGAAGCTCGTATCAATTAAGAGTCCTTATTTTTCTAGACATCAAGGATTCAATGGATTCATGAAGGTGATTTGAACTCAAGATTCTTTCATTCCTCTATCAAAACTCTAAGGCACATGAATCACATTAAATCTATGGAAATTGGTGGAGTTCTTAATAGTAATTATGATGATATTAGGAACTACATATATGACTTTTATAGTGACCTTTTCAACCAGAAATTTGTTGTGAATGTGAATGATATTGAAAAGTTGGACTTTCCTTTTATTTCTGTTAATCATAAAAACTTACTAGACAAATTTGTTTCTGAAGAAGAGATTTAACTTGTCATTGATGACCTTAATATTGATAAATGCCCTGGGCTGGATGGCTTATGTTACAACCCCAATTTTCAAGTTCTTTTGGCGAGAAATGTAATTTTTCCTATTAAAGATATATGAACACATAATGATGTGATTTGATTGGAATATATGAATTTCATTTACAATAGCCTTTTTGGTTGCTTTGTAGGCTTTATTGGCTATTGAACCCAATAATAAGAAAAATAAAATAAAAGAAAAAGGAATTATTTAGTAAAAGGAATAATTAAGGAAAAGAGAAAAGATAGAGGTAGAAGCCTCTAGAAGGCTAAGAGGTAGCCTCCTAAAAAGTAAATTTCATGCCTTAGGATTTCCTGAGGACCAAGGAGTCCAAGATACCAAGATAATGGCAAAAGAAAGAAGAAATACCACTTAAATTATTTTTTTAAAGAATAACTTGCAAATGAATAAATGGAGTTATTCCTTTTGAGTTTTGGCTTTAAACTTGGAATATATGTATTAAGTCTTTATAGACTTTCCCTTAAAATTTGGGGTTAATTGGATGAGTGGTTTGGGAGATATGGATTTTACAAAAATCCATAAAGTATGGACAATACAAGATGAAAATATTAATTGTCACAATTTTTGATTTCTACTGGGACTATTATTTGCTAATGTGCATGGCACGATAGACATTGATCTAAGATCTGATGATGTTTGCATCGTCACCCAGCTCGGGCCATCTAAGGAAAGTAGTAGAGATTTCCAAGGGGATTTTCTCACGATTTAATGCATAGACAAACTCAAAAACCTTTCCTTTATATTCGAGAGACCAGGGAGCACCCACCTACCCTAGGTTTTACCTAGTTTGGGGATCTCTAGACAATTCACCCAAGTCCCCAACCTAGAGCTAACCCCACCGCCATGGAAGGGTATATATATGGGGTCCTAGACTCCCTGCGAGACCACCGATTAATCCCAAAGCTTCGTCCGACTCCTGCGATCATTTTCCCCAAACTAATTTTGCCTCGTATGATGATCTTCACTGCCGCCCTGGCCTAGCAGCTCGCCAGAAAAAACCTTCCTCGTCCTGACATTCTGACGCACCCCTGGAGGAATTGGGAGTGTGGGCTAATCCAACGGTGTCTGGAGAAGGTGGACACACTGTCACCTTGAGGTTTGGAGGACAAGAGCTCGAAGTCAACGGTCTGATTGACCAGGCTGGGCTTTGCTCATGCGGAAGACAAAGATCACGAGGTTGAAGACAACCTCGACAGGCAATTACACCTTTGCCCTTGTATGGGCAGTGAAGAGGTAAGGGAAAAGTGGCCTTCTGTTTCTTTTAATCACGAGTTAGGGCACACGATCATGGGCCGTTGGATCCCGCATGGTCCAATGGACCACGGATCGAACGGATAAAGGATTTTAACAATTTCATAATATTTTAGAAAATCCAGAAAAATGATTTTCTTTGCAAAAATCATAACTATTGCTAGGAAGCTCCGATAATAAACTTGATATATGAAAATTTATCAGAAAAATATGAGTATGATAAAAATTGTTCGAGAACCTGATTTCGTTTCTAATTGCAAAAGTATGTTAAGTTGATGAAAAGTGCATTAAAATTGGGTTAAAAACCCTAATTGAGATTAATGATTAAATTGATGATGCTTAATGGGTTAATTCAAGTAATACTAACATGTTGAATGATAATGATACATTTGAATCTGATTTAGATGAGAAATTGCATGTTTTAGGGATATAAACCAAGAATATATGATAATGAATCTAGAAACCCTAATTTAGGGTAAAAGAAGATATGTTTATGTCTAAATCAAAATACATGGAAATATGTGGATAATTGCCAATCCTAAGCCTGTTAGGAGAGATAGGACATGATAATTAGGGTTTATAAGTTGTTTTGCTTAATTAGAGTTTGTAGTAATAAAAGTGATGGCAAAACCCTAATTGCAAGTGAAACCCTAAAAAGAAGTGGAAACCCTAAGGAGCAAGTTAGATTGGATAGATCTGGATAACATGAGTAGTAAAAGTAAATTGTATGCTTATTTCAGGATCTTGTTGTATGCTTTCTTAGATTTCCCTACTTGGTTGGAATATTTCTATCTCAAATCAACAACACAGGTATGTGGTTATTTATGAGTAATCGATCTAGTTTCACAGAGTTTTCTCGAACGTTTGATTGAACTGGATGCAACCTAAATTGTTGAATGTTTATTTATGCAATCCTTTAAAGTCACTATGACTATCACAATTAAGTATATATGTGCATTCTCAAACCTACATGACACCCTGATGTATGATGCATGACCAAGCCCCAGAGGGAAGGTCTAATTGGTCAAGCCCCAGAGGGAATACCATTGGGCACCATGAGAGGTGACCCCAGGCACCAAGCTCAGGATGGAGAAGGTGGCCTTATGACCATGACACCATGAGGGTGACCCCAGGCACCAAGCTTAGGATGGAGAAGGTGGCCTTATGTCTCTTGCAAGGACAAAACCCTAAGAGAGGGTAATCCATGGTTTAGGGCAAAAGTGGTTGAGAATGTCACATTGAAAACGTAACTTGGATTGTTAATAACTTATTTGTGATAATTAGGTTGTTAGAAATTTTTTGTGAAATTTTGGTTGTCCCCACATACCGCCATATTAATTTATGCTGACCGACGTTTAGTTTGTCTTCGTTTTAGGTAAAAACTTAAAAAAGACAAATAGAAAATTGACACATTATGAAGATATGAATTAAAGTCTAAGGAGGATTAGTTAGAATAGACTCCATATGTGGATAGAAGTCTAGAAATCCGAAATTTCAAAGAGGTATGCAAAGTTTTATTTTATTCCAGTTTTTCAGTATAGTTTTGGTAGAATTTAATAGTTATTTTTTATTAAATGTTAAACCATGGATCCTGAGTTTTTGGGATAGCGGCTCTGACCTTTTGGTCTCCCTTGATTGGGGGTTATCAGGAGGTGGGGTCGTTACATTTGGTATCAGAGCAATGGTTTTCCACTTAATCTCTAATAATTATTAAATTTTACAAACTCTTTAGATCCCAAGGGAGTCATTAGAGGATTTTCCAAAGATGGAGGTGTCTAGAAAAGGATCACGGTCTAGGGGCTGGCAATATTTTCCTCCACCCTGCTAGTTGGTCACGAGGACTCCCGGTGTAGTTTGACTGCCTGGCCAATGTTTGAGGTTCCGACTCGAAATAAGATACCTTTAGGACTCTCTCATCTAATTTTGTCCCTTCTCAACCCTAATTCAATTAAGATTCTAAGGTTTAGGGTTTTTCTCTCTCTTACTCACCCTCTTGAGGTCAGGGTATGTATGATAAGATTAAGGAATCATCTACCAAATCAATGAAAAAGAATGTAAATAAGATGTCATGGACATAAGATAATAGTTTATGTGTAAACTAATGATAGTTACCTATTTAGGCTGCATGACATGTGTTGTCGTTCCCTCAGGTGAGAGATGAGGTTAGAGCTTCTTGTCAGGATGATGAGTAGCAAGTTAGCCTTGGAGGCAGAGGCCTCCAGGAAGAGGTAGAGACCTGGCACATCCTCTAAGGATGATGCTAACCCTAGACCCTAAGTGGTTGTTAGAGAGATATGACATGATGAGGTAGATATCATGGTCGACCATATATGTGGGTTGACATGCTTTTTGGTTTTGAATACCTATGAGAAGTATGAGCTATGTGAGGTTGGTTGACCTAGTTCCTTTTGGGCAACCCAACCTGGGAAGGGTCGTGCATGTTAGGGTGAAGGATAACTCCTTCATTGATGAGGTTAGTGATGACCATATAGAGACCCTATGGGGTTATATGAGCATGGAAGAGCATGTACCTATGTAAGAGAGTATGGAAGCCGTGTTGGTAGTAGGTTGAGACCTAGGCCGGAGGGGCATGTCAGATAGCTTGTGAGATAGGAATCTAGAGCTTTGGATGATCTTTGATCAATCATAGGTTTCACCCATGTAGGTGTATGCATAAGAGTTTGATCCACCTTCTTACAGAGAAAACATCTAGTGGTAAGGTCAGTTATAGGGTTAGCTCTAGAGAGAGAGAGCAAGATCTGAGCAAGAAGGTTGGAAGCTTAGACTCTGGGATATAAGGAACCATGAGAAGTCGAGTATGTTTTGACCTAGAATGGATGACCTAAGTGGATGGTTGTGGTTGTTTCACACATGATCCTTGGAGACTCATCGTACCTTGGATGCCTTTAGAGGAACCAAACCCTAGAATAAGAAGAGGCTTCCTGAACCAATTTACAGAAGATGTAGGTGCCTACCTTACCTTATAGGTGTAGAAAGGAGAATTCCTTAGATCGAGGAGGTATGATATCAGGTTGTGAGGCCTCGTACCTAGTTGGTCGTCCTGGTGTAGGGCTATGAGGTATTGTTCACATGGAAGGATAGTAGGAAGTGCATGTTATCACTTGTACATGATTAGGTCATGGTTGAAAAGCTGAGTATGCAGATAGACAGTTAAGGTATAAGAAGTGAATTAAGGGGTCCTAGACCTAAGAGGGGAAGTAGTAGTACCAGGTGCACATGATGCTCATGAAGATGTTTGAGTTCATGTGATTTCAAGCATGGCACCCCCTCAGGTCTAGAGGAAAAGGAAACCCATTGGACTAAGGTACATATTTGATGAAACCCTCACACATGTTGGTGACATATGTATGAGTTTGGCCAACTTTGAGGAATAAGGAACAAGTAGGACCTACCAAGGAACCCAGAGTGTCTTATAGGTTGCCTTCCTGCTAGCTACATGTATAGGTAGCATAATAGGGCTATGCACATGATGATGTAAACCTTAGAATAAGGGATGTTTGTGACCTTTGCTGCTATCAAGGGATGATGTGTTGTACGTTTCAACTTAGTTTGGAAAAGTGTACTGACGATGTGTGATGCACCATCTCTACTCTTGGAACGGGATGAACTTTGTATTTGGACTGCAACCAAATGCTTATTTCCTCTCATTATGGGGGTGAGAGATAGGGAAATACGCACGCCATACACTAAGGATAAAGACGATTTGAGTTGAGACATTGCTATGATGTTTGAGGATAGAGAAAGTATCATACCTTTTAGAAAGTACCTGGAATGGATGGTTTACAAACATGAGAAGAACTAAGATAGTCATCATGAGGACGTTCTCATCAAGGGCAGTATGGAATTTATGAGTCATATAAGTTTGAGTTTGATAACCTAGATGATGAGATTGGAGTTTTCTTGGCTCAGTTAGACCTAAATCCGAGATGAGGATGATAAGTGGAATATATGAAGGTTTATGTCTTCACCATTACCTAGCACAAGGATGTAAGATGGTAATGGATGCTCTTTATTGAGACACAATTGTCTAGTTTATCCAGTAGAGAGGCTAGAAGAGATAGTTAGATGAACCCTAAGTTTGTGAGATATGTTTGGTTAACACTCAGATACAACGAGATCCGTTGGTCAAGTTGGTGGTTTCTTAGTTAGCCATCCTAGAGCATGATGATATACAAAGATGGTTGTAAGAACCTCTGCTACACTTCTCGGGAAGGAAGGTGATGGAAACCATGAGTAGAGTGTTTTAGGGTTTTGAGAAGTCACCTTGAGGAATCATGACTAGTAGAGGCTCATGATTTTAAGTACACTGTAGTACTACCAAGATGGTTAAAGTTACAATAGTACTTTGCATACCCGAGGTGAAGAGTACAAAGAGTTGTAAATGTGGATTTCCGCCTTGCATGTCAAG
This sequence comes from Alisma plantago-aquatica, assembly GCA_963693085.1. Lineage (NCBI taxonomy): Eukaryota > Viridiplantae > Streptophyta > Magnoliopsida > Alismatales > Alismataceae > Alisma > Alisma plantago-aquatica. Next base: position 27,009,217 of record OY856413.1, on the reverse strand, counting down.
AGGTGAAGGCCGAACACCAGTAACCCAGTGAGTTTCTATGGAGAATGAAGAGTCCCCGAGAGAGAATGAGAGTGGATCACCATGCATGGACATTGTGGTGAGTCTCCCTTGGACTAAGAGAGGTCAGGATGCAATATGGGTTATGGTAAATTGCCTTACCAAGTTGACCTAACCCCTGGCCTAGGAGAGAGTGTTGTCAATGGGATAGATCAAGTTGAACTGTATGCATGAGAGAGAGGTAGTTCAACTATAGCATGATCCGAGTTTAACTTTTGGAGCATGACCTCAAGTTCACTCGATGCTAGATTGAAGTTTAGTACCGCACATCACCCCTTGCTGATAGATAATCAATAAAGTATGATCCAGACTAAAGGGTATGATGAGAGCGTGTGTGCTTGTTTAGGGTGATACATGGGAGCATTTCCTGCCCTAAGAGAGTTTTCTTATGATGATAGCCACCATATCTAGTATGGGGATGTAAGAAGCTCTGTATGGGATTATGTGCCAGTCATCGCTTCATTAGGATGATGTCGGTGAAAGGACCATGTGAAGGTTAGATAGACCACAGTGTGTGCAGATGAAGTCGCTTTGATCGTGTGATGGCTGAGAAGCCCAGGGGCGACATGAGTCATGAGCTAATGAAAAGAAGACTGACATGCAATTCACTGTGGGAGAATATGTGTTACGAAAAACTGACCCCTCTAAGCTATAGATAAAGATGAGTCCTCGATATATGGGTCCATTTGGGATGGATTGGTGGAGATGGTTATGTGTAGCCTTACCCCTCATGATAACATGATCTATGATGTGTTCCATGAGTCTGATCTAGAGCACTATGTGAGGTACCCAAGCCATGTGTTGAGCCATTAACCTATTAAGCTTCAAAGGAGGTTGAGATGTCCTAAGTCACCTACGAGGGTACGAGATACCCAAGTGAGAGAGAAATCAGATATAAGAATATAAGATGATGAAGGTTCTTGGGAAGAACTATGGGAAGGGTGAAGCCACACGGGAGCCATGATGGACATGAGAAAGTCTTATCATGTTTGTTTGTATGCTTGGTGGATTTTGAGGGGAAAATTCCTATAAGAGGGGAAGGATGTTATAACCCCAATTTTCAGGTTGTTTTGGTGAGAAATGTAATTTTTCCTATTAAAGATATATGAACAAATAATGATGTGATTTGATTGGAATATATGAATTTAGTTTACAATAGCCTTGTTGGTTGCTTTGTGGGCTTTATTTGCTATTGAGCCCAATAATAAGAAAAAGAAAATAAAAGAAAAAGGAATTATTTAATAAAAGGAATAAGTAAGGAAAAGAGAAAAGATAGAGGTAGAAGCCTCTAGAAGGCTAAGAGGTAGCCTCCCAAAAAGTAAATTTCGTTCCTTAGGATTTCTTGAGGACCAAGGAGTCCAAGATACCAAGATAATGGAAAAAGAAAGAGGAAATACCACTTAATTTTTTTTAAAGATTAACTTGCAAATGAAGAAAAGGAGTTATTCCTTTTGAGTTTCGGCTTCAAACTTGGAATATAGGTAGATTAAGTCCTTATAGACTTTCATTTAAAATTTGGGGTTAATTTGATGAGTGGTTTGGGAGATATGGATTTTACAAATATCCATAAAGTGTGGACAATAAAAGAGGAAAGTATTAAATGTCATGATTTTTTATTTCTACTGGGATTATTATTTTCTAATGCACGTGGCATGACAGGCGTTGATCTAAGATCCGACGACATCTTCATCATCACCCACCTCGGGCCATATATGGAAAGTAGCAGAGATTTCCAAGGGGATTTTCTCACGATTGAATGCATAGACAAACTCAGAAACCTTTCCTTTAGATTCGGGAGACCAGGGAGCACCCACCTACCCTAGGTTTTACCTAGTTTGGGGATCTCCAGAAGATTCGCCTAAGTTCCCAACCTAGACCTAGCCTCGCCGCCATGGGAGGGTATATATATGGGGTCCTAGACTCCCTACAAGACCACCGATTACTCCCAAAGCTTCGGCCGGCTCCTGCGATCATTTTCTCCAAACCAATTTCACCTCGTACGATGATCTTCACTACCTCCCTGGCCTAGCAACTTGCCGAAAAACACATTCCTCATCCCGACATTCTGACGTACCCTCAGAGGAATTGGGAGTGTGGGCTAATCCGACGGTGTCTGGAGAAGGTGGACGTGCTGTCACCTTGAGGTTTGGAGGATAAGAGCCTGAATTCAATGGTCTGGTTGACCAAGCTGGGATTTGCTCACGTGGAAGACAAAGATCGCGAGGTTGAAGACAACCTCAATGGCAATTACACCTTTGCCCTTGTACGGGCAGTGAAGAGGTAAGAGAAAAGTGGCCTTTTTTTTCTTTTCATCGCGAGTTAGGGTGCAAGATCGTGGGCCGTTGGATCCCGCTTGGTCCAGCAGACCATGGATCGAACGGCTAAAGGATTTTAATAATTTCATAATATGTTAGAAAATCTAGAAAAATGATTTTCTTTGTAGAAATCATAACTATTGCTAGGAAGCTCCGATGAATAAACTTTATATATGAAAATTTATTAGAAAAATATGAGGAACATGATAAAAGTAGTTTGAGAACCTAATTTCGTTCCTAATTGCAAAAGTATGTTAAGTTGATGAAAAGTGCATTAAAATTGGGTTAAAAATCCTAATTGAGATTAATTATTAAATCTATGATGCTTAATGGGTTAACTCGAGTAATACTAACCTGTTGAATGATAATGATAGATTCAAATCTGATTGAGATGAGAAATTGCATGTTTTAGGGTTATAAACCAAGAATATATGATAATGAATCTAGAAACCCTAATTTAGGGTAAAAGAAGAGATGTTTATTTCTAAATCAAAATACATGGAAATATTTGGATAATTGCTGATCCTAAGCCTGTTAGGAGAGATAGGACATGATAATTAGGGTTTATAAGTAGTTTTTCTTAATTATGGTTTGTAGCAATAAAAGTGATGGCAAAACCCTAATTGCAAGTGAAACCCTAAAAAGAAGTGGAAACCCTAAGGAGCAAGTTAGATTGGATAGATCTTGATAACATGAGTAGTAAAATGAAATTGTATGCTTATTTCAGGATCTTGTTGTGTTCTTTCTTGTTTGCTTGGATTTCCCTACTTGGTTGGAATATTTCCATCTCAAATCAGCATCACATGTATGTGGTTATTTATGAGTAATCGATCTAGTTTGACATAGTTTTCTCGAACGTTTGATTGAACTGGATGCAACCTAAAATGTTGAATGTTTATTTATGCAATCCTTTAAAGTCACTATGACTATCACAATTAAGTATATATGAGCATTCTCGGACCTACATGCCACCCTGATGTATGATGCATGACCAAGCCCCAGAGGGAAGGTCTAATTGGTCAAGCCCTAGAGGGAAGACCATTGGGCACCATAAGAGGTGACCCCAGGCACCAAGCTCAGGAGGGAGAAGGTGGTATTATGATCCTTGCAAGACCATTGGGAACAATGAGGGGTGACCCCAGGAACCAAGCTCAGGATGGAGAAGGTAGCCTTATGTCTCTTGCAAGGGCAAAACCCTAAGAGAGGGTAATCTAGGGTTTAGGGAAAAAGCAGTTGAGAATGTCACATTGACAATGTAACTTGGATTGTTAATAACTTATTTGTGATAATTAGGTTGTTAGAAATTATTTGTGAAATTTTGGTTGTCCCCACATACCGGCATATTCATTTATGTTGATCGACATTTTGTTTTTCAGCATTTTAGATACAAACTTAAAAAGGACAAATAGTAAATTGATACATTGTGAAGATATGAATTAAAGTGTAAGGAGGATTAGTTAGAATAGACTCCATCTGTTGATAGAAGTCTAGAAATCTAAAATTTTAAAGAGGTATGCAAAGTTTTATTTTATTCCAGCTTTTCAGTATAGTTTTGGTAGAATTTAATAGTTATTTTTTATTAAATGTTAAACCATTGATCTTGAGTTATTGGGATAGCAGCTCTGACCTTTTGGTCTTCCTTGATTGGGGGTTACCAGGAGGCGGGGTCATTACAACTTTAGTGACAAATTTTTCAAAGCTAGATGGAGCATTATTGAATCTGATGTCATTGTTGTTGATTTTGACTTTTTAAGATCTGAAAGGCTTCTCAAGGAAGATAATTGTACCTTCATTACCCTTATTCATAAAGTGATGACTCTCATCTGATTAAAAATTAAAGGTCAATTGCCTTGTGCAATGTGGTCTACAAAATTATCTTGATGGTCCTAATTAACAACCTACAAAGTGTCCTTCCTTCTATTATTAGTTGTAACTAATGTGCATTTGTGAGAGGGCAAAGTATTCATGATGTGATTCTTCTCTATAATGAGTTTATCCAAGATTTCAATAAGAAAGGAGGAAAAGGGAGAATGTGTGTTAAGGTTGATCTCACTAAAGCCTATGATACTTTTCACTGGGCGACTCTTTTCAAGATTTTGGGCTTGATGCACTTTCCTATTAAATGGATTATCTGCATCAGGGAGATCTTCAACACAACATCTTAATGAAATTCTCTTGAATGGTGATCCTATTGCATCCTTCAAGCCTTTGAATGGGATTAGGCATGGGGATCCCCTAGATCCGTACATATTCACTATTGTTATGCAATCTTTCACACAACTTATCAATAAAGAAGTGAAGGATGGATGTTTGAAGCCTTTATGTGCCTCAAGGAATCTGAGTGTTTCTCATTTTGCTTTTTCTGAAGGTCTCATGGTTTTTATGGAAGCTGATATCAAGGGAGCTCACTCTCTCAGGAAATTTTTTGATAGATTGGTTGATATTACAGGTCTTAATATTAGTCAAGAAAAGAGCTTAGTTTTTTTTTCCAATATTAGTTCTGATGTTCTAGTAAACGTTGATATTTTGGGCATCCAGGCCACTTCTCTTCCTCAGAGATACATTGGTATTCCTCTTTTTATTGGAAAATTGTCTAAAAAGTGTTGTTTTCCCTTGATTGATAGAATGAAGAAAAGGTTAGATGGATGGAAGTCCAAGCAATTCTCTTTTGTAAGAATACTAGAACTCTGCAATTCTACTCGTGTTGCTATTGATAACTATTGATCCTCTTATTTCCCCCTTCCTAGTTCTATTTGTGATGAAATAGAGCGTACATATCAGAAATATCTTATGGGGACAGAGTGACGGAAGGAATAACCTCCATCTTTTCAAGTGGGAGAATGTTACCAAAATGAAGGCTGAAGGTGGACTGACTATCAAGAGAGTTAGAGATGTTTGCAAGGCAGCTATTCTTGTATATATTTTGAGAGTTTCCTCAAAGAAAGACAATATTTGGATCAAACGGATCCATGAGCAATACCTTTTAAAGAGTTTTATGTGGAACATTGATATCTTACGTCACCTTTCTTGGTATTTTATCCAAATTATTAGACAACTTGATGATTTCCAATCTTTGATCAGTTACAAAATTGGTGATGGAGAGAAAACCTAGCTTTGACTTGATCCATGTGTCCCTGATAACAATTTTCTTAAAGACTATATTGGGGAGAAGGGGATTATTAGGTCTGGCCTCCTATTTGCTAGCAAGGTCAGTTCTATCATTTGTTGCACCAAGTGGAAGTCTGACTCCTCTAAACTGTGTGGTGTTCTGAACATATTTATTAATAATATTCCACCTTCTATTAGGGGTAAGGATAGAAACCAAGTTTTAAGTGAGACCAAAGTCAATAAAAGGTTAATATGGCTTCATATCAGGAGAAAAAGTGTTGAAGATTGTATGTTTTCTTAGATTTGGAAGTTTAAAGGTCCCAAGATATTCCATACTACTACTTGGAAAGTAGGACATGGCAGATTTCCTACTATAGATTATACAAAGAGGAGAGGTTTCTCTACACCTTCCTTCTATTTTTTGTGAAAGAGTGATACTAAAAATGACTGACATATTATGTTTGAGTTCTCCTTCATTCCAGCTATTTGGAATCTAGCTTTTGATTGTTAGTGCATCCATGTTATCCTAAGGATTAGGCTGGATCTTAGCAAGTTGATCCTTAGGAAAGAACATCTTATGAGAATCTCGATTATGCATTATGTATGGCATGAGAGAAATTCAAGGGTTCATAACAACTAGAATATGGACGATGCCCTACTCTGGAGTCTAATTGAATCAACTTTGATGCAGCTACTTCCTTAGTTTCTTGTTGGTGTCTCATTGAAGATGGTGCTTTATGTTTCCTTTTTGGATGAGGGATCTTTGTCTCTCTATGATGCACAATTTTCCTCTATCTTATCCCTTTCTTTGATTGCCTATTACGTGAGTGTATAGCTAGCTTGGTGAGAACTCCTCTTGTAAGCACTTTTCATTTTTCCTCACACTTGCAAAAACTGCAAAAATAGCAATACAAGGTCTGAATTCACCATAAAATGTAGTTTCAAGTCAAATAAAGTAGAGATATACATTTTCCTTTTATACCCCCTTTCCTTCCATTTTCCACCCCGAGACACAATGAATGTCTAATATGTATGCACCCAGTGCTGGGTCAGATGTACTCTTGTTTTTCTATGGATTCACTTTATGTTCATGAAACTCTTAGACGTGCTTGGTATTGGGATAGTGAGGAAGAAATATTTTTGAGAAACAAAATCACAAATGAAGACTTGGATAGATGTCATGTGATCTTAAGAAGTTGGACATCTTGGCCACATTTGGTGGTAGGGAAATCTGCATGCTCTGATGTTGAGGAAATCATGTGGTTCAAATTATTCATTTAGTGAATGTGTTAGATTTTCATTTACATTTGGACAAGCAATGTTTAAGTGTATGGTTTTTATTGATGAACGCATATTCATCCCAATTTTAGTCACATTTTCATCCAATTTTGTAATTAAATATCTTAGTTTATCCTAGAAGTACCTTCATCAATTGTATTTGGATTTTGTGTCAACATTTAAGTATTTTAACAATTTTATTGACTCCCTTTGAAGATTTGGAGTTTAATCTCCTCATATCAGACATACCAGTGTGGCCTAGGGGGTCCCACTACCCTTTAATGGATGGGAACTGAGAGGGGGACACCTCTGACGAGGTTCAGGGAAGCACCCCATCTCGAAATAGATATTAGGCATGTTAAGAAGGAAGATACACTAAAAATTTGGCTCAAATCCACGATCAAACTCATATCTAACATCTCAAGTGACCAATGAATTGAGATACTACTCATTGCATTCTGATCGAGCTCCATGAAATTGACCTCATCAATCGACATTCTGATCAACCTTCTTGTTGAGATTTATTGATCGAGATCCACTAATTGATGCATATTGGTCAAGATCCACCAATTGACGTCTTCTAATCGACCTCAAGATATTAAATGCTAATGATCAAGATCCATTTTATTGATCTCTCAATCTAGATCCACCAATTCATGTACTCTTATTAAGGTCCACTTATAGATCAAATTGATCGCCCTTCGAATCAAGTTATAGAATCAAACTTTGATGATCAATCATCTATTTGATCTCTACTGATCGAATGGTTGGTGATCACCCATTTAGGTGTCGACCAAACCCAATCAAGATCCATTGCTCGACCTAAGGTGATTGACTTGCATGTGCCAACTGAAGACCCCGACACTTTGTCTTCCTTTAGCTAATTCATTCAATGTATGTGTCTCATCACATTCCATGGAGGTTGTTCACCATCCTCTCCACAACCTATAAATGGTAGGACCATTTCCTCCATTTGGGAGTATCTAGTGACATTGAGTCATGGTTGAACTTTACTCACTCCACTTTGCATCCTTCCACTACAATCTTGATTGGTCAACCTCAAAAGAACTCAACTGATCGTCCTCTGCTTCATGTTGTTTGATCAACCTCAAAAGAGACTCAACAGTTGACATGCACACTGCCTCACATGATTGACCTTGAAAGATATCGACCAATCGACCTCCTCCCCAACTCAATTGGCCAACCTTGGAAGAGATCGATCAGTCCACATACTCTCTATCTTGATATGTATCTTTTCGCCACCTATATCAATCGTACTTTAAAGAGATCTCAATCAACTATCATCCCAACAACTTGATTGATCACTCCATTCAACAATTAATCAATTTGTAATGCTACTGAGATCCACTCAAGATGAGCTTAAGAGACAAGACAAGCATCTACACATCACATCTACACATTTGTTTGTCTTTCTATTATAGCATTTTTTCTACATACATTGTTCATCCTTTATCTGCCATGAGAAGTGAATAGTCCCCATCATAGGGTATGAGGAGTAGCCCCACTACCTATTTTTTCTTTATTACATACATTTAAACTCATGTGAACATTGTTACATTGTGATCTATTGTTTATTTCTTATTTATGTGTTTGGATGACGTATAAGCACGTTTATTTGTAGATAAGTGTTGAGAACTGATGAATCCTCCAGATTCATCTGCACAGTCGCCAATTCTAGGGATTTTGTTCCTCATATTGACTGATTTACCCTCACTTTGGTTCACCTTGAGTGTTTCACTAACTCCTTGCAAATAATGTCTAAATGGTTCTAATCACTAGTTTATTCGATGCTATTCTCTCTTACACATTCTCCTTTCCCTCTGCAGATCACCACTAGTCGGTCTTGATCCATTAGGTTTCACCCATGCAGTCTTATGACCTTCATGCGGTCTTGGGACCGCATGGCCTTCATTCGGTCTTGGGACCGTATGACCTTCATGCGGTCTTGGGACCGTATGGCCTTCATTCGGTCTTGGGACCGTATGACCTTCATGTGGTCTTGGGACCGTATGGCCTTCATTCGGTCGTGGGACCGTATGGAGTCTTTGCAATTTTTTTTGTGTTTTCCTGTAAAGAGAAGTTAGTTTATTGGTATATCAACAATAAAGTAAAAAGTTAATGATTCTATCTAATTTATCTAAGAAAAAGTATGGAAAATTAAGGAGAACTAATAAGATAACATCACAAAATGGGAGGTTATCACCCCCCCTAACTTAGAGTCTAGCTTGTCCTCAAGTTAGATAGAGCTAAGGCATGCAGTGGCGAGGCGATTTTATTTAGTTAGGGTTTCCATGCTCTTGCTTCAATTCTAGACCAGAGATCTACCGAGGTCTTATTAGGGCTTCTTCTTACACTAACTCTTTCGGGTATCAAGAGTTGCGTGGATCTCAGGTTCCTTTCATATCACGAGTCTCGCATTGGGACCACCTTTCTTATTACGTGCATGCCATCGACTCTAATCAGTTTTATACTTCTTTTGAGAAACCTACCGGTAGCTAGAGTGGGTATGAGGGTTGGCTTAAAAAGGCTTATTGTGTAATTCCCCCTTCAAGTGGGGGAGGGTTTGTCCTATGCCTTTAGGGTCTCAGTACTGAGCACGACACATCTGCCTTCATGAGGGCAGCTGAATGTACCGGCCGACCGAGTCCTTTATCAGCCTTTTCATATATTAGGAGACCTTAGGATCTCACTACCGGGCACGCCACATCTGCCTTCGTGAGGGAAGCTGAATGTACCGGCCGGGTGAGATCTTTATTGGCTCTTCATATAGGTCCTTATGCGTGGCACAACTCTCATGTTTTTATTCAACACTCTGGCTTTTATTCGAAACTCACAGGCTTGGGAAGTGGGTTTTTGTTAGGATTTTTGATTGGGCGGCCAAGCCTCTTTTATTGAAAGAAGAAAACTTGTTCTTAGGGTTCCTGACATGCACTTTATTTTTATTTGGTGGTCCGCTTGCGAGATTTCTTGATTTTGGATTTCCCCTGATTTCCCTCTTGACCTTGAGAGTTTTTGGTTTGCTTTGGCCCTGAAGTTGACCTGTGAAGAGTCTGAGATAGAATTGAAGTAAAAGCATAAAAACCAATTGTGCATGTAATTTATAAATTCGCCATTCATTCCTATATGCTAATCTTGTTATTTATTCTTGAGGACTACTTTATCTCTAACTTAGCTAGGGGTGATTCTTTCCAGGATGAACGTTATACTTAAGAGTTATTTTATTGAAGAAATTACTGGAAAAAGTCTAAATATGAACAGAAAGTTTTGAAAATGATGTGCGGAAAAGTATGAGTTAAGGGAAGGAGTAGAGATAGAAGGGTTGAAGAAGAATGATACCTCACCCTTGTCCAGTGCACTCCCCCCCTAACTTATCACTCACTCTGTCCACAGAGTGTCAAAGTGATAGGTTGAGAAGTGCATGGACAAGGGCATTAGGCTTCTGTTAATCCTTTATTTGCCCCATGAGTTCTGAGTAAGGTGGCTGCGAGCTTTCCACGTAGTGCGTGGTAGTCCACTTCTGTCATGTCCTCTATAGGCTTGTGAAGGGCCACAATTGTATGCATCCAGAAGAGGACGTGGAAGCCGCAGTCGTTGGATTCTCTAATTTGCTGGGGGCACCTGTGGTAGAAGGCTGGTGGTTTGAAGTGATCTCTGTCATATGCCCGCGTGTGCTGACCCAAAAGATTGTGTAATTTGTCAGCACACTCCTTCGCTACCTCCTCCATTGGTGTCTTTGGAGTTGTAGTATATTCTTTCAGTTCAGGATCATACTGGCTGTCGGAACTGTTGTAGATTATTGTTGTTCCTTCAAGAAGATTAGTTGCCAGTAACATCCAGTGCTCTTGATGAAGGAAAGGTAGCATGATGAACTTCGGAGTTGTATGCTGGAGATAAGAGATGAGTGTCTCTTTTGTGCCGAAGTTCTTCAGCCCTAAAAGATCATCCTTCATGTAAGCGGACACCATGTAGACCGTGTGGTGATTCCGTGCGAGTAAGTATTGATAAGCAGTCATTACACTCACAGACATGGGACCTTTGATCGGGACGGTTTCACGGAGGGCATCTGCCATAACCAAGATATCCCTGTGAATATATACAAGCTCGTCCTTTTCGGCGTATAGCCGTGACATTATGAGTCGGAGCTCATTGTCAGAAAGACTTTTTCAAGCTTCCCGATCGAAATTTGGAAATGATGGTTCAATGGCAGATGGGGGCACCATATGTGGTGAGGATCTCTTGATGGTTACCCCGGATATCAGATCAACATCGCCTTTATCTGGAGCCATGTCGAAGGTGTAAGGGTTCCATTGACTTTGCTCGGTGACTTTGGGTGGCTACTTTTCTTTTGCCAACTCCGCTAGGGTTTGTCTGAATGGTCTCCTTTGCATATGTTGGATGGATGAAAAAAGATAACGAGGGACGTCATCTGGCGCCATAGTAGGGTCGTTGAAGAACCTTCTATCACAGATAAGCTCCATGGCGTAACGCCCTCGCAAGGAGTGGAAATCTTCGTTAATGAGATCGGTGAATGGGACTTGTTGGTTTAGCGCTAAGATGTGTCGTATAACGTAGAAAGCGCAGTCTCCCGATCCTTCAGTGGTTTGGACTTGTGAGTTGATTATTCTAAACCAGGGTTGACTCCAATCCTGGCAGAGAGAAGGGCATGCGGCCCATATGAGTTTTAGAAGCCGGAAAGGGATGCATCTTGCCTCCCCAGCTTCAGTGCTGACAAAGTTGATTATTCTGGCCTTTAGTTCACTAGCACAGAAGTTGTACACTTTTGCGTCTCTAGCTAAGGTGTCCACGATCATAAGTAGCCAGTGACCACAGACTTGAAATGGTACGGATATAAAACGTGGTCTTCTGGCCATTCCCCTATGCAACCGCCCAATGGATTTGTGTTGTAGTTCTTTGTATAGCAAGCACAAACCCAGAGCTGGTGAGGCATTTAGAACTGGTTGCTGTCTCTTGGGACTTCTATAAATTTCGATGGAATTGGCAAGAAGGGTGCGGAAGGTTGCCATCTTCACCTCAGACCGGGGTCGGAGGATGGAGCGGAAATCCTCACGTGTCAACTTGCGCTTGGTCTTTGTGTTTTGATAGATAACATCCCCCCCTTCCTTGGCATCATCTACTATAGTGTTCAGGATGAAGATATCATGTGCGTTTAAGGTAGAGATGGCCGCCATATCGAGGTCGTGCATTTTATGAGGTAGAGGTGGCGGCGGGGGTAGTTCTTGCGGTGTGGGGGAAGAAGTCTGCTCGAAGTCATCCATGAAATGTTGTAGATCTTCATCTCTATCAGAATCAGAGGGAGTATCTAGTTCTTCATCAGTGTCTAGGCGTACTCTTTCTGATTCTTCTTGCTCAGGGGGAAAAGGCACTGAAGGTTCAGGTGCAGAGAGTTGTTGAGCTGCTGTGGCTGGTATACTGCTGCTGGTTCCCAGAATACATTTTTCGAACTCAACAAAAGCCACTTCTTTCGCAGCCTCCCCCAAAGATCCCGTGGAGTAGTTTAGGAATTGATCCCCATAATATATGTTGACGTTCTCCGTGTGAGTAGGGGATTTGGGATCTTTATCACCAGCTTGGTGATCTTTCTGGTGTTTTGGTTCTATTCCTTGGCTGGGGCCCGCCCCAGCATCATCTGGCTTATCAGAGTCATCAGCTAAGGGGGTACTGTTGTTTGAGTCAGCGGAGGAATCAGGTGCTTCATCGTCATCTTCATCATCTTCATCTGCTGCTGATTTATCAGTTGTTTTCTTATGTGCTTTCTTCTTGCACTGACGATGGAGGGATTGTAGCTCGCCGTATGCCACTTGCACGTGTTCGTGTGTTTCAAGCAGTGCTTCATGGGTTTTTTTTAAATCAGAAAAACGCTCTTCGACTGAGAGGAGTCGTGCTGTGAGGTCAGTTACCTGAGCTCGTAGTTGAATAAGCTCATTGTTTGATGACACCTCCTGGTGATTATGTAGTTGTGTGAGGGTGTTGTTGATGTCGTCCAGGCGCGTGCTGAAAGCTTGCTGTTGCTGCTTGAGCTCGCGGAGGGTCTCTGGCAGAGGTTGAGTCTGCGTAGAGATCCTATTGACCTGCTTTGCCAACGCTTCATGCTGGCGTTGTACTCCATGGATCAACTCGGGCAAGGTTTTACAGTGGTCGTCGATGTGGTCGACTTGCTTGGCTACTGAATCTTGGCGTTGTTGGATTCCTTGGAGGATGCTTGGCATGGCGCGGTTCTGCTCGTCAATCTTGGTGACCTGTTGTGTTAGACCCTGCACACAAGAAAAAATAGAATTTAAGATGTTAGAGGGGTCGGTGAGGAGGTTTCGGATGGTGTCGAATTGACGTCTGAATTCCTCACCGACGTTAGTAAAAGGGACCCCAGTAAATGAAGAGTGAGGTGGCTGGGGTCGGGGTGGAATGGTAGTGTCGTGCGGAAAAGACACTATTGATGGACCCGCGAACTGCGTGGTGACTGTGGATGGGGTCACCAGCGATGTCGGGGTGGTGGTGGATGGAAAAGGTGGTGACATACCCGGAGAGAGGAATGGACCCGAGAATGTTGATGGAAAGGCGGTGGAGGTGAAGGAGGTGAATTCGGGCGTTGTAGTGGAGAATGGGGTGCCCAAAGTGAAGAACGGTGGGGGTGTTGGTATGGTTGTGGAGAAGGGTGGTGTAGTGAAAGGTGGTGTGGAGGATGATTGAAGAGTGGTTGATTGTGGATAGATGGAAGATGGTGGGGTGGTTGAAGGTGGTGGGATAGTGGATGTTGGGGTGGTGGAAGGTGGAGAGGTGGTAGTGAGCTCAACATTTAGACTCATTATAAAAGAGTCTAGTGATGAGGTTGTAATATGCTCGTCTGGAAGGGGGGCTCAGATTCAGGGTGGGGTTTTGATGTTGGTGTCCCTGACAGCTCATGCGCCTTCACAAGCCTTCTGGAAGGTCGTTTGACTGGAATTTTCGTTATTTTAGCTGCCGGGGCATTTATGCTGAGCTCTGCCTGCCCTGCTATTGCTTTCTTCTCTGTGTCTTTGACTGAGGTTATAAGTTTGACGATCTCGTTGTCTGAGAATAGGAGCTTGTCCTTGTCATAGTCAGCAAGTTCTGGAAGTGGGAGCAGGGTTCTGGAGGATTTTGTTGTGGGGCAGAAAACGTAGTGTAGCTTGAGGTTACTCCAAGACCGTATGAGCCCATGCGGTCTCAAAACTGTTTGAGGTTGATGGCACCAAACCGTATGAGCAGCAATGTCAAGACCGTTCGAAGGTCGCGTGGACCGTATGAGCCCATGCGGTCTCAAAACCGTTTGAGGTTGATGGCACCAAACCGTATGAGCAGCAATGTCAAGACCGTTCGAAGGTCGTGTGGACCGTTTGCTCGTTCGCATGTAAACCGAATGAACGTATGAAATCGTTTGGACATGCAGACACGCAAGAACCGTTCGGATTAGAGTGCATGCAAACCGCATGGAGTTCCCAGACCGTATGATCACATGCATTCCGAACCGTTTGGATTAGCACATGCATGAAGACCGTTTTGCTGTTGTGAAGACCATTTGGCTAAGTGGAGAATCAAGATCGGAACAGCAATGTGCACAGGAGTTGCATGCATCCCATTCACGCGAACAAATAGTGCAAGCAAAACCGCGTAGCCAGTTGTTTGTATGAAGACCATTTGGATCAGCTTTTATCAAGACCGTTTGAGTGATTAAAAGTGCAAAACCATTTGTTCGCAGCATGAAAACTGAATGATTAGTGCATGCATGCAAATCGGATGATAAGGGTTGGCCACGTAAAGACCATTTGGCCACATAGTGGAGATCAGTTGCGCATGCAATTGAATATTGAGAGCGTGAAACAATGAAACCGAATGACTAATTAAAGAATGAAATTGCAGGCTTGCGATGCATGAAGAACGCAAGGCACCTTTTGCTTTACAAAGGCTAGTAGTGTTCACGTGAGTTAACAAGTGGAATGGAGTGTTGCAGCAGCTTGTACGCCCACGTGATGGCAGCTGCTATGATTGAATGAATAGAGCAAACCGCATGGGCTACTAGAAGCGAAGACCGCATAAGCTACTAATCTGAAACCGCATGAGCTGCGAATAACAAAGCAGACCGCATGAGCTCGCGAGCGCTGCTAAAACGAATGCCGAAGACCGTTTGCCGAGACCGAATGCTCCAAACCGTGAAGAGAACAGGACAAGACCAAATGGAATTGCATACTCTACCAAACCGAATGGAGCGCTGCTTTCCAAGACCGCATGAGCGCACATGTACACAGACCGTATGAGATGAAAACCGAATGGTGGGGAAAGAAAACCGAATGGTCAAAAGCGGAGAAACCAAAGCTGAAACCGATTAGTTGACTTAGTCAAAACCGGATGAAAAAGCAGCGAGACCGCATGCACAGACCATATAAGCAACCAAACCGCACGAATTAAGCAAACCGCATGGACAAAAGGACACGCACATGGTGTGACTCCTTGGCCCAAGATATTTTGGCAAGCCTATAAATACAAGGGTAGAGGCATAGTCTTGCCCATCCCATCTCACTACGGCCCAAGGCTACCGGACTGGGACCAGTGCCGGAACGCCGCCAGATTGCCTGAGCACCGTTTCTGACCAAACTTCACCCACAGCCTCAGAATCCCATCCTGAGTCCAGATCTGGTGAGCAGCCAGTCTGGGCACAGATCTAGAAGGTTGTTCCATCACCATCTCACCATTGCTCACACCATAGCTCCACCTCATCCTACTCTTGCAATTCCGGAGGTTGACCCGAAGATCGAGGCGGAGAGACGGGCGTCATCGACTACAACGGAGCAGTCCCAGAGACTGCGATGATCTACACCGGGCTGTCACAGATCTACTCTTCTGCTCCGACGATGCTTTCTTCCTCTCTCTTCTCTTTCTTTGTTGCTCCCTCTATGAGGAGCGAGTAGTTCCATTCACTGGGGTGCGGGGACTAGCCCCGCTGGCCGTGTTTTGTAACCTGTATCAAAAAGATATTATCTTTCTGATTCAATACTAAATCGTTTCATACATGCTTGGATGTTGGCCGCATTCTTGTGTGCATCTATTGTCTTTCGTTGTGGTTTGTCTACGACCGCTCTTGAGACTCGAATACCGATTTAGTATTGGTTTCTGGTGTGTGTATCCACCGCGCATCTGTTTCGGTATCTAGGAACGCTTTCTAAGGAGTGGAGTAAACTCACCTCCATCATTGTACTTTTGTACTATGAAATGGAATCAGTTGACGTACAAAAGTGCAACCTTGACAGGTCGAGGAACACACTCTGAGGAGAGAGTGGTGCAAAGTATTTGACCATTCGTTCGGGAATGGCTGATGTTGCAACACTCTCACGTTTCTCATAGCTATATCCTCGAAAGAGGGATAGTCTATAAGGATACTAATCGATTTGGTAATTATCGCTCGCTTGTTAGTTTTCTGATGCACGTTTCACGAGGTTGAGTAAAATTTTCTCTTCGGAGACTACATATCTTCATTGACACGTAGATACGTACTGAATGAGAGTTACTCAACCCGTGAAGGATGTGTGCATCACTCTTGTCCTATAAGACATCGGTTTTGTACAACATCCATGTATCTTGCTTACAAGTCTTGCTATGTTTGGTACAAGTGCAATTCATGTGTAGTAGTGGCGAATACCCGCATCACCCCAGTGATCCATCATCATTTGCTAATCTTAGATTTTAATCCTTAAACTAGTTTTTATTCTTGCCTTTACTTTTGCATGTTTAGGTTAAATAACTCAAATCAAACTTCTGGTCTTAGATGATTAACTTAGATTGATACGAAACAAGAAAAAGACACTCAGATTCTTAACGTTGTCCTTTGGGTTCGATCCTAAATCTGTACTATGATAAGGCTTCCACACTCTTGTGGGGTTGGAGCATTTATCTAGCACCAGTTGTAGGTAAACCTAGAGAGAACATCAACTCCCTAGGGTTTTTGGTGCATATTAGGACTTCCATTGGAAGAGTAATCTTTTGGTGTAAGTTCTAGCTCCATCAAAAAATGGCGCCGTTGCCGGGGACAACGGTTTAAGAATCGTCTTTTTCAAATTTTGTGTCGATTTAGGTTTCTCTAGGGTTTTCTTTTTCTTTTCAAAAACCTAAAAAGTAAAGGACTTAATCTTGCATATCATCTTGGATTTGAAGTGGTTGGTCAAACTTGATAAACTCTTTCTTTGATTTCAGGTACCAATTCTCTTCAAAATGAAGCAGTCAGTGCCACCAACCAATAGTTGTCAATTTTGTGGCGACTATTCTCATGCATCGATCAACTGTTTCAACGTTCATCCTCTCTACGTGATGGCCTTGCGTCAAGTAATCATGAATCGTATAGTCGGGAAACTCAGAGAAGCCACTCCATACAACTATGGATACAACGCAGGTTATATTCCATATCACCCCGGAGGCTACTACGAGAAACCTAACTATGGCAGATTTCAAGGCGTAGACTAAAATACAGGAGGGCAATTGGAAAGCAACTCAAATCAATACTATGATGAGGGAAGCTATTATCAACATCAATCAAACGGGTGCCATGAAGAGCCTTTTCATGAAAATCAACACACATTGATGGAAGAACTACGTGCCTTACAAACATCGGTGACTCAACAACTAGCTGATCAGACAGCAGTGACCAAGAAGTTGATAGCCGACCTTAATCAACTTACGCAACTTGTCAACGCTCCTGAGCAACATGTAGAACAGCCACAAAATTCAACTAAGCACATCTCTAGTCCGCATGTTGCAATAAATTATGATGATGATTATGAAATCATGTGGAATGTGCCTCCCAATGATTTTCAAGTGCCAGTATAGGGTGGGGAATCATCCTCAGAACCAATGACTGAACTCAAGGATGATACCTTCACCACACCACAAGAAAAAGAATCATTCTTTGAGCCGAAGTCTGACCTGGATAATGACTCTTGCACTATGCTCTTAGATGAAAGAATGAGTAACCAATATGAAGATTTTCTTCAATTGGGAGATAAATTGGGAACAAACTTTAATGTTTATCCATCTTCTCCCCCCATAGACTCAGATCCGACCATACAGATTGAGGTGAAATCATCAATGATTGACTCATTATATGACAAATATTCTTCAACCTCAACTGTCTTGTCGTCGAATTCCAATGAAGAAGGGTCTACGTTACACGAACTCTACACTCCTTCTCAGACAGACATAGATGAATATGAGACTGATTCAGATGAGGAGACGTCTTTTATGTAAGAGACTCAAATGATTCCATTACTAGAAAAGGATCTGATTTGTCCTTATGAAGACATTTCTGATCATTCGGCTGATCTAGAAACAAACTTCGAGGATGGGACTGACCAAGATCCTGATCCAGAGATGGACCATACCACTCTCACTGATGATGAAACAGAATCAAGGGAGGATGAGGGGTCTCAAGATGACAATCCTATGACTGGTCCTTTCCATGAGATGACACCACCACAAGGAGTTCTGACGGAGCCAGTCCTCGAACAAGAACAAGATTTTTCTATTGAATCTCCTTCTAGTCACTTGAACGAGTTGAAAGTGCACCATGAAGAGAAACATGAACCATCTCTTGACTTTGGGACGGATTATGATATTATCATAAACTCTTGTAATGACAAAAAGGACCCCTGGGATGACATCAAGCCACAAATCTATCCCTTTATAGCCACTCATCCCTATGAAGAAGCCCCCCCTAACATTCATGAAACTGAGATTTATCCATTACCTGAGCTAGTTTCCATTCCTCTCATAGAAACTCTTCCCAAGCACTCAATTGAACTAGAGGAGTGTTATGAAGAAGAATTGGAACAACAATATATCAGTCCCAATATTGAAGAAATGGGTTCATCAAGGGATTTTAGCCCTCAAAATGATATGTCAGGGACTAATCCCTCTCATGAAGAGACATCACTGGAACTCCTATCTCATGATCCCATGACTTCCTTACCCGAGTAAGAGTTCGTTTTACCAGTAAATCCTCTTCTAGTTACTTGGATGAACTAAGGATGTTCTACGAGGAAAATCCTGAACAAAACTTTGAAAAGAAGAATGACGCTCTTACCAATTTCAACATTGATAAAGATGATGATACTTCTCAAAATAACTCCTCTGATGAAGAAAAGTCATCCTGGCTACTATATCCCACACAAGAAAAGCCAGGTGACGAAATGAGGCCGGAACCGGATCCACCACCTGATCCTAGACAGGAGGAAGTTCAAGTGGCCGACCCTCAATAAACTGCCCTAGATTTTGAAGAAAGTAGTTTTACTTTGAACTTCGAGGGTGAGCCACAACTGGAGGGCACAAGTGGGCATAACCTTGATTTCTCGCATAGTCCTCCAATTTCGACTGCTTATGTTCCACCTCCCTCGCTGATGGGGGAAGGTCTCTGGATTCTTCTGGATGGGCAACGAGGCGAAAGTGATGTGAATCCAAGTCATCCAGAAGACTCATTCAAGTTGCCACAACTTCCCATCCAACAAGTTGTTCAGACCACTTCCTCGTTCCTAACACCAGCCATCACAAGATATCTTTGTCGGACCTTCTTCCAACTATGAGGACTGCCTGGTTAACACTGCGCAACCCTTCCCCTCCATCTTGAACCTACTATTTGCTCAGAAATGGGCAAATTCATAAGTTCAAGGTGGAGGGCGGGTGGTATGACTCTCACTCCACCCTTTATCTTTACTGCTTCATGTTCTTCCATTCTTAGTTTCTTTTTCATAATTTTTCCACCTTTTTGTTAGTTTTCTAAAAATAAAGCCTTTATCTAGTCGGCTATTGTTTTTCGAATCTGAGATCATCACCTCTTTTCGTTACAAATTCCCAAGAAAAGAATGCTTAAAACTAGCCAATGCGTGTTTTTCATCTTGAATAACCTATGAATCCTAATGTCAAACCCTAAAATAGGAAATGATGATACACTTCAATAAAGCTGAGATAGATCAAATACATCATGCCTTTATCTGATTAATGGATCTGTTGTATGGATTTCTCATTTGATGTTTAATCATGTCTCTTTTTGAGCAGAATGTGATGGAGAAAAGAGACCCGTCGCATGGAATCGCTAAGAAATCTGCATCATGATCTGAACTCTCTTCTACACTTCTTCCTTCATTTTCATACCCCTCTGTTCACTAACCATGCCAAAGTTTTAAGTTCGGTGTGGCACGGCACACTCCTTTCTAGTGAAAACTAGAACATTGCCGAACTTTAAGTTCGGTGTGGTAAACCACACCTCTGCAAAACTCTAAGTTCGGTGTGGTACACCACACCTCTTTTTCCACTACCGCTTCTTCCATACCCCTCAATACATAACAGGGGCGTACCACCTTCTCATTTTGCTTCAAAGAGTATACAATGATGATTGTGCACATACCGAGGTTGGTGAAAAATCTACCCCGATTCCAAAAAGAGGCCTGGCAGCCCAAATATGCAAAAATACAAAAATACCCTTTCTCCTAAGCCAAGTCAGAATGAATAAAAGCCAGAGTGTGAATAAAAACATGAGAGTTGTGCCCTGAATAAGGATAACCGACAAAGGTCTCGCCCGGCCGGTACATTAGTTGCCCTCATAAAGGCAGATGTGTTGTGACCGGTAGTGAGATCCTAAGGATCCAAAAATAACCCCTTACCTCCTCTCAAAGAGGTAAAATAGCCAAAAGCCTTAAGCCAACCTAGACACACTTCTGAGTTGCCTTTAGAAAAAGAAAAAAAATCGGGTGTAAGGCTAAGTCAACCAGAGTTGTGCATAAATCATTCAAAGTATCTCGATGAGTCAACTATCAATAAGAGTCTTGATTCAATCAAAGTAGAGACTCTTATATTTTGATCATACCCCCATTCTCTCCTATTTCAACACCAGTGACAGATCATATGCATTTTTTTGATTCTGTGGGTCTGTTCAAAGTCTCATAAAACTCTTTAACATGACCGATACAACAGAGAGTGAGAAGGAAGTACTTCAGCAAAGTGAACTCAGAAATGAGGATATCACAAGATGTATTACGTGATCCAAGGAAGCCTTGATGTTGTATCAGTCTGAGCCATAAACAAACTTATAACATGACATAAGGATGAGGCAATCACGAGATGAACAATTTCATTGGTGACTGTTTTAAGTTTTTCGTTCCTCGGGACGAGCAACGCTTAAGTTCAGTGTGGCGATGAATCCTCCAGATCCACCTTCAGTCACCAATTCAAAGGATTTTTGACGTTTTTGCCCTAATTTTGTTTTGTCTCATTTTCCCTTTTCTCTTTTCTCGTGAAAATTTTGACACTTACATGCAGATGAGGTAATTACGAGACGAACGAGCTTTTTGTCGACTATCTTAAGTTTTTCTCCGTTCCTAGGGACGAGTAACGCTCAAGTTTGGTGTGGTGATTAATCCTCCAGATTCATTTGCACAGTCACCAATTCTAGGGATTTTGTTCCTCATATTGACTGATTTACCCTCACTTTGGTTCACCTTGAGTGTTTCACTAACTCCTTGCAAATAATGCCTAAATGGTTCTAATCACTAGTTTATTCGATGCTATTCTCTCTTACACATTCTCCTTTCCCTCTGCAGATCACCACTAGTCGGTCTTGATCCATTAGGTTTCACCCATGCGGTCTCATGAGCCCATGCGGTCTCGAGACCTCATGAGCCCATGCGGTCTCGAGACCGTATGAGCCCATGCGGTCTCAAGACCGTTTGAGCCCATGCGGTCTCAAGACCGTATGAGCCCATGCGGTCTCAAGACCGTTTGAGCCCATGCGGTCTCAAGACCGTATGAGCCCATGCGGTCTCAAGACCGTATGAGCCCATGCGGTCTCAAAACCGTTTGAGGTTGATGGCACCAAATCGTATGAGCAGCAATGTCAAGACCGTTCGAAGGTCCCGTGGACCGTTTGCTCTTCATTCGGTCGTGGGACCGTATGGAGTCTTTGCAATGTTTTTTGTGTTTTCCTGTAAAGAGAAGTTAGTTTATTGGTATATCAACAATAAAGTAAAAAGTTAATGATTCTATCTAATTTATCTAAGAAAAAGTATGGAAAATTAAGGAGAACTAATAAGATAACGTCACAAAATGGGAGGTTATCAAGAACTTCTATCCTAAGACTAAGGATATCAATTAGATTCAAGTTTAACCCTTAATGAGAATTTTAGATAAGAATTTATTGAGGCAATTCCTAATCCTTAGATAGCATGATGACAAGCTTATAGTAATATCTATGTGGTTTAATTTAATTTCCAAAAGGATGGATTTTCTCATCCTCAATGTAATATGTTCATGCGTGTTGTGGTGTTGCGAGGGAGTGAACTATAGGTAGTGATGGTCAAACCCATCAACCTTAATGTTTCCATAATATTTTAATCACAACCTTAATATAACCTTTTTATTCATGATCTCAGCATAATAAATCAAAACAAACGTGATAAATGCTAGTTCTTGTATGGTTATATTGATCAAACTTTACATAAAGAAGTTGTCCTTTGGGTTCTATACTCACATTAACTACGATAATATTCATCCATTTGTGGGTGGTGATTATTGTATGTAGCCTAGGTAAAAATCTAGGGAGTTTACCTTGGTGAAATTACTATTGAAATAACCAGCACATCAAATGTCAAACTGCATAGCATTGTCATTTCAATATATTTCTAGAGCGTCACTAGGGATACCTTAGTGGTTCCAATTTTAGTTTTCTCTTTGTCTGAGAGTGAGTGAGTCTTGAGTGTAGTGTCTTGGGCCAGGATATATGATATACTTGATTCATAGACTCTTGGATTTTCCCCTTATATGTATAACCACTAAAACTACTTTCTTGAATAAAATATGAGTTGGTAAAATAACCAATGTTGGGATCTCTGGTGTTGATTCTTGCTTTGGTATTCACTCTGGTTAGAGATTCAAACTAGGTTGTTACCTTGGTATTATGATCAAATATTGGGAAATACAGGGATGACATGTCTATATTCAAAAGCTATGATGATGAGTATCATGTGCTTGTTCTAGATGTCATGAGTCACATTGAGAGGGTTGATGAAACCTATAGTAGGGCCTTCAACCTTAGTAATGGCTACCACCACATTGGATAATGGTGGCATTTCTTTAGGAGAAACCATATTCACTTGTCCTGACTAAATCTTGTCCTCCAAATCATGTCAAAGAATGAAAACAAGTTATTTCTATAACCTTTATTGCCATAATGGAGGTGTGCATCATAACCCTTACATAAGGGACTAGATTGACCCCTCGTGGGAAGAATTTTTGGAATGCATTGGATAGAATGAAGGAAGGAACTAAGGGATACTCCGATTGGAGTGAACTTCCTTTAGGGGTTCGAAAGTATTTTTTGAGGCAACTATCACCACTAATACTTCTATATATGGTGGGCTAGATGTGTTTTGTTGAAATGGTGGTTTATATGATGGTGATTTATACGATAGCATTCTCCCATTTAATATTGATTTTGTTGTGGTATATTTTTATTGAGTTTGGAAGCATGGTTTGTTGGGTTGCACCACTTGTGTTAGATGCAGTTGAAGTTGTGGTGATGCCATGGAAACACCACCGACTTGAGGTAGTGAATCTTGAGAAACATCGGCTTTGGTCGTTACCTTTCATTATTGTCATTGTATGGGAAAATTAATTCCCCTACTATATCATTCATATCCTTCGTAGTGGTTTTCTTTATCTGTTTGGATCCATAGTCTGTGGTTATATTTTGTGTTGAAGTTTACAAAGCACGGTTTATATCTAGATATATGAGTTTTTATATTAATTTCCAATAGATATCTAAGTTCAATAAGTTTGGTGAGGGTATTGAACCACATTTTAGACAAGAGGGCAATGATTTTAGGCATTGCATACCTTATCACATATCAAGTCCTTTTTTTTTCTATTGTATTATGTTTTAATATGTTCCTAATTGAACCCATCTCCATGCAAACTCAATGAATCTCTCATCCATATTGTGTTGGAGTACTTCAAGATCTTCTTAAAGTGGGTAAGCAATCAGGATTCTAGGCATATTTATAAATGAACTTATCCTTTCATGGGGCCAAGGTGGGGATTTCTAGTAGGTCTTATTTATCATACCATGATAGGGTGGGATTTGAAGATGTTCTTGAAAAGTAGTAGATTAGGACCTTGTTGCCAACCTATACATCTACCACTTCTCAACAATAAGATATGATAGGTGTGAGAATTCACCTATTCCAGAATACCTACGAAACATGGACATGTGGATGTTGATTGGCACTTGTTCATTAGGAAAATTATAATAGTACTACAATATTTGGCCCCATATATCTTCTCTCCATGTGTTAGTATTTGCTAATAATCTCTAATATTATTGGGTCCATCAAGCATGCATCTTGGATTGGATTTATTTTATATTATAAGATCATTTGTATAACTAATAAAATAATGGTTAGTGGAAATGTTTGTATACTAGTGGTGGTAATTGTATGGTCCTCTCATATATGTGTTGTACTATGAACTTTTCAGATAGGAACCATGGCCATTGGTAGTATACCCACTTGCATTATCATGTTGTACATATTTAATTGTCCCATATGTATCACCTTATTATCTAGATTTGCTTTTTATTTAGTCACCACAACCTCTTCAACTTTACTTTTAAATTCTGCCACACTTGTGAGGATGACCACCAATTTCTTTGATCAGGGAGGTATCTATCCCACTGTGGCGTTCATGCTTTCATTTTATGGAAATAAATATGTTATTTTGAAATGGATCTTGTAGATATAGGTAGGGATTCCACATGTAGTATTGAAACAAGTGTTGCGTTGAGCTTGTGCATGCCCCTATGTAATCATAAGATCATGGATAATACATGCACACTTGAGAATTTAAGATGAATGGGTGCATGCATGCTTTTTTTTGTTGCAATGATGGATCTAGTAGTAGAGATTCTTGCATGGTTGTAGGAACATCAGATGATTGGGGATATTACTTGGGATCTCATTTCCATTAGGCTTCTCTTGGTTTTGGGTTGAGTTCCCTTTTGAGGCTTCCTTTGGATGGTCTTTTATGGTTCGTGATACAACCATATCCATCAAATGTTTGTATGAACACCTGTAGTAGAGACCTTTTATGGACCCCATAATGATGTTTGATCCTCAATCCTTTAATTGAAATTCTCTTATAAATGAGGACTTACTTTTTTGACCCCAAGGAAATATAATAGTTAGTGGATGTCTATCCATATCTTATATGGGATGAAGAAAAAAAGTTTTTAACTAGTTTAGCATTTTCCCATTATTACCATGGGAGTGTGATGTATGGTGAGGATGATGCATTTATCTATAAATATGGGTTTGTGGAATAAGAGTGTGGATTTAGGTATATTGCTGCTATTAAGGTTTAGGGTGGTCATTGTTAGACTTTGTATTCTTCATTATTAGCCTTCTTTACTAGGTTTTTTTTTCTATTGAGGGTGATGTATCCCTTTTCACATGCTTCATTGGTGTAGAGGTCAGTCATACATTTCTATAGCTCCTACTCAACATGGATTTGCTGTCCCTCAATCCCTAACCTAGTTAGAGAAAAGTACGGGTGATGGTTGATGATATGGCTCAATTATAATCTTGAGCCCAAACTCAAGTGGGGGAAACAACATGATAAAAAATGGCATATTCTAAGTGTCTTATGCAAGGACCAAGTGTTCTAGTTTAAGGTCATAGTTCAAGACAATGTAGACTATTTAAAGATGATAGTTTAGTGCCATGTAGTTGAGTTTAAGGTCATAGTATAGGACCATCAAATATAAAAGTGATAGTAGGTGTTGAAGTTTTAGTTCATGTTCCATGATCTCCTATAATGGTAGATGAATATGGGGGAATTGTCTTGCTATTTATGGATATCCATTTGATAAAAAAGAGTTAATATTCATTGAGCATGAGTTGGAAGTTGGTCATGATTGAGGAGTTATGTAATAAATAGGAGTTGATATGAATGGAGCATGATTCAGTAGTTGATCATGATTCTAGAGTTATGTAATCTGGAAGATTTGATATGCATGTATCATGAGTTTGTAGTTGACATTGAATTATTTGTAATGTCCAAGGTCGATCAATGAGTAGTCTAACAACATTATTTGGAAGGTCATGTTTTGAAAGGATCAATCTCAGTTGATGAGGCATTTAAGAATGTAGATGTTACAAGTAGGGGGTAGAACCACAAATACACGTATGCCAATCTCAAGGTTAAAGAATGTCATTTTCATGAAGCTTGAATGTGATTTGTTCTTAAAAGAGAAGAGATTGTAGGTGTGTCTTGAAAAATTGGGAACCCTTTCAGCAAAAGAATGATATTTCAAAATTTAAGCTTTAGTTGGTTAAGAATTATCTAAAATTTGGTATCCTTTCAGTATGTTTGATTGATTTTCAAACTTGAAAGGTGTCCTAAAAGGGTTTCTTTTATTTTGAGACTATTTTAACAGCCTTTTGTCAGGTTAAAGAGTAACCTACAAGAGTGGCAGGCTTAAGTAATGCAGCAACAATTAAGAATTTTTTTGGCATGGACATGGTCATAAGATTTTACAAAGGCTCCCAAGTATGAGGCATCTGGAGTCTCAATTTTGAAAGTCTTTTGGCTAATGTTGGCTACCAAAAACACATTGATTGTAAGCTCAAGATTAGACACTATTTAAGAGAAAATTGTAGTAGCCTAATTGCAAGGTATGGATTGCAAAATTTTGAGAAGATTGTATGATGCTATTTCATAAGTTGAATGGCACAATATAGCTTAAAGGAAACATGTGAGATTGTTTCATCACATCACGGTAGCCTAACAATGATGCATAGGATGAAAAGAGATTGTTTGTCCTTCATTTATTTGAGTGGGCCCTTTAATTATAACATGATTCTTTTTGTAAAGTAAACATGATAGTCATCATAGAACAATTATACCTTATAATTAGTAATAAAATATTGGTAGATGTAAAGAATTCAACAATATTGAAGTTAAAGAAAGGAACAAGTTGAAGATGTATGCATGGAAAGTAAATCTTTCACCTTATATCCTATGTGTTTACATGTGTTTCATACATGCATGACTTGTATAGGAGGGGATGGTCCTTAATTAACTTCTTTATGAAAATAGGACACAAATTTGGGGGTTGCCTACTTTATTCAGATTTTAGCAATACTCCCAATACACTACATGACTATTGTATCTATACTGTCATAAGAGGGGGTGTCTTCGGTGTTTATTTATGTCCAACATTGCACTATTTTGATACCTTTACTAACAACCCCACACCTCATCTTGAGATCCAGTTTGAGTGTTGGCGCTCACTTCACAGACGCATCAGTTTGTAATTGAAAAGAAAACCCCCAGTCAAACATGAAAGTTCATTCCTACCTCCCTAAAACCAAAGAATCATTTATGTAAGAAATCATGAATGTGTAATGAAAGAAAGAATTATTCAATAGTCATTTAAGTAAGAAATCATGAATGTCTAAGGAAAGAAAGAATCTTTCTCATGATGTAATACTTCTCACTTTTCTTTTTTGATTTTTGAATATAATAATGTCTCTTTTGTTTTGAGAGAAAACTAGGAAAATACATGTGATACAAATATATTCAAACCCTAAATAAAAAATTGGAAAAGAAACCTTGTGAAAAAACAACTCATATTGTCTAGAACTCCTTAACAAAGTGACCATACTATTTTACCCGTTGAGAATTTTATTGGAGATACTAATCTCGTGCAACTATTATATAAAAACAAAAATATGAAATGATAACAAATTTGGAAATTCCACTTATTTTGCAAGGAATATAGGAAAGACTATAGATGAGAATTTGAATCAATAGGTCAATAGAAAAAATAATACAAAAATACCCTAACCGAGGGAGGATCCTACATGAAAATGTGACCATTTGATTGGGAACAAAATCCTATTACAATTTGGGAAGGTGTTAGGGACCTCAAGTCTCCAAAAATATAAATATTGCATGTGGATTCCTAAACTTTGTGAAACTATTCAAGGTTTGGGGATAATAAAAAATAGAGAGAAAAAAGCATGATTAAGGTGTTCAAGCATTTGCAACCTTAAGATGGTCGTGACCCAAAAGAATCCATTTTGATTAAGGGTCCACAATCTCCTCACGATCTCCTATCATAGAGATCCGTATACAATCATGATGAGATATGGGAAATAGAGAGAAATGATGTTTAGGTAAAGTATGCTAGAAGAACAAAAACCTGCATGTGTGTGTCTATATACCATATGAATAAGAGGCAGTCAGGTGTGTGTTTTTTCCACCTTTGTGCCTACGTGTCACAGAATTTTCCTATCTTATCGTCATGCATGTTTGCTTTAATATTTTAATTTCTCAGCTAATAAGATCTATATTTGGGAGACAAATGTTTCACGCAAGCCAGTAGTATAAGATGAGTCCTATACTTTTTTATAGGACAATCAATCAAAATGTATTATTTCATTCTCACTCATCTTTAAAATCTAACCCCTAGAAAAAATAAGGAGAGAGAAATGCAAATTGTCTACTATAACACAATCTTATTAGATCCTATGAAGTTTCTATAGGACTCATCCTATAGAATAGGCGTCATTTCATGGCTACAACTCATTGCCAGCGAACGATCACAGTGTCTGCATGCTCTACTGGTCTTCATCAACTAACCATATGTGTGTGTACAATAAACATGTTGTAGGATTATAAACTACACAGTTATTTGCTTTCCATCTGCTGCATAACTGTTGTTGCGACTTCCATTCGAGGTTTATTTATTTCTTCTTCTGGTGTACGTGTGTACTTTACCCATTGTGTGTGTGCTTTTTTCTATTATTTTATAAGTGTCATTTCTATTCTTCCTCTCTTATGTGGCTTCTCCTCCTATCGATGTGTATTCTTCTACTGATGTGTTCCATAGTCCGTCTATCTACAAATCATAATGACTGTCTATTTGTTTCTGCTTGGACTTTTTTAGCAGGATATCTGTCGTACTCACATGTGTGCTTCGGTGTTAATTTTTATTTCAAAGTTATTTGTATAATGGCACACTGTCGGGTTTTGTTACCGTGTGTGTCTTAATGTTAATTTTTTTTCCTCAGACGGGCTATTACCATGCCACAAAGTAAAAATATTGATGTACAAGTCGTCGCCATGTGTGTTTCGATGTTAATATTCTTATTTTTATCTAGATATGCATATAAAGCATAGGTGACATGTTTGCTTTTCATGTGCAAGTTGTCACCTTGTGGCATTAATTTCGTTTATTTATTTTTTTCACAAACATTTGTATAATGGCACACTTATAGGTTCAACGTTTAATTATTCTTATATTAGACATTTGTATAATTGGCTATTGCCGCATCACAAAGTAAAAAATTTCATATGTACATTGTCGCCATGTGTGCTTCAACATTAATTTCTTTTATTTTTTCCAGACGTGTATAATGATGTACTACCACTTCATAGAGTAACAATGGTATATTTTTATAGTTGTCATTTATGCAATTATACATACATATATATATATATATATATATATAAACATATGTATCTATCTGGGTAACTGACCATTTTGTTACTTTTGGTGGCTCATCCTATGTGAATTGAGTTGGTTTATTCTTTAGTTTGATTTAATCTTTAGTTAATAGATATCATACATTACAATAATTTTACCACGTAAGTTGTAAGATAGTATCGACTCGAGTGGTGATTGATGTAATTAGAGATGCTTGCTTTTTTTTTTGAAATTCTAAACGACAGCTCGAATAACATAGTTCAATTGGATTTTTCATTTCTTCACAAATGATGATATAAATTTTTTAGTTGAATACTATTTGAATAGGTTAATTTTGTACAGTTTGATCCATCTGTTCAGATGTAGCTAGAGCAGCTTGCCTCTACAGATTTTATACAAAAAAATATGTATGAGTTACTATCAACCTATTTAAGTAATTTACTTCAATTGATTTTTCTCTATTTTTTTACAAAAAATAATGACAGACTGAAGCTTGGCGATGTTTCACTAATCTAATTTAACGGACATGTAACTTTTGTAGGTACCAAAAAACATGTTAACTTTTAGATCTACTCTATCGAAATATATGTAGCTGCGATTCGAGCAAACAAAAACCAGATGTCAACATACTACCTTCAATTACAACACATACTAAAAATTAAATACATACAAATATTTGTATAACTGGATGATAAACATATATATATATCACGTGTAATTGTATCATCTAAAAAATTATTTTACATTAACTCAACTATTAATCACGTGTTTAACAAGTGTTTTTGAGCTAGTGTTAAATGATCTTAAAGTTATCTAGTGCAAACGATTTGACTAAGAGGCATGCGTGTCACATAATTTTCCTAGCTTACCGTCTTGCGTGTTAGCTTTAATATTTAATTTCTCATCCAATAAGATCTATATTTGGGACACAGATGTTTCATGGCTACAACACATAGTTATGTTCAGGAACTATTTTATTTATTATTAAAAAAGTCTGTTTTGAAGATGATGGGAGAGACGGGAGTAGCGGGGGCTAGCGGCGCTAGCGACGTGGGTGGATGAAAGAAAACCCTAGATGAAGGAGGAAGATCATCGGGCACTATCAAAGAAGGACGAAGTAATAAAAAAAAGAAGACAAATGCAGATCAACTGCTCTGTGAATCTGGGATCAATATCATGCATAGAAATATGTGTGGCGTGGGAGTCCAAGAAATAAAAGCAACCATCCTGATCTCGGAAGTAGCAGGGATGGAGGTATATTCTAGTGTTGTTGATGACGGGAACCCCTTCCTGCCAGAAGAGTCCATGCAAAAGACACCACTGAATTACAAATAGGCTTGTGTGGGATCGAGCAAAGGAAGGGTGTTAGACCCTTTCTTCATTGATGATGAACCACAGGAAATATTGAACTCAAAAGATATCATATTGTTATCTAGTGCAATGGGGATAGATTATGCACTCCAAATATGTTGTCTCGTATTTGCTGTCTTGGTTGTGTCCCATGAAATCCTCACCATCTACTCATCCAAAAACCCACCCCTAAAAAAATTAATGCAGAGTGTATATGGTAGAGATTAGCAGGGACACGTCTGGGACAGCATGTCCAGGAGGCCACAGAGTTGATTTTTGGGTACGGGTAGGGAGATGGACTCACTTGTATAATGGCACACTTCTAGGTTCTATTACCCTGTGTGTTTCAACATTAATTATTTTCTGACATTTGTATAATTGGCTATTGTCGCATCACAAAGTAAAAATATTCAGGTGTATACTGTCATCATGTGTGCTTCAACATTAATTTTTTTTATTTTTTTTCACACATGTGTATAATGTCGTGCTACCACGTCATAGAGTAACAACGTTATATTTTCACAACTGTCATTTATGCAACTACACACACACACACACACACACACACACACACACACACACACACACATATATATATATATATATATATATATATATATATATATATATATATATATATATATGGATTATCTTTAATACCCGTGTGGGTAGCTACCCACACACCCTTCGCATCACTTTTTTTTAATTCACAATTGTAAAGGAGCAATTTATCTAGCTCCCCAAAAAATTTGATCCAAAAATAATATCATTTGCCCCACCAAAATAAAAAAAAAAACTGTCCATATATTTACTGACTATATATTTTCTGCGCAGTTACTTTTTTAGTCACATAGTTACTTTTTATATCAATACAGTTACTCTTTTGATCAGAAGAGTTACTCTTATGTACCATATAGTTACTCTTTTGGATGTGTGAGTAGTCAGCGGGTAGAAAAAATCTGACTACTCGTGTGGGTAACGAATGAACAATATATATATATATATATATATATATATATAGGGAAACGATCCAGTGAGAAACATATTTGGTGAGAGCATGAGAGGCATTTGAATAACTCTCCACATAGATCAATTTTTCATAATCCAACCGTACAGATTACAAGTATACCTTAATATCTACCTTCCTATAAAATTTTATCCCCATCCAATTTGTAGATCATTCACAACAACCAAATATTTTTCGACGCTCTATATTGAATTTCAGGCTGACCGTTGGATCTAAAAAGTGTATATTGTACATATGGACGTGTAAACAATGTCTGATTGCGATGATTTTTTGTGACAAGGTAAATGCAATGATGTTTTTTCCATCTATACGGTTGAATTTCAAAAAATAGTTACGAATTTGTAGTTATTCAAATGCCTCTCATGCTCTCACCGTAGGATGTTTCTCACTGGATCGCTACCCTATATATATATATATATATATATATATATATATATATATATATATATATATATATATATATATCGGTAAGTTTTTAGTTACTGACCGTTTTGTTACTTACATGGCTCATCCTACGTGAATTGATTTGGTGTATTCTTTAGTTTGATATTATCTATAGTTTATAGATATCACATTATAAAATTTTTACTACATCAATTGTAAGATATTATTGACTAGAGTGGTGATTGTTGTAATTGGATATGCTTGCTTTTTTTTAAATATCTAAGTGACTATTCGAATAACATAGTTCAATTGGATTTTTCATTTCTTCACAAATGATGATAGAATTTTTTTATTGAATACTATTTGAACAAGTTAATTCTATACAGTTTGCTTTATCTATTCCGATGTAGCTTGAGCATCTTTCCTCAACATATTTTATATAAAAAATATGTATGAGTTACTATCGACCTATTTCAGTAATTTACTTCAATTGATTTTTCTCTATTTTTTACAAAACTAATGACAGACTAAAGCTTGGTGCTTCACTAATCCAATTTAACTGACATGTAACTTTTGTAGGTACCAAAAAAACAAGTTAACTTTTAGATTTGCTCCATAAAAATATGTGTAGTTATGATTCGAGCAATCGAAACTCAGATATCTACATGACTATCTTCAATTACAACACATACTAAAAATTAAATACATACAAATATTGGTACATCTAGATGATAAACATTTATATCACGTGCAATTGTAGAATCTACAAAATTATATTATGTTTAACTCAACTATTAATCATGTGCTTAACACATGCTTTTTAACTAGTGTTAGATGATCTTAAAGTTATCTTGTGCAAATGATTTGACTAAGACACATTAAGGAGTTTTGAAATAAGAGCAATATGCATTCTTTTAAGTAACCAAGGAACCAAATAAAAAGGTTGATTAAGGAAACATGAAAGGATTATCTAACTAGACCAATGACAAAAGCATGAATAGATACACATTGAAAGATCTAGTTCAGCTTAATCAAGTAGTTAGGGACGTGATGAATGCATATTCATCTTAGTTTTAGTCATCTTTTAGCCTAGTTCTGTAGTTAATTCTCTAAGTTCACCTTTGAATTTGCTTATATATATTTTCCTTTATTTCATGTGAATATTTAGGTTTTTTATCAAATCTATTGGTTTCCATGACATGATTAACCTTCACAACATATGCACCAACTTAGGCGACATTGGTCCTGCTAACCAACTAGGCGGGCCAAGAATTTTTGATATTTTAAAACTATTTATCCATGGCTAGTCCCTTTGTTTGCCCATGTCCTCGTCGACCTATGCCTCCCACTGACCCATGGACTTGTCGACCTAGGCCTCCCGTTGGTCATTGCCCGATGGCACAATAATTTCCCCCAAGGGTTGAGCTTGTTCCTATGCAATTAATCCTTCAAATGAGGAGTAGTTTGCATTTCTGTCAACCCCAAGCCCAGATGGAAAGTCAATCGATGAAAGCCCCATATGTCTAATCATCTTCTCGATCGATTAGTAGTAGCTCGATGAGAATTCCAATGAAGATTCGAGGACCCTTCAGTTACATCTCGATGGGACCCCACCTCCCGCATGATTTGGTGAAGATTCACAATCCTATTGTGCAATGGGATTGTTGCAAACCCCGTCGAACTCTACTGCACATAGAGCCTAACTAACTAAAAAAAGATCATTTCCCCGATGGAACACTTGTCATCCTTGTCAACCGCTAGACTCACAGACACATTGCCTAACAAAACTACTATAATGTTTCTATAATGTCCCAAGATTTGAGGCCCTAGATAAAATGATCTTAAAAGAAATGATTGGACTATCCATATCACCAAGGTTTACCTCCTTTCCAGGGATCCCATCACTAAAGAACTTTATGGTTAAGTGTGCTTAGCCCAGAGTAGTACTAGGATGGGTAACCAGTCAGAAACTTTATCCTAGCTTGCGCATGAGTGAGGATAAAGTACACAGTTTAGGCTAGTGGTGGTTTTGGGGCCATTCGTTATTCTTGAAACTCTGCTAGAGCCTTAGGAAGTGGGCTCGATCTTTACAAATGGTATCAGAGTCAATTATCCTCTAGTAGGTGGTTCCCACTTGTGTTTGTGGCTTTCTAGTCTTTGAACTGTACAGTCCAAACACTTTGGAAAGGGATATCCATAATGATGCAATCACCTTTGATTTCACTTCTTTACAACAAGGATGTCAAGAGTCTAAGTGTGGGAGACTGTAATGTCCCGGGATTTGAGGCCTCAGATAAAATGATCTTAAAAGGAATGATTGGACTACCCATATCACCAAGGTTTACCTCCTTTTCAGGGAGCCCGTCACTAAAGAACTTTGTGGTTAATCATGCTTAGCCCAGAGTAAAACTAGGATGGGTGACCAATCAGGAAGATTATATTGTCTTGTGCGTGAGTGAGGACAAAGCACATAATTAAGGTTAGTGGTGGTCTGTGGGGCTATTCCCAATTCCTCAATCTCTATTAGATCCTTGGGTATTGGGCCAAGAATTTACATTTGCCTAATGATTTTTCTAACCTAACGACTGACAAAACACCTGCTTTGTCGACCAACAAACCCACATGATCCAACAACTCAAAAACAAAGCTCGTTGCTCCCTACCCCACAACCTACATATACTTGTACCCCTCCTCCATTGATGGGATGTCTTATTATTCATTATGTAGAGAGGTTGTCTCTCTCCACCCATCCAAAAATGACAATCCCATCAGCCACATTCATCGAAACCTCCATGGTTTCCGTGCTCCATCTAGCTCTACCAAGAAAAATCCATCATATAACCACAAAAGTTGTTGGATCCTTGACACTATCAATGTCCATACATCTATACCTCTTCTCTAACAAACTAGAGTTCTAGGAGCAAAGAATCAAAGAAGAGATCAACCTCATCGATGCCTACAACTAATTCCATCTCCTTCTTCGGCTAGATCATCCTTTTTCATTGAGTAGAAGATAGCTACTCCCCCAAGCTATGATCCACTTCTCTATCATGACAATGTTTGATATTTCCTTCTCTCCTACTTCCTATATTTCTATCATAAAGAGAGATTAGTCCTTCTCGATGGCGTGTGGGACCTAGCACCACTACCTATTCATGGATGTCCATTTTTGATATCCCATGACTAGTATATAACTCTTTCATTTCAATTTCATTAATTTTATGCATGTTTTACGAATTTATCACCTACTCTACATGATCCGTTATATACCCATGTTGTGATAACTTCAACACTTAGGCTTTAAATATCAATTAACATGGTTGACACCAAACAAGAACTTTCAAAGAAATGCCTAGGGAGTAGTAGATACATGATTTGTGAGTAATAAGACATCAACCTCACAAATAGTTCTACACAATTTCCAACACCTAATGGGTGTCTCTTGCTTTTTCTCCATTTGAATGGTTGTACCAATACTAGACATGTGATGGATGTGTTTGGGTGTGTAGTGCTGGTGAAAATCAATTCCATTGTATTGACTTCAATCATTAATCTAAACATTGTTTTAATCTTGCACTTTACTTTCCTTTGCAATAAGTTTAACTCAATCCAATCAAATCTTAGTTCTAACATTACTCTTAGTTCAAATGGATACAAACCAACAAGGTTCTTAGAAACATTTTCTCTTGGGATTAAATCATTAAATATACTGCGATAAGACCCATCTGCTTGCAGGTAGTATTATTGCACATTGTTTAGGTATGAACTTAGGGAATTTTGCCCTAGATGAATTTGTTAGTGTGATAAAAGCCACATCAGGAAGTTGGATCACAAATAGTTTGATAATTTAGTTAAATAATATGTATGATATTGATATGGATTTACAAAAAATGGTAATCAAGTTGAACAACTAAAATATATCCATATATCCTTTACTCCTCCTAACCATTTTTGCAGCCACCCAACCTATCATAAATGTCATTCTAGAAGAGGGCATATATATTAGAGTATGATCAAGTGAGGATAGATTCTCTCTAGATACATGTTAGTCAATAGGGTAGATGAAATGGTGGATATGGGGATTAATTGTAGTCATTGATGAGGTTCATAAATCAACATCATGAATGAGATTATATGATCAATAATGCCATCGGATCAGGAATCCAAAATTGATATGGTTATTTATCTCAAATGGAAACTATAGATTTCTCCTTTTTGCAATGGAGTCCAACAGAGGAATGATACATTCCTCCATGTAGCACTCTGGATGAAAGAGGCGGTCTTCTAGGGTGCCTCTAGGAAGGACACATGGGCTTTTCTCTTGTCAGATATTCTAACTTTTTAGATGTGTTTCAATGTACCTTGGATATGCATTCATTTTTGTTCATGAGATTGTGTCTCTATTAAATAAGGTTTAGTGAGAAAGACGATAGGAAGAGAGATGAAAACTTGAAGGGCAAGCCTTCCATTTTCTCTTTTCTTAACCAAAAGGATATGAAATTTAGTTGAATAGCTTCACCATTGAAATAATGTTGTCGATTTTCAGAGAGAGGTAAAAAGGAATTGATTTTCTACTACAGAATATAATTGAATATGTAAAGTATATGGCTTAGCAATTTATTGAAAAATGAACATGTAAAGCTAAATTAGATGGAAAACTATGCTTATCCATGGAGAATTAATGATTTTTTATCCATGATCCCTCAATATGTGGAAAATCGATGAATGAGTGGATTGTATAGGGATCATACAATGCAAAAGAATGTGAAATAGATTAGATAAGTTCCTGCATTTTCTAGAGAGTTTATTACATTGTGACAGTTGATTTAACGGCCAAAAATTGGGTACCAATACTTGCTATTTAAGCTTGGTACTTTTGTTGTGATTTGACTGGTTTGGTAGGATGAGAATATTAATGAAAATCAAGTATGTGGTTAAGTAACCTTAGTTTTATATGCTATAATATGTATACTCTAAGTATGTTCTCCTCTGTGTATTATGCAACACACATTCAAGGTATTTCTCCTTCTTGATTAGGTACATTTGTGTATTGTAGGTACTTTGTATGAGTAGTTTCTAGGTTAGCATGTACTCTTATTGTGTAAGGACGGTACTACCTATAATTATGCGATAATGCATACCTTATAAGTTGGTCAATAATATCTCCTTATCTAAGCAAACTTCATCTCTACCAATATTGACAAATTATCTAGAAGGATATTTTTTCATGACAAATTATCGTGTAAATAACTATTTTCAAGATATGTTACCATAGGTGTGAATACTACTGGTTTGATATAATAAATTATTCAAAATATTATATCCTATTTTCATTCAGTAAGCTTAAGGAATCAATTATATATATAATATGTATAATATATATATA
The DNA here is from genome assembly GCA_963693085.1 of Alisma plantago-aquatica. Lineage (NCBI taxonomy): Eukaryota > Viridiplantae > Streptophyta > Magnoliopsida > Alismatales > Alismataceae > Alisma > Alisma plantago-aquatica. The sequence goes on along the minus strand of OY856413.1, from coordinate 26,971,739 downwards.
TATATATATATGTATATATATATGGCACCTTTGTAGGAAATGTGAGGTAATACAATTGTTATCCAAGTTATATTTGTTGGTATCTCAATTACAATGTGGTTTTGAAGATATGTATCATGTATTATGTAAAAATAAATAGAACAATCTACTAAAAGAAACTTTGGATGAGTTTATATGAAGGAAATTTGTATTGTACATTTTAAGATAATAAAATATCAAAACTAATTTTGTTTCTATTTCATCAACCATGCTTATATTATATCATAATATTCCCTTACAATAACCTAAAATTCTCTAAAAAATTGTGAAAAGTACCCTAAATCCCAAGGAAGTACCCAAGACATTAATGTGTTGTACACTATAACATAGTGAAAGAGTTTCACATTGAATTAGGATAGAGTGCATGAGGTATTAAACATAGAGCATACCTTTCCAATCTTATATATGAAATAGTGTTATCAGGATAGTTAAGATGAGTGGAAACCCTACAAGGGAGATCAACGTGGCGACAAGTGAGGAGATGGACAATAGTAGATCTAGTTGCATGGAAGTTGTATTGTAGGAGGATTATGTGCATCCAAATAGGAGGCAGAGTCATGGATCCACTGGGACAGTCCGATATCTTCAAAAACTATGGCAGACACAATGATAAAAAAAGTATATTCAATACAAAGATACTATCAGAAGATCAAAATATGGAGGTTAGCAATGAGCGAAGACAAGAAGGACTTCTCCCATTGGGAAGGAACACGGTGTAGACATTTGGGGATGTAGGAGCTAACACAATATCTTATAAAGATGCAGTAGGAGGTACTAATAAGGAGAATGGAGGTTATATACACATCGACTTCGAGGCATTAAATCTAAGGCTGGACAAAGGGGATATCATTTCGCCCCTAAGGAGGGGGTTCCATCATTTGATGTGAAGGATGAGGCGGTAGAGAACCTACTCAAAACATCAAGGTTCTCAGTGGTGACCAAGCTTTTATCCCTGGATATTGAATACTTGACCCTACATGATAAGATCCATCTTATGTGGAAGCCTAATGGTGGTTGCAACCTGATAGGTCTAGAAAGAGACTATTAGCTGGTTCAATTACAGAAAGAGTAAGACCACCTTAAGGTGTTAATAAGAGGTCCATGGCCCTTTTTGGGGTCCTGCCTTACTATCCACATGTGGGATCTCCTATTCTCACTTGAAAATGGTAATCTTGATAAAATGGTGGTATGGGTGAGGATACCAAATCTACCATTATTTCCCGTACCACGATAGGTTTATTGAGGAGGTAGGGAACTCTAATAGAAAGACAATAAAAGTTGGCACTAACACCAGTATGTAGTGACGAGGAAGGTTCTCCATAATAGTCATGAAGATCACACTCAGAAAGCCATTGGTTCCAGCGATTAATGTACTGGGAAGGAAGTAAATCATACATTATGAGAATATATCATTTATCTATTTGAGATGTCGTCGACCTAGACATGCAGATAACAAATGCAAAGAAATGTCTCCATCTAGGGAGATGAGGTTAGAAAATGTCCAAGAAGTGTTAGGGAGGCTAGTAGATTTCTTTGATTTAATCCGCGCCAAACCATTGTAAAGAAAGCCAAGGAGACAATGATAGGTTAAAAAGAAGGATTTGTAGATTTATTTTATATTTACTTCGAATAACGTGAGAAATATCTATCAATACCCTGAGGTGTTTATAGGTTCATCATTTCCTAGTCCTATACAGTATTGTCAACAATTACATTGGTTAAAATTCATTATAAAAATGATAAAACTCAAACTGGAAAATAGAATAAAAATCTAATTCATACTATTTATTCACACTTGCATCAGTTAATATTTCTAATTTTGTTAATTTCATGCAATTCTATGAACCAATATAGGTTCAATGATATCATAAAAATGAGAAACCAATGAATGAAACCTAACATTTCAAAAAGATCTTCTGGCTGCATTGCTATTGCAATATATTCATGTAGGTTCCATTAATATTGAACCATTTCAAATCCTAAGAGTCATATACATGGTTGATATTTTGCTTTAATAAAAAATAGGTATATATGTGTGGTTGGGTGATGCAACCCTATTATAGGGCTTCATCTTGTGTCTTATTGCACTTTAATCACATCTATAATTTTTTTAGTACATCTTATTTCCCTCAATATGCATATTTTTGTCAAATGCACTTATGGACATTCTTTTTGTGTTTTTAGGTACTTGAACCACACCTCAGTGGATGAGAGAGGAGGGTGATCTTAGGGTTCATGCACCATTGAAGTGGTCTAGGTAAGGCCCAAGATATTCCCCAATCTTCCCTAGTGGCTAAGACTTAAGTGAAGCAAAGACGACCATTGAAATTCAATGTTGAAAAGAAAAGTGCAGGTGAAAATGACAACACAACCATGGTACCAAGGAAACGACTGTGCTAGCCAAGTTAAAAATCACAGAGAGGTTAGATTTAAGAAGTAAAGATAAATCTCTACACCACGGATGTGCCATGAAGACCCTAGCACGACCGTGCTGACCAATTGCAACATGGGAATTCTCAATAGAATGGACAACACTTCCTCAGTCCTGAATGCTCATGTGGCCCTCCACGACATTGTAGCCACCTAGTCACCATGACTGTGATGACCACCATGGCTGTGCCACCAGCCATACAAAACCCCCAAAATTTCTTGACCCCATTTCCATTTTATCACCACGGTCATTCATTCCACCACGGTCATTCCACTCACTACCCACCACGACCGTGCTATATGAAAACCTAGTAGCAACTTGCACTGCATTTCCCATTCTACCCCCACTTGACCTTGTGCTTGTCCACCACTTATATATACATGGGTGGTGGTTGGAGTTTGAGCTTATTTACTCTTAGATACCTCTCATCCTACCCTATCCCCCTCTATTCCATTCTGACTCCATTCCACCTCCATTCCATTAGCTATTCCATTCTAACTCCATTCCATCACCTTCCACCACAAATCCCTTCTTTTAGAATTTTTGGCCACTTTCCACCACACATCCATGTCATTCCACCATTCGAGAAGGATACTATTGAGCTACTGCTGCTAGGAGGTGAATAAGGAGGAGTCTCCATCGAGCTACCATGGCTTTCCACTCCTCTACTCATTTCTCTTTCTCCATTTTTGTATTTTCTTATTCTATGAGTAGCTAGGTCCATTAGTGGACTGTTAGGGGTCAAAAATGTTACTTTGATACCATGTTGGGGGGAAGTGATATGTAAACATTCTAATGATTATGTTCTATTTCTATCTCATTTTCTATATATTACTTTTTGGTTTGTGCTTGAAATCACCTAGGATTATAGGAAAATTGCTTATATGTGGTTAATTTGGGAATTGCTCCAAAGTCCAATTAATGGGTCCATAGATAGCTATTCACCTTCCTACATAATAACAATACACCTACACCTAGCTAGTTAGAGATCTAAGTAGCTAGTATAGAATCATTTAGTATAATTAGCTTGGAGCCTTCTCAAAGCTAGAATGTAGGCGATGTGAGGTCCAAAACCTCATTTCCACCCTCCATTACTACCCTGAGCCCCTAATTTCCCTAAGGGTTTATACCCTAGAAAGCTAGGATTGATTAGATCCTAAATGAATTCCATCTAAACCCTAATCCAAGAGAGCCTCACAAGGGTGGATAGGAGGTGATAGGTACTAGTTCCCCTACACACAACCTACCCCATCCATGGTCAATTAGCAGTTTAGGGCAATTCATTAGCATTTAGCTAGTTGTTTGGTTTGGTAATATAAATGAAAGGGTAATATTTACATATTATCACCCCAACCCAATAAACAAGTGCATTCCCCCAATCAACCCACACTTCTCATAATTGCATTAAAACCCTATTTTCCTCCCTTCATAGCTAGTCTTTACCTGTTTAGCTCTTTACATGCTTAATTAGCTAATTGCCTTATTTTTGCCTTGTTCTTTGTAGTCTAGGTCTTGAATTTCTCTTGTGTTTAATTTACTAGTGTAGTCCTAGTGTTAGTTCTTGCCTTTTCTTACTTCATGTAATTTGTTCTTTCCTTAATTTTTTCTTGCTCGTTAGAACTAAATGTCTAGGGTTCGCTTAGGTTTTGATTGTTGTTCTCCTTTAATTGTTTCCTTAATCACCGTTAGTGTAATTAACTCAAAATCAACCTTCAAACCTTCAAACCTTCAAACCAAGACTCCACAGTAGGAACCTAACCAAAGCTAACCTAGCTCTAGTGCCTCCTTTCTCTATTTTGTTTGACCCCTAACTTGTCGCCCCCCTATAGTATAACACACCCCCATGCACTTGCGGGTGAAGTGTGTTAGTCTATGTGAGCAAGCCTATAAGGGTTTTATAAATTTTGAAAGACCGCAAGTATATATGAGCCCTTCAGGTGTGTGCATCTAGTCAAGATTTAATTGATTTAGATTAGTATACCTCAAAGGTGAGGAAAAATGCACCAAGATTTATGGAACCATTACCAGGGAAAAAGACACTTGTCCTAGCAAGTTAGTTTTACTTTGATCTTTTCCCACCGTCTCATCATTACTATACTTTGTTCTTTATTCTTTATTCTTTGTGCATATTGGTTTTCTAACTTGTCCTTTTTTGTTTGATTGTGCCATGTGCATGTGACAAGCAACCCATGGAAGTCAAGATGGAAAGCCAAAATGCACCTCACAAGCCACTTTGAGAATACTTAATTCCTAGAAACTACAAATTGTCAATTGCTATTAGAGTTGATCAAATTCTAGGGGAGCAATTATCTATCCCTTTAGGTCTTCTTAAGCTCCCTCCCACATTCTATGGCTTCAGATATTGAGAACACCTATAAGCACTTGCAATCCCTTCTTAAAGTATGATCTACCTTCAAGATGCCGACGACCAATGATGACACAATTCGATTGACCTTGTTATCATTGTCCCTCAAAGATAAAGCTAGATATTGGTATAATTTTGAGAAGAGACATCACAAGTTGGGAAGAGATGAAATATGCCTTCTTTAAGAAATTGTACTCCACTGCATGATTGTTACAAATGCAGTGTGCTTTCAATCAAGCAGATAATGAGTGGTTCCATGATACATGGGAGAGCTTTTAGATGATTTTGAGAGATTGATGATGAATATGTATTCATCCATATTTCTATGCAATTTTATTTGTTTCTCTTTTGCTAGTTTTATAGAAATAATTGCAAACTATCCACATCTTATTCATTAAGGAAAATTCTCATATTTTTCACTCATATTTTGCAGTTTCTACCTTCACTCACATTCCAAAAATAAGAACTTGATCCATGTTTCTGGAAAATAAATATTGAGGGATTCAAGAACACCATTTTGACAATCATAGTACATGAACCAATCAACTCATGCTAAGAAATGATCGGTTCATCCACAATAAATGTCACACCTTAGAGCCTAAAATGGTTGCTTAACTCCTAGACTTAGCTCTTCCACATTTACCATCTCTCCAGTAAAATGGGCATTCCATACACCCAATATGCTCAGCTCAACAACCCAAATGGGGGTTTCAAGCTCCCTAAAAGGCCGTCTCAGACTGCTTCATGACCATGTCATGGTCAAGCAATGCCCCACCACCCTTCCCTAGGTTTTTTGTGCACTTCATTGACTCAAGTATGCTCAGAGGTCAAACTAGGCATTTCACGTTCTTTAAGTGACCATTGCAAATTGCTCTGAGACTTGGTCAAAGCACATCACAATTTTATCTTTATAGTTTTGAACGCTGCGCTCGGCCCACATTTGTTAAAGTCTGGACAAATCAGTTCATAGGGCACGGTTGATATTCTTCACCAACCACCACCCATTGTTTTCCTCTTCCCCTTTGGGCTTTCCACCGGTCATTCCCCTGTAAAATGAGGGGGTACTCCATAAGAGAGGGGATCCAAAGTTTTGTACTTGCACTTTAGATTTCAACAATTTTTTATTTCATTCTTGCATGTTGTACTCTTGTTCTTCAATAAAGCTTTCCTTTTCTTTCTCTTGGTTATTTGGTCTTCTAGTTCAGAGAAAGGAATTAAGAGGGGCAGACATTTCATAGTCAGTAGCTAAGATCCTTTAGGATTCATTTCTTTCTACTCTATGGCTTCCTCTCTTCCCTCTGTTGTTCTTTCTTTAATTTCCATTTATTGAACGCATTTTTTTATATCGGGTGTGGGTAGTAGCCTCATAGCCGTAGTGTAGACTACATTTATTTATTTATGTTAATACTTCTTCGATGGTCTTTCTTTGGATATTTGGAAACTTAAATAAATTGATCTCTTACTTTTGTCGAATGTTAGTTTTTAGCAATGAGACCTCAAACCCCAAAACTCAAAACAACCAAACAAATGCACAAGGATTCAGATGAGACCTTAAAGTATTCTTTATTGGGATGCTCAAGCAAGGATCTATAAATGCCAGGACCAATGGGTTTACATGGAGTTTGACTTATGCAAATGCATTTGAGGATATTTTTCATACCTTCTTCTAACTTGTTTGTCTTACAGATTTCATCAATCTAGTTTCACACAGGCTATGGTGGTAAAACCCACAACCTCGATATATTCTATTACTGAATGAATCTTGTTTCTCAACTACTTGTTTTTCAGTTGCTCTTTCTTTACTTGCAATTTAATTCTTTTTGTAGTTAAACTCTCTTTGATTTTCTTAACATAACTATTTCTTTACTTGTTCTTAGAATAACTCTTTCCTTACTTGTACTTATGTTAACTTTATATTTCATTGCAAATTTTACTTCCTTGTTTTAGGATAATCAAACCATCAACCAACGGACCTTTTGCTTTCCTATTCTAATTTTTGTTTAAAGTGATCTGGTCCTTAATCTTAATCTTAAAAATGTTCACCTGTGGGATCAACCCTCTTTATACTAATAAACAAACCTTAATTGGTTATTTTTCTGTTAAAATGAGGTTAAACGCTAGGATAAAAACCCATAGTGAATTGGTGTGTCGAACGACGAGTGTCAATTTTGGTGTTGTTGCTGGGGATAACGAATTGTTTTTAGGACTCCTAAAATGTTTTAACAAAACTTTTTTTCTTTTTTTTCTAAGCCTTCTAAGTCCCATTCCAGAAGTGCTACTCCTCCTTCTACAAAGTTTCCATTTCGGCAGTCCTTTTTTCTGCAACTGCTATTATTGATTCATATAATTGTGCATGTGACACCCACCAAATGCTAATTTTTCTATGCTAGTTTTTATTGAGAGATACAAAGAACATTCCATCAGTTAAATCAAGAAAACCACCTTAGGATGGACAAAAAGGAACTAACCCATAGGATCGAGCATGCCCTTACTGATCAAAGAGAGGCCTTTGTGGACAAACAGGTAGCCAGAGATGCCATGCTACCTGAAGCCGAATGACGGAAACAATTGAAGTGCAAATAATAGAGAAAGATAAAAGGTAATGGATATTAAGAAATGTATTTATGGGAAATACATAGAAATCTTTAGATAGTGGCATTAAAGGCCACAATGGAGTAAATTTTCGTTTATATATGAATTCTAATGAAAGAAATTAGGAAAAGAAGAAAATAAAATAAAAGATAAAGGGAAATCCATAAAAGGAAATCAATTAAATAGGAAATTTGAAATAATGAGGAAAAGATAAGAATTATGTGGAAATCATGTGATGGTGCCTCTTGTAGCCTTTTGGAATAAAAGCAAAGGATTATTATAAAGGAGTATTTTCTTTCCTCGTTAGTGTTGAGATTAAATAATCTTAGAAAAATTGAGTTTATGGATAGTGGTAATACTCCTTGCCACTTTTGGATTATTTAAAACCCAAGGGGAAAAGAGGTAAGAATAAAAGGAAGGAGACGGCCGTAGGAATCTTACCCTGCCTTCCTTGGTAATCCATAAGAGTTGAAGTATGAGAAACCCTATTACACTGATCTATATAAGGGTTGGTATTTCATGCATCTTATATAGAAGTCGGTGCATGGCTAGCAACCTATATAAGGTGCCCAACTCTAGGAACGTAGAGAAATCTTCCAGCAACAGAACTCAGCCGCCATGGCAGTTGGTGCCCGCTCATGTGGGTGGAAAGGGTGGTGCAGCGTGGAGTAGCAGGCCACCTTGGCGCCCTCGACTTTGTAGCCATGACGTCTTGGCGGAAACACTGGGCCAAGGTGCAGCACCGTCGCAGCACCTTCATGGATGGAAGACCTGGATGTTGCAGGGGCATCGATCTAGAGGTGGCGCCAGCCTCTAGGAGAGGGTGGTGCTTGAGCAGCGCGGGTAGAGTGCGAAACACGAAGTCAGGGTCCTGCAGTACGGGAGCGAGAACTGCAGATCACTGCAGCAATGCTGCGGAAGCACGTGTAGACCGACATGCCATCTAGAGCAGGCCTGCGAAGGAGATGCTGGGAAGATCTGAGGGAGTTCCTCACCCAACCAAAGTGGCCCTACCGGGCATGAGTTCCTTGCGGAGAAGCTACCACGTCGGGGGGGGGGGGGGGTCATGGACAAATCCTATCACCTGCAGATCTTCCACCAGCCACCTGTGGCGATGCCTGCCTAAATTGATGTCTGATTGGAGTCCGCAGATACCCACCGGAGGGCGAGGCTTCAGCTCTTCTCACCAGTGCCCGAGGGCGAGGAGCGGGCTGCTGTCGGGTTGGCCCTCGCGGCATCTGTGCGCCGGGCGCGACGCAACGCGAGGAAGGAGAAGGGATAGAGTCGAAAGACTCTATTGCCCCTCTACACCCGTTCAAGGCCCAAGGACCGGTAAGTCCTTTAACCCTATCTTGATTGTTCATCAAAAAACTAATAATAGGAAATCAAGGTGACGTGGCGGCCTTTGATTGGCCCAATTATATTTATCTTGCAAAATTCGTAGAAGATAACTGGTAGCTTGGATTTAGATAAGTTATGTATGAATTTTGATCAGGAGAAACCAAGGAATTCAATAAAAATATAATTGAGACCTAAATATGATTGCAATCTGAAAAGTGTATAAAGTTATCATCTTGAGTGGTTTAATTAATGGAAAACCCTTAGAATTGATGATAGTTGGGTATAATGATGTTCTATGAATGTTTTGATCGAATATTAACCGATTGATGATAAGGAGAACAATTTATATCTAAAGAGATGGTATTTATACTTTTGGGTTAAATTAGGGTTCTATATACCTAAGTTTGCATTAATGGACTTAAAAACCCTAATTTAGGAGAACACGTCTTTTAATGGTTTTAATTATACAAATGCATGAATAAGATAGAGTTATGTTGTTATAAACCCAATATGGGTATAAAAGATCATTAAGGTGGATAATTTGGCATTCCTAGTGTATAAAGTGGAATTAATGATTAATTTGGGTTTGCTGACATAAAAGATGAGAAATGTAGTAAATAGGGTTCCTTTGCGAATCGAACTATAATTCTTTATTGAGTTGTCAAATCAAAGAAACCTGAACATGATATTTGGCTTTAATGATCTTAACATGAATTAAAAGGATAAAATAGTAGCTTTAATGAAAAAGAAACTTAATGAAATTAATTGTTGAGTAATGTGCCTGTAATATGAAATAGGGTTATAGGTTGTTAAGATAACCTTAATATTGAAGAATAGATGAGATAATTAGGGTTTAATATGGTAAAAGATGAAGGGAAACCCTAAATGCAAAACGAAACCCTAAAATGGATACAGAAACCCTAGAAAGTGAATCCAAGTAGATTCTTGATAAAGTGTGTAATAAATAGAGTACATATGCTTTTCAGGAATTATGTGATTAATGAATTGCTTGGATTGCGTTCTTGGTTGGATTTGCTTAATGCTTGTGAAATCATCAAATCAGGTATGTGGTTATGCTTATGACTATACCGAATAGTTTCCCGAGGATTTTATCGACGTTTCCCTCAATGCATGAATTAATTGTTGGATGTCTATTTATTTCATGCAACTATAAAGTGACTATGATTATCACTATAAATGAGTATATATAACTGGCTAGATCTGGGTCCACCTCTATTACTTTGAAAAGGCTGAAAAGGGGGTAATCCTAGAGCAACGTCTAGGTTACCGAGAGTTAGAAATTGGGCTACCTACGTGTAGTGCCATGAGACTCATTAGCCTGCCATGAGTTAAGGAGTGGGCTACTTACGAGTAGTGCCATGTGACTCAACCCTAGAAACTGGTTCACCTATAGGTGGGACCATGAGGGGTTTAATGGGGATCTACCATAAGGAAGGTAGGATCCAGGTCCACTGTAGGGATAGTACAGAGGATAGGGTACTCATGAATCACGGATGTTATATTTAAAATATAATCTTGATTGATTAATGATTAATTGAGTGATTACATGGTTATCATAGTTGTAAGTTTATTGTTCCCCCCACATACCAGCTTCGGCTGACCGACGTTTTGTTTGTCGGCGTTTTAGGTACAAGCCAAAAGGACAAACAGTAAATTGTCACATTGTGAAATACATGAGGAAAAATACAAGGAGGATTAGTTAGTGTAGAATCATTAAGTGGATAGAAGTTAGAAATCCAAAATTTTAAAAGGTATGCAAAGTTTATTTTCTTACAACTTTTCAGTTTTGTATGTTAAAATTTGATAATTATTCTTGGTTAATTGCCGAACCTTTGATCTGGAAGTCATGGGTGCGGCTTCGACCTCTCGGTCTCCCTTAATTGGGGGTTATCGGGAGGTGGGGTCGTAACATTTGGTATCAGAGCTTAGGTTCCTCAGTTAACCATTAATAATTATTAAATTTTACAAACTCCATAGAACCCAAGGGAGTTATTAGAGGATTATCCAAAAGACAGAGGTTTCTAGAAAAGGATCACGACCGGGGGCTGGCAATATTTTCCTCCGCACCGCTAGTCGGAATACGAGGACTCCCGGATCCGTGTGACTGCATGGCCAAAGTCTTAGGGTATGAATCAAAATAAGATACCTTTAGGACTTTCTCATCTTATTCATCCCTTCTCATCACAAAATTCTGTTAAGGACCTGAAGGATTAGGGTTTTCTTCCTTCTCCTCACCCTCTTGAGGTATGGGTAAGGTTAATAAGGTTTAAGGAATCCTCCATCAAATTAATGAAAAGCATGTAAATAAGATGTCATGGACATAAGCTTAATAGATTAAGCGCAAATTAAAGAATAGATACATGCTTAGGTCGTATGACATAAGTTGTCATGTCCTCAGAATAGACCTAAGAGTAGATCTTCTTGTCAGGAGGATAAGTTAGTCTTGGAGATAGAGATCTCAATTGCAAGTAGAGACCTGGCACATCCTCTGAGGATGATACTAACCCTAACCCAAAGGGAGGGTTAGAGAGATATGAGTTGGACCAGGTGTTTGAAATGACATGCCTTTGGGATGCCATATGATCCATGGTTGACCTAACACCTTTGGCAACCCAACCCTGGGAAGGGTCATGCATGTTAGGGTAAAGGATAGCTCCTTAGATGATGAGGTTAGTGAAGGACCATAGAAACCCTATGGTCTTGTGCAAGTAGGGTATAGCTGGAACCTAGGGCACGTCATGGTGCTGACAGTAGGATGAAACCCTGAATAAGGAATCATGAGGGAGCACAAAGGGTTATGGATGATCTTGAGAAAACATAAGTTCAAACCTAGACTTCACCCATGTAGGGCACCTCTAATGGTGAGGTTGGATGTACGGTTAGCCCTAGAGGGAGCAGGAAACCCAGTAAGAAGGTTGGAAGCCTAAAACCCTGAACAATGGATGATAGTGGTTGCTTCATGATCGATCCCTGAAAGTTGATGATATCTTGGTTGCCTTTAGAGGGACCAAACCCTAGAGATAGAAGATGAAGCATCTGGTGCCTATGTGCCTACGGTATATGTGTTTACCTTCTGAGGTAGGAAGAAGAGTTCCTTAGACCTAGAAAGGTTTAGTAGCAGGTTATGAGGCCTTATACCTTGTTAGTTGTCCTTAAGGAGGACCCAACCCTAAGTGTTGCTCGAGTTGAAGGATGACAAGAAGTGCATGTCATGCCTTTTGCATGCTTGGTTTGTAGCTAAGAGATAGAGCATGCAGTTAGACACCTACAAGTGAACTTAGGGTTCCTAGGCCTAAGAGGGGAAGTGGTATACCTAATGCTCATGATGAGAATTAAGTTTCTATAGTTTTGAGCATGGTACGCCTCATGAATAAAGGAAAAGGGAAGTCCCTTAAGTTTAAGGTATGTGTAATGAACCCCTCATAGATAGGTTGATGATAAAGGAAGGTATGATCTTGATCCAGCATTGAGGAAAGAGGACAAATATGACCTAGCATGGTTCAATAGGTGATCTGTTTATGCCTTAATAGCTTGCTAGGGTTAAGTAGGCTCATGTGGCTGTAAACCCTAGACCTAAGAGCTTTTGTGACCTTGCTGTCAAGAGATAGATTTCCTCCCATCCTGGGAGAGAGACACCTTTATATCAGTTTTGGTTAGTCTAAGGTAACCTAAAGAGGTCTCTTAGGATCTTGAGAAGCTAAGAGAAAAGTACATGGTATGAGAATGAACCCGTAGGCCCATAGATATCCATCTCTAAGTGCATGCAGATGTGTTACCATGGAGGTAACCGGTATAGGGCTTGACCAAGGTAGGCAGGTTGCCATGATCCTGATGAAAGGATGAAAGTCAGCCCATGAATGCAGAAAGAGAGATTATGAAGACTTGGGTAAGGTTCTAAGTGAACATGTACTATGATGGAGAATCCTAAGTCTATCCTAGGGTCAGGTAGGGATAAGACCGATGAAAGTAGGAGTTACCTGATTCCCCAGTTGCACATGACCATAGGGTCGGGAGGTAACAACTATCATTGTCTGGGGGCCATGGGTTAGGAGATTGATCACCTTCAGGAACTCATGGGACCCAAAGGGCAGATGAGTAGGGCACTCTCTTGATGCATGAGGGAAGAGGGATGACCCCAAAAGAGCCGGTACCCTATAGACCTAGAGGAGATGACCAAGGATATAAACCTCAGTAGGTTCAAGACTAGTTTTCCATGGAAGTAACCTTGATATCATGATGTCTGTGATGTAGAGACATATGTGGCACGTTGCAACTTAGATGTAAAGGTGTATGGGCAAGGTGGGATGTACCATCTCTACTCTTGGAATAGGAAGAACTCTGTATTTGGACTGCAGCCAAATGCTTATTTCCTCTTATTATGGGGGTGAGAGATAGGACATTATGCATGCCATACACCAAGGATAAGAGATGATGTAGGTTGGAACGTTGCCACCAGCAATGGAGATAGAGAAGATAACCTACCCTGGTAAAGTGAAAGATACATGGATGGTTTGCAAACACTAAGAGGAATGAGGTAGTCACCTTATGAGGATGTTTTTATCATGAGCTATGTGGAACTTACAAGTTATACCAGGTTGAGTTTGATCACCATGATGATGAAATCAGAGAGTGTTCTTAATGAAAATAGACATAGAATTTGAGGTGAAATGATAAGTGAAATACATGGAAGTGTATGTCTTCAATGTTACCTAATACCTAAGAATGTGAAGTGGTAATGGATGCACTGGTTGAGATACATCTGACTTGTTTGAAGAGGTTGTTTGGCTAACCCTAAGTTGGGAAAAGAAGATATGTTTGGCTAATACTCAGATGTAATGAGATCTATTGGACAAGTTGATGGTTGCTGGGATTAGCCAATCTCGGCCTTGATGCAATGAAAGGAGGGTTGTAGAACCTCAAATGCACCCTTTGGATAGGACGATGATGAAACCCTAACGGGAGTAGTTTAGGGTTTCTGAGGAATCAATCTTAAGGAATCATGACAAGCCAGGAGATCATGATTGAAGATCACCTTACACCGTGGTACTACCAAGATAATAAGTGACAGTAGTACTTTAGATGCCTAAGATAAAGTTGCGTGTAGTATATGGCCATGCAAGCTGAGGGTGAAGAACGAACACTAGTAACCCAATGTTTTGATATAGAGGATAAAAGAGTCCTGGAGAGGGAATGGGAATTCATCACTAGGGATGTTGTGGTAAGTCTCCCCTAGACCAAGGAAGGTCAAGATGCAATATGGGTTATGGTAGATCGCCTTACCTAGATGACATGAGAAAGGAAGAGTTCTGTCAAGGATAGATCTGGTTGAACTACCTATGAGAGAGATGGTTCAACTACACCATAATGTGAGTGCAAAGGTTCTTGAGTTTGACCTAAAGGTTCCCTTTCCTAAGGGTGGAAATATGTACATGAAGAACTCGATGTTAGTACAGTTTATCTCCCTTAACTAATGGTTAGTATGATCTAGACTAAAGGGGTCTGATGAGAGCATATGTGCTCGTTCAGGGTGATATCTAGAGACAGTTCTTGTCCTATGAAAGATGTAATGATGACCACCATAGCCAGTATCGGGGTTTAAAGAAACTCTGTAAGGGAGGTTGTGTGGATCACCACTTCAGTAAGGTGATGTTGGTGAAAGGACCACATGATGGTTAGAAAAGGACCACAATGTGTGTAGATGAAGTCACTTTGATCGTGCAATGGCTGAAAGGAGCCTAGAGACGACGAAAGTCATGATAGATGCAAAGTAGGCAAACATGCAGTTCACTGTGGGAGACTATGCGACATAAAAATCTAACCCCTCTAAGTTATAGCTACGAGAGCTGAGTCCCCGATGCATGGATTCTTTTGACATGGTTTGGTGGAGAAGGTTAAGTTTGACCTTACCTCTCAGGATAAAGTAATGTGTGATGAGTTCCATGTGTCCAATTTAGAGCACTATGTGAGGTACCCCGACCATGTGCTGAGCAATGAACCTAATGAGCCCCAAGAGAGGCTGAAATGGCCTGAGTCCACCTGTGCAGTTTATAGACGCCAGGGTGAAAGAACTCATAGGAAAGAATATGTGATGATAAAGGTTCTTTGGAAGTGCCATGAGTACGGTAAAGCCACATAGGGGCCAATGATAGATATGGAAAAGTCTTATCCTGAATTTTTTTGTTTGCTTGATAGAATTTTGAGGACAAAATTCTCATAAGAGGGGAAGGATGTTACAACCCCAATTTTGCATATGTCTTCACAATTGAAATGTAATGATTTTGTATGAACTTAATTGAAAAGGTTGTATGCGTGGTTTCAAAGGATGGGATTTTTGGCAATTATTCTTTTTTATAGGAATTTTGTGGTTCCTATTGTTATTTTAATAATGGATATAAAAGGAAAGAAAAGGAGAAAAGTCCAAATAATAGAGAAAGATAAAAGGTAATGGATATTAAGAAATGTATTTATGGGAAATACATAGAAATCTTTAGATAGTGGCATTAAAGGCCACAATGGAGTAAATTTTCTTTTATATATGAATTCTAATGAAAGAAATTAGGAAAAGAAGAAAAGAAAATAAAAGATAAAGGGAAATCCATAAAAGGAAATCAATTAAGAAGGAAATTTGAAATAATGAGGAAAAGATAAGAATTATGTGGAAATCATGTGATGGTGCCTCTTGTGGCCTTTTGAAATAAAAGCAAAGGATTATTATAAAGGAGTATTTTCTTTCCTCGTTAGTGTTGAGATTAAATAATCTTGTAAAAATTGAGTTTATGGATAGTGGTAATACTCCTTGCCACTTTTGGATTACTTAAACCCCAAGGGGAAAAGAGGTAAGAATAAAAGGAAGGAGATGGCCGTAGGAATCTTTCCCTGCCTTCCTTGGTAATCCATAAGAGTTGAAGTATTAGAAACCCTATTACACTCATCTATATAAGGGTTGGTATCTCATGCATCTTATATAGAAGTCGGCGCATGGCTAGCAACCTATATAAGGTGCCCAACTCTAGGAATGTAGAGAAATCTTCCAGCAATAGAACTCAGCCGCCATGGCAGTTGGTTCCCGCTCATGTGGGTGGAAAGGGTGGTGCAGCGTGGAGTAGCAGGCCACCTTGGCGCCCTTGACTTTGCAGCCACGACGTCGGGCGGAAATGTTGGGCCAAGGTGAAACGCCGTCGCAACACCTTCGTGGATGGAAGACCTGGATGTTGCAGGGGCATCGATCTAGAGGTGGCGCCAGCCTCTAGGAGAGGGTGGTGCTCGAGCAGCGCGGGTAGAGTGCGAAACACGGAGTCAGGGTCCTACAGAATGGGAGCGAGAACTGTAGATCGCTGCAACAACGCTGTGGAAGCACGTGCAAACCGCCATGCCATCTAGGGCAAGCATGTGAAGGAGATGCTGGGAAGATCTGAGGGAGTTCCTCACCCAGCCAAAGCGGCCCTACCGGGCATGAGTTCCCTGCGGAGAAGCTACCACGTCGGGGGGGGGGGGTCTTGGCCAAATCCTATCACCTGCAGATCTTCCGCCAACCACCTGTGGCAATGCCTACCTAAATTGATGTCTGATTGGAGTCCGCAGACACCCACCGGAGGGCGAGGCTTCAGCTCTGCTCACTAGCGCCTGAGGGCGAGCAGCGGGCTGCTGTCGGGTTGGCCCTCGCGGCATATGTGCGTCGGGCGCGATGCCACGCGAGGAAGGAGAAGGGATAGAGTCAAAAGACTTTATTTCCCCTGTGCACCCATTCAAGGCCCAAGGACCGGTAAGTCCTTTAACCCTATCTTGATTGTTCATCGAAAAACTAATAATAGGAAATCAAGGTGACGCGGTGGCCTTTGATTTGCCCAATTATATTTATCTTGCAAAATTCGTAGAAGATAACTGGTAGCTTGGATTTAGATAAGTTATATATGAATTTTGATCAGGAGAAACCAAGGAATCCAATAAAAATTTAATTGAGACCTAAATATGCTTGCAATCTGAAAAGTGTATAAAGTTATCATCTTGAGTGATTTAATTAATGGAAAACCCTTAGAATTGATGATAGTTGGGTATAATGATGTTCTATGAATGTTTTGATCGAATATTAACCGATTGATGATAAGGAGAACAATTTATATATAAAGAGATGGTATTTATACTTTTGGCTTAAATTAGGGTTCTATATACCTAAGTTTGCATTAATGGACTTAAAAACCCTAATTTAGGAGAACACGTCTTTTAATGGTTTTAATTATACAAATGCATGAATAAGATAGAGTTATGTTGTTATAAACCCAATATGGGTATAAAATATCATTAAGGTGGATAATTTGGCTTTCCTAGTGTATAAAGTGGAATTAATGATTAATTTGGGTTTGCTGACATAAACGATGAGAAATGTAGTAAATAGGGTTCCTTTGCGAATCGAACTATAATTCTTTATTGAGTTGTCAATTCAAAGAAACCTAAACATGATATTTGGCTTTAATGATCTTAACATGAATTAAAAGGATAAAATAGTAGCTTAAATGAAAAAGAAACTTAATGAAATTAATTGTTGAGTAATGTGCCTGTAATATGAAATAGGGTTATAGGTTGTTAAGATAACCTTAATATTGAAGAATAGATGAGATCATTAGGGTTTAATATGGTAAAAGATGAAGGGAAACCCTAAATGCAAAATGAAACCCTAAAATGGATACAGAAACCCTTGAAAGTGAATCCAAGTAGATTCTTGATAAAGTGTGTAATAAATAGAGTACATATGCTTTTCAGGAATTATGTGATTAATGAATTTCTTAGATTGCGTTCTTGGTTGGATTTGCTTAATGCTTATGAAATCATCAAATCAGGTATGTGGTTATGCTTATGACTATACCGAATAGTTTCCCGAGGATTTTATCGACGTTTCCCTCAATGCATGAATTAATTGTTGGATGTCTATTTATTTCATGCAACTACAAAGTGACTATGATTATCACTATAAATGAGTATATATAACTGGCTAGATCTGGGTCCACCTCTGTTACTTTGAAAAGGCTGAAAAGGGGGTAATCCTAGAGCAACGTCTAGGTTACCGAGAGTTAGAAATTGGGCTACCTACGTGTAGTGCCATGAGACTCATTAGCCTGCCATGAATTAAGGAGTGGGCTACTTACGAGTAGTGCCATGTGACTCAACCCTAGAAACTGGTTCACCTATAGGTGGGACCATGAGGGGTTTAATGGGGATCTACCATAAGGAAGGTAGGATCCAGGTCCACTGTAGGGATAGTATAGAGGATAGGGTACTCATGGATCGCGGATGTTATATTTAAAACGTAATCTTGATTGATTAATGATTAATTGAATGATTACATGGTTATCATAGTTGCAAGTTTATTGTTTCCCCCACATACCAGCTTCGGCTGACCGACGTTTTGTTTGTCGGCGTTTTAGGTACAAGCCAAAAGGACAAACAGTAAATCGTCACATTGTGAAATACATGAGGAAAAATACAAGGAGGATTAGTTAGCGTAGAATCATTAAGTGGATAGAAGTTAGAAATCCAAAATTTCAAAAGGTATGCAAAGTTTATTTTCTTACAACTTTTCAGTTTAGTATGTTAAAATTTGATAATTATTCTTGGTTAATTGCCAAACCATTGATCTGGAAGTCATGGGTGCGGCTTCGACCTCTCGGTCTCCCTTAATTGGGGGTTATCGGGAGGTGGGGTCCTAACATTTGGTATCAGAGCTTAGGTTCCTCAGTTAACCATTAATAATTATTAAATTTTACAAACTCCATAGAACCCAAGGGAGTTATTAGAGGATTATCCGAAAGACAGAGGTGTCTAGAAAAGGATCACGACCGGGGGCTGGCAATATTTTCCTCCGCACCGCTAGTCAGAATACGAGGACTCCCGGATCCGTGTGACTGCCCGGCCAAAGTCTTAGGGTATGAATCAAAATAAGATACCTTTAGGACTTTCTCATCTTATTCATCCCTTCTCGTCACAAAATTATGTTAAGGACCTGAAGGATTAGGGTTTTCTTCCTTCTCCTCACCCTCTTGAGGTATTGTTACTTTTTTATCAATATAGTTACTATTTTGATCTTAGAGTTACTTTTGCGTACCATATAGTTACACTTTTGGATGTGCGGGTAGCAAAAAATTAGGCTACCCGCGCGGGCAGTGAATAAATCTCCTATATGGGCTCATCTTTAATTCCTGCCCGGGTAGCTACCCGCACAACCTTCCTGTCACTTTTTTTTAAAAAAAATCATAACTGTAGAGGAGCATTTTATCGAGCTCGCCAAAAAATTTGATCCAAAAATAATATCATTTGCCCCACCAAAATAAAAAATACGTCCATATATTTACTGACTATATATTTTCTACGTAGTTACTTTTTTAGTCATATTGTTACTTTTTTATCAATATAGTTACTCTTTTGATCTTAGAGTTACTTTTGTGTACCATTTAGTTATAATTTTGGATGGGCGGGTAGCAAAAAATCAGGCTATCCACGCGGGCAACGAATAAATCCCCATATATGGCTCATCTTTAATACTCGCGCGGGTAGCTACCCACACACCCTTCCTGTCACTTTTTTTTTAAAAATTACAATTGTAGGAGCATCCCAAAAAAAATCATCCAAAAATAATATCATTTGCCCCACCAGAATAATAAAATACGTCCATATATTTACTGACTGTATATTTTCTGTGCAGTTAGTTTTTTAGTCATATTGTTACTTTTTTATCAATATAGTTACTCTTTTGATCTTAAAGTTATTTTTATGTACCATATAGTTACACTTTTGGATGTGCGGGTAGCGAAAAAACAGGCTACCCGCGCGGGCAGCGAATAAATCCCTATATAGGGCTCATCTTTAATACCTGCACACCCTTCCTATCATATTTTTTTAAATTATTTTTCACAATTGTAGAGGAGCATTTTATCTATCTTCCTAAAAAATTTCATACAAAAATAATCCATTTGCCCCACCAGATAAAAAAATACGTCCATATATTTACTGATTGTATATTTTCTGCACAGTTACTGTTTTAGTCATATTGTTACTTTTTTTATCAATATAGTTACTCTTTTGATCTTAGAGTTACTTTTGTGTACCATATAGTTATACTTTTGGATGTGCATGTAGCAAAAAAATAGGCTACCTGCGCGGGCAGCGAATAAGTCCTTGTATAGGGCTCATCTTTAATACCCGTGCGAGTAGCTACCCGCACACCCTTCCTGTCACTTTTTTTTTAATTTGCAATTGTAGAGGAGCATTTTATCTAGCTCCCCAAAAAATTGCATTAAAAAATAATATCATTTGCCCCACCAAAATAAAAAAATATGTCCATATATTTACTGACTGTATATTTTCTGCGTTGTTACTTTTTTAGTCATATTGTTACTTTTTAATCAATATAGTTACTCTTTTGATCTTAGAGTTACTTTTGTGTACCATATAGTTATACTTTTAGATGTGTGGGTAGCGAAAAATCAGGCTACCCACACAGGTAGCAAATAAATCCTCTCTCTCTCTCTCTATATATATATATATATATATATATATATATATATATGTGTGTGTGTGTGTGTGTGTGTGTGTGTGTATGTGTGTGTTTGTGCGTGTACTGATATACATCTCAATAGTTTTCCATAATAAACTAACTATTTTAAAAATCTAAACCATTGATCCTATTAAATATCTTAAGAAAATACTACATAACAAATTTGAGCTTATTTGTACACTTATAGATCATGCATCTAAAAAGATGAAAAAATCATGTAATTCAAATTAGATGCAAAAATCATGCAATTCAAATTAGTTATGTGCTTCAATTTTGTTGTCCATGAATGAGTGACTTACACTCATCTAAATGGGAGAAAAAAAAATTTGGGAGTGTGTTTCTTCTGTGGAGCATTCTTTTGCTATCAATGGTGACCGGACCCGAAGCCTCAAGCCTTCTCGTGGACTGTGACAGGGTGACCCTCTTTCTCCCTACCATTTTATTCTTTGTGCTGAGGCTTTTTCTACGTCTCTCCTGCATGCTGCTAGCGCCAAGTTGATCCATGGGATTAAGGCGAGCAGACGTGCACCGTGTATTTCACATCTTTTCTTTGCAGATGACAATATTCTTTTTGCTAGAGCTACTCGTCACGAATGCCTGAATGTAGCTAATATTATTAGCCAGTATGAGCAGGCATCAGGTCAAAGAATCAACCTTTCTAAGACGGAGGTGGCTTTTAGCAAGAGAGTATAACAACAAATGAAGGAGACATTAAAAAATCAGTTGGGGGTACAACTTGTGGACAGACATGGCAAATACTTGGGTCTGCCTACAACTATTGGGAGGTCAAAGAAACATGTGTTTAGCTTCGTGAAAGACCGAATCTGGAAGAAACTTTAAGGATGGAAGGAGAAACTTTTGTCCAAACTAGGGAAGGAGGTGTTGATAAAGTCCATTGTGCATGCCATTCCTTCTTACATTATGAGTGTTTTTCAAATAGTGACATGGACTCTTGATGATATACAGGGCTGCATTGCTAGATTCTGGTGGGGAGCAAAAGAGAATGAAAGAAAGCTTTCTTGGCTGTGTTGGGCGGACTTATGCAAATCAAAGAAAGATGGTGGTCATGGGTTTAGAGACATGCATGTATTTAACCAATCCCTCCTAGCAAAGTAGGTATGGAGGCTTATGACAAAGCAATCTTCTCTGGCATATAAGGTATTAAAGGCAAGATACTTCCCTTCGTCATCTATCTTGGAAGCTTCAAGGGGATATAATCCAAGCTATACGTGGAGGAGCTTATGGGCAGCGAAAGCTTTGATTCTGGAAGGCATTAAGTGGTAGGTGGGAAATGGAGAGAATGTTCGGATTTGGGAAGACAGCTGGATTTGTGGTTACACGAGAGACTTGTCGCCTTTGCGGGACACATCTTATGAGCAGCCATCCATGGTGTGCGAGTTGATAG